>CM037158.1:7256460-8456460 GCA_020921065.1 Vaccinium darrowii | reverse complement strand
ACTTTGTGATATCGGCATATCGCGATTGAGCAGAATCGAAATATTATAAAATAGGAGCAGATGTTGAAAAAAGTTTTTGAAAGACGAAGAAAAAGATATTTTTACACTTTTTTCATCTTTAGCGAACCTTTTTTTTAATATATATACAATTGATCATAATTTTAAACATATTCAGATTCTTCGCATAAAGACGAACTACTGATTCAAAAAAGATTGGCGTAGATAGTAAAAATATAAGCAAAAAGAAAAAAAAAACTTTAAATAATTTAGGACAAGTACACCTCGTTATGAACGTAGTTTTATCACTTTATGTACTTGCCCCGTCATGTATTATCTGTATCATTTTCTAAATAAAAATAAATAAAGCACGTTTGTGTATAATTTTTAAAATTCTTCACAACAATTCAAGAGAACAATTCGTATCATGATTTGTTGAAAAAATGAATAAATAAGCGCACGAAAAGTTTTTTTTTTTTTTTTATGAAAAGTGACAAACTCTTAAAAATGACAAATAATATGAGGTAGAGGAGTCATTGGAGTTAGCATATTCTCGTACGCTACGCTGGGGTGGATTAAGGGGTACTAGGCCCCGCACACTTCTCAACTGTCTCATTATTCTCACTATGTTTTAGATTTTATTTGTAAAAATTATGAAGAAACGTCTCCTCAAAATTGTATTTTTTATATACAAGGATAATATTTTGTTGTTAATTTATGAATACATATGATTTGGTCTCTGCGTATTAAAAATCTTGCGTCTGTCAAAGACTCTAATGCAACGAATGTTGTTTTTGAGATTCGTTTTCTTTTTGTTGTTGTTTTCTGTTTGTGACTTTCACGAGGCCGGAAAACGTTTCTCCATGAGAAAAAACCGAGAGTAATGAATAAAAGATGTAAAGTATACCTTGAACTTGATTGCAAGGGACAAACATCGTCCCATGAATCTCCTACTTGGGAAAAAATTTTGGGTACCGAATGTGTACCACATGTCCATGCTGAGCACGATCTTAGTCGTCCAAAAGTATTTTGGACGGCTTAGATTGATTCTCTCTCTCTCCTTTCACCCGACCACTCTCTCTCCTCTTCTGGACTGTCACATCACGCTTTCGACGGCTGAGATAGCCGAGCAAGTACTATGTGGGTAATACCCACCCAACACTGAATACCTTGAACTTGATTGCAAGAACAAACCTCGTCCCATGAATCTCGTACTTTGTCGAAGGGGGTGCAATTAGAGACGAAGTCAGAATTTGATATAGGACAAGATATACACCACTATTACTTATGAAAATATTATTTAGTGCTGCCTATTTAGCACGATTCTAGTTTCCTATTTTTTAGTTTTCTAGACTTTTATTTTCTTATTTTGTTTTGTTTGGTCTCTACTCTCTAAGTTATATTCTTGGTGGCCAAGCATTACCTTATTAGCTAGGCCTAGTACTAGTATAAATAAGGATACCAGAAGATTGGCAAAATGGTAGTATACCAGTGATTGTATTAAATTCACTAATTTTGTTACTCTGCCTTTCATTTCAAATATTTATATTGGAATGCAAAAATAAAATTAATTAATGAAAAAAAAACGTACATTTATCAAAATAATAAAAAATATTCAAAATATTGGCAAGATGGTGGTATAGCGGTGGTGGTGGTAATAGTGATAGTGATTGTGGTGTCAATGGTTGTGGTAGTAGTGGTGAGAGTGGCAAAATGGTGGTGGGGGTATAGTGTGCGGAGTGGTGGCAGTGGCAGTGGTGGTGGTGGTGGTGGTAGTGTCAGTGGTGGTAGTAGTGGTGTCAGTCGTGGTGGTAGTAGTGGTGGGAGTGGTGGTGGTGGTGGTGGTGGTGGTGGGAGTGGCGGAGTAGTGGCGGTGGGGTGGCAGCGGCAGTGGTGGTAAGAGTGGTAGAGTGGTGGCGATGGTGGTGTGAGTGGTGGTGGTGGTGGTGTGAAGGGTAGTGATGGATGAAAAAAAAATGGTTGAATGAAACCATTTATAGATTTAGTTGTCAACAGTAGCTTAAATTTTAAGAGCCACTTAATCTTTTAAGTAATGTAAAATATGATTATCAAACCTACTTAATTATTTAGTACTTAATTCATTCATTTTAAGTGTTGAATTTGAGTTATCAAACATTACCTAAGAAATTCACAGGAAATTATTTTCTTACGAGTTACGAGCACTATAACTAACGTTGGGACCAATCTTTGCCTCCTTGTTGTATTTATTTTACACGATACAAAATAAAGTTCACCGTGGATTCCATTTTCATGATTGGACTGGCTGATTAGTTTAATTTTACTCTGAACAATTTAAATGTTGATCTTGAACCTTTATACGTATTTGTTTTGTGTCTTCTGTACGAGAAAATTTTGTGCGTGGATTGGGTAGGGACGCGTGATGCCCAACACCAATCCAAGCCATCCAAATATGTTTTGGACGACTTAGATTTGAGGGTGACATTTTTGTAAATTTTGAAAGCAAATTTACTCCCTCAAATCTGAGTCGTCCAAAACATATTTGAACGGTTCAGATTGGGTGTCGGGCACTACGTGTCCCTACCCAATCCGCACACAAAAATTTCTCCTTTTGTACATCCAAGACAGAGAATCACTCCAAAAGTTTTAGTAGATATTTCTTTCTTTCTTTTTAAAATATGGCAAGGATAAATTCAAACTAAGGTTTTAGGCCCTATTCATTAATTTGTACGAAAATGATGAGAAAATCAATTTTCGTATTAACTTTCTAAGTGCTCACTTACTACAAAAGTCATGGAATTTATAACTTCAACTTTCTTTCTCGTAAACACACATAATGCAAACGATAGTTTTGATAATTCATTACTCACGTAAAAGAGTACTCCTTTTGGTGAACATCGAATGGGACTCTGGCCTGACTTGCTATTGCTATCGTTTTATATCATCAAAAACATCAAATTTCGGAAAGTTATTTCTAGGAAATTTCCAATTTTATCTTGTACTTCAAGTACAGTACTTGCATGGTGGTGCATTTAGAAAATGAGTGGAAAGAGTACTACTCTATAATTTAACTGTATTTTTTTCCGCTTTCCTAATTTTTGGGAAATCACTTCATTAAAACAGTAGCCAATTTGCTGAGCTCTAAAACATTTGTCGTTAACACTGGTGACAAATGATTAAAATAAAAACAAGATTCATTTCTTTTATAAAAAAAAATCATAAGATTTGATATTTGTACATGACGCCGTGGATTTGCCAATTCCGTGTTGCATCCTTAATCTAGGAAATGAATCCTCCCCAGTCCTATGACTGGAGGAGACAGTCATCATCTACGTTGTCTATTTGTTATAATCAATAATTCAGATTTACTAATCAACACTGATTCATACAGAACCCTTATCATTCAAGTTGATTAGCAATCCGAACCATTCATTTTATCAATGTACAAGGACCGTCTTGTCCAATCCGGAGGATTCGGACCCTAATCTACTATGAACGCTACCTTGGTTGTTGTCCTAACATCTATTCCTAAACCTGTCGTGTGTGTGTGTGTGTCAGTGTGTGTGAGAGAGAGAGAGGACAATACAAAACTAGTTTCCACTAACTAATCTCTATTCATTGTACATCAATAGAATCAATACTTGCAATATATTTGCCCTCACTAACCAATTACGTAATAAGTTCTTAAAATATGAACATCACAAAAACTGAGCACTTAAAAACAAAGAAAAATAAGTAACAGCTATAAACCAAACCGAGCCGAGCCCCAATCAATTGGGAACGGCAAAAAGAAGTACCGGCTATCAAATAAAAAAAACGAAGAGAAAAAGTAGTAGTAGCTACTAAACAAATGAAATACAAATATTCATATCACAACATGATAACGGTACCCAGAATCTCCAATCGATGCTCGCATAAAATTTTACCACTAAAATATTGGCCTTCACATACATAAAAAAATCAGCATGCTCAAGTGGATATTACGCTAGCCGTTCAAAAAAAAAAGTAGATATTACGCCATACATACGTGCCTGTGATGCCCCAAATCTAGGCCCGGGACCGATTTCAATTTTTGTGTTCGTTACCTTACTTTTTTTATTCAAAATCCGTAATGCACAATCACCAAGTATCCACATCACTGAAAGTAGATGGAACAGAAAAGATAAACAAAATATCAAACAAAACAAAAGAATTGAAAGATCGAAGCCATGAACTGTGAGAGAGAGAGAGAGAGAGAGAGAGACTGCAAACAATTTGCTTGCATACAACAAAGAGGACGTCCTATACTCGCGATTGGCAAATGAAAAATCTGTACACTAACACACAAACAACAACTTGATGCTAACAAATACTAACCAACTTGGTGACTACTGAAAAATCTAACCTTTCCTCCCCCCAATATTCCTTTTTTCCTAATAATTTCTACAATTTCATCTTCAAATTTCAATAATTCCACAAACAATCAAGATCCACCGGTCCACCTGAAAGGATTGAATAATCCTCTTGACCCACAAAAAACCTCTGACCCATTTCCTGGTTCGAGAATTCCGCTTTCGAATTCGGTTCCCTCTTCATGTTCTGAACCAAAAACCTCATCATGGATTGATCCTGCATCAGGCTGGACTCCAGGTAATTGAAATTCTCCATGTTCGGCGCGAATTGGGCCGAAAACAGAGAGTCCGAAGCCGAGGATTTCGGCAACGGAGGCTTCGGAGAAGATGAAGAGCCGAGAGGTGGATCGATGAAGCTATCGACCATTTGGTCATCTGGGTTTTTCTCTTCCACTAGGTCGGAGAAGCAGGTCACGTGACTCACGTGAGAGGTATCGCCGGCCGTGCTTCTTGTTTGGCCGTCTAAAGCAGAGCAGTCCATTAGAGGAGGCAAATTCGAGGTCTGCGATTCGTCTTCGGGATCGCTCATTTTCACCAACCCAGAAATATGTGTCCTTTTCCCACTTGCATTCTTCTGGAAAATCCGAGAAATCACCCATTCATTCTGCAAAAAACCAAACCAAAAAAATTAAACAAAAACCCAAAAGAACAGAGTGAAAACAGAATAAAAACAAAGGAAAACAGAGTATTCTCTCACCTTTGCAGTTTTAGGCAAGTTGTAGAGGGAATTCTTGCCCTCTAGCCTATACTCATGCATGACCCAGTTGGTTTTTGATCCTTTCGGAGCTCTGCCTTTGTAAAAAACCAAGGTTTTCTTCATTCCGACGAGGGATTTCTCTCTGTAAATCTCCTTATCTTTTCCAGTAGCTTTCCAGTAACCGGCGTCGGTAGCCCTGTTTGTTCTCAGACCAGTCGGGTACTTCCTGTCTCGTACGCAGAAGAAATACCATTCTCTTTCGCCCATTTTCGCTTTCCCTTCATTTTCAAAGAATCACAGAGAACAATTCAGAACCCTTCAAAGAATCGAAGAAAAAGAAAGAAAAAACAGGAAAAGAATCAGTAAAAGACTTACAAGGCAAATCCCAGGGTTCAACCTTGTTCAAATCCACATCTACAATGGCTGTAGAACAGAAGCAACTGTCAAGAACCTTTTGGGATAAGTAGTGAGTAATCAGCTCTTCGTCGGTCGGGTGGAATCGGAATCCCGGCGGTAATTCGATTTTTTCATCAACCCCACAAAGGCCGGAATCGTTTTCCATACCAAAATGTTTGCTTTGTAATTTCCTCCTCTGTTTTCACAGATGAAAAGTAAGCTATGAAAACAAAGGGAGAAAAGGGTTAAACCCAGATAGTGGAGAGAATGTAGAGAGGCAGAGAGAAGGGAAAGAAATAGGAAAACAGAAAGATTGGAAATGTTGTTATTAAGAAAAGAAATCTGTGAGGAGGAGAGCTCAATAAATAGTGGATTCTGGGGTGAGAAAGAAACGTGGTTTGTAACGCAACTGTGACGGCCGGCGGGTTATTTCTCTCTCTCTCTCTCTCTCTCTCTTCACACACACTTTATTGAAATTGAAATCAACAATGATACATGTACAACAAAAGTCTCCAACAAATCTCCAACACACTCACATGGTGTGTGGATCCCACACACATTTCACACTCAAGTGTGTGTGGGCTCCACACACCATGTGAGTGTGTTGGAGACTTGTTGGAGTTAATTGTTGTACACTTATCATTTTTGAATTGAAATACTGTACTATTTTCTTTTTCTTCTTGAATTTGACCAAGAAGAACAAAAAATGATACATATACAATAATCAGCTCCAACAAGTTTCCAATACACTCACCGGTACGTACCCTGTTGGGTTATTTCTTTTCTAAACGAAATTGTAAAACTCTTTTCAAAATATTTTGCTCAAATAGCAAACCGAACACAGTCTGAAGTAACTAAACCAAGTCGTTTTTGAACTGTTCGAGACACGACTGGATAAAAGTTCATTCGAGTACTAAATGAGTTTAACTTGAACCTCAATTTTATGCTCGTTCAATAAATTAGCCGAACGTAAACTTGACAGTATTCGGCTTGATTAGACTTGCGAACTAGGAGTGTATATATGTATGTCTCATAAGAATATCACACATATGCTTGAGTATGTTTAAACTTTTACATGTACAATATGAAAATTTTATAACTTGTCACGTATAAACTTTTAAATGTACTATAAACTTAAATTTTAATATGATTTTATAATTTTATACATGTATATACTTATTTATGTACACAATAGGCCTGTATGAGATTATAAATATTTTTGACACGTTAGGCTCGTGAACAAACTCAAGTTCGCCTCAAACCTAAGCAAGCTCGGCTTATCAAATTTTCATTGAGCTCGAGTTCTTCTAAAAATTACACAAATGAACTTAAACATCCTAAATCAGCTCGTTTACAGCCCTACGCGTGACTAGAGAAGCTCAAGACCCGCGACGGGACTCTTGTGAGACCAATTATTCATAGTTCTCGTCCACCAAGGGCTAGTGGATCCCAGCAAGATTACAAATTGGGGTTATTCCAATTCTTTAGGTAAAGTCAGTTTTTAAGTCGATGTATTATGAGAGAATGGTTTGTCTCGTAAAACGCAATAAGTCCGTTTTTGTTTAAACCAGGAATTAAAACAAGACCATCCTGAATACAAATCTTGTCAGACTGAGCAGTTTACCACTAAATTACCTGCTAGTTTTTTATTTTATTTTATTTTATTTTAAAAAAAAAAACCAATCTTCTAGTTGCTTTAGTCGATGTATTCTAATCAAACACTTGATTATTATTAGGTAAAGATGGAGGTTTCAAAGTTTATAACTTGACTGTGTTAGTTGGTATTTGTTTAACCAATGTTATCTACTGTGAAGTATGGTCTAATTTATACGTAATTTATTACGTATTCATTCTTTATGTAAAAAGTTAAAAAATAATCTATCTACCAAACCTATTGTCGTTTATAACAGTCTGAATGTAACATAAAGATTACATAATGCTGACCATTCCATTTTGAAAAAAATGCAGCTATTCGATCTCCAATTTTGAGAATAAAAAGAATGATTGGATCCGTGTCCCAGCACGTGGAGCCTCACCGAGTCTATAGGATGATCCAAACTACTCATTTACACTCCTCCGAATCACCCAATAGAGTATTCGTGTAAGAAACTAGATTGATTGGATGTCGATGAGTTTCTGATTGTATTTTTTTATTAGTGTCCCAAAAATCGATGAGAATCCCGGTCTTTTACTTGTTCCTTGATGGATATGATTTCGATCTCATTGACAATACTAGATTACGCTCCTTTTTTATGGAAGATTTATACGGATCCATAAAAATTAATGGTTACAACCATAAATGTAGTAAATGTGAATGATCGTATTGGTCCATCTGTTTGTCCGAGTCCATTCCATAATAGACTAGAGTAAGTCGCTTCGAAGAAACGCCATACTCCAGTATGCTATGGGTTTTTTTTTTTTAAATTTGTTTATTATCTTTTTCAAGTCCAATGGACCAAAATGACCTCCTCCCACTCTTTATGAGCCATACATCCTCCCAAGTATGTTTTAGTAAAAAGCGAAAGAATAGTTCGCTTTGTGCTCAGGCGCGTATGTACACTGCTACTTTTGTTAATGATCAAGTCATCCACTCAACTCGAGAACCCAATTTCTCAACCTTTTAACAATGTTTGGCCAACTATAATTTTTGTCCATAGTTGGTAAAGCAAGTCATTGGTATTGTAATTGCTGACTAAAGTGTATGAAAATACAACTTTCGTTTTACTTTTATTCGAGTTTCAGATATAAATGGACTATGTGAAAGAAGGTACAGACACAAAATACTGTATTTTGGAATTTCTCGATGCACCTTTTCAAAATAAAATCAATTTCTTCAGGCGAGAATCAAGGAAGATTTCAACAATCTCAAAATAATAAAATTGCTAAATCCGGAACTATTTATTAGCATATATAGTTGATAACAAAAAATGTTTTATTTTATCTTGAGATTCATCAAATTGAACATTGAATTGTAGGGTAGTGAAATATCTACATAATGAGATTCGAACACAAATATCAAACAAAGGAGAAAAGAGTAGTCGCATTTGCAATTTAAAATCCGTTATCCTCTTCAGCCAATGATCTGAGACATTGTACGTACGTGTCAAAACCATGTATGAGTATATTCTTTCTAGTGTATTCTACTCAAGAATAGTGACACAAATTGCAATAAAAATTAAGTTGCATTAATTTGCTCACACACGCATTAACATCATCCTGACTGTAAATTGTTCTTATTCTAATCCTCATGAAAAGATCCTTTCCATCACTTACTGTGTAATGCTCACTGCCTAAACCATTACTAGAAATGAGGCTCCCACACCTTGTAATTTGCCGTCGTTTCGATGAAAATACTAAAACACCCTTTGGCTATTCCTTCTGAATGTCACATTTACAAGGACATTTTCGTCATTTCGGAAGTGACGACAAAAGAGAAAAGTGACAAAACCCACGCAAAAAAAAAAAAGGATGGGATGTGATAGGACATCGTGTGTGAAAAGAAAGTGAGAGATTAGTACGAAAGATCCATCAGTTGTCATGTGATTAGATAGCAATAATTGATTAATTCGTGAACTCTTTTCACACTTAACGAACTATAAGCTCAATCATGCAAAAAGTAAACCTTTCTTTTTAGTCTTGGAAAGTTTTCTAATTATGGTGTTAATGGCACAAGCCGCACGACCTTTTTCGTTAGCTTTGATTCAACTGTTTGCAACGGCAAGAGTTTATCCGGTTAGTCGGTGGGTTTGCTTCCTGCATAAGTGATCGGTGTTTAATTTTTTGGGTTCGACCGCAAAAAAAACAATTCTCTTATGAATTCGATCTCTAGTTTCGGCGTGGATGCATGTTTTTGACCAGATCAACCCGAGGAAATTAATTGAGGTATGCGTAAGCTGACCCGGACACCTCTGACGTCGAAAAAAAATGAATTCAAGTGTGAAATTCATCTCTTTAGTAGGGTTTTGTTTGGAAGATCTATAAGATATGTTTTTATTTCTTTTGGAAATTAACTCTTAGGAAAATTTATTTTTAGCTAGTATGGGGTTAAAGGTAGATTTAGCTTTATCTATCTCAAAGATAAGAACCCAAAAAAGATAGAAAGATCTTGATCAAATTGAAAAATACAACAAAATACAAAAAAGTTTAAAGAACTTAAAGTTGTGACCTTTTCATTGGGTGTGTGATTTAGATTTTTCACAAAAGTTTTTTAAAAAAGCATTGTTTGCTTATTTTTCTCGTCCATTTGTGTCAAAAAGCACTCTTTCGCTCCCAAAACGTTGCTCCTTCTTTTACTTTTTGATTATCCCAAAACAAAGAGCCAATTTAAAAAATTAACAAAGAAAGTTTAGTACTTCTTTCCTTTTTTGGATACCATTTTGTACTGTTCATAAAAACTTTGATTCCCGAAACATGAGTAACAATTTAGGACTGAGGGAGTATAAAAGTCAACCTAAACTTTAAAGAGGTTCCAACAAAGATCCCTAAATGAGTCAATCTTGAGATGAAATCAAACAAAACCTTACAGCATCCTTTACTTTAGTTTGGTGCAAAAAAAATTTGAAAAACGATACACGGAACCACTTTATTTTTTAATTTGAAATATCATGATTTTAGCACCTGGGTGCTAAAATCTTTTGGAAAACTGGGCCTAAACTTGTGTTCAGCTCATCTAAATCTTTGAGAGGATTTAATGTTGAGTAGGCTCTGCATAAATCACGATGCTCACTTTCTAAATTTATGGAAGAGGGCACTAGAAAATTGTTGAGAAAAGGAGATGTCAAAAATGTAAAATGTAAAGGATAAGATGGGCATATGGTTAGATCTACTATGGACTGAAAGTATAGTAGATGTGCCTAAGTCGATTGCAAACTTGAACTAAAAGAGTAAAATCAATATATCAAGTTCAAAATCTCTCGAGTGTTTTAATTGGACTCTCCGAAAGTAAGCGGTGAAATTGGACGTGCACATATGCTGGCCCGGACACCTGAGATGTCAAGAATGTAAAGGATAAAATGGACATATGGTTAGATCTACTATGGACTGAAAGCATAGTAGATGTACCTAAGTCGATGGCAAACTCGAACTAAAAGAGTAAAATCAATATCTCAAGTTCGAGACCTCTCGAGTACTTTAATTGGACCCTCCGAAAGTGAGCGGTGGAATTGGATGTGCACATATGCTGGTCCGAACACCCGAGTCATGAAAAATTTATTTGCCTATCCAAATAAAATAGTACAAAGCATTGTTACTCAATATGGATATATCTGGGGTTGGAGGAGTAAGTAATGAATTAGTGTAGACTCGTGTCAGTTTTTGCTAGTTTGAGTAATTTCATGCGTGTGGGCAACAATTACCATATATCCAATGGTGGTGATTCAATCTTGCCACGTAGGATTCCAGAAAATGAAATTGACAGTGCCGTCTCTGCCGCAGACGGGGGGAGTTACAACCGAATGGAAACCCTCCACTGGGGGAGTTCCTATTGGCCGGTTGGAAAACGTCAAAGATGATGTAGCCCCGACGGTTAGTCCGGTCAGTTGGCCACTTTGCTATCCGCACAACTGATCAGGATTCGAATTTCGAGTTCAATTCGCGAAGAAGGGATTTCTCGTAAATTTCTCAGTCCCGGCATCGATAGTGTGGCTTTGACCGGATGGGGAATTAATCGAGATGGTACGTAAACTGACCCGGAACTCTTCGAAAAAGTAAACAAAGACAAGGTCAAAGGTGTAAAACAACGCCTAACTTTTTTCCCATGCTAATCAAAAGGTTGAAAACCACTAACCGGGGCCTCAGGGCACTTGTGGGCCAGGTTTCCTTTGTTCCGACATGGTGCCACGAGCGGGAACTCACACGTGGTGGAATTTGGTTCGTGGAAAAGTCCTCACGTTGACAATATTTGGTAAGGGTTAGGCGACCCATTAATTATATATCTAATCTTACAATTATACGCTACTAACCTTCACTGAATCCCCTAATTTTTAAATGGTTAACACTTTTGACCACAGCCAGCGGCGGATAAGGCATATGTGTAATGTCTGTAAGTTTTGTCGTATGTTAATGCAATTTTTTACACATTATCCACCGCCTTAAGCGTTGTTGTTAGCATTATCTACCTAAAGCTGAAGCAAAAAAATAATTGTGGAACATTTATTACCGCTTTGATTTGTATATTATCGTCGGGAAATAATTTTCACACCCCCCTTTTATACCCGTAAACATTTTTTCTTTTGTCTTTATTCACTTGAAATTACCAAATTGCAGTTCATATGGAAAAAGTGGCTCGGGAGGTAAGGGTAATTTTGTAATTTTAAGGTGAATAAAAACAAAAAGAGTGTTTGAAGATAAAAAGAGGTGTGTGAAGATTATTTTCCTTTATCATATTGGGTTTGGCTCCAAGGACCATTTGATTTTTTTTTGTTTTTTTTAATCCGTGTTAGTAAAAGGAATAGAAGGAAGAAGAATAAGAAGAAGAAGAAGAAACAAGCAATCGAAAGCCAGACACGCGAAAAAAGAAACAAGCAATCGAAAGCAAGACACGCGATATACGTGGTTCAGACTCGAGCAAATTGTTCAATCGTACTTCATGAGGTGTTGGGAGTACTGTCAGTATGATGAAAAGATGAACAAATTACTACAATGGAGGATACCTTAGTATTTCCTTTTATAGTTTCGATGGAACACACAATCAAAATACCCTAAAAAAATGCGAAAACACTTGCTTTACGGTCCTAGTCATCCGGGACTAAAAATAACACCGTCCGTACTAAAAATTTAGAACTTCATAATCTCCCCAAAAAACTGTATGACTGCCCGGACGGGATTTCCAGAGATCACTCGAGTCCAAAATCCGGTATTCACTCTCAACACGCGTAATATGGTCCAGACATTTGATTATGAAAAACCGACAATATGCTCTAAAATTTCACTCAAGCGTGATTTTTGTACTTGACATGCTGACCAACAAATCGAGCGTCCATGATGAAATACTACGAGAGATAAGAACTGATGATGCACTTCCATCTTTATATGGCCACTTTAATAATTTGTGAGGAAGTTGTCAAAATTGGGATTTTAGCGACATCACTATCTTCTAAAAATCTAAAATCAGCCCACTAGGCTATCACTAAGACCCTTCTTTGATCGAAAAGAGTGTATTTTTACTGGTAACAGTGTATTTTTACGTTGCATTCTTACTGAGTTACCGGGAAAAATACACTCGTACTGATCAAATAATGTTCTTAGTGACAGCCCAATAGGCTGGGCTGTCCATCACTAGAAGGGTCCTTTTTCTAAATCGAGCGATAATGTTGGTCACCATCTTTTCCATCACTACATTGGATGATTGGAAGATGTAGCCCTCTCATAATTCGTTAGGTTACAGTGGATATGATTGGGGTGCGCTATGCTGGTTCAATCCAATTCACCCTTTTCGGATAGCACACCATGCGATAAATTAATTACTATAAACCAATAAAAATCAAGTAACATAGGATCAGTTTGGTAATGTGAAACCTCAATGGCAGCATGTATACTTTCGATTCTCTACTTAACATTTTTCCTTTTTTGCTAAGCAAATTTTTTTATCAACCTTTGGAGAAAATCAACCAAAGATTACCGAGACAAGGGCACCCGGCGAAAACGCCACCCAATACCCAACTAGCCAGGAAGCCAAGAAACCAACCAAAACTAGAGACACCCAAAATAGATCAACATACACCTAAAATTTCCGAAACCTCCAAAACAAGAAAACCCAAAGTGAAGAACCGGAAACAAAGAAGGCTAAAACTCCAAAAAAAAAAAAAAAAAAAAAGAAGCATCGTCCTCCTTATCAGAAAGCTCACCCTCGACTTAACATTGGTTAATCAAAAGGGCAATAAGGTCCCCAAAACATTAGGTAATGGATGGGTACTAAAAAAAGTGTTTTTCCAAATACATTGTACGTGAACGAATGGGCAGGTAGTGGTAAGATTTCTCGAGACAACAGTGCACTGAGGGGAACATGATTCAAAGAATGAGAACAATAAGACAATTCAGATTCCAGACTACTACTAACCAGTGCTTCAGTGCTTGGATGGGAAGATATAGGATGGAAATGTCTAACCATTCAAGGAAAAGGATTAATGCTAAATTCTTGCCTAAATTATCGTTAAAATGCAGCATCATGAGTATACACTGTAGTGGCTTGCATGGGTCCTCAGAATTAGTTGAGATGTGCGTAAACTGACCTAAACACGTGAGAGAGAGAGAGAGAGAGAGAGTATACTGCAATGATGCAAAATTGTACGGGCCCATAATTTTCTATGGGGTGGTGCTAATGTCAAAACCGTTTTTGTTTGTGCCAAAATTGCAGTGCTTAAAAACCTTATACTATGTGCAAGGTACAAAAATGGTTTTGGCATTATCATTTCCCTTTTCTATGTGATATGGACCGTTCTAGAATGGATGTGGTTATTACGCCTCACTTTATAAGTGTTTTTTCATGGGAACAAATTATGGGGTCGATAGACAAAATGTAATGATTTTGCATTTATCAAGAAAATAAACTAAAGCGAGATGCAATAAGTCATTCACATTTCATTTTATACATTTTTAATTTGTTGTAATAATTTTGTAAATCAACCAAAATTGTAGAAAAAATATTGTAGCTTCTTTATTTTCAATAGTTTTCCCACCTTATTTTTTTCTTTTTCCTTCTCGCTTATGAAACCAAAACAAAAAATATCTAAACATTCCATAATACAAAAAGGAAAAAGTAGGACTGATAAGCAATCTGAACGAGCCGAGAAGTGGAATATTGTTCAAAGCATATTCGAAATCTTAACGAGTTCAAAACTACGCCCTAGCATGACTTGTTCATCAAATGACTCGACGTTAAAATTATCTTTAACCGAGTCAATCTTGAATGGTTAAGAGTGTGAACATTCAAGCCAAAAAGCACAAAACTTTATATTCCCCACCAAAAAACAAATGAAAGAATTTTTACAATATTCTCAAAGTCAAACCGTGGAAAACCCTATCCTTGAAGGATAATATTATGTAATTACGTCTTAGAACTAATCAATGTTTCGCCTTCTTAAGTTAATTTAATTAGTATTAGTGTGATTCTTTAACGTTTCATGACATGCATGAGCCTAAGAAATAACATGTATTCAATTCAGTAGAGGAGTACTTCTAACCACTATATGAGGGAGATATGAGGGAGGTGTGGTAGATTCATCAATGGGTTTCGATTTTCTAGGGTCCAAGTTTTGAATTGCACGGGACAATCTAAATCTAAACCATACATTGGTATAATCAATGTATGAACTTGTTTAGAGACTCTTACCGGTAGGAGTCTTTGAGCAAATCTGAATCATTAATTGTGGTGGGGTGCTGGAGATCACCCTCTTGGGCAGTACCCTGGAGATCACATCCAAGCCGTCCAAAAGTGTTTTGGATGGCTCTTCAAGGAAAAATCTAGACCATCGATTGCCGAGATGGATGGCTCGGATGCGCTCACCAGGGACGCTCTCGAGGGGTGATCACCAGCACCCCGGATCAATTCCTTTATTAATTTGGTTGGTTAATTTCTATGGCTAATATCGATCAAAATGAATCCTTGATTATCTCTTTAGAATATTCCTAATGATCATGACTTCCCTTATTTAATTTTAACTTAAGGTGGCTAGCATGGTTAAGTCTTGCTAATTGAATGTGTTAGTCTTCTGGACTGTCAGATCAACATTTCCTGAATCATCTACATATGTATAATATATATGAAATCTATTTAATTAAGAAATTTTCGGTTGCAGTGTCGCCGTTGATAAATTTGATCATTCACGACCTTATCCTCCAAATATTTTCCTTTTTTTAATTAGTAAAAAAAAATGCTATTCTCTTGTCTACAAATTTATCTGTAAATTTTTTTTTTCCTTATTGTACCCAACTTAAAGACCCTGTTGGAAGTTGAAAATTTCTACTACGTACCCAGTCTTGATGTCAGTAATTTCCAATAAAAAACAAGAACGTCGGTATCCAAATGTAGAAGACTAGGAAAAATACAGAAATCCATAATCGAAATTAAAAGACGGGGATTTTCCACGTTTGACACAATTTCTGTAAGACAAATTCGGATTCACACCATTGTTTACACGATTCAAGGATGTCTATCTCCCAAAACGCAACAATCATGCAAAAGTAACGCTATAATCTACCAGCCTGGTACACCAAAACACTAACAAATATACTGTCTCAAAAACGAAATCACTATGTGGAATATTCATAAACCGCGCGCTGCGTATAGAGATGTTAAAAGATCACACAAGAAAAATAGGAAATCACAATTTTTAGGGAAGCATTATTAAAAATGATTGTTCAATGTGTAATCTGAAGTCTTCAGATGACTGCTGGTGGAATATAGGCGACAAAATGACCATTCAAAGTAGTGCCAATGGAAAAGGTCGCACTTTTTTCCGGCAAAGGGATACAGTCGCTTGCAGCTGCCAGCCCACTGTATGTTGCACCGTGTAACGCAACATCTCAGTTGTCCAATAATATTTTTAATAGTTCGGATTCGCAGACTCTTGGAATCCTGACCATTAATTTCCAAAATGGACGGTTATAATATCTAAACTTCAATGTGAGACAAAAAGTTTTACCCAATTTAATAGTACATGTATTATTCGTCTTCACATAAAAGTGTACACATATCACTGGACTCGCTCATAAAAAAGTTCACTGCGGCCCACTCATAAAAGTAGTAGATGCTACTGTTATTTTATCTCAAAACTTTGCTTAAATTATTGAGTATTACAGTTTCCAAAACTCTATTATATAACAGGCTAAACCTGCCAATTATTTGCGATCCCTATTTTAATGATTTCATAAGAGCTAGCGCGCGGATGTAGGAAAATGAAGGGTTTGATTGGTCACTCGTTAAATAGGGAGCCAAAAATTAATCGATGTGTCTGCAAACTGTCCCGAACATCCGGTTATCAAAAAGAAATGATTCCAAGGTGCAATTTTGAGTCACAATAAAAAATCTAAACTAAAAAAAAAAAAGTATGCCTCTCTGCGCCGCCTCTCTCTTTCATCAGTGTTGGTGTGTTGTGGTCTGTTGGCGGGGACTTCAAGAGTCAGATCTGAATTCACCTCTTTGATTGGGGACTTCGGCGCAAGAGCGGTTGCCACCGGTGGTTGTTGATTGGGTCCACGGTTATGTGGCGTTATTTTTTGTTTTTTATTTTCTGTTTTTCATTTCCCTTTTGGTTTGTTTGTCAATTATTAGGTGGTGTTGGTCCTCCGTTTATGGAAATTTTTATTCCCTGTGAAAAACTTTCTCTACCCTTTGCGGGTACTGTTTTTCCGTACTCAATGAGATTCTTCTCAAATCACATGGATAACTTAAAAGTTGTGGATTATTTGTTACAACCTATAACGGAGGGTTCCGGTTGGAAGTTTATAGCCCTTTGGGGTAGGAAAAATGGTTAGAACTTAGAAACGACCTATAAAACAAAATATGTAAGCAGTGACCTATTAATTAGGTTGTCCCCATTTTTCAACGTTTTGAAATGTCACACGTGCAGTTCACGAAATTGTCAATTTAGAACACCATATGGTATTCGATAATCAAGCTGGCATATTTCTCCATGTTCGGCCACCGCCTTTCCACTTTTTACCCAATAAATGAGCAAAAAGTGAAAGTCAAATGTTGATGGACTTCATGGATTTGACTGGACGGGAAAACCAGAAAATTGAAAAGGTAAAGGGAAGAAGTAAAATGTTCTGGTAAGATAGTCCACGTGCAAACCGTGTCCTGAGCTAAAACTTGAGATGTGGCTGCTTTAAGCCTTTGAACGTTTACGAATTTTAACAACAGTACACCTTATAAAAGTCTAACAAAAATGTCTTGAAGAGGATGTGGTTTTGCATGCCCGAACTGATCTCCTTAGTATATTAGTATGTAAAGTGGGCACTGTGTCATGTTGTGTCGTGTAATATTTGTGTGTCAGAAATAGCCGACCCTAACCCGCTAACTTCATGTTGGTTTCAGTCGTGTTATCGTTTCATTTCATAAATTCTCGTGTTGTGTCCTGTCGCGTCGTGTCATGTTTGTGTCAGAATTCTCTCAATCCTAACCCGACCTCTTTAGCTTTTCGTGTTATCGTGCTATATCACATTCGTGTTCTGTGTCAGAAATAGTGGACCCTAACCCGCTAATTTCGTGTCTTGTTCTCGTGCGCCGTATCGGAAATTCCCACCCCTAATCCAATCCCTCCATCTCACATAGTCCCTAAGTAATAAGAACACACATATATCACGTCTTAGATTGACCCAAATAAAATTCTGAAATTATTTGGCCCATGGAAACAAAACAAAACAAAGAGAAAGTTGGAACTTATATTCATCAGGCCATCGAATTCAACGATTCAAATGGCATTTGTAGGACGAATCCACATGGAGTTTCCGAATATTGTTCGAGCGTTGTCCCCGGTTTGTGTTTGCAACCCCAACATTTTGATGAGAAGGTTTGAAGGTGAGATAAACCGGGTCCAGGTCCTTTAGTGAGCTCGTCCGGCCATCCATCTTGATAATAACTGTTCGAATTTTAATTCAAACAATGAACGTCTCGGATCATTTGGAGTTTGAATTAAATCCGAACTGTCAGTGCCGAGATGGACGACCGGATTGACCTCACTACAGGGCCCCAAATCTGAGATAAACCTCCACAAATCCAGCACAAACAATCTCCAAAAGTAGACTTTGCTATAGTAAGTTTGATTTTTAGTTTTGAAAAGTTTTCTCCTACAATAAATTGAACTTTTCACGGTGGGTACGGTAATAAACTCACAAAAGAGTCCCGCTCTCGAGGATCTTGTCGAGTATCTTACGCAAAAATGATCGAAGAGTTTCTCCCCCTAAAACTGCCATTTTTGCCCCTAATAGTGCAATCGTGGTCATACATCCAAAAATGAGTGCGATGTAATCATTGAATCTGAATTAAGTATTTTGTTCCCTAGGTTAAGGAACTTCATAAAAAATGGTTTGATTATCATAGTCATCTATTATAGTATTGCAGAATGACTTTTCGTGAGAAGAGCCCAAAGCGTGACAAGTGGCATAGTTTAATTGGATTGTCATTGGAGTTTTTAGTTGAACATGTAACGTTACTCTTATTACCACTCTTAAATATTATCAATAAATACGTTACATGATATTTAAAATTTACCTTAATTGTCTCCCTTCATAGCCGTATTTGAATAGAAGATTTTTATGCTATGAAGTATAATTTAATCTACATATTGCATATATCGCATTTTTTTTTATTAGTTGAAAGAAAATATAAAGATAAATCTGCCTATCTGTACACGCTTTAATAATCCTATTGATATTTTTGAAAATATTTTTGAAAGGAAATATTGATAAATCTTGCTCAATCCCGTTGATAAATAGTTCCATATAAAATGAAGATGGTTTCCTTATTTGTAGGAGAACTCACCTATGTGCATGTATAATTGTCCTAAGTTAGATGAAAATGCGAAAATCACTCCAATCATATATAGAAGACTAGAATCAACTTACCAATCAAACAATAAAATTCAAATTAAAAAATCTGTTAAGTTTAACAATGATTCATGGGTTTTATAAGGGAACAACTCTCTCACATCGGCTATGTTTATTTCCTAGCGGCTAGAGGTAACAATCATGTAATTGCCTGTCAATACAAAGATACTGAAATTGAGAGCAAGTAAAGAGGAAGAGATGCAACGAAGACACACGAGGCATCTATATTGGAGCAAAAGATGTTTGATAGTATATTGTTTCTTTTGTTATTTGTTTTTGCTCATTATGCATGACAGCTCTCCAATTTGTCGTTGCATGTGGCATTCATTTTTTTTACAGTAACCAAACCAAACCAAACCAAGCCTTATGTCCCAATCAATTGGGGTCGGCTACATGAATCCTTTTTCTCCATTGAGCTCTGTCCAGTGCTGCTTCATCATTTAAACCTAGTATACTCAGATCTTTGCGTACTACCGCATCTAATGTCAATTTAGGTCTTCCCCTCCCTTGTGCGTTTCTACCCAAAGCTATCCTATCCACTCTCTTAACTACTACATCCGCTGGTCTACGATAGACATGCCCAAACCACCTTAGCCTATTTTTCCTTAGCCTATTTTTTTTACAGTAGATACTAGAAAATCATTGCCAGTTGTTTTCCTCCCAAAATCACAGAAGGTGTCTCCAAAGAAACGTGCCAGTTGTTTTCCTCCCAAAATCACAGAAGGTGTCCCCAAAGAAACCCTCTCAGAGCCGGGAATCTGGCAAGGGGAACAAAAGGAAGAATCACTCAATCAAAACAGTAACATTTAAGATCTATATTTGCGGCATATCTTTATGTTTGTATGCATATTCGAACTCCAGTACATGATATTATTGGGTCATTCTAGGACAAAATTAATGTTGGAGTGGTCATGTTACTCAATAAACATTATTTGTCCAATTTGAGTGTATTTGTAACTAAGACTTGGTCAAATTATGTTTTGCTATATTATTTGTACAAAGAATGTTCAAAGCAACGTACAAATACTAAAGTTATCTCATGAGTTTAGGACACAACTATACATAAGAATGTTTGTTAACCATTTGAGAGTGTTGAATGTTTTGACATACAAATGCAGTTAACAAGACGTGTCGGATTTCTTATGTGGACTAAGCAATAGGTATTGCCTGTCTTTATTCATAACATCGACCTCCTTTTACTTAATCCAAGAGTAACAGTAGAAAGAGGTTGGTCGTAGTTGAGGGGTTAAGCTCTACAAAGTGCTGCTATTGGAAGATATATATCTAACATTAATTTAAAGTTTTTGGACTGAATTTTTAGGATTATGCATTACCGTCCATTACTTTATTTCATTAAGTTACATATGTTTATGTAATTTAATTAGAATTAGGTTTGGTTGCTCAAAAAATTAGAATTAAGTTCATCACACTAAGTCATTTAATCGAATCATCAAAATTATTAATCTTCCCGTGCATAGCACGGGTTTTATGCTAGTCATCCTATATGCAAATTGGATTTCTTGTAGAATATCTATCTGACGCAGTGGTTGAGAACCACTGTTCTCCTTGTATGGAGTGTGTGTGTATATATATATATATTGTATATTTTCCATCTTTTCTTTAAATTTTCTACAATAAAATGAACTTTCGAATTTCTAGCCTAGGGTTTTAAGGCGACATGACATATCTTGAATTTATTAAGAAAAGAAGAGTGGTGAACAGACTCTCAAAACTTTAGATTAATAACATTTGGGAATCGGTCGTTGTTCTTCTTTTGATAACCAAAAAATAAAATAAAAAATCAGTTTTCTTCTTAATTTGAACGTAATTTATTGGATTCATTTGTACAAATCACGGAAGATCTTCTATTTGATATGTTTGAATGAGCTTTTAATCTTTCCCCAAATATGGAATAAATTTAGTAAGTATCTGGTCAATAAAAATCTATTATAATATTTAGAAAATAAAGAGTATAAAATTCGAAAGTTATGTGTCGCTTGGGGTTGCTGCTGTGCAGACCATGCATAGTAGGTGTTGTGCACTGTCTAGGTTGTCCGTTGCTCGGATGGACGGCCCAAATTTCATCTTGTACTCATGACAACAAACGGTTCGGATGTGAAGGTGCCGAGGTGAAATTGGAACCATCCATCCGAGCAACGGATGATCCAGATGGCACACATCTGTTGTGCATAGGCTGTATAGCAGCAACCCTAAGTCCGACTCTCCTCACGAGGAATAACCTTTGCGCTACTCTATCTACAGTGGGTAAATTATCAAGCAAAAGTCTTGTATAACATTAACGGGGTGTTTGGATACTGGATATGCACCCGGATATGAGAGTAGCCTGATTACATATCCTGGTCCCACCCTTTCTCCTGCGTTTGGGTTGCAACTCTTCCTCCCCGATTCGTTCACTGTTTGGACTAGAAATCAGGGCTGGGGTGGATTTGTGAACGACTGGGGTACCCCCATCGTTGAGAAATCCGGGTGTATTTGTGGTTTTTTCGTACGATTCTACCCCTGCAAATCCACCTTGTACACGTCGTTGGATCTGGGGAATCAGTAAGGTTTCGTTTTTTCGAGAGAAGGAGGAAAAAGAGAGAAGAGAGAGGAGGTCGCCATTTTCGAATTGTGGGACTCCATTGCTGCTCATCTCGACTTCGCCTTGAACCTGTTCACTGAGGTATGATGCGTACTCCATTGATATGCTTGATTTGTGATATAGATCGATCATTTTTTGCCCTATTTCTGCTAGTAAATCTGGGTTTCCATGGAAAATGGTGATTATTTTTGACAAAATTATATGTTACAAGGTTGCTATTTCGATGGTCCTTGGTAAATTGATTGAATCTGGGTTTGTTACAAGCTTGAATTTGTGCTTGAATTTGGGTTTTTTTTTTACCTCAAATATCTGTGCTTCAATCTGGGTTTTGTAATGTCTAAGATTGAATGTCGGTTTTGTAGCCCTAATTTATGTGATTGAATGTGGGTTTTGTAGCCCTAATTTCTGAGCATGAATCTGGGTTTCCATGGTTAAATGATTTAGCCCTAATGTCTGAGATTGAATGTGGTCGATTTTTCCTAATTTCTGAGACTCAATCTGACTTTGTCAGCTTGTTTGGTACTTATATTTTGCCCTAATCTTGCCATTGATGGTAACCCTAGTTTGGGTCTAATTTTCTGTATTTTCAGTTAATTAAATTAGTGTATTTTGTTTGGCATAATTTTCGATCATATTCAATAGACGCGATGATTTTCTAAAAACATGGGAGGAAGCTAAAGTCTAGGTCAATGGATACTCGGGGAGCTTGAAGAAAATGTACAACACACTCGACGAAGCAGAAATAGTATTGTTAAATTTCCATACAAAGAGTTTTCGGGTGAGAGACATGCAATCCGGTCAAACAAAACATCAAACAAGTGACGGTGGTTCGACATCCCGAAGTGACAGGAAAATTTCCTTTCTTGTAATTTTCTTGTTAGGTTTTGTATCTTGTATTTTGCTAGCACTATTTCTCAAGTCGGAATGAAGTTGTACTTTTAACATTATGTAAATTTAACTATTTAATGAAATGCAGACTTTATTTGTAAGACAAACATAAATTATCATATAAATATGAGGAATTACTTGAAATACAATACAATACTTGTGGATGACGCTACATTAAAAATTGAAAAAACTATCAAAATTATATTAAGTAGGATAACGAACAAAAAATAAGATAACGGAAAAAAATGAAAACAAAAAATTTAATCTACTCACCATTCAAATAAATAATTATTTGTGTTTTAAAAAATTCATAATTTTTCACTTAACAATTAATTTATTTTCCGGAAATTTTTTTTAACTTGTAAGTTGCTTTAAATATTTTTATGTGTATTTATTGTGTATTTTTGTAATTAGTATGTAATTATTATGTATTTATTGTTATTATAATGAAATAAATCCATTTTGTGTATTAAAATAATAAACTGGGGGCAGTTACGTAATTTGCCCTCTTATCCTATCAAATCCACCCTCTAAATTCCCCTTCTCAAAAAATCATCCAAACACCTCATATACAAATCCACCCTTCTTAAGAGGTGAGGCAGAGACATGCAATCCGGTCAAACAAAACATCAAACAAGTGACAGTGGTTCGACATCCCGAAGTGACAGGAAAATTTCCTTTCTTGTAATTTTCTTGTTAGGTTTTGTATCTTGTATTTTGCTAGCACTATTTCTCAAGTCGGAATGAAGTTGTACTTTTAACATTATGTAAATTTAACTATTTAATGAAATGCAGACTTTATTTGTAAGACAAACATAAATTATCATATAAATATGAGGAATTACTTGAAATACAATACAATACTTGTGGATGACGCTACATTAAAAATTGAAAAAACTATCAAAATTATATTAAGTAGGATAACGAACAAAAAATAAGATAACGGAAAAAAATGAAAACAAAAAATTTAATCTACTCACCATTCAAATAAATAATTATTTGTGTTTTAAAAAATTCACAATTTTTCACTTAACAATTAATTTATTTTCCGGAAATTTTTTTAAACTTGTAAGTTGCTTTAAATATTTTTATGTGTATTTATTGTGTATTTTTGTAATTAGTATGTAATTATTATGTATTTATTGTTATTATAATGAAATAAATCCATTTTGTGTATTAAAATAATAAACTGGGGGCAGTTACGTAATTTGCCCTCTTATCCTATCAAATCCACCCTCTAAATTCCCCTTCTCAAAAAATCATCCAAACACCTCATATACAAATCCACCCTTCTTAAGAGGTGAGGCCACCCTCATTACAAATCCACTCAAAATCAAATCTGGCATCCAAACGGGCCGGAAGAGCAAGTGAGGTTACTCCGGCTTACGTATTTATTGAAATGGAGTGAAAATATTTAATGGTGAAGATTTCCTCCTAGCGCGTCCGCAGAAAACTGTAGTCGCTACATTGACGAAAAATAAATAGTCAAATGAACTTCTCGTTTTGTTAAATTACACATCTACTTCATATATTAAATTTTGATACACATGAAACGATAGTCTTGAATTTCAAATGGATGAAAGAAGGATTGCTTAAAAAAATTCACCATTTTTAATTCGTGAATCAAATTAAAGATTGATGAATGCTTCAAGGGTACAAAGTCGAATTTGACCAGATTTCTTAATTACGAGGAGGTGTGACCTCTTCGTAAAGCCCAAACTATCCTTTCAATAATGGGCTGAGGTTTTTTTGGGACCTAAGAATTTGAACTCTTCTTGGGCTAAACTTGGCACTCCTAATCACGGGCTGATCAACTACTGGGATTGGCCCTGCAGCCCAAAAATATGAACCTTGATTCAATTATTCAAACCTCATTAACTACAACTAACACAGTAACACTACTGTTTTTCGCCCCCCAAAAAAAAACCGAAAAAACCTTGATTCGTATTTCATAATTTTTGAAATTTCATTTCTACCAAAACCTATTTTGCAAAAACCCTTTTTTTTTTAAATTTGTATGAAACAAGATCTTGTCGTATTTTATATCTCCGTGTTCGATGACGATATATCATTTGCCTTTAATTTTTTTAGAGATTATTTTCAAATGAAAAATCAATCATAATTATCCAAACAAAAAAATGGACGGTGATCGCTACCTATTAATATTTCATATTTGTTTATTAGTGACAAAATACAAACATGACCACACAGAGAGCATGTTATTAACTCATATCCGTTGCACGTATCCGCTTATTGAATGCTATAACTTACCCGTCAACGAAAAATGTAATGGTACATAAAGAGTTTCCCCGAACTTGGTTTTTTGGTATATAATTGACCTTTACCCAAAATATATATATATATATATATTGGAAGCCGGTCTCCTAAGGGATCCCTTATTAAAAATTTGGTGCGGACCTAGCCTTTTTTCAACTTTCCGGATCAAATTTTGACGATCCAAACCGCTCAATGTTTTTAAAATGCGTTTTCCAAGGTCCTCACGGGAAATCTTCAAAAAAAAAATACCCGGAAGGGCTTGATCCAAACAGTTTTACCGAAAACTGTTTGGATCAAGCCCTTCCGGGTATTTTTTTTGCCGAATCTTCTCGTAGGCCCTTAAAAACGCATTTTAAAAACATTGAGCAGTTCGAATCATCAAAATTTGATCCGGAAATGTGAGGTCCGCACCAAATTTAAATAAGGGATCCCTTAAAAGAACATCCTCCTATATATATAGGATTTGGTAAAAGAAATGGATTTTAAATAAACTCATTAAACTGAAGGAAAGCAAATCCATTACATAGACCATCCAGAAAACAATAATAACACCACAAACACAACTCCCATAATCACTAATACCACTCAGTAATTGAATACACAAGGAAAGAAAAAAAATTATCGAGCTGCGTCCACGCTTTTTTGGATAAATCAGACCACGACTCTTACTCATCACACATTATTTGATTATCGAATCAGACTCGATAATTGGACAGTTGGCAGCCAATTCAACGTCGAGAAAGCGCAACGGCGGACAAGAAGATCAACAGGATGAGAATCAGAATTCCTCCGAAGGAACCGATCAAGGATCCAGAGATTCGCTGGCAGAAGGAGTTGAACTGCTGGCAGATTGCAAACCAGTTTGCCCTTGTGTTCCCCTTGTGTGCTAGGTATACGATGGCAGCCGCCGCCGAAGCTGCCGCCGTCAAAAGCCCCAACATTGCCTTCACCACAGTGTTAAAATTCATTTTAGTTTAAGTTTATAAGAAGAGTGTTCTATAGAGACATGCGAAAAAAAACATATACAAAAAGTTTACGAAAAATGTCACTGTCACATCATTCTGGCAGAAGATTTACCGTGTCAAAGAAGATCAAGATAATCCTAGAGATATGTGCATGACTCCTGATGATGTGGAAGATCGATAGCGCTAGGGAGAGAACCAGGTAAACACAAACAACGGAATTCGCAACGACGAAAAACCTATTTCAACACACACACACACACACAAGAAATGGTTTCAATATGCTTAGAATATTCGGCGAAAAAAAGAGATCTGGGAGTACTCACGTAAACGTTGGGAAGTCCTCGTATTCGGCCCTGAACTGGATGAACTGAGTGAAGAAAGGAAGGGTCTCGTCGGTCGTTCCCATGGCGATTGCACTAGCTAAGGTGGCTACAATCGCGACGAGCCTCAGAATGAAGTCGAATATGGCCAGACCTCGGTTCATACCGCCTTTTACAACGGCAGCTGCAGCACCAAGCTCCATAGCACCCTTCATCTTCTTAGCAAAAAAGCAGCTAGGAAATTCTAGGGTTTGTAAAAGTATGTGTTTTAGATTATGGTATGGCTGATGAGTGTGCTTGGTAGAGGGGAGTGGTATGGGAATTTATAGGCCTGTGAAAGCAGAGGAAATCAAGCAATTTTAAGGGCTCCACTTGTAAAAGCAGTCAAGTTTGCATATTAGGTTTGACAACCTGATCTACTGAGGGCATGGGGCCAAGGATTCTTAGGTATTGCTATAATCTTTCTTTTCATTTTCTAATACATGCATGAATTCTCAATTGCAGAAGGAAATGAAAAATCTTGAAATAGACAAGCTTCGAACTACGTACAAATTTCCCTGTGGCGGGTTTTTTAGGTGGTGCGCTGTGGGTTTTCCTTTCCTTGGATAGAGAGCTGTGGGTTCTGCTTCTAGTTTTCCCTGTGGCGGGTTTGTAGGGTGTTTTTCTTTTTTCAGGTTTTTTGGTTTGGCTGGTATCTTACCATCCTGGTTGTTTCTTGTTATTTCCCCTTTCGGGTCCTTGGCGTTTTCAGTCTCGGTCCCTTTTAATCTTTGTAATTCGTTTTCAAAGATTAATGAATTTTTGCTTATCAAAAAAAACTACGTACAAATTTCGTGTGACTGAATGTACGTTGAAACAACGTTTTTAAGTACAAGCAATGATGATTTTAGGATTTCTAAAGTGTGGTCGATGAAAGACCTTAAGTCTACCGGTTCTTTACAAAAATTGGTAATATGCATACCAACGTTTTACTTCTTAACCTTATCGGGCCGGGATAAGAGAAGGGTAACCAGTAATTCACAACTGTAAGACTTGAACCCAAATGTCATATGTGATAAGAAAGGTTTCAACGACCCGATTAACCAACCAATCATTCACCATTGATCTCCCATTCAATTGTGCGAGCAATTCCTTATGAAACTACTAGTCAGTTTACCTCTTTTCTAGTGATTAAATGGATTCGTAGTTTTTTATTTGGCTTGCCTCTTTTCTATCCAAAAAATATTCTCATAAAGTTTTCACAATCCAATGGAACCCAATACAAACGGAGGGTAGTTGTGTGGTCATAAATTTTGGAAACAGAGAATACCGTGTCCGGGCAACCCCACTCATCGTATCAAGTCATGAATATTCCTCGTGTGGACAAGTACATGATATGCTGCTGACTAAAGTTTAGCATCAAGGCTGGTTTGTGCAAGTATTACCTGCCCTTACTTGCTCATTTGAACATATATTGTTGACCATATTATGATTCTCTACAAATTCCCACTCCACCAGATTTGTTAAACAAAAGGAAGACCCCTCCCGATTTAGGAAAGGTCCCATGTTAAGTCATATGACTCATTTTACCAAATTAGGCAGCATTATTTGGTTAATAGGATATTATTTTAGGGAGGTTTGTATGGGAGAATTGGGGGTAGTTGTGTCTTGTTGGATATCTGGAGCAGCTGAGAACAAATGAAAATTGAGTTGGTATCTCATCAACTAAACCACTTAATTTGTTCCTTCATCATACTCCCTCCGTCGCGATTTAATTGCTCTCTACGGTTATGTGTGTTTTTTTAAAACTCTTGTAGCTTTCATTCTATAATGTATTTTACATGCAATATGGATCTTATTTGATAGATCTCAATTAGTTCTATTAGACAATTTTTTAAAAAACTTTGAAAACATTACCAAGTAAAAAATATAAACGTTTGAAAATAGCACAGATATTTGTAAGGAACATTTAAAATGGGACAGAGGGAGTATTAAAAAAAAATAGGAAACTTCAATTTAACACTCCTTTTATTTATTTATTTATTTATTTATGTAGTGAACTATCTTGAAGGACTTTATCCATGTGAAATAACAGAATTACCTTTATACATTCCCTTTTCCCGAATATACAAAGGATAAAGTTCTACATCTTACGTGAATAAAATTTAAAAAATAAAATAAAATGTATTGGCTAAAACTTGAGTGTGAAAATAAATTTCCCAACGCATTAATGGGAATTCATAGAATTTTTTGTGTAGTTTCAAGTTCTCGACGACACCTACAAGGTGACCAGTTTCAATAGTTGATGCAAGCCTACGATGGGCCCACAAAATTCAAAACCAGAGAGAGACTGGAGATAAACGGTACTGGAGAGTGGAGAGGAGCCAGATCCAAAATCGTGGCGGTCAATCTTCCAAGTCAAAAGCTTCATTCTCTTATTTCATTAACATCATAATCTATTCTCCTTTCCAATCAATTCTACCACAAAAAAAAATTTACATTGGTACTTTTTTTACCCCCGTGTATTGAATGAACACAATGCTAAAAAAAAATTAAAAAATAAAAACCTTGAAATGTAAAATTGCATTTGTATGTTGCACAAATGCAAGTACCCAGAAACCTCGTAACGTAACAAGGCTTGACTCTACACCTACATCACAATTTACAAGCCAGAGAGGCATCATAATCCCTTGCCAAGTTGTTTCATTACAACACCTTCACATAAACAATCGTCGGAACACCGATACTTCTATTTTCTCATTCCTACCAAAAATACGAAACCATTCCCAGGTGATTCTTTTGCTTGTAGCTTTCTTCCACCCACATGTAAGTTTCTCAGACCCTACGCTATCCCCAAATTCTTCCCCCAGCAACAATTAGCCGATTCGGAAAGTCCACATCAAAGGCAAACTTTATCGTTCGTTGTGCTGTTTAGTTTATATTGTTCTGCTGAAAACGTTTCAATAACAGATAACCATGGCAATTGATACATCAATGCCAAATACAAATTACAGGGAATTTGCAGCAAGATCTTCGATGCCAACACAAGAAAAGAGCATACAGCAATCTTACACAGAAGCCTTCAAAACTTTACTCCATATTGTTCAAGTCCATTTTCAAAAATCGTGCTTGAAACAAATAAGGTAATTCAGGCAAGATTTTTCAAACAAATTTCCAACCATCAAATGTAAGAACTGACATCCTTTGATTGGTGGCAAAGTTCAGAAAATTATACATGAAAATATATTACTTGTTCATTTGATTAAAGACATGTCTATCTACAATGGACAAACAAAATGGGACAACATGCGTGTGTCCTTGGACAATGGACTCTTTGTTCTTTGCAAAGAGTCCAAAATCATGTTACAACATTGTTGGTTTCTTGGGGAAAGAAATCCTTTGCATGGCACAACACCCAGAGAGGGGCAATCTGTTCTAAACCCCTCTATTTCATGCATGCGAGTGTGGTTGCAAAAGCACAAACCACCAAAGACAACAAACGTGTAACTCTAATCAATAACAAGAACTAACCTAGGCAGCTAGCACAAATATGCTGTAGTAAAATTGGGCATAAAATAGACATCCATAACCATAAGCTAATGTCCATAGAACTGCAACACTTACCATAGTAGGACGCAGAAGGTAGAAAGACAGCTTATATATGTTTGCAATAACGCATACATATATAAGCGATCTTTTTCAGCCTTGCCCATATGGGTGATCTTACCTGCTTAAGATGTGGTTAGCCCAATGGAGGTAACCTGCTTCATGCACCATGAAAAGCAAATATCAACTGAAACCTGCAAGCAATGGCAAGAAAGAGTTGGCATCAAATCCTAATACATGTCTTCCTAGAATGTAAAATAAACCCACCACCAGATTAGTATCAGGGTTTTTGTTAACTTTCCGACAAATCTTCAATTTAACTCCAAGTAGCCTAGTAAGTAGACTAGAACCAACCAGCATAGGTCCATAACAGGAAACTCTTAATCAGGTAAAAAAATAGTGCGGATAAACATACCTAGGGCTAAAGTAGTTCCAAGGCAAAAGCAACGAAAGTAAGATTCCCGCCACTATACCTGTCCATCATAAAGCTTCAGGTGTTGTACCTCCAACTGTTATCTCCAAAGCCCATATTGACAGAACTAAAATAGAACGTAACAATAAGGCCCATTACAATACATACAACAAAAGGTTGAAACATGAGGCGCTGCAAAAATCAAAATAAACCATCACGGTTGCACACAATACAACAACTAAGAAAGACCAATTACCTCGTACGTGTGCCATTAAGATTAACGTTATGAAGGCAAATGATTCAGTTGATTGGAGGTTCACTCGGCAGTTTATCCCTTGGTTTGAGCAAGGAGTCACAACTGCCAAATCTCTAGTGTCATAGATAGTACAACTTTTTAAGGATACATTCATGACCAAAGAATAGAACAAGGTTCAGGACCTTATAACTTCAAATTTGTTGATGGGGGGCTCGCATCCTTACATCAAAAGAAAATTGATCTTGGGGGGACTCTCTTACCATCCAGTGCATGGTTCAGGACCTGCAACTAGGCCAACTAGTTTTTGCTTATAATTGCTTTCTAATGTGTGGAACTGAAGGCAAATCCCTTCAGTTTATTAATTAGACCCAGCAAGAATTTTATGATTTCTCTTGAGCCATATCTAACCTATCCTCGAAGGCAAACAGCCAGCAAAGTAATACCTCCGTTCCAAAATGACAGTCCACTACAAAAAGATGTGCAATTTTCGGATCAAAAAATAAAATGCTTCCAGGCATAATTTTTAAATTTTTTGCACCAGATTAAAGAGCTCAATTTTGGAAAGGAGGGAGTATCTAGGAGTCCCTTGAATTTCTACTACACTCGGAGCTGAGGACTCCAATCAATCAGGCCAAGATGTTCCAGAGGATTCAGAACAGGACAAGTAAATTGCTACCTATCAGGGAAGAGCCCCTCATAATGTGGTCTTTCCCTCTTCATTCTACTATAGTCTAAAGGACATTGATATATAATGAGATCATTCCTGTGATCAGGTGCAGATTTGAACAAATATAACAGCCCTTTCAAATATGGTGAGATAGGACCATGTCTGCTCCAGAGGTCTTCTGAAGGACTGGATTAAGGCAATGATGATGAGGCACTTGAAGGTAGTCTGCATGAGGCTGATAATAAGGCCTTTAATTTTTTACATGTGATGAAGCACCATTATCAATTCGACTATTGCAGTACCTCATAACTCCTTGTAATTAAGGTGAGGGAGCTGAGTCAGCCCATGAATAAATATATGAGTTGGAATGGGATTTTCCAAACATTTGTGGCTGGAAAATTGGCATACATTGCATACTTTATTCAGAAGATATGGGGAAAATTTGGTCTTTCATCTAGTTATTCAGAAGATATGGGGAAAATTTGGTCTTTCATCTAGGCAAGTCACTTGAGGCTAAGTTGCTGACATTATCCACGAGAATTCATGGAATGGCCTGGAATAAGGAAGAAAGATCATACCCCTATCTATTTCTTGAATATTGCCTAATGATTCGGCCAGATACCTAGGCCTCGTTTGTTTGGCCGGAAATAAATGGATGGGATATGAAATTCCATGGGATATGGGTGGGATATGAAATCCTTGGGATATTGCTCAGGATATCAATGGATGGGAAAAATTTATATCCGGTGTTTGTGTTCGACGGGATATCAAAGGGATTCTATTGGCCGTACGGACTGGGACTAAATTTGGTGGAGGATTTCAAATCCCACCCCCAAAAGAGTTAACAAACGTTGGATTTAAGGGGCCACTCCAACTCACCCCAAATCCCAACCCCCATATCCTCCCAAACAAACATGGCCCTAATGCTAATGGGAAGTACTCCACTAAATCTGCTTGGCAGGCTGGTAATTGAGTAAGTTGCTTGGTGGAATTTGCTTTGGTATAGCCATAATGCGTGGAACTGGAATGCGAATACTGATGCAAATGTGATAATCAATTAAGGGAAGAATCTCAGAGACATCTGCTTTTCTGATGCAGCTAGTATGGTTTTATCCGGAGGATTGTGGAGACGGAAAACCAGATTCACCAGAACCCTAAAAGAACTCCTCTGGCTGGAGCAATAGAAGTCAATAAGCTGGTCTCGTGGGCTGCCAACACTTCTCACTTATGGAGTGCAACAGTTCCTGAGGGTTTAAGAACTATGGCGTGTACTTGGAACCCACCCTACCGGAGTTCTAATAACCCATTGACTGGGTTTGGTAAGGATCTGCAGTGGTTGTCTGCTGCTTGGGATATGGCAGCCAGTTTTCCCCTGGATTTTGGATTTATGTTCTCTTGTCGCTTTTACCATTGAGCATTCACTAGGGTGCCTCTTGTGGTTTACTAGGTTCTTGCTTGTATTTCTGGGCATCCCACTGTGAAGCTGCTTTCTTTCGGTTGAATGAAATTATATTCAGAGAAAAATATAGGCACCAACATCCAGACAATCATAGTTCCACTAATACTCACTATAGTAGACAAGAGTTCATAAGACACCATTATTACCTCAACCAATTAATCATAACACACAGCTGAGAACAGTAAATATCAAAGCAATTGCTCAAAGTACATTCCCAAAGGAAAGAAACATCAGGGGACAAGGCAAGTTGACTGCAAAGGCTAACAAAAATAGCTTGGTAAAATTTGGTGTTAGGACACGGCAAGTTTAGTGAGAAGATCTTCAGACAATGGTCCTCCTAAACAAACCATCAGGGTTTGGCCATCAGTTTTCCATGTTTCATCTGGTCTTCTGGTTTAGGCAGGAGGCTTCGCTATAAGGCAGTAGGCTGGCTTCAGGCTTCAAGGATCTCAACTGTTTTGATGGGAAGGGAAAGGAAACAAGGTTAAAACGAGCATCAGAATGTTATGTAGGGGTTAAGGCAAGGTTAGGACACCAAACTGTCATAAACAAATACCCAGTAGCATATTACTAGAATAATTGCAACTAAATCAAGTGAATGGAAAAAAAAAATTACCTGCAAGTGCCATCATCTAACTTTAGTAGTCATAGTTTTTCCTCCGAGAAATGGGGTCCTTACTGGAAAAGCTAGCAAAAGTAGCTAGACGTTAGAGAAGACATGAGCTTTAAAGCAGAAATAATGACGGAAGAAAATGCACAGGTCTGATGAGAACTGTGCACATATAACAGGAGTAAGCAAAAAATAAGTTACTTTAACCTGGACCCTTTTTTAAAAAAAAATGTCAACAAGGGTAATGCTCTGATCCAATGAATGTTGAATTCTGAAGTCAGTACCACGTAAAGCAAAAAAGTGAAATAGCACATGATAACTCAGGACAAAAATTCCACTTTTTATCTGTATCAATTTCAACCACTTTCAAGAAACAAGTCATGTTTAAAACATGCTAAGTTCGACTTCTCAGACGGGGAAAAAAAAATTATGTCGTGAGAGGGAGGCTGTCAATCAACAAAAAGGGACTGATTTTAAAAGTTCCCAGAATTTCCAATTGTCTCAAATGTCTAACCATACCCACAAAAGTCCAGTCTGCTGACCAAGAGCTTGATTCATTTGCAACCCAATGCAAGATCGAAAACAAGTAGGCAGTGTAGGCCCAAATAAATAAGAATGTACTTCTCGTATTTGTGAAATTAAACCCAAGTAAATCACAAAAGTAAAGAAGAAAAGGAATTCTTACATAGAACTGTCAGTACGCCCCGAAGAATATCCACCATATGCTCCATAACCACCACCACTCTGCAAAATGACAAAAGAAATGCATTAAAAGAAGGAAGCACTTCGACCTGAGTTAACTGAAAACAAACAGAACTGCGGCACTGGATGCATGAAAAGAGCTGTACAAACACAAGTAACACAATCTAATGACAGTGCAACAACTCCTCAACATTGTGAGAATATATAAACCAAGACCCTCATTATTTTCATGACTCGCAAGAAGGAAAAACATTATTAACTACCTGTGAACCACCATAACCTCCATAGCCATCAACAGGAGGCAAATCACTTGCATCACCATATCCACCGGAATAAGAAGGTCCACGTCCGTGCCTTCTACTATCTCTACCTTCATATTTCAAACCATCTGTCGACATGGGGAGGTAAGGAAGGACCGGGACAAGTGCAGGAGCAGCACCCTCTCTATCAAACAGATTGGCCCTCAACCGCGAAGTTACTTGCATAAGAGCATCTTTAGCAAGATCAGGGTCTCCGGAAATCTGATAAAATACAAAATGGTGAAAATATTTCAAAAGTACATCAATAATATACCAACATTAGGAAACTATGGAAGTCGAAACAATATAATGTATGGAGAATTGCATAGCTCATTGCTGTCGAAACGCAAATCAATCAAATGATTTCGTGAATTGTAACTAGTAATCATACAATGAAGTTAATCATAAGACTATGATTCGCCATTCAGTATATATACATCAGACTTTATATATCAATAACTATATTTTTTTCACATGCACATGCCTCATAGATTGACATAACTACCAACCAGGTGCACCAATAACTATATTTTTTCACATGCATATGCCTCATGCTCATAGATTGACATAACTAGCAACATAGTGCACCTGGTGATAAAACAACACCATATAAACCAAAATAACTAATTCGTTTCTGGACTTTTCTTGATAGAGAGGTGAAACAATATTAGTTTTAAGCATTATGCAAACATAAAACAGAAACACAACTGAATCCTAGTGGACCACAAGCTGAATTGCAAGATCCATTTAATTTTGGATTCAACAAGATTTGAGCAGAAGTGTTGAAACATGTATCCAATCATAGAATTGAATGTGGACCGCACAATTATAACATTAGCTACATTAAATAACACCATCTTTACCTGCACCATCTCATCATCTTCAGCTGCAACTTTCGGGAGACTTTCCTTGGTAAGTACACGAATATTAGCTTGGGTGATTCTCCTCATCTCATTAATGATAGATCCTCCTTTGCCTATAAGGCAGCCAACCCTTGAGGTTGGCACAAGAAGACGAGTTGTATATGAAATAAGACCCGAATCTCTTTCAACCTTTTCGCTGCACCTTGATTGCAAGCGCAATGCTGCTTCAATTGTTGGAGAGAATGTGTCTTCAAAGTACTGATAAAAAGGATGGGATACAACTAAATCGTGAAACGAGGTCCACAGTTAGTGCTCACAAGGAAATACACATAAAAACACCTAAATGCTTACCTCTTTCGCAGATATAGATATCAAGCAATCATCTCCCTCGGCAGCTGAACTATCAACTTTGATAGCAGCCCCCGTCTCTTGTCTGATTTGATTGATTATGGTGCCCCCCTTCCCAATTACGCCACCAATGTTTACAGTAGGACAAACCATACAAAGAGAAAACTCCTTTGAAGATGCCCCATCCCTTGAAGCTGAGTAATAAGGGCGCGACCAGTCTCCCCTGTCACCTTTATACCCTCCATAAGAACCAACAAGTGGAGCTAGCCCCATTATTGGGCCACCTGGGCCCAGAGCTGTACCACTAGAAGGATATCCATTGGACATGGCAGAAGCAAGCAGGTGCTGGGACCTAGAAGGATTATCGTGAAGACGAGATGCAATTTGATAAAGAGCCTTTCTCACCACGCGGGGTTCACCAGATATCTGAAGCAACCAAAAAAATAAAAATAAAAGCAATAAGCTCCAAAAGGACCAAAACTGATGCTGAACGGACCCATTCTTCATGTGAAAGTTCAAAGCTATCGACAAGCATCTAGTATGGATGCATGATGAATTTTGACAATCCAGAACCAAATCAGTTTTGAGGCAAGACTATTCAACCAATGACAATTTCATGAAATTCTCTGGAATTTAATAATAATGTTATAACATACGAGATAGATAAATGACAACTAAATCATCTCAGTTAGCAGTACAGTAGAATCATTACCATTTATCACAAATCCCATCAAATAAGTCCAACCACTGTCACAGATCTTAATACATTTCAATATAAACATTAACTGCTATGTTTTGCCGTTACTCATTACCATTCTTTAACAGGCCTTCAGTAATGACAAAAGACTAGCAAATGAGATAGTACAACATGAAGCTGGTAATGTCAACTTCGTATACGAAAGAAATTTTAATCACTCAAGAGTCCTGACTAAAGAATAAAATGGGCTTCATTATAGTAATGTCAGACAACAGTCAACCAAACAAATGAATGCAAATAAAATAAAACAAAAAGTAACTCAAGTCAAAGTTATGCCCTTACCTGCACAAGTTCATCGGAGCCCAATGCACAAGCAGGCAAATGGTCATCTTTGACAATGCGAATTTGGGCACCAGTTTCACTGCGTATGTTCTGAACTATCTGTCCTCCTTTCCCGATAACACCCCCAATCTGATCAGATGGCACAAGAAGTTTAACAGTAACTTGTGGATTTTCTTCCATGTCATCATCAGCCCCCAAGTCCTCAGCAACAACTCTGTCATGCACCCTGAATAGGGCATCGTGGGCTGGACAAACCAGATCATCAGTTTCATCAAACCTATTCGTTTCTTCACTTGAGCTGTAGATAGTGACAACGCGCTCCTCACATCCTCGTACTGTCTCACCAATCCTAATTTTTGCTTTACTGTCTGCCCTTAATTGCTTAACGATTTCACCACCCCTCCCTATAATACTTCCAATCCTCTTTCCAGGACACAGGAATCGGTATACAGTATCTTCCTTCCCAATAGAAAAGGAATCTCTATCATCGCTGTGATTTCTCCTTTTACTTCCCCCATTGTCCGCATAATCAGAGTGAGAATGAGTACGTTTTCCATAACTATTCCGCTGGCCAGCCATGGAAGAAGAACGAGCTCAGATCTGTTTCATATGAAAAATATCACGCATTTTGTCATCCACTATCACACTTCAAGCAGCAGCAAGAGAAAAGGTAAAGACCGTGCTGCGAACAGTGTATTCAAAATTCAACAACAAAAAGGTGGCATCATATGCGTAAATGATGATTGATGAGATAATACCCTTAAAAGCAGTTGAAGACAAAACAATATGTAGGGAACATGTACACAAGAATGAATGGCAAAAATGGAAATCACTCACAAGTTGTTTAAAGTGGATAAGAAAGACTAGATATACATATTTCCACCCTAATTATGTAGAATGTAGACCAGAACAATCTCTTCATTTTGTATTTTGCACACAATTCAAACAATAAAAGACAAAGAATACTTCCCCTCACCCCAATCCCATATTAACCAAACCAACTGTTGGAGAACTTCGAATCCATGTGTACAACCAATAAACTTAACGACAAATTTACCATCTCCATGGTTTACTTTCCACCGGGAAACATTTTTCCAGGGAAACAAACAGATCAATCAGAGGGATTAAGCTGAAAAATGTAAGCGCTAAATCATATGTGCAGATCTCGACCAACCACGCGAGGTTCAACATACTTTCGACTTAAACGACGATTGAAAAGGGAAATCGAAGCTACAGAAAGATACAGAGAGTGAATTATGGCCATACCTCCGACGGTTAACGACAGATCTTCGGAGCCGAATCGACGAGTTGAGAGAGAGAGAGAGAGAGATTGGGAGGGCTGTTGTCTTTGTTAGTATTTGTAGGGTTTTGACCGGACATGTGCGGCTCGTATGAGTTCTGCTTGGTACTGTCCTCCCGAAAGATATTTGAGGGTTGCTCGGGCCACTTGCAAATTATTTTTCTGTTGATTTTTCGGATATGTTATTTTTCTGTTGATTTTTTTTGAATTATTGATGCTTCTCAACAATACAAATCTAAAAAGTAAAAATTAATAGCCAAATTAAAAATTTTGTGAACAATTTTTGTATTTAGTGAACTTTTTAAAAATTTACTCATCGTTCTATACTATTCTGTACTTTCTAGATTCATGTCGTCGAGATAAGCCAATAATCCTAAAAAAAAAAATGACGCAAAACTAAAAAATGGGAAAATTTTTGAATAAAGAAAATAACTGATTTCATTTCTTTTTTCCCAAGGAATCTTGTTTTATTTATGGCCAGTAGGGCTGCAATTGAACCAAGTCGATCTTGAACTGTTTAAAACTCAACTCGGTAAAAACTCATTTTAAGTTTGATTCATCTAGTAAACAAGCGGAACTTAAACCTCAATTTTAGGCCAGTTTAATAAATAAACCGAATTTGAATAAAAGCTTATACTGATTGCATGTATGGAATCTATATTTATTTGATTTGCATCGACGAAAAAATTAAGAATGTCCTTTATGAAGAAGCTTCATATAGTCATCAAATAAGCTGTGTACTTACCGAATAATGTGTTTCAATTATCTGGATTCCATGACAGATATATAGAAAGACAATCGAGACATAGATATCGGTCGTCACCAAAGTTGGTAGATTCTACCTCTATTGGGCGCATATATTGCACAAAGAGAACGTTAGTTTTAGTATTAATCTTAAGCGTAAATAAAATTATACTTGACTCATCACCAATAACTCAAGCTGATTATAATATGATTATTTTCTCGGAAAATAAGTTATGTATCAAATAGAGTTTCCGCACTTTTTTTCTTTTTTGTTTTATATGCAGGGCCTATCGGTGAGGAGGACATAGACTAGGGTTCAATACCATATGCCGCATGCTCTGGGTACATCATACATACATTTATTTCCGTTCAAAAGCCAAGATAATTGGCCTTTTCTTTTTAAAAAATACCCTAAAACATAACCAATGCCTAGATATCAGCAAAATCGGCTCCATTGAGAAATAATTCTGTCGCGCCCCCTTGTCACGCTTTCCTTGGAGGGATCTGACCGCCAGCTCAACATCTTTCTTCCCTTGGTTTAGCTATGCCGTTGTGCCTCTCCAACGAGGACAACAACGACACCGATTGAGGTGAAGGGGCTAAAGAAGATTGTGATGATGACATATATAATGTTATCCGATGCCAGATAAGTCATGCTACTATTGCGGCAGTGATGGAGGTCTTGTGGTGACATCAGCTGTTGCTGCAATTACACATTGTGCAATTCCTAGTAGGGGCGAAAATAAAGAAATATCTTTATTACTAAAAACGATTTTATACTATATATATAATACACTTTCCCAACTCAACTCAACACTTTCCCAAGTCTTTTCCCAAACGATGAGAGAGAGAGAGAGAGAGAGAGAGAGTCTAGGCAGTGTACGAGAGATCAGAGACCCATCATCGATCATCATCTCCATCCGTCATCGTCGTCGGCTCATCGTCCATGTTCGATTCTGTCTCTCTCTCCCTCTCTCTCTCTCTCTCTGGTATATATATACTCAAAAGGTGCTCAACCGTGGTTTGATCGAACAGGAAAGGTCATCGCCATCGGGTCTCTTTTGAGTCGATTAGTTTCAAATCCGGTAAGTTTGTAGACCATGACTATAAATTTGTAAGATCTAGTACATATATACATGTGTGTGTGTGTGTGTGTGTGTGTGTGTGTGTGTAGGATAGGAGGATGATCTAATAAGGACTCCTCATTAAAATTCCGTGAAGACCTCATGGATCGGGGTCGAATCTCGACGATCCGAACTGCTCAATGTGTTTAAAACATGTTTTTAAAGGTCACCGCGAGGAATCGCCAAAAAAAAAATACCTGGAAGGGCTTCATTCGAGCATTTTTTCGAAACTATCCATGTACGTTATTATGAAGAGAAATGCTAACGGGTGCCATAGTGCACCCATTAAGAGTACAAAAAAGTACACTTTAAAGTACATCTTTAAGTGTGCTTTAAAGTACAAGTATACTTTTAAAATGTACTTTTTTGTACAAGTGGGACCCACAAAAGTGTACTTTTTGTGCCCACCCGTTAGCATGACCCTATTTTGAAAAACTGCTCGGATGAAGCCCTCGCGTTGGCCTTGGAAACATTGAGCGGTTCAGATCGTCAAAATTTGGTCCGGAAAATCGAAAAATAGGTGGTCCTCACGGAAGAGATCCATGAGGGACTCCTTAAGAGAACATCATTGTATATGTATGTATGTGTGTGTGCGTGTGTGCGTGTGTGTGTGGATTTTTTTTTTGAACTAATATGTATATGAATTTTGTAAATCTATATATTTATATCATCTCTGTTCACGTTCGGGATTCTTGGTGCTATTTTCTCTGATTTTCTTTGATTTTCACAATCAGGTCTATGGGTTTGGTCTCAATTAAATCTCTTGCTCTTGCTTTTGCCGAACCGATCCGAACCGGCCCCGAACCAATTGAACCGAGATCTATATAACCAGTTTTCGGTTCAGTGAACCTCCCAAACCGAGTTTTCCCGGTTCACACAAAAATTACTAAGAACCGGACCGAACCGAACCGATTTCAATCCTAATTCCTAGGTCTACTGTTATGCCCTTCACAAGTGCCTAACCCTTGTAATTTATTATATTTACATTGGTTGTGGTCAATACAATTATTTTACAACCACATCTTTCGCAAACACTTTTACATACTCACATTCGCATTGGGAGCTACACATACTACACCTCCAGTGTGTGTGGGACTCATACACTAATGTGAGTTTGTGTGTCGTTTTAGACTTTTTGGTGTTCAATATAATTGTGTCGATATAAGTTGGTAGTGGTGAATTGGACCAGCTCGATTTTTTTGCAAAAGCCCGATGGGCTAGGGCAAGGCCGGCTGGGCCAAACCTCTATTTTTATTTTGTAACAAATCATCAAGCAATCGTTAATCAGCTTTTAGCTATCCAAATCATCTAGAATAAAGTTAACCGAAGGCTTCAAAAATTTGTACATGATGCTACAAGCAGGTTTACTGGGTAACAATTACTCTCTGAGACCATGAACATATTTCACAGCCAGGGAAACAATTACTCTTTTTGGGTAATCGTTTCCAGAATCCGGCAGTGAGTCTGACGGTGAGTTCTCGGTTTGTTGGAACAAGGGAGAAACTTCCTTCTTCAACCCTTTTTTTGGAGGCCTTACGGGTTTTAGACACACCACCCCGTTTGAGTTGAAAGAGACATATTGTGCCCTTGTTGAGACACAGAAGCCTTATGGGTCGACGGTTTCTTTTTTAGCAACTCAGAAACTGAAGCTTGCTCGGGTAGTAGCATACCTGGATCTTACATTTCTCAAATCAAATGCCAGGACAACGCAGTATAAGAACTATCGAAGTTAGCTTGGATGTGTCGCTCATATCCTTTTGCTACTACTACCCATGATGCACATGTTGAGCATTGAAGATCCAAAATAAAAAAAAACCCCAAATTCAAAAGTTAAAATGAGAATACGGCGAAGATATCTATTTGAAACGAAAATCATTTGTAACGTGGAACCAAAAAAGAAGTACCAGCCTGAGAAATATAAACTTATGACCAGTTTATATTAAATCATCTCTGCAGAAATGACCAACTTACGCGTACATCCCCTCATGCTCCAAACGAGACACATCAACACCAGCCAATCCCGTCCATAAGCAGTTGCCAAAATGTTCATTTTTCTGGTCTGATCCACTCGTCAAAAATCAATAATGACAAACCTACAAGTACGTATTATTGCAACTGATAAAAAAGGCCTTATGTATGTAAAAGGCCTTCTAAAAAGGAGTTTTGTTTCTTACGGTTGATCGTTCCATAAGATTAATTTATCTCATATTCTAAATTTTATGTAGAATTCAAGAATTGTATGTGTTAGAGGCTAAAGTATTTCATGAGTAATAACTTCACAATTTTCAAATCAGAACTGCAATACAGATTAAAATGTTTAACATCAAACTTTCAACTCTTAAAAGGCCTCACACCCAAACTCTGCCGCAGGCCTCCAAAGAGATTGGGCCAACCCTGCTCCTGTCTTACGAAATTGAACTATTTCCGTATCAGATAAGAACAAAAGCTGACATGAAAATGGAAGAAATAAAAAATTCAAATTCACCTCCATGTGGGCTCATCTAAAAACTTAAAGAACCATCCTAATTGTCAACTCCACACTTGTATTTCATGGAAACACTATAGAAAGAACAAGTTTATCCAGTAATACCATTGCAAGAAACCTAAAACGAAGTGATAGAAACTTCAATTGTGATCTCTATTCAATTTCAAATCCCCCATAGGAAGAACTATAGCTCATGTTTTGCTAGCCCACAAGCTCCAGACCAAACAGAACAGAAACAGACATGAAAATTGAAGAAAAACAAGATGAGAATTGGGAATATTAGCTACTTACAAGCTATAAGCAGAAAATGGAAAATTCCTTAAAACTTGAAGTATCATCCTAATTGTCTTTACACACTTTGAATCCAATGGACATTAGCCATTCAAAAAATCAATTTGTTCAATTAGAGATCAGCTCCTGCTTGTGACCACTTTCACATCAAGTTGTCATCTTTTGCAGGCAACCTTTTGAAGAAGAAGTTAAACGGGACCGAAGGAAGCTTACCACGCAATCTTGGATGCCTCATAACATAGAAACTAGTCATAAGACATAGCACTTGGGTGGGAGGGAGTAGCAGCAGTATCCCAGCAATGAAACAGAAGGCCATAAAAGACCTGTAGCTATCGGATCTCGCCAGCTCAGCAAAGAATGGAACCTCCCCCTTGAGTTGCCACCTCTCCAACCACATTTTGCACCACAGCACCCAAACATCTCAAACTGTCATACCTTGTTTTCGCCACATCAGCATGCCTAGAAGATGGAAATATAACAAACTCTTCATCCAACTCATCGGCATTTGCTGTGTTCGCAAGAGAAAGTCTAGCATCCATGTGAGGAGGGTGTTTTGCCCTCTTCCTACAGTTCTAGAGCCCAACTGCAAAAAGGTACATTAACATGACGAGCACAATCAGTTCCACGAGAAAGATCGCTGCCATGCAGCCTTTGTGGACAGATATAGTCTTGAAAGGGCTTTTCCAAGTGCATATCTCATCAACCCATTTGCGAAAACCAGTTAAACCTCACACCACCCTGAAAAAATTAACCTTGCTTCTTCATATGCTCCACATGTCCAAACCCGCATTGAGCATATACTCCACAACCTCCTTCCTTAATGGAGGCTCAGCACGGCTCATTCTCCTCACGATAATTTGGGTCACTTGGTGCCTCAAGTCACATTGCTGAGCAACAAATAGTGGGTGAAGATAATGCATTTCTGGTAGCAGAGGCTTAGAATACATTTGTAGCACTTTAAGAAAGGACAGGTAAGAAAACCTTAGAGCCAATTGAATTTCTCGTCTTCTTCAGCCCACTAGGATGTAAGACAATGACGGGGACATAAGTGTGTAAACTTAACCGTTTTTAAGTGTGGATAACCGAATCCTTACTTTCCTGATTCTTGCATCTTCTTGTTCTCCCCCATTTCTATCTAATCCTTGTAAATGGCAGTTATCAAATACAACAATATTAATGGAAGTGCAAGGATCAACAACCTCCCAAGTGTATTGCTCATTCCATTTTGGATTAAAACTGTCGATCATTGTCTTTGTACAAATCCATTTCTGCCCATATTTGGCAACACAATAAGCGTTGGTTCTTTGGTTCTCCTTTTTCAAACCTTGAGCGCTCAAAATCCCCAATTCAAAAATTCCAACGCTAGGCTTACGCAATTCTTTAGCCGTAGGCCTACAATCACTAGTATACTGAGGTGATTCATCAAATACATGATAGCCACCATCAAAACTCAGCCTCGCGCGAATTTTTTGAACGACCTTCATCTCCTCCCTCCACATGCCTCTCAATAGTGTGACATAGGAAAATCACATCTTCTGTTCCTAGCCTCTTCTCCACATTTTCTAAGGGAACGAAACACTGCCCCAGAAGTTCAAACTCATTGGGTCCTACTTTACAGTCCACGTGCAAAATCAAACAGTCTTCAAATGGCTCACAAACTATATACAGGAAATCTTGGTTCCACATAACATTATTCACACTCCAGGTTTTAGGATACTTGGGTCCCAAGGTCCAATTACCTAACCTAACCTTAATAGAAACGTCAGGTGGCCGAGTCTCGTGACTAGGCACCAAGTCTTGAGCATCAATAACGTTGACTCTAAGATACCAAAGGTTGGGGGAGCGATATACCTTAGACCGAATCGCAGCGACCCCGTCACCGCTAAGCCCGACGGCATCCAAATGCCAAGCATCCGGAAATGTCTCGTTACCTTTATAATACCCAATGGCTACCGGCGACCACCCCGAAGGTCTCTCTCTCTCTGCTTGTTTAATTCATCTAGATAACCCCTAATTGGAAACCCAAATTCTTGAAAAATAGGGTTCATGATTCAAATACCCCTAATTTGAACCACCTAATTCGAACCTTGAGTATGGTCCTGGTCCTTTTCATGTAAACTGGGTAGTTGGATTGAGTGGTGTCCTGGTAAACTGGGTTCTATTTTTGAACTTGCAATAGAAATTAGGGACCTCTTCCATGGTCTCAAAATCCTTATGTTTGCAACGGAATATTACAATGGTGGAAATAGAAATTGATGCTTCGAATGTTATCAACCTTATCACTTCGGCTACATCCCAACCTCCTGATGGCTTTCCAGATGAGTGATTTATGTGATATGATTTATGTGTTGTCCGGAGGAACACGTCTCAGTAAAGCAAGGATTTCTAACACTACCCTCCCAACGAAGTATTCGTCTATACGAATATATTTATCCCTCACCGTAAGAACAACCGCTGAAGACTCAATTCGTTCTTTCGATAATGTAAACACCTAATTCCATATTGGTTTGGGTTTGTTTTCAGAGCATTCACTCATCGCTTTGAAATCACCAACAACAACTTCAACATAAACATTCTGTTGAGGTAATTTCTTTGCCTTGACAAGCTTCACAAATAGAAAATCCATTGTTTCAACAAGATCACCCTGAAACCTCCTTCTACCAAGATTGGGTGATATCTCCTTCACATCTACATTATGGTGAGGGTTTTGATATGGATTTTGGATTTGGATTTGGATTTGGGTTTGGGTTTGGTTTGAGTGTCGGCCATTGTTGAGTTACAGAGGTTGTTGGGAGCAGAGAGTTAGAGTGAGAGAAAAGAGAACCCAGTGTCTAAAAAGTAAAATCCATCTTCAAGGAGATGATTTTTTGTTCTTCGTGGGATTCTCAACCGCCTTTGATAGTAATTCTTATTCTTTTTCTCCTCCGCCCAAGTAATGCAACTTTAGCTCACGTTCCCACGAAGAACAAAAAATCATCTCCTCGAAGATGGGTTTTACATTTTAGACACTGGGTTCTCTCTTCTCTCACTCTAACTCTCTGTTCCCAACCTTTGTAACTCAACAATGGCCGACACTCAAACCCAAACCCAAACCCAAAATCCATCTCACAACCCTCACCATAATGCAGATGTGAAGGAGATATCACCCAATCTTGGTAGAAGGAAATTTCAGGGTAATCTTGTTGAAACAATGGATTTTCTATTTGTGAAGCTTGTCAAGGCAAAGAAATTGCCTCAACAAAATGTCTATGTTGAAGTTGTTGTTGGTGATTTCAAAGCGATGAGTGAATGCTCTAAAAATAAACCCAAACCAATATGGAATTAGGTGTTTACATTATCGAAAGAACGAATTGAGTCTTCAGCGGTTGTTCTTATGGTGAGGGATAAATATATTCGTATAGACGAATACTTCGTTGGGAGGGTAGTGTTAGAAATCCTTGCTTTACTGAGACGTGTTCCTCCGGACAGCACATAAATCATATCACATAAATCACTCATCTGGAAAGCCATCAGGAGGTTGGGATGTAGCCAAAGTGATAAGGTTGATAACATTCGAAGCATCAATTTCTATTTCCACCATTGTAATATTCCGCTGCAAACATAAGGATTTTGAGACCATGGAAGAGGTCCCTAATTTCTATTGCAAGTTCAAAAATAGAACCCAGTTTACCAGGACACCACTCAATCCAACTACCCAATTTACATGATAAGGACCAGGACCCTTCTCAAGGTTCGAATTAGGGGTATTTGAATCATGAACCCTATTTTTCAAGAATTAGGGTTTCCAATTAGGGGTTATCTAGATGAATTAAACAAGCAGAGAGAGAGAGAGAGACCTTCGGGGTGGTCGCCGGTAGCCATTGGGTATTATAAAGAATACAAGGGAATATCCTTGACAGCCTACAAAGAACCAAAAGAAACACAGCCTACAAAAGAACATACAATAGGACAAAAACATAGCACAACCTAAGACGAAAGAGAAATTACTATAGAGATACCAAAGATTCAATAACTCCTGGTTAACTTCAATTCTTCAACCAAAGCTGGGAATAAAGAAGATGAACAAAGAACCAATGGCGTATGTGCATAGGGTGATAAGAGAGAGAGAGAGAGAGAGAGAGAGAGAGAGAGAGAGAGAGATATTAAGGTATAGAAATCAACATCTTGAATTTGTTACAGTGTCAGTACTGCAACCGTTCTATTTCACATCATTCAAAGGATTACATAACCCTACAACAGCATCTTGATTGATTTCATTAATGATGTGATACAATGTTGCATGGAATTTTCGGTACAAAAAACAGATGGATAATATACCCAGAAGTCCGCTGAACTTTTCCCAGAGGCCCCATCAGTCTTCAATTAAAAAGGTGCGGAAGCTGTTATTTTCCTGGTCCTTGTTTCAGCCTCACCAAATACTCTAATCAAACCTGATTGAACCAAATTCATTCCATTTTCACATCCACAAGGCATGTTACAAAAGAAAAAAAAAAATTAGAACTACTACTTTCAAAAGAAGAATTTCGAGAGAGATGGAGCAGAGATACACCCGGCGATCTTTTCCAGATAAATTTCTCCACAAATTCGTTGATCAAACATAGACTGAATTACTTCTAAGGTCATCAGAAGCTCAAGAAATAAGCTAAATAACAAACAAATGTGCTGATTTTCTTCCCCGATCTCTCCAGTCATTGGCCTGTCAGATTGAGAAAGGCTTCATTTCAATTAGGTGTCCATAGATCTTGTAATGAAACAATAGATCTGTAGGAAACTCAATTAGGAAGTTTATTAAAGAACAAGGCCTTTATGTGTCTGCGGAAACTGCAAAGGGAAGGAAAAAGTTGTGCATCACCACAAAGCAAAGGAGTGGGGATTTCCAAATATGAAAGCGTACATTGGGACACGAATAAACTGGTATGTTTCAGTGAGTGCTAACGGACGTCAACCGAATTTTCTGCGTTCAAAGTGTTCGGTAGTTTAGTTTGCATTATAAGTGCTCCAATATACTAGCTGAATACAGTGTATGTTATTGAAGGTAGGAATCACGAAAGGGGGTTACAATGTGACAAATATCAAGTATAAAAACATGTGGGGACCCTTCTCTCTACGCTCTCCTCCTTGCAGTCTCTCCCTTCTTACTGAACCGTTACAGAACAAACTAGCAGGGCCTTGGTGGCTGAGTTAGCAGTTCCATTGGAGAAATTTTTTCATGCTTCAAGTGCTCAACTCACCCATGCAAGGTAACTGCTGAAGGAAACTTATGGTTGGTACATCCGAATGCCTAAAGGAGTTGAATTTGAGGCACCCATTTTTAAGCTGGATAAACATTACTCAGCTCTTTGATTGGTCATATCACAAAAATTTACTCCTTTAAGCAGACTCCATTACTTTGGTCGAACTAATCCCAAAGCTATAAAACTTATAAGATCCCAACTGATAGCTAAATCTTGTTTGCCTGTCCACCAATGCTGATGTTTTGCCTAGAGTCCCACCCCTCTATTCATTTCCTTCAAAAGCCTCTTCATCATCCTCACAACTCCTTTCAAGACTCACCATCTGCTTTCAAAATCCCATTTCCCAACCTTATTTCCTGTTTGACACTTGACAAGCAGTCAAGCATCAATTTTTAGTTTCACTACGTCATAAAAGAGGTATGTTTAGAAAGCTCTTCGTTTTGTGCAGGAAAAAACGGATTCTAGGGCATTGTATTACGAGGTTTCCTCTCTACACTCGTCTATTGATAGGTAATATTGGGATTGGAGTAAAGCTCATGCCACCTTGTAGGGATGCAGTGACGCTTCTGGGACAACGGGTATGACATACACTTTCTCGCCATCTAGTTAATCAGATAAATGTATGCATGCACGCAGTAATTTGGCATTTCTTCTCTCTTTTTTGCATTTTTGTAAGTTTTTGTAGGAGAAGCTTGAGGGTATGCAAACAAGAACAACCATAGCTTGTTGTATTTATGGTTCTCAAAAAAAAAAGAGGGGGGAGGGAAGAACAAAAGAACAACCAGAGCTGATATTATTCCTGTTGCATTCAGAACGCAATTACACCTGCATTAATACGGAAAATTCTCGGTTATTCCGAGAGAACTATTGTGCTCCAGAGTACTTGTGCAGTGCTTCCGGAGCACCAACTTAGCACATTGAAATGTTCCTGATCAACCTACATGAAAAAGTTTTGGTTGATCTTGTGGTTGGGAGATAAGGTCGGCCTAATTCATCGTTTTTTGTGTGCCCTCATTGGCCTGGAGCACTACGTGCATGGTGAATACTAATTTTCAGAGCACCACCACGGCATGTGCACCTGGTGCTCTAGACCAATGAAGGTATGGATAAAAGGATGAATTGTGTCAATCTTCACAAGGTGAGTCAGACAAAGGGTCCACCTAACCTGCTACTCTTATTGGTTAGGATTTGTCCAGAAGCACCATGGCCCAATGAGTTGACGCAACTCTAATCTGTGTTGACACAACTTTAGTTTTGCCATGTAGCATTGTTTTCCGATGCGTTTTGCCAGTCTGTAGTATTTGATAGGAAAAGCTGGAACTTTATCATTCAACTAGTGTCTTGTTTTGGTCTTATAAGAAACGGTAACGGTAACAGTCCGGCCTTTCGAATGGAGACAAATGGAAGAGCAACACCTAACTTAACAGCCAACACCTCTCTTTTAATATCGCTACGAGTGTTTACCGCAGTGTGTTTCTTACTAAGTTGCCCCTCCTAGCTGGACCTATGGGCAGACATTTTCTGGAGGACTCAAATATTTTTCTGGTCCATTAGCAGCAAACGCGACGGTATAGGGGGATCACTGTTTCAGTGGTATTCTGTGAGCAGCCACTTTGTGCATTTATTGCCAAAGGTTAGGTCTGTCTCCAATCCATCTGTTTCAGTGGTATTCTGGGAGCAGCCACTTTGTGCATTTATTGTCAAAGGTTAGGTCTGTCTCCTATCCTTCCCCCGCCCATACCCCCAATTATTGGGGACTAAATGGGTTATGTTATTGTTGTTGTTGTAGTTGTCCATTAGCAGTGGTGGATTAGCTTTGGTGTGGTAAGTGGATACACTGTAATGAGGAGTAGAACAATAAAGGTGACAATAGTCCCCTCGTCCTTTTTGCACTATTTCTCGTTTGATAATTTAGTATGCTTAACCCCAACAATCACAAAGACAGATTCACCGACAAGAACCAAAAAATAAATATTCTGGAGAACAATAAAATTACTGAGAACGAGAGATCCATACCAGAAACATAGAAGCTTGGTAGGGATCCGAAATTCCAAAAAACAAAAATAGAGGTCCTCTGCTGCATGGACTTGTACTCCTAGAGATTTCTCAAAAGGAAATTCTCAAAGCTTCCTCAAGTTCCTGCTTAACCAAAAGCCTAGTCGAGTGTACATATCTTGCATCATCAACAGCGACATCTAAATCCAACTCTACAGGTTCCACGGTGAAACGATTTCCAATTGCTCTTACTGTCTTAGCAATAAAGACTGATCTCGTCATGTAGTCCTTCATTCGACATATGAATTCCATGTGGCTTCTTGCCTGCAGATATTTAATTCGTAAGTGAAACTTTCTCGTAAATCTGAACTTCAAAAGTTGATGAACCTTCAAAGCATAAAACATCTTTTCAGTTAGAATGTTCCAAAACACGTTAAAATAGAGTCATTGAATTGCCATTTTCTTCTCAACGTCATGATATCTCATCCTAAGAAACTATCACTCTAATTTAAGGAAAGAGAAAATGTCTGAGCTTTCAAATGTTCTATGGTAAATTACATCAAGGAGTCAATATAGTTGTATTCAAATTCCACTTCAATCCAACTAGTTTCATTCGAAACACATAAAAATCAAAATGGTTTCACGTGAGTTTCAGGTTTAAAGATGATCCTTCAACCCTGGGGTAGCTTTGCTAAAGGAGAATGCAAGTGCTAAGCCAAAACATATTTAGTTTACAAGTGCATCAGTCCAAGAAAAAATCTTGTCCAGACTCGAGCCCTTCAAACATAGTACTGACAAAGTCACAATTGAAGTATGAAACACGAGACTATTGGAAATAAGGAATTTACGTACATACCAATCGGTACTCAGGAACCTTTTTGGGAAGCTTCAAGTATGCCATATTCCTGGACTCAAAATCCCATAAAAAGGAAGTGTGGTGTATCCACCGCTTTCGGGTTATGGATTGAGCATTCCCACCAAATTTGCGATTACCAAAGACATAATCTAGGGGCAAATGGGAAAAAAGATTCCAATTATTTCTATAAAACATTCCAAAAGATTTCTTCATACAAAAGTCAATATACAATGGATTGCACAATAATTTAGCAGCTGATATGAATTGTGAAGATATATGCATGATTAACAAGAAGAATTGGAAACAATGGCAAAATTTATTTCAGCAGCATAAACAACAAGATGAAAGATCAACCTCTCCACTATAAGCCTGTATTCTCCATGTCCTGACCGTGTTTATCTTCTATAGCAACAGGGGTCTGACACAATAATAATGTATAGGTAAAAGGTTCCTACATTGATGAAAACCTTCTAGCCTATAAACTAAAACAACACTAAATCTAAATCTTTGATGCAATGCAAAGTCGTTTACCATTCTCACAGAGGTGAAAGTCACCAATTCCTTGGAACACTTCATTGTACAGCAAGCTGCTCCACTGCATGATGGAGCGGGGATATGGTTGCACATCAGGAACAGCATCCTTGTTGCATATAAGAGTGACAAATATTGTTCCCGGATCAACAATAACGGTGCCTCCCCCAGTAAACCTTCTAATGACAGGAATCCCATCTCGTAGCACAGGCTTAAGTTCAAGGAGTTCAGAAGGTTTCCTGCATGAAGCGACCACAAATCACTTTAATATCCTCCAGATACAAAGATAATAAGTCAAACTATTAAACAAAAAATAGCAAATAGGCAAAATAGCCAAGCTTTAGTGGCACTAATTCATTCTTCAGACACCAATTTCAAACCCTACTAAAGCAGAAATGTTAAGCAATAAGAAAATCATTAACCTGTGATGATAAACAAAATTCCATCACTGGACTATTTTCCTACTGACATGACTTGTCGAAGCAAAGTAACAAAAAAGTACCTTGATTCTCCCGTAGCGAAAACTACGAATCACTCAAATTCACAAAATTACCATAATGATTTCAATGTCGAGAGAAATTGATTACTCCAGTAAGGCATATACTCACATTCACAAGGTTTTTTTTTTTTTTTTGGGGTAAATAACAGTCAGAGAACTTGTACTACAGCATTCTGAAAAAGTTTTTTCACAACCTTGAGTTTGATTTTTCTTTTTTCCAAAAAAATTAAAAATAAAAATAAAAATAAAAAATACAACTTTCTCAACCTTAGGTGAACCCATCAGATGTTAGATTGACTTCTGCAAGAAAGAACCAAATTCATATTCTTCTATTCGGTAAGCATGTCTATCTAAATGAAAGATACCTCCACTAGAATAAAATACACAAGATTAGCAATCAAAAAAAAAAAAATGACTAGCAATCAAACCCAAGAACGCATTATTGAAACAAATTTTTAAAAGTAAATCATTTACCCTGAGAGCCCCATGACAATGTTTGGAGCATTTGTTCCATCATTTATGATGCACCAATTATTGGAAGAGGTCCGAAGCAGCTGCTCCTCCAAGTGAAGTTGCTTTAAAATGGGTATTCCTTTAAATCTTACAAGATTCATCAATGGACGCCCCCCTTTCCTAGCTTGAGGTACACTCATTGATCTTTATATAATATTGATAAAACTCCAGAGCTCCTTTGATTCTAAAAGTGATCAGGATCTTTCATTCCGGTAACGAAAAGTGTCACGTGGTTGCTGAAAATTACCCAACAGAGCACAAGAATCAATCGGAAATGCACTACTCCATAACTGAAATGAAAGATGAATGGACAAAATATGATACGTCCATACAAGCGAAGGAAGCAGAAATCGAAACTGTAACACAAATGGGGAGGGAGAGAGAGAGAGAGAGAGAGAGAGAGAGAGAGAGAGAGACCTGCCCTGTTGAACCCTAGTCCTAGCGACTCCCCGTCAGGATGCTTGTTAGCGTGGAACGGTTCTGGGCGTGAAAAGTTCTCAAGTGAAGCAAAGGTTTTTTTTTTAAACTGATATTTAGGGTGTGTTTGGAACTCGAGGAAAGTGAGGGAAAAGAAAGGAAAATTAAAATTTTTCTCTCCGCTTGTTTGGTTAGGAGAGAAAGAAGAGAAAAACTAAAAAAACCAAGTATTGTGAATAGTGTAATTTTCCTCTCACTTTTCTCTCACTTTCCTCTTATTTTATTTTCTCTCATTTTCCTTTCCCTTCCACATGTTCCAAACAAACCCTAAAATTTAAAAGAAGCCGAGCTTTTTTAAGTAAATACTACCATCTCAATTATAAAAAAGAAAAGATTACTTCCACCGGCGGTAGAAACCTCCACATTTCTTCCAAACCAATGACAAGTTACCACATCACCAATTTATAGGGAGAAATACACTGGATACCCTGATTCTACTTTCCCAAACTCTAACTCAACCCTTTCAAGTTTCAATAATTAAACACAAGTCCCATTGTCTATTTTGTGCCAAAAAGTCATCCGCTCCTTCTCCTTCTCTTTTCTGGAACTGAGTGCTTCATCCTCCACTTTAATTGGGTCATTACTTGTTTAAATTAGTTGGACGACTGTTTCATTCAAAAGTGTTCATAACTTATAAAGGATCTAATCTAGAAGGACAATGACCAAACAGTGATCGAGAAAGTGTGGAAGTTCGGCGTCAGATGCTGCGAAGGAACATGACCGAGTGAAGTCTCCCAACATCTTGTTGGTGAATATAAAAGGAAATGAAAGGTTGATTTTACAATTCCGTACATCAATTCCCAAATCCCCGTTGAGATTCATTTTCCCGTCCTTGTTCTCGGCCACCACCAGGACACTTGATGGGATTTCCATTCCCGATGAAAATATGTATGATAGCTGTCATGCTCCTTTGTTCCACAGTGGTTGCCTCCCAGAACCTTGAGAATTCCAACGCTACATACGGACCATTCAATTCCAGCCACTACAATGAATTCCATTTCGAGAACCCAGTAGCCATCACCGATGCGCCCTCCAATTGATCGAGAAATTGTGGAAGTCTAGGGAATTTTATGTTCGTAGGTTGTAAATCCCTCCACCGAATCCCCTAAGATGGTGATGGAAACTCAAATCCCAGAAACCCTCTCTTCTACAGAAAATAACTCCATAAAAAAAGCTAGTATAAAATTCCATTGAATCAAAAAAAAAAAAAAAAAGAAAGAAAGAAAGAAAGAAAGAAAGAAGAAAGGGGAAGCAAAAAAAAAAGGGGGAACAAAAAAAAAAAGTCGTAGTCTTTGGGGGGGAAAAAAAATAGATGTCTTCAACGCCGTTCAAATTCTTCCGCCGATTTCAATGGCAGTAAAGGGGAAAACACTTATTCTAGAGAGAGAATAAACAATGGGGCTTGTGTTTGATTATTGAAACTTGAAAGGGTTGAGTTGCAGTTTGGGGGAAGTAGAACCAGGGTGTCCAGTGTATTTCTCCATTAAATTGGTGATGTGACAACCTGTCATTGATTTGGAGGAAATATGAGGTTTTCCACAGTAATCTTTTCTCTTTATAAAAGTGTATTGATACCTATATTAATATCCGTGAGATATGTATTGAAATCCGAACTTGTTTGACATTATTTGCATATTAACCTTTGTTGGGTGTTCCATTAACTTATTTTTTTGATTTTTTGGTTTTTTGGTTTTTTTGAATTTTTTAGTTTTGCAAAAAAACTAGTTCCACTAACTATTTTTTTGGTTTTTAGTTTTGCAAAAAAACTAACTTGTTCCACTAAACTAGTTTTTTGTATGTTTAGTTTTGCAAAAAAACTAACTTGTTCTACTAACTATTTTTTTTTTTGGCTATTTTGGTTTTTAGTTTTGCAAAAAAACTAAATAATTTTTTGTTAGTGGAATGAGATAATTTTGAGTTAAAACAAAACTATTATTATTTTTTTTTTTTTTTTGCAGGGGACCCCTAGTTCATTTGAATATTGGCAGGTGCATGATCACGTTTTGGAATTTTTTTTGCTCACCAAGAATGGAACACTCTAGATCACCAACAGAACCCAGGAAAAGACATGAGCCTTTTGGCAGTGATTAAAGGCCGGGCCGAAAAAGGCGCACTTTATGCCAGCCCCAAAGGAATTCAACCAAGTGTTAAAACGTTTTTAGGCATAAAGACCATATGAATTTCGTTTCCTCTGTATCATCAAGAAAGATTTGTGGTCATCAAATATATATATATTTTTTTGTGGTCATCAAATATTTGATCCAGTTCTCTGGTTTCTAATTCAAGTTTACAAATTCTCAGTCAATCTGAACCTCACAATAACACCTCCATGACAATCGTCTCTCCAGTCCAAAATCCGAGGTGCCCTTTCACTGCTACCCCGTCCCATTTGTTTCGTCCAATCCCCAAACCGTCAATTGGGTCTGTTTATTTCTCATTTTTCTCTACTGGGTCTGCTTCAGTTCAGTTATCCCTCGAAGTTTTATTTCTAGTTCTCTGAAGTAAATTGTCGAGCAGTTTAATGGCGTCTATGGGGTCTCCAACAATGGAGAGGTCGTTTTTTCTTTACAGTAGGAATCATGGGCTACCAAGGTTACCATTATTTGCTTGTCGACTGGGTTTGAGTGATTCGACATTTGGGCATGCGAAAGTCGTGGGGAAGGATATTGGACTGATGAGTGGATGCAAAGTGACACGGCTGCAGAGGATCAAGATTCTAAGAGCAACGGAAAAGGGCTCCGGGGAAGGTGAGGATGGTGAGGAATCGGAGGATGCTTTTCAGGCCACTATTGAGAAAAGCAAGAAGGTTCTTGAAATGCAAAGGGGCTTGCTACAGCAGGTAGTTTTATTTATTCATTTTGTTGTTCATAATTGATCTTGTTGCTTTTCTTGATTATTCATTCAACGTAAAAGAACCAAAGGCCACTGCCTCCTATAAGCATTTGTGATTAGTTGTTAGTTATAGGCTGTAACAGTTAGTTACAATTTCCTGAAACATTTGCACATCTTTGATATGTTACTAATGTGGGCCTGAAAAGCACAAAGCGTTGGATTATGAACTGATTTTTGTAATCAGTTGGTGGCTAAAAGTTGTTTCTTGGTGTTCTCATTGGTACAGAGAAAAAAGGGGAAAAGATTGCTTTTCCATAATCTTTCGTGGGACACTATTGGATGATTATAGGTAGCACATTTGCTAGATTTACCATTTTGAAACACAAGTGTACCATGTTCTGGAACGTGCTTACGAAAATGTAATTCGCTAGGGGAGTAGCGTTCCCTGGTACCATATGGTAGCACAGGGGGAAACTTTCAGCCTTCTTTTTTTAACTCAAAGGACTTTTAGTGGGTTGGGTTTCCCAGAATTGTATGTCAACCCCAACTTCAGACACTTTCCACAACCATCTCTACCTACAACCGGGAACTTCTGGTGAATATCGTCTTCAGGCCATAGAATGTCATTTGGTTATTGTGACGCAAACTGTTTCCAAAAGAAAAAAATGGTTGATCTCATGTTTTGATTGTTGTGAACACTTTACGCTGTGTAATCTAGGTATAAAGTACTAATGGAACAAAATTTCCAACAGGGGGATAACTAAGTACAGGACTCATTTTTCCTAGCAATTGTTGTAGACATCTCAACATGCTCTTTAGGCCTTGTTTGTTTGGGAGGATTTGGGGGTGGGTTGGAGTAGGCCCCATTTTCCAATGTTTGTTCTCTTTTTTTTGCATGGGACATGAAATCCCTACCAAGTTTTTCAGTAGGCCCCATTTCCAATGTTTGTTCTCTTTTTTTTGCATGGGACATGAAATCCCTACCAAGTTTTTCTCCCCATCTGGGGGGGGGTTGGGGGTTATTTGGATGGAATTTCCCCATTTTAATACAAAAAAATGCTTTCCACTGGCTATATCCCGTCGAACACAAACACCGGATATGAATTTTTCCCATCCATTGATATCCTGAGCAATATCCCAGAGGCCTTAGACTAGTAGCACTACTACAGCTACAATCAATGGTGTTTTTTTTACATATAATAGGAGCTCGATTATTATTTTTATATGCAGTCCAGTTTTTACTAGCTATCTATCCCAAGATTCAGGCCGTTATTTCCATTTTTCCAACCGTGATGTTTGTATTGCGGCAGTTTCTTATAATTTAATCTAAATGTGTATAGTATCTAAATTTAAAAGCTCCAAAGGTACTATATTATGATTAATTAAACAAAGTGTTATACAAGCTATGTTCTTCCCGCTTAAATGGTAAAAATGCTATTGTTCATGGTTTGTTAGTCTGCCAGCTGATGGGTGTGTGTCTAGTGGCCATTGGTTCTCTCTCAACAGTAACTTTTTGTTCCATTAGAAAGGAGCAAGAGAACAACTTATTCCCTTCTATACAAGTAATTGACATTTGATCATCTCATGCACTACAGATTTGTCATCTCACTAACTTATTCTGTGAACTGCTGAAAACGATACTCTTATTAAGCTTCCTTGTCCATTGCAGATTGCTGAAAGAAGGAAACTGGTTTCATCTATACGAACTACTAATATTGACTCAGAAGGCGATGAAGTTCCGTATAATGAGAAGGATAACTCTTTTCCCGGTCTAGATGCTACTCCAAGTGGTGGTAACGATAATAATGTAGTTCATGACAGGGGTGTCCTTTCCAGCGGGAGTGTTCACTCGACAGTAGATAGTGCAATGGAGACCGTATCTCCAGCTGTTAATGATGGCTTTACTGAAGATTCAAAGGAAGCTGAAAATGACTTATACCATGAAAAGACATCCTCCAAAGTAGATTCCCACAAACAGTTGAAGGACATAACTTCTGAATCAGTTTGGTCTGATGAGCTGCCATCGTTTCTTTCAAGTTCTTCTGCAACATCGAGTCTAAAAGATGAAAAGCTGGGAGATTTGAAAGAATCAAGCTTACAAGATGTAAATGGTGAGGCAAACATGCCTACAAGTGAAGATGTGAAACCCCCTCCTTTGGCTGGGGCCAATGTTATGAATGTCATAATTGTATCTGCAGAATGTGCTCCTTGGTCGAAAACAGGTACTTTACCGTAAGGCAATGTTGGAACTTTGAAATAGGAAACACATATATAGGCATAACTTTCTTCCCCTGTTACACGCGATAAATATTTTTTCTTTAGGGATATGGCTTTACTACAAGTTATAATCATACTTGTTAATCTGGGTCGTTGAGTAAGTTTATTACTGTTAAAAAAAAATAATGATCTGGCTCTTCTTGTTCATTTTCATTTTAATGTAGTTATTTCAATATAATCATTTCCCTCTTTTGTAGTCTTTCTGTGACTTTGTTTCTTCCAGATTTGTCAACGTGTCAACATTTCCGTAGTATTTATGTTAGAGTCCGATAGTGACTTAACAAGTACTTTTAGGTGGGCTTGGAGATGTTGCTGGAGCTTTACCGAAGGCTTTGGCTCGGCGTGGACACAGGGTTATGGTAATTTTGTTATTTCTTCGTAACTTGAATAACATGGCTGTATGTTGAAGTACCTTGCTGAGAACTGGTTTTTCCTGATGAGTAGAAATCTATATTTTGGAAGTTTCAGCCTTGAACATGGCTGTATGTTGAAGTACCTTGCTGAGAAATGGTTGTTTCGGATGAGTAGAAATCTATATTTTGGGAGTTTCAGCCTTGAAGATGGAGCTGGCCTTAATAGGACTATATTTAGGTTACGGTTTTCATCTCATTGAAACATCTTAGTACTTCTAGTCGTGTTGTCATGACAATCAGTAATTAAAGTCAACGAGGATTTAAGTTCTTTCTTACCTAAAATAAAAGAGGAGAAAGGAAATTTCTCTTTGTTTGTCAAGATAATAGGAGTCGAATGATTAAGAGATTTAAACGTTTAAGTTTAGTTGGCACTAACAGTAGTGGGATCCGTTTAAACTTGCAAATTTCTGGATTTGGTTCAGAGGGCATAAAGTGTAATTCCTATATTAACGAACTCTTTTTTACGCTTAGGTTGTGGCACCTCGGTATGGTAATTATGCTGAACCTCAAGATACTGGTGTTAGGAGAAGGTACAAGGTTGATGGACAGGTAGCAATGTGCGACACTTGCATTTAACTTCCTTCTTGTTGGTTTCTGATCTATGTAACTTTGAATTCATTGCACCTTTGTTGTCTAACTTTTCAGGATATGGAGGTGGTCTACTTCCATGCCTTTATTGATGGTGTTGACTTTGTTTTCCTCGACAGTCCTGTGTTCAGGCATATAGAAAATAACATATATGGAGGCAACCATATGGTAAGATTTCCTTTTATGTGATGTTAGCTGCATTTAGTCTCCAAGACCAATATTTATACTCTGACTGGTTGCTGTTTTCCTTTTAAAACCTTTTTTTTCTGTTTTATGTATGTCTCATGTATTCGGTCCTAGATATTCAACTCATCATTTCAAACTTTACAGAGTTTATGTCAGAAAGGTTAATTAACTATTTTTTTGGGCCTATTTGTCCCTATTTCTTAACATTTTCTAGTAATCTACCTCATGCTTTCAAATGTTATGAGCACATCAATACCATGAGTTACATTTTTTCAGATGAGTTGTTTCGAAGATATTTGATATATAGATTATAGATACACAATGTACAATTACATTTTGAATGCGAAAGTTTTTCTTATTAATTATTAACTTGAGTAATTTTTTTTCTCAATTGTTTTCCAGGATGTTTTGAAACGCATGGTTTTATTTTGCAAAGCAGCTGTTGAGGTAAGAGCTCTTTGTTTCCTACGTATAAAACTTTAAGCTAAATCTGTAGTGTAGTTCCCTGTAATGAGTGATGGGTGTCTTCAATTCCATAAACACATGTACCAATTGAGTACTTAACAAGGGGAACAATCAATTTTGGGGTTACAATGCTGAACCCAGATCACATCCAGAGATGAGTGACTGTCGCAAAAGGAAGGAGGAAAAAAGGGGGGGAGAGCGAGATGCCCATAACTTGTACCTCAATGGATCTCCTTTAGTTCATGGGATTGTGAGTCTCATTACTTCCACGTGGTGGAGTAGAACAACTAGAAACATCAGTCATACTCCAAAGGTGTTCACACAATTACTACATTGGTTTAGACCATTTTTATTTTCTATTTTTTTGCACAGTGAAAGTCAGTATTGATAGTTGTAGTTCGTGAGATTTGAACCTCAGTCAAATGCATGGGAGTACGTGGTGCCTAATACAGGGGTCCCACTCCACTTGCGTTTAGACAATTTTTATTAAAATGTTCCTGTATGCAAAAGTAGCTTTTGAAAATTGTATCATGTGATATTAACAAGAGAAAGAAAAGTATAGGAAGTGGAATGTGCCTTAAGCCAATAACATAGTGGAAGGCAACATGTTACGCTAGTGACACACTTCGCACAAACACTTACACGATCACACCAACAATAGAGGCAAAAAATGAGGACAATTATGCTAGTGACACACTTCTCACAAACACTTACATGCATACACTAACATGGTGGGAGGCAGTTTTGTGTGTCCCCTCCACCCATGTGATTGTGTGCAAGTGTTTTTGCAAAAATGTGTGTCACTACTTTTGGAAATAAGAAAGGGAAAAAGAACAATGAACAAAAGAAGGTTTGGTTGAGTCCGGACTCCTGATAATAGTTGAATGGTGTAGATAAGGCTTCAGTTCCTTTTGATCTTTCGTATACTTTCTGGTCGACTCAAACACTACGTATTTCTGATAATGTTGACTTTCAGGTCCCTTGGTATGTCCCATGTGGCGGGGTCTGCTACGGAGATGGAAATTTGGTTTTCATTGCCAATGATTGGCACACTGCATTGTTGCCAGTCTATCTAAAAGCTTATTATCGCGACCATGGCCAAATGCACTATACTCGGTCTGTCCTTGTGATTCATAATATGGCGCACCAGGTTTGTCCTATCATCACCTTTGTTAAGTGCTTCAGGATACGCCAGTGCACGAAGCTGTAATTAGAACTTGACACCACAATTTCTTTTGATTTGCGTCAAATGACCACAGGGAGTCAGTGTGACCTTCTTTAGCCCATCATATTCTCCATGTGCACACACCAGCTAGCAGTGCACACTATAGCCTAGAAATATAATGCATGCTGTCTCTACCTTATGCAGCATTAAGTATCATGTACTGGTCATGCAAAGATCATTAAAGTGTTTTATATTTGATTAACGATATTCAAACCCTGTAATTACCCCTTCATACAAGAATGAAAGCAGGCTAATAATCCCGAAGATATGATTAGTGGTTTCATAGTTGATGGCAATGTCATCAACTTACTGAATAAAAACAGTAATTTTGGTAAAATAAGTGCAAAAATCAAATCCGGTCACAGTGTCGGATAATTGTGTACTCTCTGTAGTCTGTACATAACTCTCACGTAACATGGTTTGGTTTAAGTTGCAGTCTTGCATAATAACTTGTTCTAATCTCTTCGGGATCCTGTTGATATTCTGTGTTTCTATGTTGGTTTGGAAAAAGTAAATGGTAGAATAAATCACACTTTATATGCCAAACATTGCATCCAGGGTCGTGGTCCAGTGGATGATTTCTCCTACGTGGATCTTCCACCTCATTACTTGGACCTTTTCAAATTGTACGATCCAGTAGGTGGCGAGCACTTCAACATCTTCGCTGCCGGGCTGAAGACTGCTGATCGTGTGGTAACTGTAAGCCATGGATACACTTGGGAGCTGAAAACCATTGAAGGTGGGTGGGGCCTTCATGGTGTAATCAACGAGAATGACTGGAAACTGAAAGGGATCGTCAACGGGATTGATACGAAAGAGTGGAACCCACGACTAGATGTTCACCTAAAATCCAATGGTTACACTAACTACTCCCTCGACACCCTTCACACAGGAAAACCACAATGCAAGGCAGCGTTACAGAAGGAGCTAGGATTACCAGTTCGCGATAACGTGCCATTGATCGGATTCATAGGGAGGCTTGATCATCAAAAGGGGGTCGATATAATAGCAGAAGCAGTTCCTTGGATGGTGGGGCAGGATGTCCAGCTGGTCATGTTAGGCACAGGTATGCAGTGGCGGATATAGTTTAGGTCTGTAGTGGGGCCACTAAAATTTTCTAAAACTGCACATTGATCAATAAGCAGTAGAAGTCTGTATGATTTATCACCTGTAAGAAGGAATATGTGCGCCCACTGAAATAATTTTCGGACAGTTTTTATTTTGGATTTCAAAAGAGCCATTATAAGTTTCTCCCTTCACATTTTTCTTTTACGTGTAAAAATAGAATGGTTTGAATTCAAAGAGAAATGTTTTTTATGGGTATTGATAATGATACAATCATGCAGAATTATGAAAGCTGGCCTACCGTAGAATTATGTAATAGGAAGATTATTTTTGGACGTAATAGTTTCGTTCTTATTTACAGTGCAATTTTTTCTCACTACATAAAGATGTTCATTAGGACTATAAATAGCTAAGTGATGTATTGTCCCCACTAAAAGAACTTCTTGGCTCTGCCACTGCAGGTAGACCCGACCTAGAACAGATGCTGAGGCACTTCGAGTCCCAACATCCTGACAATGTCCGAGGATGGGTCGGATTCTCTGTGAAGACAGCCCACCGGATAACAGCGGGTGCTGACATTTTGCTGATGCCGTCGAGATTTGAGCCGTGTGGATTAAACCAGTTGTATGCAATGAGTTATGGAACAGTTCCTGTCGTTCATGCTGTTGGGGGGTTACGAGATACTGTGCAGCCTTTTAATCCATATGATGAGTCAGGGCTAGGGTGGACGTTTGATGGTGCTGAGGCGGGTAAGCTGATCCACGCATTGTGGAACTGTTTACTGACGTATCGGGAGTACAAGAAGAGCTGGGAGGGGATTCAGAGACGCGGGATGATGCAAGACCTTAGTTGGGATCATGCGGCTCAAAATTACGAAGAAGTCCTTGTAGCCGCCAAATACCAGTGGTGATTTCTGGTAGTCAGCTTTGTCATGAATTAGGTCTTTAGGTACTGGCGCAGCCAGGAGTAGTTCAATAGCCAAGGCACTGTTGGATAAAGAAAGAAAATGCTTTGGTTGCTGGGTAAATATTGTCTAGTTGTTGTTTTCACAGTATGGTTCTTATCTGCTGCTGGGGTTCTTCTTGCCATTGGCTAATTTATCGATGCAGCTGAATAAACCAGAGCATCCAATACTGTTTTTAATCGGGTTTTGGTAAAAGGGGATACAGAGTGACAAAATGGATGGTGGGCCCTTGTAATTTGCGGCCTTCTTGATGAAATCAAAGAAAGAGCTAAAGGAAAGAATTACTGGTGGGACGAAAGTCGACTGAACAAACGTATGATAATTGATATTTGGTTTTGCACATACAGATTGGGCGCTTTCATATTTTCTAATTTTATGAAGTAGCTTCTTTGATCCACAGCTTGGGAATAAGCAAACTAACTTTTGACTAGTAGTCCCCCAAGAAGTTCGTGAATAACGGATCGTACGATGACGAGCAAGGGACATCCATCTTTTTTATTGTAATTAGAATTTACTGAACTCACACAGTTTGCTTCCTGTATGATCTTCCAGTACTAAACACACTCTGGGTACAGGCTAAAATTATTGGTTTTATTGATTTTTTCAATCAAATTCTGAAACCAATAGCAAACTTAATGAAACCCACCACCCCCAAGCCTGAAAAAAAGAATAAGAAAAGAAACACAAAACCGAAAACCATTGCATGAGGGATAAAGAAACCACCCATCAACTCATTGCAGGTATTCTTCCATGGTTATGGCAACAGCTTTATGTATAGGAGACACCCCTTTCCCTATCAAACTGCAAACAGGACCGACCTGAGAAGAGCCCCGCGAATCCCTTGGATAAACAACCTTCGACAGCACAAGGAGACTTGGAGCAACCCAATAGGCCATTGTGTTTCCCGATTTCCATGCAGTCATCTGTTCCCTTCCCAGGTGGATGGTCCTCCCAGTTCACCAATTTGTGCCTTCTCTTAGAACTCGGTAGAAAATTAGAGTTAAGAAATTTATCTGCGGATTCCATTTCATTCCTTTGTAAGTCCACGCAGGACTTTCTCTTCAACCCTGGAACAATTTTCAACCCTGTAATACAATCACCAAGTGGTTAGGTCAAAAGGAAAGGTTTCTACGGAAATTGCGATTGTCAACGTGAACCAAATTGAGCATTCTGGAAGGGCTGAATACCGGGGAAAGGGTCCTCAAATAGTTGGGCTTCTGAATCGCCACAGCTACAGAATAAGTTAGAGTTATTGTTGGATCCCATGATCCTGCATTGTACAAAATCAAGCACAAGGCTGAAACATCAATATCATCATAACAAAAAGTTAAAACATCAGGAGCAGAGAAGCAGTATGGTCGGTTTTTATTACAATCTTAGTGCTAGACTAATATCAGTCTAACAAACAACAAAAAGTAGATTCCAACAAGTTAGGGCCAACTGCACTAAAACCATGTTACTGTTCTGTTCAATCTTGTATGTGCTACATTACGTGACTTTTCTCAGAAAACCCAGTGGAAAAAATTGTGCTAGAATAATATCAGTCTAGCAAACAACAAAAAGTAGATTCCAACAAGTTAGGGCCAACTGCACTAAAACCATGTTACTGTTCTGTTCAGTCTCGTATGTGCTACATTACGTGACTTTTCTCAGAAAACCCAGTGTAAAAAATTGGGGGTAACATCTAACAGTTACAGTTACAATAACCGTAAAAGAACCATATATGGAAATTCAGCGAAAAAAGGAAGTTATGGAGATCAAACCTATACATGTGTTCAACGAAGTCATCAATTAGAACAGGCCAAGCCCCTGCCAAGAAAAGAATGCAAATGAGCACCAAGTACTTCCATTCCAAGTATATTAACTGTCCGCATTTCTTTCTTTATCATAATAAACAAGGATTTGCCGATCAAAAAAAAAAAACCAAGGATTTGGTATAAATTTGTCACACAATACAATGTATGCAAGCAACTTCAACTCCCTTATCAACAGAATATGTAACCAAGAAGATGGGAAACAAGGGAAACAGCATTTCGTTCAACGAAGTGACCAAGGTCCAACAATATAAATAAACACATACTACATATGATAAAAGCAAGCCTTCCACAGCCTTCTCCTCTATCAAGGAATCAGAGACCAAGTAATGCCTTGATAGGTTGCGGAAAAAACCTTAAACATTATTAACTGACGAATGATATGGAATTACCAAGGTTTTCATTTCTTTCATCCCTGTATAACTACTATTCTGCAAAACCAAAGTAGTCTTGACTCTACAACCACCCACCTGGAAAGTTAGGTAATAGGTAACAAACAGCGGAATTTTTTTTTTCCCTTTCGAAGTAGACCAAAATTTGGAAAACAATCGAAGTTGAAAAAATCCATGACATTTTGACACAGCCAATTATCAATGACTTCGGCTGCTGCCCAACAAGAAATGAAGGGGAAACAACCTTTTATTTCCTCAATTAGTCTATGCAAATGAACATTTAGAAAAGGCATAGTAAGCTTCCACAATAACAATTGCCTAAAATAATACAGATATTAAGTAGTCGAGTGATCAAGGAACTAAAATGCTAACAATGATTGAGAGGACAAGATGAGAGATTAAATCTTCATCATGACCTCCATCTTCATGGCTTAATATGCAAGTAGCATACCTTCAGGATCATATCCTTCCAGGTTTTCATGTACACACCGACTGAATGCTAAAACTTGCCTCCATGTGTCTTCAGATATGTTATGCCGCTGATTTTTCTGAGAGAACTTTGATAAATTAGTCATAATAGCTGAGTATTACTTCCGGGCAAAAAATCAAAAAACAAATAAAGCAGAAAGAACATGAGAATACATATTACAAGAACATCAATACTAATACCATGTAACCCCAACCGATGGGGATATGGGCAGGGAGAACTGGTGACAAACCTAACCTATGGCACTACATACTTATTATGTGGTTAATCAAAACTATCATCCACATAATGTTCGGCTGCAGCACTGTTTTAGGGTGTAATAAATCAGACAAACTAGAAGAAGGGATGTCTTTGTTATGTAACAACTAACAATGAAGGCATTCTGAAATACTGAAAGGAAGAGTGCTGCCCTAGCCAGGAGATCAACCTGCTTGGAAGTTTTGAATTTCATAGAGCAGCATAAAGATGCAAACACCAAAAGTACGTCAAGAAGAAATGAACAAGTTCCGGATTGGAAACATAAATTGAAGTCTTGCTATCCTATTGGTGCCTCAAACTTCAAAGTTCCACAATATCGTTGGAAAGTTCTGAAAACTTGCTTCCTTCAGGCCTCGTGAAATGGAGATTGGTCAAGAACAATGAAAGGATATACTATGACTGCTGATAATAATACCCGAACATGCACAGACCTCTTGGCATTTTAAAATTCAAACAACACATTGCTGAAAGGACTCGTGCCAAAGAAGTTATTCTGCTTACAAACCTTTCCACTTTCACACTCATAATGTAAGCATCAACGCTGAGAAATTGGTCAACGATTATTCGAAGAAAGCTACCAAACCTAATACTAGAATTGAGGAAGAGGGCTAGGCCAATGTAAGGTCCCAGAGAACATCTAGAACCATGTAAGCAAGAGAAACACATGAGTGCCATTCATCTAGGAGACTACAACCATGAAAGACTGAATTCACAGTTCTTCCATTATTCCATGCAAGTATTAAAAGAGAAGGAAACAAAGACTGCTCTTCAAAAAATTCACATTGAAATGGCTCCTTTAGTTTGTCACTCATACCTCAACAAAGTTACACCATTGATCCAGCAGACGAAACCTTCCTGCTAATACTACTCTCCAACTCATTACTGCCCTGCTAACAGCTGAAAGAGATTTGGAAAATCACAAGATTTAGCGTGGGGAAGCGGTTCAAGTTAGATATCAATGAGATTATAACCCGCAAGTTTTTTGGGTTTCTAGATGATAGAAACACACTACTTACAGATGTTCTTTTGACCACTTTCGCGGCAAATGAAGAATACAAAATCATAGAAGCGCGAGAACTCCGAGAAGTCTATCTACAAAGAAAATCATCAAGTAAATTGTAATACTGAAATCAAGATTCTAAGGCATGCATAACACAAAACACAAAGGCAGGACAAAATGCTGATACACTTCAGCCGAGACTGAAAATGCTCATTAAAGCAAAATCATTAAGCTGGTTGGTGCGCAGAGAGGGAAGGGGCTGTCCTTGCTTGCCAAAGGTAGCCAAAAAGAAAACAAAAGAAAAAAGTCCTGCTCGAGCACATGTGACAAAGATATGATATCTCACCATCAAGTCCAGCCTTGACATAAGTTTGGATACTTCATCACAAATTGACATCCTGTGAACATAAAAACATTCCTTTAATGAAACCGGTGATATCTAAAACTTCATGAATAATTTGATGGAAAGATCAACCAATTGGTGATTCATGGTTGTTTAAACAAAAAGTGCAACTATATCTAAAAGGCCATGACCAACCCTAGCAGGACATGAACTGATTCAGCAATTCACAAAGTTAATATAAACTGCTAAACGTGGCTCCAGCTTGACTGGACTACCCAGGTTTCATTTTAACTCTAGCCGAACCCACTTAACTTGTCCATTTTTCATATGTTGTGTGCACCTGTCACAGGCATAAGAGATTTCAAATTTTAAAGACCTCGAAATATCAACCTATGGAACTCCAAGGTGTTAAAAAGTCATTTCGAGTATCACTATTATCTTTGTTATGGAGCATCAAAGACGATGCAACCCATGTACATGAGATAGATTCTGCCAGGAAAAACAAAACCCAGACAACAAGGAGCTAGGAAAAAATATAGCTCAGAAGCCAAAAAAAATTCCATTAAATCAGCTACGAATGGAACAAAAATATCAACAACTTAATCCATAATAGGAGATACGGAGTCTAATTCTGCTGTATAGAATAGGCCAAAAATGGATCTTAAACTTGTGTAATTCTTCAACTATTGGGAAGGTCCTCCAATTCTCCCTCAAAATTAACCACATCAAACTCAAGGAGCTCAAAACAACACCTTCCTTCCCTGTCTACCTATCCTTCCGCCCCCACCACATCTTTTACAAGACCCAACCCATCTCAAACAAGGACGGACCGAACTCCCAAAACTAGAATGGTAGCATGTCTTAGACTTCTCTTTGGACTCTCAAGCCTATAACCTCTTGAAAAAGTTATTAATAACAAAAAATAGTCAAAACCTCCCCCAAAACTTCAACAATATGATCCGATCCACACCTTATCCATTCTATTCTGCAGCTCTGCCATTGCTCAAGAGGAACTCCAAAATTAGTATTCTAACCCTTGAACTATAACAATCAAAAGTCTAGCCGGGCAAAGCCTGCTCGCAGCAATCAAAGCTTACTAGGAACTTAGGCTGGTCAGATCCTACACAACCTGTTCAACTCTAGATTTCGAGCTTCATCAGCATCTATGTTATCATCATGTAGCATGTAGCATGTAGCACTACATACCTCGTATGCAGTCTTGACTCCACTAATTTTAAGAGTTCACCCAATGCCTGCCTTGAAAATTTGGCCTTTTGTGATTCATCATCTGGTCTGTAGCCTTCTTCCCCTAAAGTGTGTGTGCCAGATGTAATTTCTGCAAAAGACAGTTCATAAGTCAAATAAATTACAAAAGATACTCGCAGAAAATGATACAAATGAGAATAGGAAAGAGTTCCCAAAACGATGTAAATGCTTGTGCATTTACATCGTTTAATCTAAACAGAAACTTAATTATTTAATCTAAACAACTACTTGTGCATACAACACTACCCCTCAGATGGCTGCATAATATTCTGAATTCTTATCAAGCCATAAATCACAAGTGCTGAAGCTGAATTCTTATCAAGCCATAGATCACAAGTGCTGAAGAAAATTAAAGAAATGGAACACTAGCCATACAAAAACTATAAGAGTACAGGACAAATAAGCATAAGTGGTCGAGTCAAGCTTCTTCATTTCTTCTAAGTTTCGTGTTCAACTTCAATCTAACAATCTTTACCCTTCAGTCATCTCAATTTTTTAGTATAGAACAACCTTAGCCCAAAAAGCTTTCATATGAGCAAAAACCAGTAAACCAATTAAGCACGTTTAACTAGAATTCAATACATCCACCTAATTGAGCAATGTCGAGTCTTTCTTTTTCTCCATGCAAAACTTTCCCATCTTCTATTTCCTACTTTTTGATAACTCAGGTGTCCAGGGCCAGCTCAATCGCACCTCAACTAAATTACAAATCCATTCAATGTGCCGTCTTGTTCAATATTTCAACGTGCCATCTTATTCAAAAACCTAAACCCATCCACAAACCCTAACACTCTTTAAATTACAAATCGCAGAAAGCAGCAATCTTGAAATTTGGATTAGATAAAACACCATACCCATAAAAAGCACAAGACAAAAAGAGCCACCATGAGTAAAACATTTCCACCATTCACAACTAAAACTCCAATTAAATCAAACATAACAAAGATTAGCTAGAAAGCTGCAGCTTAATCAAAACCCATAGATCAAATCGAACCCCCTATTACAAAAAAGCACAATTGATCGAGAAAAATAACCAAATCAACAAAAACCCAGAATTCGTACCGCAGTAGCGGCGATAAATCTCGAAGATATCGATTTGATTTGGATTCATCGCCATGTGAATCGGAGTTCTTGCGTCCTTTTGAGTTTATTAGTTCAAATCTCGCAACTGCATCTATAATACCCACACCAATTTGTATTTTTGCGTGGGTACTTTGTATGTAATTGTGTGGGTACAATGCCGCGTCATATGCACGTTCAATCTCCTGGAAGGGGAGAGGTCCAGACCGGTTCGACCGGTTTATTGTGCAACCTTGCCGGTTTTCTATGACCGTTGTGCAATTTTTTGTTTTTTACTGTATTTTTTATCCTCGACCGTTGTGCAATTGTTTTACAAATTCTTAAAACACATGAAAAAGAAAGAAATTCAGATGTATTTATGAAAAAAAGGAGTGGAGTGTGGAGAATTATTGCTCCATCCGTCTCGCAAATTTGGTCAACTTCTAGAAAAATAAATAATACAGAAACATACTTTGGTGCATTATTTGTTAAATTTTTTTTACAAATTTTAGAAACTTTAAAATTTGTTATTTAAATTATTGTTAATAAATTTAAAAAATTATACAAAAATTATTTTATTTTGTTATAAATTGTACTACTAAATTTTTTCAGTGGACTAACTTTATGGACGTGGAGGAGGAAATACTGTTTTATGTACTTTTACTTTTTAAAATTATATAAGTTGTTTGGAGGAATTTTTTTCAGAGAAATTTATTTCTCTGTCCAAAATTATTCTTTTTCATGATTTTTTAGTGGTATACATTTTCGAATTGTACAAAACCATTCCAAAATTAACATTGTGGTTTATTTTCTGTCATAAAAATAAATTGAACTATGTGAGGGGCTTGTGGACCTCACAATAACCCAAAGGCCTTGTTTGGCACCCGGATTTGTAATCCCGGGCCCACTCTACTCTTGCGTTTGGCATGCCATTTTCATCCTCAACTGAAATTACTGTTGGGACTCCTTCTCCAGCTTTACTGGATTTGCCAACGACGGTCTCCACCCTATCGTTAGCTAACAAGGGTTATGGACCCAAAGGGCCTCTAGTTTATTGGAGAAAAACCAATTTCTTTTCACTTACTCTATCCCATGAGTACGTTACATTGAGCAACATTATTGGTTTCCTTCTTGCTTAGGTAACTCACATACTATTAAAGTGTAGATTACTCAGCCTTGACTTCTGCAAAAGCTCCTGTCATTGGATGTGGGCTTCCAGCCATTTTGCAAATGGATTTTCGTAGGTGATTTTATTGGAGAAGGTTATAATTATTATAATTATTCCTTATGTGTGATTTTCTCTAATTTTACTTCTAACAAATGAAATGAAATGTTGATAATCCAACTTACCAATTCAAAGTCCACACCAACCCCTTAAACAATATTTAGAAAAATGGATGTCCGATACATAGACCCGTCAACATTTATCAAGAAATGTGATTCGATGAAAGACTATTACCATCAACTAAATTTTTTACAGTTTAAACGAATATGATAAGATGAGTTGACTAAGATATGCAAATCAAATTAAGGTATGTGTAGTTTCAATTTAGGACTTAAGTCTTCATTTGGCTCGACTATTGGCTTTTGACATTTTTTTACCTCTCGTCGAGATAGTATACTCTGGCATGAATCTTTCTCTACTTTATAGTTTGATTGGATTTTGCTTTTATGTTATTTACTTTTCCTTGTCAATAGGTTAAATATGATTTTTATGAGCAATGAAATTTATATACTAAAGGCTACCAACAGAAACTACGGTTGTGTTTGGTTTGAGTTTTGGTTTTTGGTAATAATTGGAGGGAGCAATGGAGATAATAATTAAAAATAGAAGTTAATGATTAGAGAGAGATAGAGAGAAAAATGAGAATAATATTTGAAACTAGAGGTAATAATTGGATAATAATTGAAAAAACCGGGTCTTGAAACCCAAAACGAACAAGCCGCACTAGTATTACGAAAAATTTTACTCCGGTAAACCTAGAACAATAAATGGGAAAGGCTACACACACCCCATATTTGGGTGTCTATCACATGTATTCCTATAAAAGTTATGAAACGCACCAAATATTATGAATCATATTGTTGAAAAGTTACGAAACACTAAAAAATGTTACGATTGTCAATGGGGTAGCACAATATGAACCATACAATAGGTGCAAATGGTACACACGTTTGATGAATGTGTATTATAACCATTCCAATATACTTTGGATAGACAGTTTTATATTTGCAATTTCGCTCATCTACTACCTTTACACTCTCATATTACATGACTTATTGTTTACTACTATCATTATTTTTTATTCAACGGTTAGGGGTTGTTCGGACCATTTTATGCACACTTCGAATATTCTCCTCCCCAATTCGGTTAGAGACAGTCCATCTACACCAAAACCAATGGATTTACAAAAGTTTTTTCTCTTGTAGCCGCCGTGCAAGAGATTACCAAATTTTAAACTGAAAATCTGTATTTACGAGTCCTCCTTGTTGCCACATACTATTATTTATTCTTATTACTCCATTATTAAAAGATTAGATTCATATATACTCGATCCTAATCCAAGTATTTCGGCTTTATTAAAAAAATTGAGTTTTGACCATAATTTTATACTTGTTAGATTCGTCTCGCCGAGAGGAATCCAAAAACCACAAAATCTTGACGCGAAACTAACAAATACGAAAAAAAATTGAATAAAGACGAAACGAAAAAACCAAAAAACTACAATCCACTTTTTAGCCAAAAGCAGCTCAAAATTCTTTAGTTTTTTGTTTTGTAATCATTACCCTCATTTTTCTGTCTACCTCTCTTCACTCATTACCTCTATCTCCAAAACTAAACTATACTAAAACTATTAAACAAACAAGGCCAAACCTTCACCTTCTGTCACCGAAAAATGCTCAGTATCTCAAAAAATTATCATGAAAATTATATCAAAAGTAAAATCAATAATTTTAGATAGTACTTTTTCAATAGACAATTTCATATTTGCAGTTTCACTCTCGCTCTCTTGTACCTTTACACTCTCATATTACATGACTTAGCATTTACTATGCTATGATTCTTTTTGGTTTAACGGTCAGGGGTTGTTCGGGCCAGCTTACGTGTAGGTCAAGTATTCCTCTCCCAATCCGGTCAAAGACAGTCTATCCACGCTGGGTCTGAAGGAGTACGGATTTACAGCTCTTCTCTGTTGCCACTTACTATTTATTATTCCCTCAGTCCCAAATTACTGGTCCCTTTTCACTATTTGGGACCTTTTAAAAAATTGTCTATATCTTCAAATTTATACTTTTTTGAGTGACACGACTGCCCAAAATAGGCGAGCAATTTGAGACGGAGAGAGTATTAGACTATTAGTACTCCGTTGTATTAAGCCTTGTTTCTCACTTGCTAAAATGAGAATCCAATAGAATTAAGGCCATATTCCACTATAAAAAAACTAGTTTTGTTTTAACTAAAAAACTACTCCATATCACTAAAAAAAAAACCCCCACAAAAAACCAATGAAAAAAATCATTTAATTCCACTAACCTAAAAAGAAACCAAACCACTTTAATCATGTAAAGTTACAAATTTGCCCCCCTTCAAACCCCTTATCCTTTGGGCACAAGGGTAGCTTGGTGGTTTGGTAACACAACTCAAAAAACTAAAAAGCTAAAAAACTAGTTAGGCCTTGTTCTCCAATAGATTTTAGATACATAAAATCTCACATTTTATGACACTCTAATCTCAACACATAAAATGTAAAAGTCATTTTATGAGATTTTCATTAAATCCTCCTAAAATCTATAAGAAAATTACTACATTTTATCAGTTGAGAAAACAACTCTATTTTATCACCTCTCCATAAAAGTCATTTTATGAGATTTTCATAAAATGCTCATTTTATGAGATTTTCATAAAATGCTTATTTTAGTGGAATTAGTTGGTTTTTTTGTAAAACAAAAGATCAAATAAAAAAATCAAAAAACCATAAAACAAGTTAGTGGAACATAGCCTAAGGGGGTGTTCCACTAAGTTGGTTTTTTAAAAAAATTGGTTTTTTACGATTTTTTATGTGATGTATTGTGAGAGAATGACCTGTCTCGATTTTTGAAAAAAATAATTTTTTGTTAGTGGAACACCCCCCGTAAGTGAATTAATTTTAGCAAATGAGAGAATTGTTTTCCGTTTGCTAAAACGGGAATCCATTCCTCTGTCCTAATACTACTCCAATGATCTACTACCCACCATACTTGAATATCGTCCAACTCAAAAACCTTCTAGATTCTTCCACAATTATACTTTCAATATAAAAACCGGAAATCCTAGGGGAGACAGAAGATACACGTACAGAAAACGTATAGATTAGTATAGAGATCCACTTTTGGGTCCCACACAAACAATCCGAGCCGTTCATTTATCTTAGAATAAATTTTTGAGAGGCTCCACGAGAAATCATCTCAATCGGTTGTCCGGAAGTGCTTGATCTAAAGCCCACCCGGTTTCATTCAATTTTTTTTATTGAAACCGGGTGGGCTTTAGATCGAGTACTTACGAACGTCCGATTGAGGTGATTTCTTGCGAGACCCCTCGAAAATGTATTCTAAGATGAATGAACGACTCGGATCGTTTTTGTGGGACCGAAAAGTGGATCCCCGAACTGATATGTACGTTTTCTGTACGTGTATCTTTTGTACGCGTAGCAGCCTCCGAAAACCCAGAAAGCCGAAAAAAAACCTTCTGGATTCTTCTGTAATCTTCTCCTCCCTTTTATCAAATCACCTCAATCTCATTTTTCCTTCCATTCGGCTCTCCAATCCCTCTCTCTCCTATTCCCCAATCTCTCTCACTCTATCCCCTTCTCTCTCTACAATTCAACCCCTCAACCACAAATAATGCCGATACAACGACTAATAGTCCTGAACCCGATCACCAGATCCGTGATCTTAATCGAGGGTGCTTTAACTTCGGGTCAATCGATAAAAGACGGCGCATTGCCGGCGTCGAAAGCGTCGATCGAGGCTATGCCGGTAGTGAAGGTAACGGAGTTAGGGTTTGAGTGCGCGATTTGTTTGGGGGAGTGTGGGGTTGGGGAAGAGGTGAAGGAGATGCCGTGTAAGCATAGTTACCATTCGGGTTGTATCGAGAAGTGGTTGGGGATCCATGGGTCGTGCCCGGTTTGCAGGTTTAAGATGCCTGTGGAGGAAGAGGGTCAGGGGAATAAGAAAGGAGGAGAAGAAGTAGAAGAAGAAGAAGATGGGATTTGGATTGGGTTGGCGGTGGTCGGACAGATTCGGATGACGGCCGTTGAACTTGGGTCTCGGACAGATTCCAATGACGGACAGTGAAATTGGGTCTCGAAAGACAAAAACAAGGTGCGTAGGATGGCTCGGAAAACCGACTTATGAAAACAGAGACATGGAAGCTTTTGTTTGTCTTCTTTTTTGTTAGGCTCTGTTTGGAACTTAAGGATGGAAAAGAAAGAGGATGGAAAATTTTAAAAATTTTCTTTTCCTTGTTTAGTTCCTAAAGAAATAGATGGGAAAATTTAAAAAATAAGTATAATTTTTCCTCCAATTTCTTCCTAATTTTCCTTTAAACTTTCCTTCTTATTATTTTCTCTCCCATTTTCTTTCCATTCTCAAGTTCCAAACAGGGCCTTAGGGTCTGTTTGGAACATGGGGAAGGGAAGAGAAAGTGAGAGAAAATAAAATGAGAGGAAAGTGAGAGGAAAGTGGGAGGAAAATTTCACTGTTCATAATACTAAAATTTTTTATTTTCTCTCTTCTTTCCCTCCAAACCAAACAAGATGAGTGAAAAATTTTAATTTTCCTTTCTTTTCTCTTCTCTTTCCCATGTTCCAAACAGACCCTTAGTTTTTTAGACCAAATTGTATAAGGTTGCAAATTAGTCGATATTTTATTTACATCTCTTTTTTTTTAACTTTTGGAAGTGTGATTTATTTGCTTCGTTTCATACTTGGACGTGCTCAATTGCGAGTCGAATACAAAAAAGATGAGGAGTCCAAAGTTGCGGACTGTTGATTGCTGAATGGATGGTTGCGATTTCTTATTATAGAAGTGTAGTGAGCTTCCGTTTTGCTGAATAGACGGCTGCTCACTGCAGGAGTATAGTCATTGGCCTTCCAAACCCAAAGTTAAAACCATCTTGGGTATTCATTTTGTTAACTTAAGCAAATAAACAAATACTACTCCAATATCATTTTATAGCAATATTTGTTTGACGGAACTCAATTTGTGGATGAAATATTCGTTTAGCCCAGAAGGTGGAAAAAACCAAAGCAAATTACTAATGTTTTAACCAAAGCAAATTGCTAACCTTCTCCTACTAAGAGCAAAAACAGCAGCTAAGCCAAAATTTTGGCAACAATACCTGGTGTACAATACATATAGCTAATCTGTCACTATCAACACTCCACCAATCTATCTATTTACCTTATCTCTCGTTAAAGTAATATTTTTTCCTTTTAAAATATACATACACAATATTTTCTCCCGCCGTCATCATCCTCCTCCGGCCGTGGCTACCTCCTCCGCGGTCGCCGTCACCTTCGTTGTCATCACCGTTGTCGATCGCTCGATCGTCATCACCGTTGTCGTTCGTCGCCGTCGATCGCCGTTTCTGTGGATCGAAAGCTTCAAACACTGTGGATCGAAAGCTTCAACCACTGCCGCCGGTCGCCGTCAGTCGCCCTCGATCACCTGTTGTCGTCGTCCGCTCTCCCGTCGTCAGCTTCAATCACTGCCGTCACCGTTGCTGTCGATCGGTGTTCATCGTCTTCGCTGGCAAGTACTGTTCATCATCTTCACAGCGAGAGAGAGAGAGAGAGAATAAAAAAAAAAGGAGTTGCTGATGAACAGTGGTAGTGTAGAAATAGACAGGCACTGTTCACATATGGATGATGTACAATGATATACCCAACCTGCTGCAACTCCATTTTTGGCCGTTGGCTTGTCTATTTTACCCAAAAATGGGTTTTAGCTTGCCTGTTGGTGTTGCTCTAATGGAGGTCTGGCTCGTTGTGGGTTGTCTGGTCATCTATCACGTTGTTTGCTTGGAATGAGATTTGCCTTTTATAAAAATAAAAAAAAAACCTTCTCCTCTCCTCGCCGTAAAATCCTCGGGGAGAGGGGGAGGGATAATAATAAATTACTTAAGGCTTGGATTTTGAGAGAGAGCAAGAGCTGCAAGCTTTGTACAAGGTGGCCAATAACGCTCTAACCCTAAATAATATTCTAGACAAGTCAACTTGTGGTGGTGGCGACTTTAGAATTCAATGTTGATGATAAGAACATACAAAATGTGTCACGCCCCGTCCCGAAAACGGCACCCATGGTGGGCTCGAACCGGTGCAGCCACGTGGCATTCCAACACAATCACTCAACTTCAACTTAATACACCCTTATATTAACAACACAGCGGAAGACTTCATCACATAAGTGCCAACGTTAAATCACTAACTCAACACCCACAACTGTCTACTCAGAAACAACTTAAGCTTTACATAAACTCAAAATGCTTTATATTACAAACCATAAAAGCACTAGATGACAACATGTCCAAAATTCACTCGACACCAACTTCATAACCCAACGCTGACCGGTAGTGGACCCCCTCTACAGCTCCTGCTTTCTAGAAAACCAAAAAGGAAATCCAGAGTGTGTGAGACATAGATATGCTCAATAAAATACAACCAAATCAACATGCCAAAACACAACAACGTTATACATCAACCAAACCATCATTCAAAACACAACATCATTATACAACAACTTTCAACACGTATAAAACCAATCACATGCAAGTGGCACGTCTGCCACATCCTATGTATCCTAGGTCACTGTGGGAGCACACCCCGCTCGTTGTCACCGGTAGCTAGCCGACACAACGTACTCGCGGTGCAACCCAATCCACAGCCCCTTCGCAGATACCATCTTTCACACACAATATACAATGTATCCTAGGTCACTGTGTAACTCAATCCACAGCCCCTTCGCAGATACCATCTTTCACACACATCATACATACATATCCACAGCTAAAACATCTATTAGCATGATAGCAACCATCTTCACAACAACACGTCATTATCACATGACATACATCCGTCTTCATAACAATACATCATCAGCAGCTAAAACATCTATTAGCATGATAACATCCATCTTCACAACAACACGACATCATCACATAATATACATCCGTCTTTACAACAACACATCATCAACTCAGTTATATGTTATTGAACATAAATATATCAAACACACTCACCTTGATCTCCAGAGATAAAGGTAGATTTGATTATTGTATTCGGCATCCCGGATGTGCCCGTATCTGCCTCTGTACACGTATCCTCAATTAACTCAAAATCATACACAATCAATGGTAGACACTAATTAAGACCTTAGATAATCCCATGAATTTACGCTCAAACACAAGCAAGGTGCTCAACACACTTAGGACAACTCGACCCCTTTGCGGTCCACGAATTTATAGAATTAATCCACCCGTCCAAACATCCCAACATTTTAACCGTAGACCATAGACACAAGTAGAAACAACATACTAAAAACTCAGAATTTTCTAAGCTCTGCAACTATTTTTAATCAACCGTCATACTAGCCCAGAACCTGCTAAAACCTTCCCAAAACAGATTTTCCTCCAACTTCAAATTAAAAACTGCTATTACTGGGAAATAATCAAGCTACAAGGCCTATCAATTCTGAAAGCCTTACAAGTCTAGTTTCATAATCAAAAGACGGTGTACCAATCGGATACCCGAGCTAAAAGTTATAACCGTTTTCCCAAAGAGTGTCAGTGCTGCCTGCACAGACGCGAACCCGACAACAGCTCGGTAAAACATTTTTCATATTTTCTGTACTTCTCATAAAATCACTAAAATTTAACACAAGGTCTAGAACTCATATGGGTACCTACAGTTAAATTTCCAGAAAATTACGAACTCAGAAACCACATCTAAAAATTCGGCCAAGGCCATGGCAGATTGATTTTCATAAAATTAGCTAGTGAAATCCCTCACCTTCCTTCCACGAATTTCATAAAAACACACCTCAAATTACTCTTATGAGGTACAAAACACTTGATTAACTTGTAAATAAACAACATAATCCAAGAATTTTGGAAATTAAACTCCAACCCATACCTTAATTTTGGGATTTCCCCAATTTTTTTCGGTCTTTCCTCCTTCCTCTATTTCCTTCTTCTTCTTCTTCTTCTTCTTCTTCTTCTTCTTTCTCTCCTCTGGTCTCCCTCTCTCTCTTCTCTGATTGTGCCCAGCACAATGGAAAGGATAAAAAGAAAAGAAAACAAAAAGAAGAAGAAAAGAAAGAGAGAAGGGACGACTTAGGGGGTGGGGTAGGACCCACTCCCATAATTGAGAAATTTCCACTTCCAGCAGGCGGCTGGAACTCCCGCGATCGCGGAAACAAGCTCCGTTCCGACCATGCAGTCCAGATTCCATCTCAGAAAATTCTAAAATTTTTATCATAGCCCAAATAAATTATTTTGAGACTACCCCCGGTCTCGGTTTATCCAATAACATTCTCAAAAAGTAAAATTAACAACCGTATGAATTTTCCAGACCAAGACATCATCCCACCAATAATGCACCCCACACATGGAAAATTATTGGATGTAATCACACCACCACTCTAAATTGCGAATTAAATTCTAAATACCGGGAACGGGTATTACAAAATGTCTATGATAAAAAGTTGTATGTGAAAAAGAAAAAGAAAAAAAAAAGAGTTGTCTGATGTCCTTCAACTTTTTAGCGTTTTCACATTAAATCGAATGTTAGGTAATCACTATCATTAAATATGTATTATATATTGTGCTCTTATAATTGGGTTATGCTTGTTTTGTTTTGTTGGAATATAACAATTTGATTCAAATTTATTTGGAAGCATTTATTTTAACCTTGTAAGACAATATTAAATAAATTTTAATTTGTATTTAAATTTTATTTTTTTAGTGTATTTTTTGAACCCAGCAAGGTTGCTTGACCTTACTGATTCTGTGGTGGAGTCGCCCGTGGTAGCTTGTTTGATCTGTACAGGGATGGAATTAGGATTTTACTTTTTGTGGTGGCAAAAATATATACTTAACTAGAAGGTGAGAGTTTTTAAATTGTATTTTTTGAAAACCTTATAGTGGCGGCCACTACTTGTCCCTCTTAGCTTCATTCTTTTTTTTGAACTGTTCTTAGCTTCATTCTTGGATCTATAGATTTAGCTTTAGTGGTACATTGGTGCATTCATAGAGTCTATCTAATCATTTGTATACTTATTTAGTTTTTTGTCTTTGGCTAGCACTATATTTCTTTTGAGAATGTGACACGCATATACGAATTTTAAGCATTAAGTGCTTTAAGCGTAATGATGCATGGGTTGGGGTGAAATGCATCGACTGACTTTTTAGTTTTCTCATTTTGTATTAGTTAGATGATTAGTTTAACTTTGTCCAAGATATTTATAATGAATTTCGTTGTTTAAGTGCTAAGCTTATACCAACATAATCTTTACTTGTTGAAAAAAAAAAATGCAATCATTTACTATTTTAAATCTCTAAAGAGATTATTTATACTGTCTAAAAATTACTGACATAAAAGTAATTTGTATAAGAACAAAATTAGACAAACAAATAGGGACGAGATGAGTGACATGGTTGTGTATCTCTTTTTGTGTTTGTTATTCAATTGCTTTTTTCAAATTAAGCAAATAAGTTGCCAAATCCATTCTAGTTCTGTCGCGAGATTTTTTTTTTTGGTCCCAATTGAAAAGTGAAAACAAATTACAGGATATATATGAAACCAGCTTGTAATCGTAATCGAAAATCAGATGAACAAGAAAATAAGCAACCTTGGAAGAAATTAAGTATTTTTCAGGTCCCAATTCCAATATGAAAGTGTTTTAATCACATATGATTCAACATCCAATCAATATGATTTTTATGTTCCTATATCTAATTTGAAGAGTCAATTTTAGTTGATGCTTAAAAATGTCTAAGAAATTATGCAGTGATATCAGACCACCACCGTCGCAGGTGCTCTCAGTTGATGATACTCTATATCTGCTTGATGCCCAGCTGGTTTGCTGCATTCAGGTAAATTCCCCACAGAAACAATGGTGAGAGATACACCAAGGTGATTAGTAGTAATGAAGCACCTTCGCACTGTTGAGAATCACAATGTCGAATTTTAACAGTCTAGGGCCCGGAGACATTGAAACCCTTCCTATCATCAATTGGTTTTAGGAGAGATGGTGGATAAGCGGTCCGACAAACAACATATACACAACGGGTACCGGTAATTATAGATTTTACAAGTGACAAAATGGTCAACCTATAAAAAAGAATTTGACAATATTTCAGGGTTTTTTTTTCTCTCTTTGAAAGATGACAGCCAAGAAAATGAGTTCACTAGCAGTTGGAGGTGAGGTAGAACTCCAGAACACTGCATGTAAATACAAACAGAAAAGTCACTCTAAATGATATTCCTGGGTATTTTGATGGCATTTTTTTAGCCGAATTTCAAAATTTCTCAAGCTCAATGAGAATTTTCCCAAACCTCAATGGGGAAGCATGATACCCCGATACCAGTTTATGCAGGAATGAAGCGTACACGTCATTCCTGGAAAGTTCATGATTTCCAAAATTATGCAGATTCTGGTCGATGTCAATACACAGAAATATTCCTATGATCCGGAAAATAACATAAAAGTAGTAGTTCTCTACTAACATTCTTAATAGTACATATTACCCTGCGACTGTAGTTCTCTAGGAACATTCTTAATACATATTACTTTGCGACATATTCAGACACAATAGTACGAATTCAAATTCATGTTCTTGTAAAATCCTGTGCAACCATCAAGGAATTTGAACAAGGAGGTACTAAAAATTACAGTAATTGAACAATATTCTCACACAGAGTTCAAATCACATTGATCATAGTTGTCACAAGTTTACAATGTTTGATGAAATGAATTCCTTTCATATCGGTGATATTATGATCATGATTGAGAGACAGCAAGATGAAGCAACAACTGCACAACAAGAGGAAGAATAGTTGGTACTGAGTTCGCATATATTCCTAGAAGTTCAGCAGAGTTCGGAGAACCAGTTATGGCCATTGATCATAAGTTCCGCACTATGTTTTATTATGAAAAACGTTAGGAGAACGCATTAGCTGAGCCAAATCTGTAACACTTACAAAACTTGAGTAGACCTAAATGCGTAAACTATAGGGAATAAAAAGACTCGTATCACATCGGTCTCCAAGAACAAGGAATAAAGCCGAAACAGCATCAAATTCAATTCAGACCAGAAGATGGACCAACAGAATAGTATGTTATGAGGTTCTCCATGTCCCTATAGTGAGAGGATCAATCTTAAGAAACACAGATACCAATCACCCTCTATTTTTTCTGTTTCTTGTCAGAGTTAAATCTTGGGTTAGGCACCAAATAAGCATATCAAACACATCAATTTCAGGAATATGTTCCTCCAATTCTTATGAGAATATAATCAAGTACCAAATTGCCATGAAACTAGGGGACCTAGGGTGTTAAACCCTCCACAGACTAGACCCTGAGCACCTATGTAGCACGGACACCGACACGGATATAGACACTGACACGGATACGAGAATTCTAAAACATGGACACGGACACGGCGGGGAACACGACAAATATAAATAAATAAATAACTAATTATATACATAAATATATGCAGTAACAGTTTATATATGTAGATATATACAATTTTCTTTTGATATGTAGGATATCTTCACTGTTAGAAACTAGTATATATACTGGTAAACACACATATATGTAAGATATATACCCACAATGGAAATATATACCACAATACCACACATACATACATATATACATACACACAAAGAGAGTGTATATGTGGGACACGCGTGTCTATGCCGTGTCCCCCTCCAAAAAATAATTTAATTTAAGAGACACGCCACATGGCGTGTCCAATACGTGTCCCCGCGTGGGACACGCGTGTCCGATACATGGACACGACGACCTCTAGAAGTGTCGGTGCTTCATAGCTGAGCACTATAATCAAGTACCAAATTGCCATGAAAATAGGGGACCTAGGGTGTTAAACCCTCCACAGAGTAGACCCTGAGCACTATAACCAGGTGCTTGGCCCCTACACTCCTCCCAATAGTCTTCTTATTTTTAGCACACTTCTGAATTTTTTTTAAAATTACTGAAGAGTGGTCCCCGCATAACATGTCAAATTCGTAATCATGCGTCCACCACTGAATATAACATGAACAAAATAATCAGAACAGAAGTACGCATAATGGTAACTCTATGATTTACCGATTGTTAACCCGAGCATTTCATTTCTATACCACATGATGGAGGACTGGTATCTTAGAGATTCATCACCAAAACAGGAACTTAGTTACAATTCAATCAAGAGAAGCATAAAATGATTTGCATCCCATATGATGGGTAGGGCACCACAATTTCACATTTCATCAACCAAGTTCAGTTCAAGAATTCCAACATATTAATCAACCAAAAGAGCATAAGTATAAAACAAAAACAAACACACGCGCAGAGAAACAAGTTAGGAACCTGTTTTAAACCAAAAGGGAGTTTTGGAATCCAGAAAAGGAAAAATTCTTATTATGCTTTCTATACCAACTCTTTAATTATCCATACAATTTAGTGCTAGGAGCTTATTTAACCACAATATACTCCAAAGAAGATCAAACACAGTTTCTATAAACTAAAAAGTATTACTTCTTAAACTTTCGAGGCTTCTTCGGTCCTGGAACCTCCATCCTGCCAATAGAACACCCGCACCTCGCTTTAAAATCCAGAACAGCTCTTCCATTTGGTGGTGCCATCTTCTTAAGCTCAGCTTCCAATTCCCTATGGTAATCTCTGGGCAATTCAAATAACCCTATCTTTACACCATCTTTTGTCAAATTACTACTTGAACCCTTCACACACTCCTCAGTCTCGAGTTGGATATCGAATTCAGCCGCCTTTCGTAGCCCACGACACCCGGGTTTTCCACATTTCCTAATCGCACACTCTGTAACTGCCAATACAGCTATCACTGCACACAGAATGCTAAGCCCCAAAAACCCATAAACCATTGGAGCCTCTGCAATCTCCTCCCCTATTATATAAACCCCTTCTTCCATTGCATAAACCCCTTCCGTACCAATCTTGATAATACTGACAGCTAATGGGATCACATAAGGAAACAGTAAAAAACCCAAAGCACCAATAACTGCAATACATATTACCAAATCGACGGCGGCCGATCGAGATTGCTGGCAATCTGGAATACTCAAGTGATTTGGAGAATTGGGTCCCTTTTTATTACTCCTAAATTTGGAACTAAGCTCGGTTGAATTCACAGACTTAGCCATGACTATCTGTCTATCAATCGTAATTGAACTACGGAAATAGACCATTTGGATTGAACCCAGAAATTAAAATTGGTAATTACAGATCAAACTAACGCAATTACACTCAGATTGAGATAAACCCACCTTAAAAAATCCGCAAAGAGATGGAAGAGTTTGAGAGCTCCTGAATACCGGAGTTTGTCGGTTGGCAAAAGAAAGTTCCTGGGTTTTCTACATGGAGAGATTGCATAAGCCTAGTGTAGTGGAATTGAATCGAAGATTGGAGCAGAGAAGAGCATATAGAAGTTGGTGTGACTCCTTCAAGAAAGAAAAAAAAAATTCAATAAAAGGTTGGTGTGAGAGTTCAGTTTTCCTTGGCCGGCAACATCGGAGAGAGATTTGAGACTTTGGGTCATCCACAAGAGAGAGAGTCATACACGGATAGAGGGAGATTCAAAAGTCATCCACTAGAAAGTGTCATACACGCCAAGATTGTTTTCTTCTAGCTAGTTGTATCGGCATTTGTTATGGGCTGAACTAAAATGGACTTCAATGATTCGGTTATTATTTTGGTAGGGTATGGTTTATGGGCTGGACCTGGCGTGGCCCACCAAATGATTTTTCCAGAAAAAGTACTCCTACTTGAATGTTTTTTTTTTTTTTTTTTTTGTTGAGAAAATTAGTAGCGGAGCTAGAATTTTAGACCGAGGGGAGCCGACTTAAAAAAGGTATTTTCAACCAAAAATATACTTAGCGTACTGTATAGTACAATACTATAGGACCGAAAAGGTAAAAAAAGCAGCAAAATTTCATAGTTGCGATGTTCGAGACCAGAAATCCGCTTGTGAATGTGGCTAGAGGAAGTTGGAGGAATCACATCATACGCTGAAGCTAACTACCCTTTGTCCCACTGCAATCGCTGCTGCTTGGCGCCACCACGACTACTGCTGGAGGACCATAATTCCGTCACCAAGGCTGATCAAAATCTAAGGGATTAAAACCCAGAGCTTGTTGCCCAAATATATGCCCCTGCAAGTCAAAAAATTATAGGGAGGGCTGGAGATCTTCCCTTCTTAATGAGAGAGTCTCAACCATCTCACAATCATGGAGGTAGGAGAAGAAGGCGAGGAGAGGAGAGGAGAAAGAGTCTGGAAAGTATGGGGGAATGAAAGAGGAGGGTGAAAGGTGAGAAACATGGGGGGATAAAAGTAGGGGTAGGCATCGTGTTGTGTCATGTCGTGTTTGTGCCGTGTCATTTGAGGTTTCGTGTCTTTTTGGGTTCGTGTCAAAACACATGTTAATATAAACGTGTCAAATATCTTGACACTAACCCCGTGTTGTGTTCGAGTTGACATTGTTGAGACCCATAGTTATTCTTTAATATGTGTATAAAATTGTACACTTAAGTATTGGACATGAACATATTATTTAATCTAATTTTAGAAGGAGGATATTTTCAATATCATCGTCATTAGAGTTATGATAAAACAAACAAAAAATTAGTCAACGATGACCAAATCATGATATGGAAAAATACCTTAAGCCACAACTAGCCTAAACGAATTTAATTAAATTTGGACTTTTTAAGCATGAAAATACAGTAATTAGGAAATTCAATATTCATTTGATTTTGATCTTGGCAAAATGTTTTTGATAAGTTGTATAATAGAATGTCTATCTTGTTTTTCCATAATTATTGTATATTGATATTTTCCTATACAAGTTGACCAAGCCTGATTTTGAAAAATAAAATCTTGTAATGGTTATGAAATTCAAAAGAATCAAAATTAATAGTTAAGGAAACGCAAATGTGGGCTATGGGTTGGACTTTCCTGTATCATGTCGTGTTCGAGTCGTGTCGTTCGGGTCAACGGGTCGACATGGAAAATTAAACAATTATTTGTGTTCTTATCGAGTTACGCGAATCTAACTCGTATTTGAGCAAAATAATTTTCATGTTGGCGTGTTGTATCATATTCGTATTCGTGTTAGAAAGTGATTGACAAAAACCCTCTGACTTTGTGTCATGCTTGTGTTGTGTTAACGGATCGTGTTTGAATTCCCGCCCATAGATAAAAGAAAGTAGGGCAAGAAAGGGAAGGGGAGGTGGTGGCGAGAGGGGGAAACCCTCACCCCGTAACACGTCACTCTCTCTCTCTCTCTCTCTCTCATACACACACACATACACACAAGTTTCAAAATTGATTGCAGCCATTTTGGTATATTATCGAAGTTGTAGGGGGTGTTTCGCTAAGGATGTTATTAGAATAAACTAGTTTTTCACGGTTTTTTATGTGATGTATTGTGAGAGAATAACTTGTCTTGGTTTTTGAAAAAAAACTGTTTTTTGTTAGTGAAACGTAGTAATGCTTGAACAATATCATAATGCGAGAATGTGGTCATTTTTTTTTTTTTATCAGCAGATTGAAGGACAAGATGTGTGTTGTGCACCAATTATGGGATCGACTCCAAGTTCCGTTATTTATCCGAACAGTTTATTTTGCGCTTTCTGAGTTCCAATTTCTGACTTATTGCCAAAATTGACTTATTACGCTTTACGAGACAGGTCATTACAAAACATTGACCCAAACTTATCCAATAAGCCAATAGGTTGGTGCATACGTTAGGATAGTCTGGATAGATCGTGGATTAGACTCTTCTCCAGTAATGGGAGAGGAGCTTTCCATCTAGATCGCCTTTTTTCCGGCTCATACCGGGCTCACATTAATAATCAGAATCATGCATTATGTCGAACTCGTTGAATACTTCAACATTGGAAAAATTCGTGTCGATTAGATGATCAAATTATATTAATCTTGAAAAGCATGTACTTGGCACACTGGATCGGAACCACTTTTTCTTACTTTCTTCAAAATAAATGTTTTCTGATAAGGTACACCGGTATTTGATCAATACAAATTTTAGTACGGTTGAGGTACTCGTTGAGATCCATATAATATACGATTTCTATCATCGATGTGGACCCTATATGGATCCAAAAAAGGCCAAATTGGACGAGAAGCTCCCCTCCGATTGCTGGAGAGGAACCACAACTCCCAGTTGAGAAGAAGCCGACAATACAACCAAACATATGAGAAGAAATTAAAATCAACAGCTCCTGCGAAACTAAAGTTCCAAATAAATCCAAAGTCCTGTTATGAACCAACTTGATTATGTTTTCAAGTTACCCCCAATTCCCCAAGGTGTCATCATACAAATGAATATCGTCTACAGATTGAGAGTTCAGAAATATTGATCGATATATTGAACAAGGTTTTGTGTAACTTATTTATTTGTCTTTTGCAAGCCTTTATTTGTTTTGCATCAAGTTTTTTAGGTTAGTTATTTACCTCGACGAGATAAATCACAAAAATAAAAACATATGAATCAGACTTAAAACAAGTTCACAAAAGTTAAAAAAAAATCCGAAGAAATTAATATGTTTTGGATTTTTTCCCCCCTTAGTGAACTTTTTAAGCTTTCGTTAAAGTTTTACTTTTTAAATTTCTTTAGTCAAGCCAAATACATAATCTTAAAAAATTGACGAAAAACTAAGAAAAGGTCAAGAAATAAAAAATAATCCAAAATAAATAATTTAGAATAAACTCTCCCGAAAAAATAAAATCAAATATTCTCCAATCTCTTCATAATATCTAGCAATATCTCATTCCATGTATCCATAGGACCTGGTAAACACCAATGTACACAATCATTTTTCACCTTACGTTTAACTCCCTTAGCAAATGGATGAGCAACACGATAGGGACCCGGATGCCCATCCTGTCTCATTAATGATAATTTTGTCACATCCAAAACCTCCACCCTTATTTTTCCAAATTTCTTAGCCTTTATTTTTGCAGCTTCTACCTCTTCTAGCTCGATTCTTCTCATCTCCGCTTCAATCCCTTCGAGCTGCTTCTCTCCCTCCTCAAAAGGCTGAGTCTTTAAACAAGTGCCAAAGTTGTCCCACTCGCCTTCGTAATGGTCGGGCGAAAAAGTTGCAACTATGACATCAATGCCCTTCGTTTCAATTATTTTATCAAGGGCAGTCTTAAGTATTTTCCCAAAAAAGTCATGAATTCTAACTTGGGTGTAATTTTGGCCAGTGCAACTATAGCAACCTAGTGTTGAATTACCGTAGAAATAAAGGCTTGGTTTCAAGAACCAACGCCCAAATGATATTACAATCAAATTCACCTGATCCAAATCAGAAACCCATCGCTCATCCAAAGAATCCAAGTAGATTCTGCTATAATCCTGAGCTCGTGTTGCTTCAATTCCACGTGCAAGAAATGGTGACCAATACATCGACACATTGAGATTGTGTGAAGGGAAGTACCACCGACGGAATGTGTCACGAATATTTACATCGCTAGGAAGTTTGTAACTATATACAAGGTGACGAGTAGAGACAGTGGCTAGCATACAAAGAAGAGATTCCACTTGGTTTCTAGCCAAAGAATCACCCACAAAAGCCAAATGTTTGTTCCTTAGCATATGAAGAAAAACTTTGGGTTCAAACCTTGGAATGTTGCATTGATTTGGCTTCCACCTCCAATAGAGGTAACCTAGGTCAGGCCTCCCATGAGCCATGCAACTGGTAATTTGTTATTACACCACAACTTGTGCCATTGTACATTGGGCCCAACTTATCTGGGACCCATTTGCCATTGTTGTAGTCGCATGCAATTTGGGCCTTAGCCGCCTCTTCTACCAACCAAAATAAAAAAGACAACATGAAAGATTTTGTTACTCATGACCAAAAGAAAAGTTTTTTTTTTTTTGGTTACTTGTATATAATATCACTTTCCCAGGAGATAAATCAACGTGCATAGTGACCGTGTTTTCTTTTGAATTAATTAATTAATTAATTTTTTATAAAAAAAAAAAACCTGTTAAATTCTTATCTAGATATAACATGTATATTCATAATAGAGGTGCTACAATATACTCTTCGAACTATTTGGGTATGTATTATATTCACCCCTTGAGTCATTTCAAAATCATAACACTTGCATACAATTCCTGCATAATATATCGATAAAAACTTATTTTTTGAAAGGCAAAAATTATTAGTATTTTCTTAGTATTTGATATTGATACAAAAATTAACAGAAACAAGGAAAACGACACCATATTTCTAAACAAGCTAAGAATAATCTAATGCCCAGTCTAAGAGCCAAACCTAAAATTGGCAAGATACCAACCAAGGAACCCCAAGTGGGCAAACTCACACCTAAAAGCCAAAGCACAAAAACACTTAAAAGCCAAAACAAAACAAAAGAAACTCTAACACACAGACTAAGAGCAACCCCAACAAATGACCCAAATTTTTCTCTAAAAAAAAGTAGTGAACAGTGCACATTTTTCATTTTACCAATCCACATCTCCAACAATTCCTCTCTATTATTCTCTCTATTGTAATTAAATAATAATATATAAAAAGTAGTGGACATGCCAGCCAATGAGAGAGAGAGAGAGATAGAGAGAAAAGATTAAAAAATGGGAGGAAAACATCCACGGATTGAGGCAGATGGAGACCGTACCGGGGGCAAACATTAAACAATTTTTTTGGGAGTGAACAGTGCCTCCCCAAATGGGGTGTGATTTGGGGAGCCACTGTAGACATTGGTATTTTGTTCACCTATTTAGGGAGTCTCTTGGGGGCTATTTTTGGAGGTTGGCTGAACAAAATAGAGATATGGAGGAGTATGTTGAGGCTGTTGTGCTTGCCCTAAGCTGCCATAGCACAAAACAACGGACCCAACCACCGTCTGTGGCCGACAACCGAAGACACCACAACGCCGTTAAGCAAACCAATTACATCCAAGAGTAGCAACCGTCGGGAGGCCACACCACCAACCACCACAACATAAATAGTATATGAATAAAAACTAGTAACATAAACTCAAATAGTCATGACTTATGAATGTTATGAGTTCATGGTTGATGTGAATTATGTACTCAAGTGCAAAATGTTACGAACTTTTATACAAAATATATAAATCCATGATGGAATGTTATGAATTTTTTATACTGGACATCGTACTCATCTAAATGGGTATGTATCGTAAATACCTTTTGAAGGGGAAGAAGAAGACGAGGAGGAGGAAGAATTGGCGATGGTACCTGGGTTATTTTCAGGAAGCTGTTCAGTAGAAGAGAGAGAATAGAGTGTGGCGCCGGCGAAAAGAGCTATAGAACAAAAAGTAAAGGATATGAGCTTCTTCTTTGACAGTTTGGATGGTTTGGTTAAACCCATCACTAGAGGACCCATCACTAGATCCTCTGTCTTTCCCTTGCTTTCGCTTCTTTTGTTTCCTTTTGAAATGCTCAGTAGAGAATTCTAGTGACCTTTTAAGGGAGATGAGTTTGAGAAATTTCAGAATAGGAACTGCCTTTGAGAGAGAGAGAGAGAGAGAGAGAGTTGACTTGGCATGCAATGTCACCAATCTAACTGGTTTTGTATATCATAATGCAGATTTTTTTTTTTTTTTGGTAAATCAAGTTGTTTGGACTATTTCAGACACATCTTAATTAATTCTGTGGATCAATCTCATTGTTGATAATCACTTAATCATAAACAATAGGATGACTGCCTTAGGTATTGAAAGAAATATTGTTTGAACTAAAACCTAACTAAAAACACTAAATATAATACATGGATGTGAATCCTTTGCAAATGGGTCACGTAGTCATCCCCATCAAAATTTTCAACCACCTGCAATCACAAGAGTAAAGCTTGACTTAGTTAACAACCTTTTTTCATTGGCAAAGGAGAATATATTGAGTATAGAAGAAAGTTACTTGGAAAGAGGCAAAGGAAAGTTCCTTTTTTCATTCAACTAGTATCTTAACACGTTATCGATTGCACATGGCATGTTTAACTTGGATTCGCAAGCAAACTTAAAAAGTTGCAGCAGAGAATGAAGAAGAGCGGTGCCAACAACATGCAATGCAAATGTATCCTACGCTTAAAATGATTCAATAGCAGCAGCAAAGCAAAACTAGCATGTTGACTATATGACCCAAATTCTGAACCAAACCATTAGCCTAACTTCATCACCTAGCAACATCACTAGTCTAGAAAGAACAAAATGAGAGGTGATTGTTGAAAATCACCTATTCTTAATATCAGCTTCTCTACGGCCGAGCCTCGGAGTATCCACAATGAGGGAAATGGCCTTGAAACCTGCCCTTTCAGCTCTTCTAACAAGCTATGCAACCACATCCTATCTTTGTGCACCTATAGGATAGGAGCAGAGAGTTAATAATCGTTCGTTCAGCAAATGTGAAAATATTAACTATTTCAGCATATTGAAACCAGTGCTTTAGCACCAAAAAACAAAAAAATTGACTTCCGAAATTGATACAAAATGCAATAACTATGACTATTCATAGGAAAGATTAAGCTGCTAATGAATATGCTAGTTATGATTTTCAAGATTAGTGAGGTCATTTCTACATTAGCAATTCGACAAGAACAAGAATGACCACACGATATGAATAGGTATGCAAACCACGCTTTATTTAGACAGAATCCTGCCTTAGCTCATTGCACTTGGGCATTACTTAAAACAATTCTGAATAATGCACAATACAAAACCTAAACAGCAGTATAAAAAAGAAAACACTAGTGCATCTCAATCAAAATTGGGAGTACAAAACTTGTCATTAGGCAGATTTGTCCTCCGTTTCATGCTTCTCAGCAAATCTAGAAATAGAATTTATCACGCTAGTTGGTTATCGGAAGGCACTAGGTTCAGTTGTTGTAAGAGAAGTTAGTATACTTAGGCTGCGGCTCCATTGTGGATTTATGGAGGCATTTAGAGAAGTGGCAAAACTAGTATCTCCTAATTCTGCAAACAAAGCAAACCATCAAAGATACTGATACTCTTATAGTCTTATGCATTTTGCCATCTCTACTCACTCTTATGCATTTTTGCTTCTATACTCACAGTGCCCCAACTAAATAAAACGCGCTTCTCAATAACTAGCATTCTTGTGCTTAGATGTTCACCTTAGAATCTAGTGTAGCTAATCTTATTCTCTTTAATGAACAAGAAACACAATTACCTGAGGTTAGGACTCCAGCAGGAGCACCCAAAGCATGAATTCTAAATAAATCTAGACCAGAAGAAACGAACCGACTAGAGGGGCACAAGGGCTCCAAAATGCACGGAAGCAACCCAATGAGCATCGTCTTTCCCAGGCCACTAGTGATTCCCTACACAACTACTTTTGGCAGTCAAAAAAAGAACACACCAAAACAAGAAACCTAGTGAGATTTTGTCATACCTCTCATTATACGTCAAAAACCAGTAGCTAAACCTTGGGAGGAATTTGTCAAGAATGACAAAGACCAGCAAGGTTGCGAGGAAAGGTTTTAACAGAAGAAACCCCTAATTCTCTCACCAAGAGCTGAAGCTGCCATAGCACGATGAAGGCAAAAGCGAGATATAAAATTTTTGAAGTAACTACAGTTTTTTTTTTTTTTTTTTTCCAAAATGAGATATATTTTTTTATATACAAGCTCAGTTTTTAGAAAACGAGATCTATTCTCTTAGTTACGATCTCAGTTTTTAGATTACTAAGAGTAAAAAAATTTCCCACCTCAGTTTTTTGGTACAACTAAGATTAAAACCATTGTCTATATTATTTACCACGGTTTTTAAAAAATTGAGATTTTTAGAACGTGATCTCTATTTTATCTTTTGTTGTCTTAGAGCATCCTCATCAGACTCACCAAAAAAACCATCAAATTTAACCACAAAAACACATTTTACAATTTAGCAAGCCACTTTATCAAAAACTCAAAAAATCAGACTCTCTATCCAAATTTTACTATATTTAAACTATTCCCCTCAAATCTATAATAAAAAATAAAAAAAATCCCATATACCCATTGGTTAGGCAAGTGGACGACTTTTCCGTTGGTTATAACCATTGGTTTGTGTCAGGCTTGGAGGACTTTTCCCCATTACCATTGGTTTGTGTCTGACACGTGTTCATGCCCGTCTACTGTTCATGGCCCCCCTCCTGGTCATAGCCACGTGCCCTCTCTCTGTCTCCCGTCTCCCATCAAGCCCACCGGCAAAACAATAAAAAATGAGTTGGTGCGTGAACAGTGCCTACTCAAATTTGAGTAGGCACTGTAGCAAAAATAATTTGGTGAGGGAGAATAGAGAGGCTGATTTTTGGGGGTTTTGGGAGGTTTGGCTCTTCAAATTAGCTGAAAAGTCATTTTAGGGTGGCTGATGAGGATGCCCTTATAGATATGCAAAGATGTCTAGTAGAAAACCCACATATAAGTCCTCTTTCACACACACCATGAAAACAGCTCTTTGCTAGCAATAGCTCCCCCTTTTTAAACTTGGCAAACTATCTGAGGCACCCGAGATTACATAACTATTATGGGACCAATAAACGTAGCATCGTAGACTAAGTCACATGGACCAAGTCACCTTTAGAATATGAATTTGACAACGGGGTTGAATTTCCAGAGGTGCAGCCACCTGTTTGATAAAATGCCTGTTTGATGCGCTATTTTCATTAGCAGAAATGAAAGTATGCGATGGATGATTTCATGCTGTAGTTCACTGATTCTCCATAAATATGCAAGGAAAATACAGGCGTCTAGCTGCACTTCTTCTAAGTTGGATATGGCTTTCTCACAGAATCAAAGTATGCTATACACTGCCTCCTTTTAGAAAGAAACTCCACCACCTACTTTTCTATTCCAAGCATAAATCCTTAACACCCCTAAAGTAATGACTTTTTCCTTTGAAGAAGACGAATTCAAAACTCATGCCTAAAAAGAGAACCACCTCAACTATTCACGTTATCATATCAACTGCTAGGCCAAATCAAGTTATATATCGACTATATAGATGAAACAATCGCACTACGCACTTTGCCCTAAAAAATACTAACACAGAAGCACGTATATATCCACCGATATATATATATATATATATATATATATATATATATATATATATATATATATATATATATATATATATATATATATATATATATATACACAACTAAATACGATCTTTTCCCAAAAAAATCACAACAAATAGATTGGAATTAGGGATCTTTGGAGGAAGATATGGGAAAAGATAGATGGGAACTTACAGCCGTAGAGGAGCGGTTTGACTCAAGCGACTAGAAAGATACGTAGACTCAAATGATTAGGAAGATATGTAGAACCGATTTGCGACTTTGCGCTGCGAGCCTGTGGCGGAATCATCCAAGTTTTGTTAACGTTCTCTGTAACTGCATCAGAGAGAGAGACTAGAGAGAGAGTGGGTACTCGAGTATTCATTCCAAGGGGTATGGGAAGATGGAGAGAGATTGAATTAAACGGTGCCGTTCAACATTGCCTTCTCTCTTTTTCATTTTTTCCCATCCCGCCACTCTCTTTTTTTCCAACCCGCCATTCACTAATTCGAAATTTTCAAGAATTAAACAGGACGAAAATTATTCCCTCGCTAAATATTTTGTTTTTCAATAACTAAATTTTTTCGTGGATACTGGATACTATCGGTATTCTATCAACACAAATATATAATGGAACACAATAACTTATTTATTTTAAAGATCAATTCCGTTAATTTCATTGTGTTTATTGATTAAATTAGTCAAGCAAATTTTTCGCTTACTCGAGTTTTGAAAACCCCTTCATCGGAATGCAAATTCACTAATACAATGTGTAGGATAGGTTCTTTGTCTAAGCCAAAATAAAATCAACTTTGGAGAGGCAAACAATAGCTAATGACTGCATTAGTAATAAGTGATCGAGCAGGAATAAGAGAGTGTGAGAAGGGGTGAGGGATTAAGCCAAGTACACAGAAAGAGAAGGCAGCCGTGCTCAGTTCATTCCCCTCAAGATCATCATCGCCCTCGAAATCACAGTTCTAGATGAAAATGTGAGCTCGCGAGCCCCAGCAAGAGCAATGCTCTTGTTTCCAAAGCTCAGAGTCACTTTCTCTCTCTAGAATTTCCGTGCTCCAGGGTGAATCAGAAGATCTCTCTCTGGAATTTGTGAAGGAATGTCCCATATTTATAGGGGTCTGCACCCAATCATGGGGCAGCAGATATTTCCCCAATAATATGGTGACACGTGCTCTTTTCGCATACCTAGACGACGTGGGTGATGTCACTGGCCGTTAGGAAGATTCCGTTAGGTCATTCCAGTGCATCGTTTTCCCTCGCGGCAACCCTTAATCCCTCAAAGCCACCAAACCACTTGCATCTCCCCTGTTCCCGCGATGTTGGTCGTGGCCGCGAGCCTTTTGACTCGCGCCAAGACCTCTTTTGAGCTCGTATCGACTTCCCTTCCCCTGCCTTTTGGTCAGGTGCCGTCGCGAGCCTAGTTCGCGTATTCGCGGGGGTGTTCATCCTTCCTCGTCGCGTTAATCTCCTTCGCTGAGGGTCTCGCGAGGGGTGAATGTCTTTCTGGTGATGTTTCCCTTATTGAGGGCATCCCTTTTTGGGAGCAATAGAGGTTTGGACATATCATACCGCGAAGCCTGCCCTTCGCGGTGTGTCTACTCGCTGATTGCTGAATTCTACCGATGTCTGACGTGTCTCTTGCCTTTTCGCTCAAACCACGTGGCTATCTATCACGGGTTGGTCAATTGCCACGTTACCAGACGCGCTGACCTTCCCTACACAATGATATTTTCCATCTGATCAAATATTTAACGATATGTGATTAACTTTGTTATGGCACGAAATAATATAATCCATATTATCTAAAAGATAAACAGTTCTGATAAGGAAAAAATAACTCAGGTGGGACTCGAGGGTGCACGGTAAGACTTTAAGGCGTAATAGCGCATTAATGTCCTTTCGATTATGCGGTTATCGATATCCGATGATTTTCCAAATTTACTAAAAATGATGAAATAAAAAAACGTGCAATCTTAACGGTTCAGATTGACCATTATAAAAATAGACTCGGTAATGACCAAAAACCAAAAACCAAAAAACCACTTTTGTCCTTATTCAAATTTTTTTTGCATTTGTTAGTTTCGAATCAAGATTTTGTGGTTTCTGGAATCCTCTCGACGAGACGAATCTAACAAGTATAAAATTATGGTCAAAACTCAATTTTTTTTGAATAAAGCCAAAATAGGTGAATTATTGGCCAATAATCCAAGTATTTCGGCTTTATTCAAAAAAATATTTGGTTTGACCATAAATTTATACTCGTTAGATTCGTCTCGCCGAGAGGAATCTAGAAACCAAAAAATCTTGACGCTAAACTAACAAATGCAAAAAAAATTTGAATAAGGACAAAAGTGGTTTTTTGGTTTTTGGTTTTTTACCCAAAGTACCCCTTAGAATCTACACATTCAACGTACTTGATAATAAACTAAGTATTGTGTTGTAGTTGAATGTACAGTTGCCACATGACCGTGACACAATTATGACGATCCATATCGTTGATTTTGTTGTGTAAAGTGATTACATCATGCAAGTAAACTTTTGGCTTGATCGGATTTAGAAATCCCCTTCATCGAGATGCAAATTCATTGGAAAAAGTCTTATTTTATGTCCGATCAAGTGTTAGTCACATGACCGGACACAATCGTGATGATTGAGATCATTAATTTTGTTGTGCTTATTGATTAAAACATTAAGATAGAGTTTTGGCCCGATCGGGTCTAGTAATCCCCCTCATCGAGATGCAAATTCATGAGAAAAATGACATTTTATGTCTGATCAAGTGTTAGCCACACGAGCGCAACACAATAATGATAATTGAGATCGTTTATGTCATTGTGCTTATTGATTAAATTATTCACGAAAATCTTGGCCCAGCCGGGTTTAGTAATCCCCTTAATGGAGACTTAAATTTATTAGAAAAATGATATTTTCCCTTTGATAAAATGTCTGACGTACTACTTTGTGATTAACTTAATTTCTGACACGAATAATCAAATTCATATCCCGTAAAAACCCAAAGAAATTTCATAAAATGCAATATTACTAAAAAAAAAAAAAGGGAGTTAAGAATATTTTAATAAAGGGATTGTAAACTAAGATAATGGCATTTATTGGTAGGAAACAATGGTTCAAGAAAATAGCATTTGGAATTTTTGAAAAAAGTGACAAAATCTTTTGTAGCTATATGTAATACTACTTTATTGTGTCAAAATAGTTCCTAGAATTGTCTTTAACTAAACATTACTGAATTGTGTCGAAATTAATGTCGTCACATAGCACTCCCTTGTAATCTTTTGCGACACATGAGATTTTGTAACAATAACTAACTCTATTGTGACAAATAATTTTGTTACAACTACATACACCTATGCCAGGAAATTTATTTTCGTCTCTATAAGTAAAATCTCAACTCTTTTGCAACAAAATAATTTGTAGTAATTATAATGATTTGTTGTGATAAACAATTTCGTTACGATATATCCAAAATGGACCTTTATTATGACAAACCTATTGTGACAAAATTATAGTGTGGCAATATTCAATTCCCACCGGCGGGAAAGTTTCCCACCATACTTGTTGCGACAAAATATTGCAACAAAATCAATTTTGTCACAATAACTCCTCCGTTGGTGACTTGATGCTACAAAATGAAATTTTGTCACAACAAGTAAACATATTATGACAAAATTCAGTTTGTGGAAAACAATTTCGTCACAAGAACTAGAATTTGTTGTAGTGTCATTATCTAATAGGCCTTTGGCTCAACCAGGGACGGAGTCAGATTCAGCTAAGGGGTTACACTGTTCAATGGAAGTCCACTACTACTTGTTGCATTTTGTTCGTGACACTACAAAGCGAAAGTATACAATAAAATCAAGCTTTATCATGATTTTTGTTTTTTTGTTTTACAAATAACAAAGGATTGATTCAGCTATCTCTTGGTCTTTAAATGAAAGCCATATAGATATTAGGGCCTTGCTAGTCTACGCCTATTAGGCGTAGGACAATCCGAGCATAAAGACAAATAAGCTCGGATTTTAATGAATATCTGACGGATAATAATACACTTTCACGGATAGTAATACACTTTTCCGGATATAGATGCATTTTCTTCGGGTGGAGCTTAGCATTTTCCTAAATACTATTTATATGATCGGAACCGTTTATTTTTTCAGTTACTATATTTCCATTGTGTACTTCAAACATCAAGTTATTTGAGTATTTATAAGTACCATATCAATTTCTATTAGTGTCAAAAAAAATTATTTTTTCGGGACCGGGGGTGGCATACATGTGCATCCTCCACCCCTAAGCCTCCGTCCCTGGGCTCAAGGTTTCAAACTTAGGTGCAGGAGAAAAAAGAGGTCAAGGTTTCAAACTTCTCATCCAATTCAATGTGTTAATCTAACTATCTTAACAATAATGACTTTCTCTATCGAAAAAAAAAAACTCACCGTTCATAAGGGTAGATTTCTTAAGCCGGAGCAAAGAAAAAGAAGCTCTGTACTGTATATCAGTCCCATAAGAATCGATAGCATCTAAGAGATTTTTAACTTGAGAGCCAGAGGAAACTGAAAACTTTCAAACCTTGATCACCAGACCAGCCAATCCCTTGAGCTAGGGTCATAATTATAATTTCTATTAGTGTTTACCTTCCAATCTAAAAAAAGAAAAAGAAATATTCCTGTGTGTGTTGACCTTGATTGGGACATTGTAACGCCCCGCATTTCGGGAAAAGCGTTATGGATTATTATTACAATTTAAAGTCGGTCTAAACAGTAATAATAATAACCAAAATACATATAGATGGTCTATCCTTCACAGATTACAAAAAAAAAGTAGACTGGGTGGACTCTATGGCTCCATACGTTCCTTTATCTGGTCGTGCTCCATGTCGGCAGCTCCTCCGGCGCTATATTATTCCTCCTGTTCATCGTGACAATCTAGCATAATACCATCATCGTGGTATTATGCCAGGGCAAACCGTGAGCGAGGACGCTCAATAGATACCGTACCTCAACATTAAACTAGCAATTCTAGAACAATATTGTTGGCAGGTAAATAGTTGGAAATCATTTATCAAAACGGTAAGTTCATGCGTGTCAATGCATCAGTATCACATCAAATCAGAGTGCAGCTTAAATAAAATCAGTATCCCATTTCTACTCATATCAGAGTGCAGCTTTAATAAAATCAGTATCTCGTATTATTTCAGAATCCAGAGTATAGTGTCAGTATCTCGTATCATTTTCTCATAACAGCATTCTTCTTCAAATTTCAACCATGTCAACATCTCACATCTCTCGAAAGTTATTGGCCCGTTCTACAACCCCGTTCTAACGGTCACCAACCTTTCCGTTCGAAGGGTCGGCCACCCATAAACTGACTCCTGCAGTATGAGGTCCGCTAACTCCGCGTCACACACGACATAGTCCCGGCTACCCATATCACTGAATCCCCACCAGTTTGTTTATGAGGTCCGCTTGCTATGTGTTGTACTGAGTAAGTTCTAACCGTCAAATTCACCCGCGGAATTTGAGGAGAAACTTCAAACAGCACTACCGTATAGTTCCGTTGGGCTTTGACCACCAGTTCACCCCGGGGAACTGAGGCGGGACTCCAACAGCATCAACATCTCAACTTTCATCACATCAACATTTTCATTCTCATTTCTATCTCTTCCATTTAAAAACATTCGATCACTTTCTCGAAAAATGTGTCGGGTCGTATCGTCTTTGAAAAAGAACGTGCACATGCATTAATTTCATAAAACAAAATCCTCCGTTTAGAATCGTTCATGATAAACCTTCCGCTCGTAACCCATCTTACGAAAACATGTTACTTAACGACAAAAGTTCTTTCTTCCGGGGATTTAAATCAAAACATAAGGATTAATTCTCGTTCTTAGATTTGCTGGCGTGTTTTAAGATTCGTACGTCAAATTGCCACTTGGTTTGTCTAAACCAAGAAAGTACCCTACTAGAAAACTCTAGTAGTTGAATCCGTTTGGCGTGTTTTAAGATTCGTTCGTCGAATCGCCACTTGGTTTGGGCTAAACCAAGAAAAAGCCTGACTAGACATGCTAGCCATAGATTCTATTTGTTAGTCTAATTAGATTAAGAATATTTATTCAATAATCCCGGAAAATCTCATTTCATTTGAAAAGCTCTTTTCTCAGAAAATTGGTCGGGCATTATAACTGCGTAAATTTGAAAAGTCGATTTTCATTCAGGCATTATAACTGGGTAATTTAGTTTCCCAAAAGTCCATCGAACATTATAACGGTGCATTTTGATAGTCAATTTTAATTCGTGCATAGTAATGACTAAGTGTGTTTTTTTTTTAAAGTCTAATTGTTCATAAAATCACTAATCACCAACATAATCACGTTTAATCATAATTAAGCACGTTTAAGCAAAATAATAACATAATCAATATGAACTAGTAAATACTAATCTAAGGTTAAGATAAAGTATCTACCTTAATTCCGATGATTAGTCGGAAGCCGATAAGCTAGTTGAATTCCGGCGGCGTAACGACTAGTCGACCTTTGCTCGAACGCTTTCTTGCTAACTTATTCTACCTTTCTAAGATCTAGGGGTGGTCGAGGGTGGTGGAGTGTGGTGGTTTAGGATGAGTTCCAAGAAGAACACTCAAGAACTCACTCAAGAACACTAGAAAGCACAAAGTGGAGAAGTTGGGAGGTTTTGGTATGAAATGAAGCAAGGAGAGTGAGCTATTTATAGTGAAGCAATGAGGTTCATCTCCCCCAAAAATAATCACTAGCCAAAAACCCTCCCCACAAGTGTCCAAACAACCTTTTGCAAAAGCAAAAATTAGGTTTTAAAGACTAGTTTTAGGTTAAGAAATTCCCCACCAAATTTCCCACCAACTTAAAGATTAGTTTTAGGTTATAAGAAATTCCCCACCAAATTTCCCACCAACTTAAAGATTAGTTTTAGGATATAAGTAATCTCCCACCTAATCAAGGTTAGCTTTAATAAAATAAAATAAGAGTTGGGGATTTAATAAGGCTTCCGGACGCAGTGTGGTGAAATACCCAGTGTGTACGCGTTTATTTACGGCGCGAAAAGTATAATTAAACAGGTTAAATCTAATTCGTTTAATCTAACCAAACCAAATTATAAACTATAATTATTTAAAAATAAAACCGCATTAATAAATCGAAATTTTTTTATTACAAAATTTCGGGTTATTACAGACATAACATAAGGCTCGACTTGGTTTAGTCAGGTTTAGTTAGTGTATATTGACTTGCATATTATTACGAAAACTAGCAATAAACCAGGTTATTCAAATGCAATTAATAATATGATCTCTCTTCCAAAATTTTTTTGGAACCATCAGATCATATACAGATTATGACTATAAGCAAAAGGAAAGAAAAAGTCATAATTTGTAAATGATGATCTGATGGTTCCAAAAATTATTCGGAAGATTTGGAAAAGAAAAAAAAAAGGGGTTACCTACCAAAAAAAAAAACGAGTTGGCTCTTATTGGATAACACTTGTACGGTCGGACCTTATGATCGACCATTTCTAAGCTCTTTAAGCATAAAATAAGTAAGAATTTGATTATGTACGGCAGATCAATATGGATGTGCTGAAGTTGATGGGATGAAGTATGTGATAATTTGTTTGGAAAATTCTACTGTCCACTCAATGGACGGACGATTCTTTTATGGTAAGAGTGTTCTTTGATTGGTATGAGTATATGCTCTTTTATTGGTAAAACACCACTTTTAGAATGACTGAATTTGTTTAAAAGAAAATCTAAAAGTAATACTCTCTCCGTCCCTATTTAAGTGTGTTACTTCGTAAATCTAACTTATTAAAGAAATATCATCATTACACATTTCAGATAAACTTTTACCTCTACACTTATTACATAAATTTTACTTCTACTTTCCAAAATTATCCTCCACTTTTACCCATTAACTCTTTACCCACTACTTTTTTAAAAGGGCAAAATGATAATTGTACCAAGTTAATTTTACCCATTAATCTTTCAAAACACATACTTATTAAGGGACAACCCATAATGAAAATGTAAATACTAAAAAAGTAACAGAGGGAGTATATCCTCAGGTAACGATTGGCATAATTATAATTTTCTATGTAGCTATATATTGGTTAAGTGGTTATGATAGAAGATCACAAGTGGTTGGTCATGCGATATGTGTGCATAATTTTTTTTAAGGTGGTAGACTGCGAAAAAGAACTTTTATTCAGGCTTAAAGGGGTACATCGAGAAAGGAATGATATGACATGCATCACCTCTTAGACATTCGCGGAGAAAAGAAAAAAAAAAGTTTTAATTAATATTATTTATTTTTTAATCAATGGACATCTCTAATATATCATTTCAAGTGCCTTTCATAAGGATGATTATATATTAAGTTTGAAAATTTTTTAGTTGGGAAATAAATTAATTGACCTATAGAAGCACGTTTTGCAGTCAAAGGAATCTATTATACAAAACCTCAGGGAATGGATGCCTTTTCTTGGCTTAAGAAGCTAGAACAAAGTCAGAAAGAAGGAAAAATAGTTAATAGGCGTTTAACCCTTAATGGTCTTAGAGGCGTTGAATAGGTCATGCCGTGCCGGCTCATCCATTTATTTCCGTACTTACCGTGCTCTGTGCCGTGCAATGCTATTTTAAAATAGGGGTAAATTTCATTTGCCTTCCCTGAGGTTTCCGAAAACCCCATATGCCTCCCCTCCTTTTACACAAATTGCACTGTCGATCCCCTACAATTTTTATGTTGTATGGTGTGCATCAATCATGTGAATATGATCTTTTATTAGGATACAGAATCGAACTTCAAATTTTATTAGAAACAAGTAGTAATTTATAAATGAAAGTAAGAAATATGAAAATAATGGCATTCATGACATGTGTCTATACTTTTTCATGTAATGTGCACTTACCCGTGTTGTGCCTGGCCGTGCTCGTGCTTTACTATGCCCATGCCTAATGGTAGAACAGAAATTCTAAGTCATCTCAGTGGAACAAGAATTTCGGTTGCCATTTCATTTAAAAAAAAAAAACTAATTTGTCTACCGAAGAATAATAGTTTCATGATTTATCAGTATTTTTTTCTTATCAATCATGGATATTATCTGTGTCTTTTTTTTAGTTTTCTTAGTTATTGTTTTTCCTTGTTTAAATGTTGGATCACCGTAAAGAGATGAAGTTTATGACTTGGCGTTTATACTTGACTCATTTAGATAGTTTCGTATATTTGGAGGTTTTGGGGGTAAGCTCTAAATCATTTATGATCTTGGTTTCTCTATGATTTGCTTTGGCATATTGACTACTGATTTGCTTTAGGTCGGGAAAATGTGGGTTTGTGTCAACTAATTGTGTGTGTTTTCCCGGTAGACAGATCTCAGCCTTTGAAGTGCTTTCCCTTGCAATTTGAGTCCTTGGATTAAGATTCAAGTGTCTAAAATATAAGAAATTCAAATATTGCTCTCACTTATATAGACGAGGGGGATAAAATTTAGACCTCCCTGGGGTGCCCTTTTTTATTTGGGGATTTTTTTACTTGGATAGTAAGAGCATCCTCATCAGGCTATTCAACACCACTACATAGCTAGGAAAAATTTCCTCTGCACCAAGCTTGCTAGATTACACTGGGCTTGCTAGATTGACCTAAAGTTGTACATAAGAAACAGTAACTCCACAAAACAAACAATGAACTGTTCACTCGCTTCTCCTTAATCTATTATTTCTTAATCTCTTGTCTTCTCCTGCGCTTGCTGGAACATGGTTTGGTGCCAAAGGAATATAATGTCTCTCTTTCTCCCCTCTCTTCCATCTCTTGCAAGAGCCAATCTCTCATAATTTTACCACTTGTAGTAAGGTGCTCTCTCTCTCTCTCTCTCTCTTGTTTCAAATTTTTCATATTTTGGAGTTTGATGATGAATTCCCTCTCTTGTTTATGATAACAGACCCTTATTACATTACTATTGTTTGTTTAAAAGTAGAAAGATATAAGAATCAAAATATTTAAAAAGATATTTGAATAGAAAAGAAGAAGTATAAATAAAGAATATTTAATGCAGTAAAGTTAAAATATAAAGCTTGATTCTGTGTGTTTTTTAAAAAGTGACTAGCTAAGTCCCAAAAATGGATTTTGAGGTCTAATTTGTTGAGGTTGATAAGGATACTTTAAGGCTTATCAGAGCTTGAATTGAGGAGCTGAAAGGGTTTATGGATTTGGAGTTGGGTTTGAGAGAAAAAAGAGAGAAGAAAAGTAGGTGCTTGATCGATTCCGTTTATAAAAAGGGTCCGTTTTTTGGAAGGACATAGTATAGAGGTTATTAATGGAACAAGGACATCAACTTTTTCAATAAGGCTAACAGGACATTTGGGCATTAAGTGACAAAAATACCCTGCAAGGGCCTTGTTTGGCTAACACAAATAATGAATTTTTTTTTTCATATCTGATGGTGCAGATAACGTTATCTGTTGAACCTCCCGGAAGGGCCTTGTTTGGATAACACAGAAAATGAATTTTTCATTTTTTTCAGATCTGGCTGCGCAGATAACCTTATTTGTTGACCCTCTGGGAAGGGCCTTATTTGGCTAATACAGAAAATGAATTTTTCATTTTTTTTCAGATCTGGTTGCACAGATAACGTTATCTGTTAATACAAAATATGTCTTTTTTTTTCTCGATTAGCACATATATCATTATCTGTTGATTTTTTTCTAATATACAAAAAAATGATGGCATAGAGCCCTTATATGTTGATTTTTTAAGGAAATATATAGGCAATTGATTAGCATAAATACACTTATTAGTTATTTTTTATATTTAACCACTTCCATTCAATATTTATGTAAGGAATAATGGTAAAATACCCTTATAAATGCACTAAAGTGCCTTTTTTTGTTTTCCTTTCTTTTCTTAAAAAAAAAAAACTTCGAGAGGGCATGAGGTAAGTTGAGAATTTGTGAGTTGCAGGATTAAGAGGGTATTGTGCACTCTCTTGGGCTTAAGTATTAGTTGGCATCTTGACAAAATACTATAAAGCAGACATATATGGTAGTCTGTTGGAATCTAGCCTCTATTTCATGCCAATAAAATCAACAGATTACCAAATATGTGTAAATTTGTATTCTGTATCATGCCAGCAAAACAAACATATGAGGTAATCTGTTACAATCCAACCTCTGTTTCATGCCAATAACAGCAACAGATTACCCAATATTTGTAGATTTGTACTCTGTATGATGCCAGTACAACAAACATATATGGTAATCTGTGGTAGTCTAGTACTATTTCTCAAAGTCTATTTTATGCGTGCTTGAAAAAATAGATTTATATAATTTTTACAATATGTATTACAAGTTTTACCCAAAAATGTTTGAAAAAATTACTCCCTCCGTTCCAAGTTTTACCCTAAAACAATTGTTTTTTTTTGTGTGTGTGTGTGTGTGTCTGTATTGATTAAATTTCTTTCGTATATGTTGGTTGCAATCTGACATCACATCATTCTAATAACAACAACAAATTACCAAATATGTATATATTTGCACTTTGTATCATACCAGCAAAGCAGACATATACGGTAGTTTGTTGGCCTCTGTTTCATGCCAATAATAGCAACAGATTACCAAATATGTGTACACCTCTACTCTATATCATGCCATCAAAACTGACATATATGGTAGTCTGTTGTAATCTAGCCTCTACATTTCATGTACTAATCAAACAAATTTAGGGGGTTTAGTTCCTTAAGCATGGTGCTTTGGCTAAAAATAAACCAAATAGTTTTTTTTTTTGTCTTTATTCAAATTTATTTTGCATTTGTTAGTTTTGCGTCGATTTTTTGTGGATTATTGGTTTGCCACGACGAGATGAATCTAAAAGGTATGCATCAGGAAAAGCCAAATCAAGGGTGGATGTGGGTTTTGGTGTTAGTAATTACTTCTATGGCGGGTATCTCTCTCTCAATTGTAGAAAACACGTGGGTTAGCAAAAAAAAAATTGCAGAAAACATGTGACCTCCTTCCTTCAGATTGCAGCAGACAAAACAAACCAAATTGCTTAACTATCAAAGAATTTACCATGGCAACACTTTGGCAACAATCGAATTTCGTATCTGACGATGAGTTCTGTCCAGAAAAATTGCGCAATCAGAGAATTTGTCGGTGTATTCGACAGTGTAAGTGAGGTATGGGAGAGAATTGAAGATTTTCTTCTTCGGGCAATTTTTTGCTGGTGGCGTACGAGATGATGATCTGCTTCAATTTGTCGAACATGACGAGTGGCTCCCCAACAATCTGCTTGAACTCATCGGCCTTGGCATTGCCAGCGGTGCTGCCTTTGCCAAACACCCTCCGTGCTGGAGGGGTGTTGAATCTGTTTGATTTGTGTTCATGCGTCTTTTTTTTTCTTTTCATTTTCCTTCTCTTTTTTGATTAAGGGTATTTTTGTCTACTATTGTCCTTAAGCCATCATAATTTTTTAATCCATGTATTGAAGGCATTAAAATAAGTTAGACTGGACCAAAAACCCTTTAAAGCCCTAGACTTGACCTTTTGGCCAATATTCTGTAAAAAAGATATCTCCCCAGAAAAACTCTAAACCCATAATTGACGAAAAGTCTCGAATAATTGACCCGTTTGTCAAAATCCTCGTCCTCTGTACAATTGTCCTAAACTCGAGCTTCGATGGGTATTGTGGTAAATACCACACCGATGTCCTTCTATGATAGCTCTTGGGTAAACTTTTTAAAGTCATTTTGGACTTTATGAACAAGTAAAAAATACCAAGTCTTTGGACTAGTGCAAAGAACAAGCAAAAAGACACCTACACTACATATATATTAGCTAACATCGGCCCAAACAAAGATATCTCCGTAGAAAGACTCTAAACCCATAATTGACGGAAAGTCTCGAATAATTGACCCGTTTGCCAAAGACCTCCTCCTTTGTACAATTGTCCTAAGTTCGAGCTTCGAAGGGTATTTTTGCTGAATAGTCCGGCTATGCGTATGGACGTACGTGTACACAATATACACGAACAGATTGTAGGAAAGGTCAGCGCGTCTGATGACGTGGCAATTGGCCAACCCGTAATAGATGGCCACGTGGCTGGAACGAAAAGGGAAGAGACACGTCAGACGTCAGTTGAACTTAGCCATCCTGCGAGTAGACACCGCGAAGCCACGGGCTTCGCGGTATGATATGCCCAAACTTCTATTACTCCCAGAAAAGGATGCCCTCAATAAGGGAAACATCATCAGAAGGAGGTTCACCCCTCGCGAGACCCTCAGCGAAGGAGATTAACGCGACGAGGAAGAATGAACACTCCCGCGAACATGCGAACTAGGCTCGCGACGGCACCTGACCAAAAGGCAGGGAAAGGAAAGTCGATACTAGCTCGAAAGAGGTCTTGGCGCGAGCCAAAAGGCTCGCGGCCAGGACAAACCCAGCGGGAACAGGGGAGATACAAGTGGTTTGGTGGCTTTGAGGGATTAAGGGTCGCCGCGAGGGAAAACGATGCACCGGAATGACCTAAAGGAAGCTTCCTAACGGTCAGTGACATCACCCACGTCGCCCAGGTATACGGAGAGAGCACGTGTCACCATATTATTGGGGAAAACGTCTGCTGCCCCATGATTGGGTGCAGACCCCTATAAATATGGGACATTCCTTCATAAATAAGAAGAGAGATCTTCTGATTCATCCTAAAGCACGGAAATTCTAGAGAGAGAAATTGACTCTGAGCTTTGGAAACAAGAGCATTGGTTCTTGCTAGAGCTCGCGAGCTCATATTTTAATCTAGAACTGTGATTATGAGGATGATAATGATCTTAAGAGGAATGAACCGAACATTGCTGCCTTCTCTTTCTGTATACTTGGCTTAATCCTTCACCCCTACTCACGCTCTCTTATTCTCGTTTGATCACTTGTTATTAATTCAGTCGTTAGCTATTGTTTGCCTCTCCAAAGTTAACTTTATTTTGACTTGAACAAAGAACCCATCCTACACAGATTTTTATCGTTCGCTCCAATAAATAACGGTTCGGATTTTAAACACTCTTTGACTCTTACCGGTCAAAAGACAAAGGCCAATCCAAACCGTCGAAAATGTTGTTTGCTGAATACCACACCGATGTCCTTCTATGATAGCTCTTGGGTAAACGTTTCAGAGTCATTTTGGACTTTATGAACAACAGAACTAAGTAAAAAATACCAAGTCTTTGGACTAGTGCAAAGAACAAGCAAAAAGACACCTACGTACTCCGCTAACACCGGTCCAAAAAACCTGTCTTTTATTCAAAGACAATTTCTATTGATTGAGGGATTAGAGGCAATGAAGAAAGCAAGATTTTCATATTCGGTGAGAGCGAATATTGAATTTTATTCTAAGTCGTTACCAATTTATTCAATACAGAATGAAAAATAAAAAAAACTACTAAAAAAATTGTTATTGATATTGTTGATCCATTTGTACAATTTAAATTTTGAATGCCTATATGTGATTCCATTTCCGTTAATAAACCTAAGATTCTGCCGCGCACCAGAGGAGTAGAGAAGGTTTGAAGTGTGTGGAGTAACGTTACGACGATGATATATCTGAATATGACATTAGTGTATTTCCTTACAAGATGTCTTACTAATATGTTGGGCATAATTTGTGAATATGTAGAGACTGGACTAAACTTATCAAGCTCAACTTGCTTTGTGAGTTTTTGAACATAGATATCACAGTGAGAACGAAAGTCTCAAGTCAAAAAAATATTCTAGTCTAAAGTCTAACTTGAGCCAAAGTCATACATTAGTACCCAATCCATGTCCACATTAATTCAAACCTTATATGAATACTATTAAATTTTGTGTTCAACTAAATAGGGGTTCCTGATACTATAAGTTGAGAGAGTGCATATCGGCCCGCTAACTTGCTTAGTCGCTTAACCCAGCTTGCCTAACATAACATGTTTTTTTAAGTGTTTTAGTGCCGGGCCTGGGCTAAGGCCCAATAGGCCGGCGTCTTAGGCCCCTAAAAATGATACAAAAACAGGGCCTCCTAATATTTTTTAGTACCCAGTATATAAGCCCAATTTTTATTTTTATTTTTTTTTTGCATAGAGGCCTATTTTAAAACCCAAATAGCAAATTCACACTTTATGGTCACAGGCCCATATGCCCAATCTGAGATTCTTATTGCATCACAGAACAAAAAGGAAATTAAAAAGGAACGAGAAAATTGCAGATCACGATTCACGGAGGCCCCTTGAGGCTCAAATACAAATTCTCCTCTCAAATATGTCACAAAAGAGGTTAAATGAACTAGCCATCCTATCCATTGAAAATGAGATGGTGGAAAAGATTGATTATGAGAGCCTTTGCCACTAAAACTGTAAGAAAAATATTGTTTAAGTGATAATGGTGGGCGATTCTTTTGATTCTTATAATATATGAATTTCTTGGGGGGTTTTTTTCCGTGTTAAATAAATGCATGTGGTTTCTAAACGGTGATTTATCGACTTTATATTTTATTCCACTAGCATTTTTAAGGGCTTCTATTTTCAAATTTTGTCTTAAACCCTGAAATGTCAGGGTCGGGCCCTTAGTGTTTGGGACATGTGTTTTGACACATCTGTGTACTCATTATTTGTCTTTTATTGTGTACAGACAGAATCTAAAGAGTATAAAGAGTATAAACTAAAAAAAAAAAAAAAAAAGCGATTCTTGGCCTCGTGAATATGCAGGGCTACCATCTCCGTGAGGTTTGAAATACTATACTAGAAAGTAACCGACTTTTGAATTGAATTTGTGGTCTTGAGGAATCAGAGGCAGAGAAGAAAGCAAAATTTTCACATTGTGAGAGCGAATATTGAATTTTATTTTAAGACGATATCAATTTTGTCAATAAAAAATGAAAAATAAAAAAAAAACTACAAAAAAAATTATTATTGATATTTCGAATCCATTTTTGCAATTTAAATAAACCCAAGATTCAGCTACCAGAGGAGTAGATCAGCTTGGAGTGTGCCGGCACACTCGAAGCCGAGCGAATATTGAATTTTTTAATGGAATAATGTTACGACGATGATATATATCTGAATATTATGTTAGTTTATTTGTTGACGCGGCATCTTACCAACATATTTGGCATAATTTGTGAATGTGAAGAGATCAGACTAAACTTATCAAGCCCAACTTGCTCTGTGAGTTTTTGAACACAGATATCACAATGAGAACGACAGTCTCAAGTCAAAATAAATATTCAAACAGAACTCTTAGCTACATTGGAAGATATTAAATGGTCATTTAAAACACAATTATTTTGCAGCATATATTTTTACGGATTGTTTTAACGCCGTCAGGTAGATTGTAGGAAGATCTAAGTTTCACTACACTGACACATTTTTGCTCCGCATCCTCAAAATGGAGATTTCAAAGCTTACTTTTTGTAGAATCTCAAAAGTTTTGCGTAAAGATATTCAAAGAGCTCACATTCTAACCAAGAAGGCCCTTGTCTCTTTCATGCTCCATCCATATACAGAAGATGGAGAACAACCTTTTCATAGAGCTAGGGATTATTATGAGGATAATCTTTAGCTTTATCTTTTGTTTCTATTCCTGAAACTGCCTTTTATTTATTGAAGTTCTTTCTCTTTCTTCAAAAAAATGTCAAAAAAATATTCAGTCTAAAGTTAAACTTGAGCCAAAGTCATCTATTATCCATGAGCCAAAGTCATCTATTATCCAGTCCATGTCCAAATTTTCAACCTTAAATGAATACTATTATTATTATTATTATTATTATTATTATTATCTTTTATCAGTATGAATACTACTCCATTTTTTGATCAACTAAATTTGGGATACTAATTACGGGTGCACATTGCCCCTAGCCTGCCCATCCCATCTAACCCAGTTAGAGACAGAGCCAGAATTTTAAATCGGAGGTAGCACCCTAAATCAATAATCTTCCTCTCTTCCGCCCCATAAAGATAGCCTACTATAAAACGACGTGTAATTTTTGAATAAAAACAAGTGTTTTAATACCCGAAAGGATATACATTTTCATATGTTAATCTTTCATAAACATACTTAATACCCTAAAATTACACATTTTCATTGATTAATCATTCATCAATATGTTAAATATCAAAAATAATAGTTTTGAAGGATAACACTATTCTTGCAATACAAAAATAATTTTTTTTTTGGATGGGGGTGGCACCTTTTTTTTAAGGGTTTGAGACATGAATTCAAATCCGTCGGGTTGGATTGAATTTAGTTTTTAAACTCGTTTGGTTAATGGGTTGGGCTTGAAAATATCTCTTAAAATCAAGCCTGACTCGTATAAAATAATGACAATTAATGATGTGCATTATACATATTTACACTATCAAAAAAATATTAAGAAAAAAAAAAGCCACTACTATATTTACATACACATTATCCTGTTTTTTAAAGCATACATATACATATATTTCTTGGTCTTCATATAGCTATAATTATTAGAGTTGTAAATACTATTTTATAATAGTGTGGATGATTAATTTATACTTGAGTGCTATACTTTAGGAAATAAATGGACTAATTGGACGGGCTTGAGAAATGAAACTTTAAGAGGGCCGGGCTTTGAAAAATTAAATGAAACCCGATTACAAATGTGTTGGGCTAAGGCATACACAAGTGTCGTTATTATCTAGTCTAAGTCTGACCCGATGTATCTGCACTCCTAGTGGAGTAAGATTAATAACAATAGTTTTTTTTGTTTGTCATTTGCCATTCTCAATTCCTAATCTATTACAAGAGGGAATAGAACTCGATCCCGAGATGCAGTATGAGATATTTAAGAGCTCTACCACATAAGTTAGCTGCCACTTGCAACGATAGGTCTAGTTTGCTCAGTGTTTTTCTTGTATTGTTTTACTACTAAGAGCATCAGCATCAGGGGCATCAATCCGCCCCTCCGCCCCTGATGGCTAAGGGCATCCTCATCAGGGTTGCTAAATTGGCTTTTTGGCTATCCTCCCTCACCAAATTAAATTCGCTACAGTACCTACTCAAATCTGAGTAGGTACTGTTCATGCACCAAATATTTTTTCTCCGGTTTTGCATCAGGAAAGAGAGGAATCAGCCGAAAATGGGGGAGGGGGGCTACGCGTGTCTAGGAGTGGGTGGGTGGGTGGGTGGGGGGGACCACACCACACTGCCGAAAAGGGGTTGGGCTTCGGGGTTGTGCACACGTGGAAGGTTTTAAGGGCAATTTTTTTTTTTTTTTTTTATAGATTTGAGGGGAGTAGTTTAATATAGTAAAGTTAAAATAGAGAGTCTGATTTTGTGGATTTTTGATAAAGTGACTTGTTAATTTATAAAAGGTGGTTTTGTGGTTAAATTTGGTGAAAATTTTGGTGATCCTGATGAGAATGCTCTAATTTGTTAAGCCAAACTAAAAAAACCCCCCAAAAATCAAGCACATCAAATGAATGAACAAATTTGCAAAACTCTAACTTTGCTACAGCGCCTACTCAAAATTGAGTGGGCACTGTTCACGCATCAAATTACTTTTCCATCACTCTCTCTTGGTTTGAGTATGTTTTTTTTTTTTTTTGGGGAGTAGGAGTAGAAAATGAGAATAGTTAAATATAGTGGAATTAGAATAGAGAGTCTGATTTTGTGAGTTTTTGAAAAAATGACTTGCTAATTTATAAAAAGTGTTTTGAGGTTAAGGCTTTGTTTGTTTTGACGTAAAATGTTTTACGACCAAAAATGTTTTCATAGAAAACGTTTTACATGAAAAAAAAATTCCATACTTTCATTTTTTGGTGTTTGGCTACAATTTTAACAATATCTTTTTTGAACTTGATCGGCTCAACTAATTGGGGCTACACTTGCCAACTATTGATCTAGAACCTGGTTGACATCTTCCCCGCTTCCCGTGGAAAATGACTTACGGCAGATTTCGAAGTAAATCATTTCCCCCCGTTTCATGGAAATTGTTTTAATTTGGAAAATGTTTTACAAACTTTTTCCCAACCTAACAAAAGTAAATGAGTAAAATGTTTTACAGAAAAATATTTTACATTCAAACAAATGGAGCCTAAATTTGATGTTTTTTTTTTTTTTGTGAGACCGATAAAGATACCCTAAGGGCTCATTTGCCCTAATTTGCATTATAGTATAATGTTCTACTAAGAGTTCCTAATATTATTTTTATATTTTCCGTCAAACCTTGACCTAGGCTTTTTTTTTTGCAACGAAGGGTGTTCCGAATCCCGTTATTCAAGATTAATTTCTTTAGTCTCTCCATCGTCCTTTTCATTTTTTTGCATGTGGCGAGGTGACTCCGAAGACATATATCACTATCAAAAATCGACTCCGCAACCTTAGAAGATAACCTATCGAAGCAAATTGATTAACCATTGAAAAACCCTTGTGGTCCACCTTGTGGTGCAGAGTGGAGAATCAAAAAGGCAAAAAGCAAAGAGAGGAGGGAGGGAGAGAGAGAGAGAGAGAGAGCATATTTCTAAGGCCACAAAACCAACTTGTGGCTGAAACTGAATTTGCCCGATGACCTGGCGCACCCACCTGTTTATTAAACGGATCAAAAGCGACGATGGCCCAAATTCCCAAACCCACAGACTCACACGCCGCCGTCAATGTGTCAGTCTCCCTCTCTCACCTCCTCCCCCTGACTGAACAAAATCCCCAATCCACACCAAAACCCAGCGGATTACTCTCTCTCTCTAGAAATGTTGGAAGCCAAAGGAGACCCCGCCATTAAGCTCTTTGGGAAGACGATTCCGCTCGTCGAGATTCCACCGCCGGCTTCCGTCGGAGCTGATTCTGCTACACCGGTTCGTCCTTCTGCTATTCCTGTCGATGGAAGTATCGATCAAAATCGGCCTAATTCTCCTGAGGGTAGCAATAACTCGGATGGAATCGGGGAAGATCGGGAACCTGACAAGGTGTGATTTTGATTTGATTGAATTAGTACTATTTACTTGTAGTGTTTCTTTTTTGTGATTTCGGTAATTAGGGTTGCTAAACGAATCAAGCTACTTGAAATTTAGCTGGAAGCTCGTTCAAGATTGGCTAACAAATCAATCTTAAAACATTTTTTTGAAGCTGGGTACCAAGCACGAGATTGGATCTTGTTCCGCTCGATTAAAGCTTGTTTTAGATTTGTTCGTTTATAATCAAGCTAAGCTTAGAATATATGTTTGCTACTGATTAAGTTTTCAAACGAAGCTTGATGAACCACATTCGCGGCTCATTTAGGTTGTTTATCACGCTGTATTATATGATTCGTGGCTCGTTAAAACTAGTCTAGCTCGAGCCTAAATAATTGAGCTTGAGCTCAGCTTATTTATTATCGAGGTGTTCAAGCTCTGTTGGTTTACTACACGAGCCAAGCTTTTATACTCAAGCCGATCTACAACTAACTCGAGCTCGGCTTTTTTATTAAATGAGCTTAGAACTCGAGCTTCACTCATTTCCTAACAAGCAGAGCCTCGAGCTGCTCGGGGACAGCTTGGCCTTTTTGCAGCCCTGCCTCTGGTGGACCAAGGGTTTTAAGATGGCAATGATAGTCGAGCTTGCGAGCTTGGGGAATGATGGATCCGGGGGCCCTGTAGTGAGTGAGCTCACTACATGCGTGTAGTGAGCTCTCTCGGCCGTCCGATCCGAGATTAACGGTTTGGATCATCTTACACTTTAAAAAGCACTTTTACATTTACTTTAACTTCAATTTATCCAGACTGTTGATCTCGGATCGGATGGCCGAGAGAGCTCACTACATGCATGTAGTGAGCTCACTCACTACAGGGCCTCACATGCTGCCATGCTCCCACTCAGCCAACTTGGGATTAGGATTCGGTACAAGCATGTTCATTCATGTCTTTAGAAATTCAAGTTTCTGGTTTTCAGGTCACTTTCACTAATTTATATTATTCAGCTATATTTGATATGTCCGACTAACGAGAGGATATATAAAGGTAATTGGTTGAGAATAACTATATAGTTATTTACATTTCAAGGGATTTTTGTACCGAAAATAATCATGTTTGCTAGCAATATGTAGGGATGGTTTAGGTTAATCTGCACTGACGGTTTATAGAGTTCCATTTTGTATTATGTATTTGCTGAAGGTATTGATTATCAAACGAATGTTATGGTGAAGTTCAAAGAACTTACCTACACTATTACTAGAAGTTCTACGTTTGACTTAAAATGTCTTATTATATGAATTTTCTGGAACCCGTAATGGGTTGCTATCACTAATAAGTGACATCGAGATTCTCTTGATGTATAATCGCCTCTTGTATTCTCAGAAAGATTCGACAGCTCTTCATCTTCTCCCTTTTAAGCTTTCTTTGATTGTTAAGTTGCGTACAAGATAAAGAAATCATGGAATACCACATCCGGTTACAACTAATCCTTTTGATTGTTAGGTATTCATTTTTTTCAAATGCTTTCCTGCCAACCATACGAAGAATGCTTTAGGTAGCATTTGTACGTTATCACTTGAAAGAGCTGTTATAGAAGAAGACTTGCGGTGATGAGTAGAGTTTTGGTTTTAACGCATATGCCAGGATAAGATAGCAATGACCGAATCAGTTTTTAAAACTGGTCAATCTGGTTCTAATTGTAAACTGCTCTTATGAAATTAGTTCTGGAACTTGCTATGTATTCTTACTGGAACTTTTGATCAATCCAGGCTGTATCTGGGGTACTAAGTGATGCTAAACAAGAGGATGGAGGCCGGCCTATTACTTCAGAGGATATTGCAGATCCAAATTCAAGTGCAGGGGTAAATGACAAGCCAAAAACACCACCCGTTGATAATGAAGCCTCAACATCAAAGACTGAAGAAGATCAAAATGAGACTAGTAATTCACAAGAGAAGACCCTAAAGAAACCAGACAAGATACTTCCATGTCCCCGCTGTAATAGCATGGACACCAAATTCTGTTACTTCAACAACTACAATGTAAACCAGCCGCGTCACTTCTGTAAAAACTGCCAGAGATACTGGACAGCTGGCGGAACCATGAGGAATGTTCCTGTGGGTGCAGGTCGCCGGAAGAACAAGAACTCATCCTCTCATTACAGGCACATAGCCATACCGGAAGCTCTTCCAAATGGGATCCACCATCCAAATCTAAACCCCAATGGAAGTGTCCTCACTTTTGGCTCTGATACACCCCTGTGTGAATCGATGGCTTCAGTTTTGAACATCGCCGAGAAAACAATCCAAAATCATGCTCAAACTGGATTTTGTAAACCAGAAGAACTTAGAATTTCAGTTCCTTATGGAGTTGGAGAGAAAAGGGATGAGCACTTGAGCCAATCTTCGTTCATTGCTGCAAATTCGAAGGAAGAAATCGGTACAAGTGTGCCACAAGATCCAAGAATGCAGAATTGTCATAGCTTCCCTCCTCAGATGCCTTGCTTCCCTGGGGCTCCATGGCCGTATCCTTGGAATTCAGCTCAATGGACGGCACCAGCTTTTTTCCCACCAGGGTTTCCTATGTCATTCTACCCTGCACCACCTTACTGGGGTTGTACCCTTCCGGGCACTTGGAATGTCCCTTGGGTAACTCCGCTTACGTCTCCACCAATCCAGACAGGTCCTAATTCACCAACTTTAGGGAAGCATTCTAGGGATGAGAATATGATTACAAAACCCAGCTCTGGTCAAGAAGAGTCAGAGAAAGAGGATAATACTGAGCGGTGCCTTTGGATTCCAAAAACGTTGAGAATCGATGATCCAGGAGAAGCAGCAAAAAGTTCTATATGGCAAACATTGGGCATCAAAAATGCCAAAGGTGATTCAATTAGTAAGGGTAGTATGTTTAAGGCCTTCCAATCGAAGGGCGATGAGAAGAATCACATGTCGGAAAATTCTTCGGTGTTACAAGCGAATCCTGCAGCTTTGTCTAGGTCACTCAACTTCCATGAGAGCTCATAAGTGGGTAACTTTTGAAAGCTTGTTTGACTTGTCTTGTCTACACAACTAATTCTACAGGAACATAAATCAGCCATGAAAGAAGGGTGAACATGATTTTTTGCAAGTATGTCCTCCTAACATAACTTTTAAAATTGTGCCCAATTGTGCACTTTCTGCAGTCCGCTTCTGTCTGCTTAGATTTACTCCTTTGCTCATAATTGAAGAGCTGATCTCTGCCGGTCGTTGCAAAAATTACTGCAACTTTTTACTCAATGAGGCCATGTTGATTCACAAGCCTCATTTTCAGAAACTTATTCGCAGAATAGTGCAATTGGGAGGACAGCAAAGGCGAAGAGGAAGATTCTAGAATAGCTGTAAGTGGTAACTGATTCCTACTTTTTTTGGCTGAAAGTAGAGTTTGATGCTTTCCATTTTATATACTAGTTATTTTGATGAGATTCTGTCCATGTATATAGTTGTATATGAAACATGTAAAACTAGGGGTGAGTTTGTGTACCAAAATCCCAGATGTAATAAAATAAATTTTGAAAGTTCTTCCAACTTTTCCATGTTGGTGTCTTCTGTGCTTAACTTTCAATATGATAAAGATGTCCATTGGATATGAATAAAAGCAGAGACCATTGATATGAAATTTCAGAAGAAAATGTTTTAGATTGCTTTGCAATGGTGGTGATATTGGTGTGAGGGACAGGATTGAGGATTTTCTTTTTTGTTCGACCGTTAGAGGTGTCTGGACCAGCTTACATGCACCTCAACTATCCCCTCCCCGGTTCGGTCAAAAAGGAGGTAATCTTGCATCAGGGTTTTGCATGTATTAATATGTGGGGTAGGTTACATGGGGTTGGGATCAATTTCAATTTTCCAAGCTTCTTGAAGGTCCTTCATTGCAGATATGCTTGAATTCCCACCACAAAAGGCAAAGCTACCTTTCTTTTGCACTACCAAAGAATCCAAACAAATACTAGCACAAAAAGTTGGAAAGCTGGTTCATAAAGGTTTCTTTCCCTTTCCCATTTCCTCTTGCTCTCCTTTTTCCCCTGCTTTTTCTTCTGAGCATTTCTAGGTAATTAGTGATAATCATGCTGCTACTCCTAATGGTGCATGCGTAGCACCATCCACTTTGAAAAGTGGGTGGTCCATTTGATATTTAAGAGATCAGTATTCGAATTTTGACATATTTAGACCATTATTCACTATGTCATGGTAGTGATAAGTTAGTGAAGATAGCAGAGGAGACTTTTGTCAAATTACTGCATTTACAAGCCAGAGTTTGTTTCCCTGCCTATGGGAACCCCATTGCAATACAGATTATGGCCTATACATGCAATCAACCTTAGGATTGATCACATGGGCCACATCATATTTGACTTTGTTTCAATTAAACTAAGGCAAAAATTAATTGCCTTTGGGAATTACTAACGGAAAGTTTCTAGAAAGAATAGCCCAACCATGGGGATTTGGGAATAGAGAGTCCACTTCTTGAAGCATTTTACCAGCATTTTGCATCTTTCTCTTAAAAGCCGAAGTACTCCTATCTAACTTGGGAGGCAATATAAGTAGAGAAATGATACGTTTACAACAAGGGGCTCCAACATGCTGAGGTGGCAGCAAGTGGGCCCCACCAACTTAATTGAAAAAAAAAAAAAAAACCAAACCAAAACACCCCACCCCAGCCCATTAGAGAGATACCGAGAGATGGAGACCGGCGAGCACCCACCACCACCGGCGACGCCGTTCTTCCTCGCTTCCTTTCCGCTGCCGGGCGACCCACCATCAAAGAAGATGAAGAGAAAGAGGACAGCCAGAAGCAAAAAATAGATCTCTACAAAGGGCAATCGGTAAAATTACATGAATCCCAAAAAATGGACCCCTAAAGGGCCCGAACTTACAAATCCTGGTAAAAATTCATCTAGACCATTATCATCTTCAACATCCTGGTTTTTCCCTCATGATCGGAATCCCATCTAAGGTTAATTCGATCCAAATGGTAGGAGGCATGATTTGGTAACAGCCCTCCCATGAACTCGATCCAGCAGATTAAACCTGAAGGAACAACCCCTTGTTTAATTCCACTGATCCAATCTCACACCCTCACATGTTCATTGATGGAGAGTAGGAGTATTTTTTAGAGAGATGAGGAAAATGGGTTTTAGATTTTTTCGTTGGAATTTACAGACAACCGGTGGGGTCTCCGGCGGTGAGTTACTAGGAAGTAACGCTTCTGGGTGGGTCGCCGGCGGCGAAGAGGAGGTGAGGAAGAACGGCGTCGCCGGTGGTGGTGGGAGCTCGCCGGTCTCCATCTCTCGGTATCTCTCGAATGGGCTGGGGTGGGGGGAAGGAGACGATCTGGGTTTTGGGTTTTTTTTTTTTTTTTTTCCAATTAAGTTGGTGGGGCGCACTTGCTGCCACCTCAGCATGTTGGAGCTGGGTTGGAGCCCTTTGTTGTAAACGTATCACTTCTGAAGTAAATAAGTTTGGGTGATTTTGACAATTAGAGTAAGTGCATGCCAGTAGACAAATAATTGAATAGGTTTCAGAAAAGAGTATAATTCACAAGAAAAAGAGGTGAAACTCAAACACATGATTGTATCCATGGCCTTTTTATGTAAGCCAAGTCAAGAAAGATTGTCTAATTATTCAGTGGCCCCAGAGCATGGCCATTTGCTAGTTCGGGATACTGCAGCACTACACATTCTCGTGGCGTCTACAACTAAGTGTATGAACTCCACATAAATGTATAGTGCTAGAGTGATTTGGAGCATACGTGGTGCTCCGAAACTACTTTGAATAATTACTCAGAAAGAAGGGCAGGGTTGGCAGGCTTGCACATTGTGTCATTAAAGGCAAGATGCTAAGCGGGCTAATTGGGTTTTGGTTCTTTGCTTTTGGGAGTAAAACCTAACTTTTTACCCATTAAAGAACTTCACCAAATGAAGACTAGTTTCCTATTTTTAGCACCAATTATTAAAAGTCAATTTTTCATATAGTATTAAAAGTTAAGTTGTTAAAAGACAAATTTCTATAAAAGTGTTAAAAATTAAGTTGCAAAAAACAAATGGGATTTATGGGTGTTAAAAATTTTACTTTTAGCAAACGGTAAACCCACCCTGTCTACAAGTAATGTATATTATACTCAAAAGCTAATTCAAAGGCATGAAAAAAGAAAGTGAAAGTGAACTTTAGCAATAATTAACTTTGAGGAGATTTATAGTAGAATACATGACTCATAAGTCAACCCTATATCCTTCTAGGATCAGTGGAAAGGTACCTTTTGACCATTGGTAGTCTCAAATTTTGCTTCTGTTTTGGTTCGTTGTACGTAAAATTTAAGTTACCCATAAAACAAAAAGTCTACTAATAAAAAGTGTCTAAATGCACGCACTTTTCTATTTTATATTCAACCTAAATAGTCGGAACTTTTTATATTTCTCTTCTACCTCTCGAAATTCGAAAAAATTTCTTCACATCAACCCCTTCCCAAACTCCAGTGCGGCTGTAACAATGCCAAGTGAAACCAAAACATGTGGAGCAACTTCAAGTCTTGACAGGACTCCATGCCTGCGCGTAGTGTCTGTCTGCCTCGGTAGGTGTGTCTGGATTCGGGTAGTCTGTAGTGCTTTGTAACTGTGCTCATGTAAGATACTAGTAGTTTTGGTTAATTCTTGTATCTTATGATGTAATTTTTTTGCCTTCGGACTTTGAATGAGAACTTGACATTTTCAAAGGAAAAAAAAAAAAAACTTCTTCAAGTCTTCAAGCCAAAGCGTCTAATGCTTAAATGGCATTGGACATTTCTTCTCTCACAGCTAATTTGAAAAGATGTCAAAACTTTGCTCCTTGAGTATTTTATTAAGTGAGACCCTCAATCTTTTTTTATTTTTTTATAAACGGATGATCGAGTCAGCTTGTTCACACCTCAATCCTGCGTAAAACTTGGTAAATTATAAAAAAAATTAAAACTCTCTCCATCTTTTTTATTGTTTAGTATTCTATTTTGAATTGTCTCTGTAAGTATCTGTTTTGAAAAGTTAATGGATAAAAATGTGTACAATTAATATTCTGCCTTTTTAAAGAATTAATGGATAAAGAGAAGTTAAAAAGTTGAGATCAAAGTTGATTTGAAATGTATAAATTAGATTTACGGAGCGACACACGTAAAAAGGGACGGGGAAGTATAAGTTTGACATACTGGTTGGAGTTGCTTTTGCACATGTCAAATTTTTAGAGTACTAAATTAACATATAAATTATAATCATCCCAAAAGTTTAACTCCATCCAGACAATCCGTCTGCTTAATGAATATTCCATTTTTTCTTGGATCCAAACACAGGGAATTTTTTAATAAATATTTTTAGTTTGACCAAAATAATTTACAATAAATTAAAAGTCTATTGCATGCGACGCTAATAAAAGCTTTCTCGTACACTGCGAGCCAGTAGTTTTTCAGGGGTTTGTTCAACTGGTTCCACACATAGCCCCTTATATAATCTAAGCAGAGATTCACCAATCTGAGAACGACCCAGTTCAAATAATTGCCCTAAAAATCATGGGTCGGTCTTCTTCTCTTTCAGTTCTACTCATTTCAGCTCTTCTTCTTCTCTCCTTCTCTCATGGTAAATCTTGTTCTTTTCTCATTTTTCTGAAGCTTTTCTGATTGTATTTGATCTTTTCTCTGTTTTTTAATGTCTGGGTCCTTAAATTTTTCCTCTGATTTCATTGGTTAGGGAGAAAACTCATGCAAACTTACGAGAACGAAGAGGACTCTGCTGTTCTATCGGAGGTGTTTTATTTTGTTTTTTGATTTTTTTTTCTTTCCAGTTTTTCTCAAGATTCTCTCGGTCCTGAATTTGGACTGAAGGGGGCAGTTGCAATCTAGTCCTCCACTGTTGCAATCAATAGTTAGGATTTGAGGTCGAGTACGGTATCTGAAAAGAATCCCATAAGATCACCCAAAAAATGAATCTAATGGGTGAAATCCACCCGGTACACACCCGTTGGATTCATTTTCTGGGCGATTTTATGGGATTCTTTTCTGGTATCAAACATTTCCCTTAGGATTTACTCAAAACTTTTTCCTGAAATAGTTAACTCTTCCCGAGAATAGTTTTTCAGCAAATCCAAACAATTGATTGCAGCAATGGACGGTCCAGTTTTAGACAGTTTCCTCCAGTCCAAAAGTATGTAGGACTGGAGAGGATTCGATTCCTTTTCTCAATTTGCATGTTTTGGAATAGGAGGAATTTTAAGGGATGCCTGTTTGTTTCTCAGGAAAATGTTGGATCTGCAAGGGTACTGCTTGATTATGGTAATGGTGACTATCCTGGAACAAACGCAAACACAGATACAGCTGGATTTTCTTCATCCCCTCCTTCCTTTCCTTCACCTGGACAGTGAATAAGAGATCATTTTTAGTAGGCAGTAAAAAAAAAAAAAAAAGGAATTTCATTTCCTTTCTGTGTAGCTGTTGTTTTCTGAAGTTGTTGTTATGGGATGGTTTTTTCTACTGTGATCTGTATTTTCTTTCCCGGTTTCTTGCTTGTAAATGAGACTCTAAACCTTTTGTTCATGTATGTGTGTTTGTGTAAGCTAAATAAAAAGGGTTTGTTGTCGGGTATTATTTTTATGTGTTTGATGGGGACCCTCCTCTGTCTCTCTTTTTTCCTTTTCTGCTAGAAATATAATCCCTCCGTCCCTTTTTAAGAGTTCAGTATTCTCTTTTGGACTATTCATTTAATAAGTGTCCATTTTTTAAAATTCGTACGTAAAAGCCTGTACATTTTAGTATATTTTTCCCTTAAAAGTATTGTTCATTTTGTAAAATTAGTGGATATAAGTGTAATGATGATATCCTCGTAGAAAGTAATTGTGAAAAGTTATACTCTATCCGTCCGTGTTTGTTGACCCATTTTGAAGATTTGTATCATTTTAAATTATTTATATTTCCCAATTTATAATGTTTTTCATGATTTTGAAAACTTTAAACAATAGAACTAATTGAGATTTATCAAAAAAGATTCATATTGTATATTTTGTGAAATTGTTGTTGAAAGATATGAATAATTAAAAAGTGACACAGACCCCCTAAAAGGACGAACAAACATGGACAAATGGTGTAGTAACTTTACAGGAAAATTCTAAAATCAGACCATAAGCTGTCGTTAAGGTTTAAAAAGTGTATTATAATATGTGAAAAGAGTATATATGAAATTATATTAAAAGGTGTAAAAAGTACACTAAAATGAAGGTCTATTTTTTCTCTTTTTCTTTACTTTTTTTTTGCACGGCAAAAAGAAGGGATAAGGGAATCAAACTTGTCCGCCTGCTGGCTTGGCAGCAAATGATGAGTCTGGTACCAAGAAGGCATCAAGCCACTCTCTTTTTCTTTACTTGTTGTCATAGCAAGACCCAATAAAGTGGAGGAAGAACGACTGGATATAGCAGCCCTCCTTAGGCATCACCATACGAGTTCCAAACTTGCTGTGGATCTTGAAGGAGATCAAAAAGCCATAGTTACTACTGTCTACTGCCTCAACCAAGCCAAGCAGACAGTAGGTAGCGGGACCATCGAATCGGGGGGCTTATAGTGAGGGGACTCACTACAGGGTGTAGTGAGTCTCATCCGGCCGTCAATCTCAGCATCAACGGCTCGGATTTAATTTGAGCTACAAATGATCCGAGCAAACCATTGTTTAGATTCAAATCCGAGCGTTCATCGCTGAAATGGACGGCCGGATGGGCTCACTATAGGAGCCCCTTGTTCCGCGGACTATAGGACATGGTGTCAAGGGAATACCAACTATATTTTAACATCGACAATCGTTATATATTACAGATTCTTATCATTCACCAACTAAATCTTGAAGAGTCGTGATTTTGTTCCTTCTCATGTGATTTCTTCCAAACAAAAGCCAATTTCAAGCTTCAAATTTGTAACTCTTTTATTAAGACAAGTACAAGAACAAGTGAACAACATAGGTTTCCTTAATCTACAAAGGATAGTTCTGAGAAGCTTTAAACAAAAGGCAGAGGATGATCACTTAGCACAAACCTGCAACTCTTTTGCAAACCATCTGGTGGTGTTATTTGCTGCTACCACTTGTGTCGGGCCGCTTTTCCGGCCGGGCCCAACAACTTTGCTTAACCTTTAGAACGGAGGAAACTTGATAGATGCAGCACACTCCCCCTTTCCCATTGGGATCCCTGGACAGTCTATGATCCTGTTTCCAACAACGTCGCCACACACGACTACTTGATAGAGCTGACGGTTCCCCGATTTGTCATTGTTGCACCATACCCCCGGCATGTACCCGACTGCCTTCCGAATCGTCTCTTCCACGGCCGCGCCCGTCTCGTAGAACCTTCCATTTGGTTGGATTCCTGAAAAAATGAAAAATTCCCCATGACATATTAGAATGGTTTGGCTTCTTCAGTCTCTCCAATCGATAACAAGATTCTGAATACCGATACATGTATATATGAATTTTAGACCTTTAATGTATCATAGATGATCGTGACACTCGTACAAATTTACAGTGGCATATTTAACATGTATGATTGTGACTAGGATGACAAGACTGATTAGTCAAACTTATGCTGGGTTTGGCTAAACAAGTTGGCTTAACCTTTTTTTTTTTGTCTTTATTTGATTTTTTTTTTGCATTTGTTAGTTTTGCATCGATTTTTTGAGTATTATTTGGTTCATCTCGATGAGAGGAGTCCAAAAAGGTAAGAGATTATGATTAGAACTCTTAATTTTTTGAATAAAATCGAAAAAAGTGTAAAAAGCTGACTTTTTGACTTATTTTTGTCTTTATTAAAAAAAAATTAAGCTTCAGTTATAATTTTTTACTTTTTTGATTTTTCTCGCCGTGATAAACCAACAATACACAAAAAGTTGATGAAAAACTAAAAAACATGAAAAAAAATCAAATAAAAACAAAAAAATAAGCCAGTCAACTTATTAGGCCAAGCATTCCCTTAATAAATTACCTGCATTGTTGAGTGTTTTGAGGAGGTTGACTTGCTTCTTAAGTCTGAGAGCTGACTCAAAGTAGTCAACTTGGTTGAGGCCTGAGCATGTCCCATGCTGCTGCCACTCATGGGCCCACAGATTCGATCCATCATTGCTTGGGCAGGCAAGGGAGGCCCAATTTACTTGCAGGCTTTTGGTTAAGTTTGAGGCCTGTCTCATAAAAAGTCCACATACCAACCGTGATTAATGTAGCTATATGGAGATAAGGAGAAAAGACTATAGATCCACAGTTCATGGATGAAGCCAGGATTTTGGCATTGGGGATGCAATTTGAGATAAAAACAAGCGTTAATGTATACTATTATTCTACATGGAAGACCATTTAACCGCGATCCACAATTCACGGATGAAGCCACGATTTTGGTATTGGGAGCCGGAATCAGCTTGTTCATGAGTCACGACTCCATCTTTAACTAAAATTGTCAACCACAAATCATGCTGTTCTTCTACAATTTCTCATTACTTCATCGTTTCTAAATAATACATAAGTACTGAAGACGCCATCGCACGTGTCGAAAAAAAGAGGAATGATTCGCATGGTATCATCGTTACTAAAACAAATCCTGAAATCGGCCCCGATTCATTGCTAGAATGGAATGATTTGCTATTCTTATGTGATCACAACCTGATTCTAATTGGAGTACATCAAAACTAAGATAGTGGTGAAGGAGTAAAGACTGTAAAGTATACCTTGGCTAAGTTAAGATGACTATGAGAGTTGCAGAATTGAGGGATAGTGGCATTCAAGTAACAGGGCCACAGTCCAGCAATGGTGAAATCATTTGCAGGTTTTCCATTCTTCGGGAAGCAACAACCATGCTTCGCGCTACAGTACGATCCAGGCCACTGGATCGAGAAAAGCTTAGGCCCGATAATTACACGATATATGTCAAAACAGCATAATGTACTGTACTCAAGCGTTATTGGCAACGAAATCCCGAACCCCCTTGTGGGAATTGAGGGTCATATTTGGAATAAGCAATCTAGATAGTATTCGAAACACAAACAAATCACATACCTGAAGGACAAGGTAAAGGAAATCTCCTGCAAAACATGGAAGTGGTGCAAGGGATAGTGCAAAAATGATCAAAGTAGAGACTGTGGGGATCATAGATTTCATGGTTTCCATTCTTACAGTGAGTTATGGGGTATATAACAAAGCACTATATTTGGATGGGTTCGGATTCTCTCCAATCCAAGTTTTGAACTACACGGGACAGTCCTAATTTGGACAATACATTGGTATAAACCGTATAATCATTCATTTGGATTTACCCAAAAATTTTACCAGAGTTTTTAAACAAATACAAACTATTAATTGCGATAAATAGATGGTCCAGATGAAGACAGTAGTGTGCAATCTAAATTGAGGACCTATCCATTTTAAATAGTGGTCAAAATCTAGATGGATCCATATGACTGGTTCAGTGTCGTGATACAGTGCAGTCATATAGTATCAAGAAAAGATATGTTATCTTTGATCCTCCATAAATGCATGGATAAAGTTCATTGAAGAAATATTATGGTATCCACCAACCAACTTGATCGTTCGGTTTGAATGGGCTCACGAGACTCAGCTGTGGATTTAGGGAGAGACAATTGTTATTGATCATGATCTGATTGAAGAAATCAAAAGCAAATAATCAAAATTCCTAATCACGAAAGAAACCCTCACTACAAGAAAAATCACATTTTATAGCGTGCGAAGAATGCTATCAAAAGTAATAGATAGCGTTTTATGGAATGCTGGGTTATGCGACGTTATAATAGGTGTTGGAGCTTTCATAGCGTTCTTTGCCTGCTATGTTCTAATTACTTTCTATAGCATTCTTTGCCTGATATTAGTTTTTATACTTTTGATAGCATTTCCAGTTTGCTATTTATCTGATACTTTTTGATAGCATTTTGAGCCTGCTATTTATTTTGAATGCTACAAGGTTTTGGTTGGCTGTGCTATTCTTATTTCCCAATTACCTGGATACATTTCAAATTTCATAGGAAGCTCATATAACAATAGCAAAAAATACAAGATAACCCAACCACTACACATTCCTCGGCAGTATAAATCTAAATATTAATTGCATTGAAACCAAACAATCTCCGACCGTCAAACATCATACAAGCCTTTCCAATACTATGAATACACTAAAGCCTTTCCCAAACACATATCTATCCCAAAAATGGAGAATAAGCCTTGTCACCAAATTAAATATCAACATTTATCTATCCCAAAAGTGGAGAATAATCTTTGGCCACCAAATATCAACAAAAAGGCTTGATCATATCCATCCTCTTCCTCCACCTCTTGGTCCTCCTCCTTAAACAGGTTCTTGTAGTCATCCTCGTCCGCTGAAATTCTCCCACGTTGAACTTGCATTGGGTCACGCTGAGCAAGGGACAGAAAAAGAAACATATCAAAAGGCAGTAAAATAGACCAAGACAAAGCCTAATTCTAAGCGCGACAACAAAAAAAAGAAACATATGCATATATAGGAGCCAGAAAATAAGTCTAAGCCAGCTGGTATGTAGTAACTAAAGCTGTTGATACGTCTAAGCCAGCTAGTTCAATTACCCATAGTTTAAAAGAAACATGCATACACTTCATGCTCCAGTTGTATCCTAACTCTTAAGCATAACTTTCATCTTTTGGATGTCGGTACCATTTCACTTAAGTTTGTCTTAAAAGATGACCTAACAATTGCCACAATTCTTCCTTTCTCATATGCTATGAATATCAAATCATTATTATCTACTCAGCAACAAAACATTATTTTGATCCTTGAACACAAACAATGTGATCACAGCATCACATACAAGAAGGAAATTAAAAAAAAAAAAGTCCCTCATACTACAAGCTGCAATAGACTTGGAAGTTTTTGAAAAGCTTTTCAACACGATGGTCGAAGCAAGAGCAAAATTGAAAAGTCATGAGGTGTCCTAGTACAAAAACAATATTTCCATTGGGACTCCTTGCACCTAGGAATGTTCTAGACAATCAAACCATGAACATCTTTTAGAAACTCAATAACCTGTTATTTGCTCACTCCGAAATCAGTCTTTGTTGGGCGCTAGCCAGTGTTTGCATCTCTTTGAATAAAGAGAGAAAATAATCAAATTCGGTAAGTAAATTATTCCAAAGGACCCAGATTACACTGTTTCTGGATAGCTTCACGTTGAGAAATAAGCTCTAATTTGCCCATCTCAAAACAAAAACGAAAAATTACTGAGAAACAAGCCAAGAATATCAAAAATTGCATGGATATCCAATTTTCTAACCTCTAAAATTATTTCTACATCGTGATGCTTCTAAACGGAAAAAATGAAAAGTAAGTAGTTGCAGCACAATAATAAAATCTTTAAAAGATAGGAAGAACTATGAGGAAAGCTAACATGACTACAAATAATTGTTTGGGCTAGTCCTTGTTCAGTTTCTGCACGATAAATATACTGAGTTTCATAAGAAATAGAACCGAATATAAAAAAATTCCAAATTTCTTCGGTGCGCTGCTGCTGGTGGGTGGCTCCCATTCAACACAGAGACAAGTTGTTACATAGAACACAAACGGTCTCTTAGACTTGTGTATGATAAAATCTGAATACGTTTTTGGTCTCTTACATAAATGCATCATATCCGTATTCTATGTCGATATTTGTGCTTTTTAGCCTTGGCACAACTAAAAAAACAAAATTGCAAATTGTTTTTACTTCCCTTATTAAACTACCAGGAGAGGAACGAAATGAAGCTACTTAAGTCCAATATTCTCCACTATAAGTCTATCCAAACCACTTGGGTGTATTCCTTGTGCAAAAGGAAAAAATTCATTTTTCATCAGATGCTATGCTCGACATCAAGACTGACGTTTGAATGAGTATCTACTTGATGAGAGATTGATCATGATACTCAGCAAAGATAAACATTTATAATCTCTATAAAGCAAAATAAAAGAGTTGAGGCCAAAAAGAGTAAGAGTACCCAATCTACTTTTTCAGAAGACTTCCACATTCCACCTTCTACCAAGTAAGTTTCCTCCAATCTACAATTGTAAGAGGTACAATCTCTCAAACTAGAGGCCATAAAAAGAAGATAGCAATTGAACCTTCTATCTATTTGACTGAAGAACTAACTGTTCCTTTTCATAATACTTCAAACGATCTATCACCAAAGTTAGTTCTTCAGTCAAAATCAAAATACAAGACCTAATCAAAGAACCTGTATATTATATGCATGAAATTTGTTGATGAAAGCAAATTAATTAAACATAACAAAGGGTTCAGGGTGCTATGACTTAGAAAGGGGAAAAATCAAATAAGGACTACCGGAAATCATCACAATATTCTAAACAATGATTCAAAAAATATAGTTTACACTAGCTACGATCGAACAACGATTCAGCCATATTTTAGTTCAAATCAACAGAGTATTTCAGCAAATGCGAAACTAGGTTGAATTACCAGCAATCACACCCAATCTTTATCTTTCCGCATTGCCGTTCAATGAATGCAATATGCGGTTAAAAAAATGACAAGATAGTATCAAATTATTGTCACCATCTCAACAGAAAACTAGTGGATCGATTCTAAGAAGCCCCAGCAGCAACAAATAAAGAAGGAATTATCGTCAAGCAGGTTACAGTGTAAAACAATAAAGAATATGAAGAAACGGAATATCCTTCGAGAACTCATGGGGCAAGAAAACAGATTTGTAAATATGCTTACCCGGCGTCGCTAATCGACGTCTCCGAAGCCCAAGAAAAGCTTCCTAATGCTGAGATCTATACAGAGCATGGAGGGATGGTGTCGGATATGCCAGGTAAACGTTGCTAGAGGCATCACGCCCGTCGACGGAGGAAAACACGAGATCTTCGGAACCCTTTCTGCAGAAAACCTACTTCATAAACAAAGGGGGTGGAGGCGACTGAAACCCTAACTCTGGAACAGGGTCAACGGGTCAAGAACAGGAGAAGGGGGAAAAAGAAAAAAATGAAAGCCGCTTCGGGCGCCAGAGGGAATATTTTACCCTTTTTGATTTTTTTAGATGCGCGTACAAAGTAGTACGCTATGGACTAAGGGCATCTCTAGTGCATTACCTAAAAAATGCTCCCTAAAGTGTACACCTAAGCACATGTGGGGCCCTATTTTATTTGCTAAGAACTTAGTTAACTAGCTAAGGAGAAATGCATTTTAATGGGACTCCCTAAAAATGTTCATTATCTTTTAGAGTGGGACCCATTTAAGTGGGCCCCTATAACAAAAAAGTAGAGACCATTTTGTTCGTTCCAACAACTTTCCCCTCGGTTGATCTGTACCGATGGTGGCATCTTCCGAGATTCGCAACCAAGCCTCACATAATGCTTCATCTTCCTCCTTGATCCAATTTGGATTTCGTTCCTTAGGACCAACTTGAGCCTTTTTCCTCGTTTGGGTTGTGGTAGATTGCACACCGTTTGGGTTGTGGTAGATTGCACACCATCATTTGGGGAAGGTTCTTGGGTATTACGTTGAGATTGTGCAGCCACAAATGGATTGTAGGGAGGGACAGGAGGGTTGAAGAGATATGAAGACAACGAATTTGGATCAAAATTTGGGAAGTTGAATTGTTCATTGAGTTGGGCATTAAAAAATGGAGGTGGAGGCCTTGGATTCATTTTAAGAACAGAGGTTTGTTGGGTCTGTGGGTTTTGAAAAACAGAGGTTCATTTATATTCCCCTTGCAACAACGGAAACCTTTTGCAGCGGAAAGATTTTTAAATTTTGAACTCAATCGGTACACTTGGTCCCACAATATTCCCACAATCCGTCCTTTCTCTCTATCTCTCTCCTCTTTCTCTCTCCTTAAGTACCTCCCCAAATTTAGGTAGTCATTTAGGGCACTTTAGGTAGTGAGGGGTGCCACATAGGATTTTAGGGAGCCAACTTTTGTGCACTAGAGACCATTTTTTGAGGTTTTTCTTAGCTAACTAGTTAGGGCACTTTAGGGAGCTCTTTTAGGTAGTGCACTACAGATGCCCTAAGGTCAGCACGCTATAAAAAAGGATAGCTCGTTGCCCTGTCTCTCTTCCATAACGTTTTCATTAACAAATGCTACCGACCCATTGTTAACCATAGCATAATTGGAAAAACGCTATAATCTAGTGCTATTAAAAGCCTAATTTGTTGTAGTGCCTGATAATCAACAGGTTCAACACCCAAATTTTGACATTAAAATTCTAATTTTGCACCCAATATTTGTTAATCTCACCGCTAAATAGATCTCTTAACGGGGTCCTGTATGGGCCCGAATAATCCGAATAGGGCTTAAAACCCAGTCAAGCAAAGAGAGAAAGTGCTGAGGCCTATTTGGGATCGGCCCTGGCCCAAGCCGAACGATAAAATGTTTACCCCGAGCAGTACACTGAATGATGAATGATAACACCCATATCCATGGTCCGAATGCATAAAGGGCAGGGTCGTGGATACTGGTTACTTGGGTGCTGGTCAGGTCCTAGTGACCCGGGTAAATGCAGTTCTTCCACACATGGCCACCTTGCTCGTAATCACGAGTAACATCCCTAAAATGATTGGGGCACGTGCATCAGGAGATTGGCTGCATATGCCGAAGCAATGATGCTTGGTTACGTCTACAGTGACATCACCCAAAGCGGTTACAGTGCATGACGTGCACGAGGGCCTTGGAGGGCAAGTTAGATTTCACCTATAAAAGGTAAAGGGATCAGCCCAAAGATGTATGCATGATCTCACTCAAAACCCTAGATCTGAGTACTTCACTCTTCTTCTTTAGTTTACTGACTTGATTGTCGGAGTACCATCCCAGACTCCACAGTCCAGGTTGGTACTAATGAGTTCACTCAGTGTGCAGGAGTGGAGCTCGCAAGGAGGTCCATTCCAAAATTCATCACCCACTCCATTCGAGTTGAAAAAATCAATTGAGATTATCTGGCCACCACAAGTCCTTCTATTGTGAGCCCATTGGGTGACGATAAGGCAAGACTCTTTTAGAGAAGAGTTAACTTTTACGCGATACAGTTCCCACTTTTTAAAGACTCTTACATGGAAGAGTTCTTACTTTTTAAGCCTTAACGTCTGCCCATTAGACTAACAGTAGAATTTTCCATCTCTTTAATTTGTCCTAAACTCTGCTATTATTAGTTTTCTTGACATCGCAATGAATTTCGACCCCCTTTAGTGATCATCAAGAATTTCGAAATATATTTATTTATCACAAAAAAATAGAATGGGCAAAACAAGTTTGAAACTCCAACGACAGAGTTTCTTCTTGAACATATTCTGTTTTGTCTACCTAGTTATCGATGTCCGATTTATCTTTAAAGCAAATTTTTTGAGATGATAGGCTCAAAAAAGGGAAAATGGAGGGGGGCTTTCTCCAAATAAACACGTACTAGAAGGTTGGAATTTGCATATAACCATCCCCAAACCCCATGGCATGGTTCCTCTAACCAAATTAACGGCTACCCACCTTCACCCGCCCAAAATCTACAACTATAATTCAAATCTGGACTCCAAAAGGCTAAAATGCCTTTCTTTACTCAAACATTGCACTTCCATGAAGCAACTCTATCAGCTTCACGCTCAGATCCAAATCTCAGGCCTCCAATCGGACCCAACTATTTCAAAATCCATTACCCATTTCTGCTCTTTACATCCCAACGGAAGCTTAAGCTACGCCCGGCTCGTTATCGAAAAATCCCATAACTCAGTCCTGTCTTCATGGAACAATCTGATCAGAGGTTATTCAATAAGGAATTCCCCAAAACAAGCCTTATGGGTTTTCCTTTCGATGCGAGGTCGCCGCATTAGACCCAATAGGCTTACTTATCCGTTCCTATTCAAAGCGTGTGCTGCGATTCGTGCCGTTAAAGGAGGGAAACAGATCCACTCGGATGCTTTAAAGCACGGTGAGGATTCGGTCGTTTTTGTTCAGAACACTTTGATCCTGTTTTACGGGTCTTGTGGGAAGATTGGCGATGCGCGCCAGGTGTTTGATGATATGACGACAAGAACTCTTGTTTCTTGGAATTCCATGGTTTCTGCTTGTGTTGAGAACTCTAAGTTTTGGGATAGTGTGGAGATTTTTGTTAGGATGAGAGATTGTGGGTTCGAGCCGGATGAATTCACAATGGTGAGTTTGCTTTCGGCTTGTGTGGAGCTTGGGAACTTGAGTTTGGGCAAATGGGTTCATTCTCAAGTGATTGAGAAAGGGCTTACTGTAAATACTCAACTGGGTACTTCCCTTGTTGATATGTACGCGAAGTGCGGTGACGTATATTGTGCTAGCCAGATGTTTTATAGAATGACTAAACCGAGTGTATGGACATGGAGTGCTATGATTTTGGGGTTTGCCCAACATGGGTGTGCACTGGAAGCCCTTGAACTTTTTGAAAAGATGATTAATAGTGCAATTCAGCCTAATTATGTGACATATTTAGGGGTCCTATGTGCTTGTAGCCATGCAGGACTTGTGGAGCATGGGCTTCGATTCTTTCACCAAATGCAAGATATGCACGGAATTAAACCCGTGATGGCACATTACGGTGCTATGGTAGATTGCTTTGGTCGCGCTGGTCAACTTACCGAAGCTTATACCTTCATTACGAATATGCCTGTTAAACCAGATGCAGTCGTGTGGAGAACGTTGCTAAGCGCTTGCAAGATTCACGATGTTAACGACTGCAGCGGTGTGGGGGAGAAGGTCGGGAAGAGTTTGCTTGAACTGGAGCCAAGAAGAGGTGGCAACTTTGTGATGGTTGCGAACAAGTACGCTGATGTTGGGATGTGGGAGGAAGCGGAAAGGGTGAGAAGGGGTATGAGAGATAGAGGGTTGAAGAAGATGGCTGGGGTGAGCTGTGTTCAGGTAGGTGACTCCATCCATAGATTCTTTTCTGGGGATGATTCCCAAGTTTCTTGTGAGGGTATCTACCTCTTACTAAATGGATTGAATTTGCATTCCAAGATGGCTAACTGGGAAGAATCAATCTAGTTGTTATTATGCTGCCTCCATCGTTTATTATCTATGAAAAAAAAAATATCATCTGAAAAAAGTTAAGGTATCACTGAAGATGAATGAAAGCCATCTGTTGAGATGAGTCGATGTAGAGTTGTAGACAAGTTTTGTAAGGCAGGTGGAGGTGATTTGAAGAGTATGCTAGAGGCCTAAAATTTGGATTGGAGAGGTTATTCCTATTTCAATCTTTGGGCCTCAAGGGAATTTCTGAAAATGGTTTTCTTTCTAGAAAATTCTCTTCTTTTTTTCCAAAAAAATGATCTTGGAGATTGTGACCAATTCATAAGAGTTCCGTCCGGGTAAAGTATGCATATTGGCGACCCATGATTTTGTGTTTTGGGAGTTAATCCCAAGTAGTTGCAAATGTCGTCGTATATTAGTGCCATCTGGAACCCCCCTATTCGTTGTCTTGGCCTCCTGGGCTACTGGGAACTGTAAGTCAGTACTATTAGGTAACAAAAGCAAATGCATTTGCATTTGTGTTGGGGCTGCAGCAATTGGTGGCAATAACAGCATACCCTCTTCGTTTTGGGACTTGGGAGTAATGTTGATGGGCTACTTATTAAGTTTGGTAGCCCTTCCTGCAGACATAAGTCACAATCCCAACCAACAGTGTGCTTCACCAGATAAGTCAGTACACCTTCTGGTACAGTTTTAATTGCTAACCACTTCTTTGTTGGTGCTGATTTTGATTCCTCTTGCTCAAATTTAAGTGGTGACTGAGATAAGATAATGGGAAACCAAACCAAACTAAATCGAGCTAGTTGGAGTTTGCTACATGGACTCGAAAATCTATTATGTCAAGGCTATTAGTAGTTGGAACGTAGCTGAGGAATTGGCACCCACACCAATGGAGCAATATGGCCAGAAAAACACTATTGGGGTACCAAATTTGGGTTTGACACCCCAAAAATGGCATCTACCATTGGAGATGCTCTTATGTCAAGGACTCGAAAATCTATTATGCCAAGACTATTGTGTTCTGGAATAGCTGAAAAATCTTAATCTTTTCAAACTACCGCTGCTAAAATTAATTTAGTTGGATATCTTCCCTTAGTATTTCACTCTACCATATGACTCTTCTAATTACTGCATCAAAGGATGGAAATGATAGAAAGGCATTGCTGAAAAAATGATTATTCAGTTGTCTGTAAGCAATGTTCATGCCATTTTATTTCCTCTTCTTTTTGCTTTCTTTAATCAATAAGAATTCATTTGTCAGCAAATTTCAATTAACATATGCAGATCTGTAATTTTTTGTGTCTGAATTGTAAGATCATTCCTGAATCTGTTGATGAGTGCCATTTGTTGGATAACATAGATCAGTTCAGTCCAGATTTTATGATTATTGTCCAACTTGTCATTGAAAACATCGGGTTCTGAAGCTATTTGCTGAAAAATGACACGAACATAAAAAATGGATAGACAAATTGTGACGGAGAGAGTATTGACCTATACTAACCAATATAAACTGAAGTTGAACACAAGATCCATTCCATTCATAGTTCATCAGTGCTTAAGATAGTCATTACTCATAAGGGAAACAACATCAAAAACAGATTACTAAACACAATACATAAATAGAGTCACTGCTCAGTGACTCAGGGGTAGTTTTCCATTTGATAAAATGGAAATTTGCTAAAATCAAGTGGATGATTTTAGCAAATGAAGTGGGGAGGAGATTTTAGCAACAATGAATCTGGATATACATATGTCCAGATTCATTGTTGCTAAGATTCATTGTTGCTAAAATCTCCTCCCCACTTCATTTGCTAAAATCATCCACTTGATTTTAGCAAATTTCCATTTTAGCAAATGGAAAACCAAACCTCAATATCAAATATTAGCCAGTAATTATAAATAATTAGCTATAATAAGTAAGGATTTAAAATGTAGTAAATTTTGTCTCAAGGGCACTTGGGGCCACCTTCCTTGGTCTTCCAGTTGTTGTAGCAAGGGCACACAGCTTTGTTCCCATAATACCCCGGGGGCACACAGAGGCATTTGGTGCAACATTTCTGGCAGAAGAACATGCAGGGCTTGTGGTACTGGGTCTGGCTGCACCTCCTCGAGCATTGTGATGGGCATTCTAGTCATTTAACCCCAAACAAAGATTAAAAAAAACCATCATGGGAATTAAAGTTAAATCATTCTACTTTTTGACCAGTAGCACAAAAAAAGGTCAGTCTCAGCTTTTTGACCACTGCCACACTTTTTGGTACAGTAAACACCGAGGCATGAAAAAATCTCCCATGTGCATACAATCAGGAAAGCCAATTATTTTTTACATCCCGAATTATGCATTATAGCTTATCAGTGATAAGAAACATGAGAATTTTTTGAACAATTTTAAAAATTACGTATATACTGCACAACCAGAACCAGTCACGAGATACATACAACCAAACAAGGCTTTTCCTCCCTCCAGGATCCCCGATCCTGCTGGGCAGAAAGTCTTACAGGGCAGAAAGTCCTACAAAGTTGTAGTGTACAATCTTGATTGTAACGTATTTTCAACGGTTTAGATTATCTTTTAGGTGAAATAAGCGTCTTGCATATCACATAATGTAAGAAATATAAACACTTGAAAACACTTTAGACGGTTGAGATCGTGCAACAGAAAGAATGAATGAGAACAGAAACTTCAGTACTTACGGGAACTCTTCAGACTACCAGCACCATTATGGTTCTGTAAATTACCAAAGAAAACACACAATGTCAGCATTTTCCCTTCCAAAAACACTACTCTAGGCATTTACAATGTGGAGAGAGAGAGAGAGAGAGAGAGAGAGAGAGAGAGAGAGAGAGAGAGTACTTTGTGGTGGCCACCATGACCGTGCGATGCCAAAACCTGTAAAACAAGACATCAAAGAAGAAGAAGAAGAAAAGGGTAAGACTGTGTTTGGGTAAACATTAAAATTTAAACAATGTTGTGTGTGTGTGTTTATATATGGATCTTACAGTGGTCTGAACCATGGAAATGGCAAGAAGGGCCAGCAGAAGGAAAGCAACAAACTTAGCCATCGAAAATGTTGTGAACTCAAATGTGTGTAAAAATGTTGTGGGTTTTTCTGTTGGTTAATGGAAAACCCAGAGAGAATGATAGTAATGCAGAAGAAGAGAAGAGAAGAAAAGGGGGCCAAAGAAAGATCCAATTGGGAAAGCGAAAAAGATGATAGAGGGGGGTTTTGGTACAGAGGTTGATTTGTGTGGTGTGGCCAATAAATAGAGAAAGCAAACCCTTTGCTTTGGTGGGGCCACCGAAAATGGGGGAAATGGTTTTTTAAATTACTCCACTTTCTACAAAAATGCAATCTAAAATTTGTCTTTTGAACACTATAATTTTAAACAGTAAAATGATATGGCTGTGTTTGGTTTACATTTCCAAAAATTTTTCCAAAAAGATTCCTTTCCCTCTCTCATCTCTCCAATCATTAATCACTTTTCTCTCTCTACTCATATTCTTCCATCCAATCATTATTTTCATTTTTCTCTCTATCTCTCTCTAATCATTACACATCTCTCTAATTATTATTTTTTCCAAAAACTCATCCAAACACTATCTCAAAAAATTTCTCAAAAAATTTCTTCTCAAAACTCTAAACCAAACATAGTGATTAAATTTTGAAGTGCATGTATAACTAAGTGAACTGCGAAAATCATTATTCAAATTATCCCACTTTGTACTGGGGTTTAAGTTAATCTTCCAGCATACTGTTAGTGTTGCACAAATTTTTAGCCCTATCAAACAGTATAAGTATTTTGAGGCAGTGGTTGTGTAGTGCTTCTTTAAATAGTGAGGCTTAAGGTTCGACTTTTACAGACAAGAGAAAAAGGGAGGGACGGAGAGAGAGAGAGAGAGAGAGAGAGAGGGAGGAGAAAATAAGTGGCCTAAGTAGTTAAGTGGCTTTTTACTGTTACTTTTTTTTGTCCTTATTCAATTTTTTTTTTTGTATTTTTAGTTTTGCGTCAAACTTTTGCGACCTATTGATCCGTCTCGACGAGAGGAATCGGAAAAGTAAAAAAATTTGACCGAAACTCTTAAATTTTTTCAAAAATACAGAATAAGTCAAAATTTAAGAGTTTCGGTCAAAATTTTTTACTTTTCCGATTCCTCTCGTCAAGACGGATCAATAGGTCGCAAAAGTTTGACGCAAAACTAAAAATACAAAAAAAAAATTGAATAAGGACAAAAAAAAGTAACAGTAAAAAGCCACTTAACTACTTAGGCCAAACCTAGCCTAAGTGTCCACTTATTATTTTCTCCTCTCTCAGGACACTTATTATTTTCTCCTCCCTCTCTCTCTCCCTCCCTCCCTCCCTCCCTCTTTTTTTCTCGCTCAAACTACTTTTTAATTATTTTCTTCTCTCTCCTCTTCTCTTTCTCAAACCACTTTTTAGCTACTCCCCATGTCCCATTTTTCTTGGTCGATTGTTCCATTTTGGTCTGTCCCAAAATAACAAACCACTTTCCATTTTAGGTTGTCCAATTTTATGACTTTCCCAATGCTATCCTTGTTTAGATGCATTCTAAACATAGAACCAAAGGGTATTTGTTGAAAAAATTGTATGAAATTTGAAACAAAGTGTAATGATTCTATACCCCTTAATTAGTTGGATTCCCAAAGAGGGACCAAGAAAACGGAACGGAGGGAGTATTTTCTTCTCTCTTCCCTTCTCTCTCTCAAATCAATACATCAATATTTTAATAGATACAAATTGGAAAAATAAAAAAATGTCATTGTTTTCAAGCATTTTTTTACTCAAAATTTCTCTAATTATTGCACTTGCTCTAATATCGTTTGAAAAAAAAAAAAAACGGTTGCTATAAAAACTTGAAGAGTACAAACATTCTGCAAGAAACTCTAGTCTCTAGACACCTAATCAACTACTCGAGCAATTATACTTAGGGCCTCGGTCACATTACTTTTTTTATTTTTAGAAGACTCGTTTGCTCCTGCTCTTAATTTCCGCTTAATGCTACCACTGTTATTTATTGTTCTTGTGGATTTTATTAATTTGATAGATTCTTGAAAAATATTTTCCCACTCGTGTTTATGCTCTATTCAGGCTCATGTACATACATTTTGTGACTTACGTTGAGGCCATGAGTTGATCAATTCTTAAAGAACAACAAATAATAGTAGAAAACATGAAGGAATATGTGTCGTTTATTTTGAACCAAATACTTCCCTCCGTCCCAATTTTTTTATATTCGTTTTTGGCATACGTACCAATCTTACATTACTTATCTATCAATTCATAATGTTTTTTTTATGTTTTTTATTAAATAACATTTGTAAATAGAAGTAATTTTTGGATGCGTCTAGAATAATAAAAGGGCACAAAAAAATTTAGGACAGAGGGAGTAATAATAGATAGAAGCATTCTTCTATTGTCAGCCTATGTGTAAGAAAAGAACGCCGGTGTCTTTTTTACACATTCTAAAATTCCTCCACAAATTTTTATACATTAATCACAGCATATTAGGCTGATTTTAGAATTTTACTAAATAAAAAAGAAAAAAAAGAGGTTAGTAATATCGTTAGTTAGGTGCATTGAAGAGAAGGGAACGTGCGTTAGTTACATGAGTAATGGATGGTGGTCCCCACTGTCGCAAAAAGGGTGGGAAATTAATGAAAAGGAAGAAATTACTCAATGAAGATGGTGGGGCCCCCGGGTGAGACCTTTGCATGTGAGTTGATTCTGTGGAGCACGTGACCAGAAGCTGCTGCACCCATCTCCTTTCAAAATAAGTGCTTACAATGTGGCAATGGGCCCACCCATGTCTTTCTTTTACTTTTTTTTTTTTGTATTTTTTCCTCCACCAGTACAATTTTTTTAGCCCTATTTACCAACGATTATAAACCACTCTCCGAAATAATTTCAATGGCTCCTGTTGGTGTCACATGGGTGATGGAGTCCACTGTCCACCCCACTACTAGCGGAGCCGCAAATCGAAGTCGGAAGAGGCCAAATTATGAAAGAAATATTGGTTCGATATTTTTTGTAAGAATAAATTAATCTAGTTATTTTTGAGTTTTATGGGATGATTTTGATAAATTAATAAATTAATAGCGAGTATTGTTGTTATTAGTGTTCTCAAAATGAAAATTCCTGGCCAATATATTATTTCGTTTGATTAGATTAAACCCATTTATCTCATAGTAGAGACTTTAACATAGCTGGCAACACTAGCAGTAAGCTATTATTCACACTACTCCTCACGAAAAATCATTCTGTAATAGCATATAAGATGTATGCTTCTGTTTTAAATCACTTTTTGAATTTTTGATTTTTGTTTTGATTTTTCTTGCTTTGTTTTGGTGGCACTTGTCATCGCATGATGCCTCATAACTAATAAACCATTTGCTTTAATATATAGTGCTAGCAAATAACTCGTGCCATGCACAAAACGGTTTCAAATGCGTCCGAATAATGTAAATTTTTATCCAACATATTTATGCTTTGTTTAAATTGTCAACATTCATAAACAAAATCTATAAAAACTTAACCGATCTAATAAAAATGTCATTATGAGATCGACAAGTCTTAGTTCCACAAAACTGACTTATTGCGCTCTGCGAGATAGATTACACTTTCGCAAGTCGCAACACATCATCAATAAATAAAGCTAATTTAAGTCAGTTCCACTGACTTATTGCCACTAAGTTGATTTGTGGACCAATCTAACAAATAAAATTGTAATCACAAAGACCTCAATATTCCTCTACCATTTCTACGTATATAAGATCAAGAACAATTAAATTCTTGACATATTATGTCAACCATTAGTATATATATATATGTAATTGAAATTATGCAAAAGAACAACAAGTCCTAGAGGGGGGGTGAATAGGACTATCCACTAAAATTCAAGCAATGCAAAGTGATAGCTTGTCATCCAAATTCCATGAAGAAGCAGGCAAACCCACAAGTTCTATGAAGTAAATTAAGAGCGAGAACAAAGCACACACGATATACGTGGAAACTACTTAGGGTCTAATACCCTAAGCATAAAACCACGGTCTTACTCTACTTCTATTCCACAAATCAAAAGGTTTACAAGAGACGAAAGACAAGGAATTTACCTAAAGCTCCTAGCTTTACCTAGCTCCAACTCTTGTTGTAGCACCCCGTGCTCCTTCTTGATTCCATGGACACCACGAGAGTCACCATCTCGATCTCCGCTTCAATACGGCTCCGGTTCACCCGGCCAAGTAGACTCCAAGGCATGCAATCATGACCAAATGATAAAGATTGAATTTTTGAAAATTTTTTCGAGTGACTACCTCCTACTAGAGCCGATCCATGGAAAGAAAAGCACTAGAAGGAAGAAAGATGATTGGGAGATACCCAAATCATCTCAAGAAGAGAGAAAACAAACAAAGGGAAAAGAGTGCAAATGGGGAGCACTTTCTCTCTCTAAAATATGGCTGATGTTTCTCTCAAGTGTATGTGAAAATGAGTGAAAAATGCCTTTATACCTCACATTTTCGTGCACAAGAAGATAGCCACTTAAAACAAGACATGTGGCAACTTAAAGAGTCTGCCAGACCCGTGTAGACGCGTGCAGACGCAGCGTCAGGATTTAGACACTTGGCACAATCTCAACAGACAAAGCCAGACGCGTGTAGACGCAATAAGCTCAAAGCTAAATCCTAATGCCTAGCTCATTTTAAAGGTAAGATCCGAATAAAGCATTATTAAGCCAACTTAATGCACATTAAAACATGTTATTTTGAATGGCCTAAATGCACAAATGATATGCAAGAATATACCTCATTGAATTGAGCTTCGAAACACTTGATTTGGCGAAGGCTTGATCATGAAGCTTGAAGTTCTCGAATGGAGCATCTAGACTCAACTCCTAAGCACTCTAATTCCCAAACCCCAATACCCGAATTACAGACTCCGAAAGGCTTGACATAACCCGGAAAATGCCAATAAACCTAACAATCTCCCCCTTTGGCTTTTCCGGGACAAAACCTTTCACAACAAAAGACAATACAAGGAAACAAAACCTAACTAACTCAAGAACTTTCCAAAAACTTGAGTCAACTAGAGATTAAAGCTTCCAAGTACCTGCCAAAGAACTTCAACACAAGACATATGCCAAGATACTCACAAGATAGCAACATATTCAATGAAAGATTAGTAGGCTACACAAATCAAAACCATGCTTGCCCCAAACATGGGCACAAAGAATCACACATATTTAAGTTCCATGTTTGCCCCCAACATGGGCATAAAGTATCCTGTGTATGTGATTTCCATGTTTGCCCCAAACATGGGCACTTGCTACAAACTTGCAAAAGAAGTTCTACCAACACATGCAAGCATAGATATGGAATATGATAGCAATACAAACACAACGGAAGACAAAGCACAAAGATAGCTATCATCTAAGTACCAAGCAAGCATATGTCCTATCAAGTAGCAAGACAAAGCCCTAACCACGGGCAAAACATACCAAGTACTAAGTAGCCAAGCAAGTGAAGTATCAAGTAGCAAAAAGAGAGATTACATAATCACCTCACTACATCTCTCATAAGTAACTAAGTAGAAACTCCTCTCAAGGAACCACCACTATACTACTCCCCCTTTTTGTCTCGGAACAAACAAAGGGAAGCACCCCAAAAACAAGAGAAGAGGTCGAGAAGCAAACAACTCAATCATCCGTCATCAATGTGTCTCCATCGGCGACAACTCCCGAAGTATTTCCCAAATTAGTACCAACACCATTGCCCGGAACATTGTAATCACCAACACTAGAAATCTTCTTAAGGAGATTTTGAAAATCAAGAGAAGAAGCGGATAAGTGCTCCATAGTATCGGTAACATACGAGGACACACAAGCGGCACATTTAGTCTTAATTTGAAGAACATCCTCAATAATGCTCACACGATGCACCAAGTCCTCAATTGCGGGATTCCCCTTATCAATTTTCTCATGCAAAGAAGCAAACTCACTTTGAATAAGGCCCATAAGATTGATGTCACGTTGAGTGGGTGGAATACAAGTGGACACGGGAGGCGAAGTAGTAGAAGAAGGACCACCAACGGGAATCGAAGTGGAAGTGGAAGGACCACCAATGGAAACATCCCAAGGAAACTTATAGGTAGGTGGAACGTGGAGTGAGCTATAGCGAGGGATGATGGGAGTAAAGTGTGGTGCGGGTGGAGAAGAAGGGACCAAGTATCCCTTAGGTATGGTAATGGGTTTATCGCTATTTTCCAAGGTGAGTCGCCCAATGGGAGGAGGAAGGAGTACATAGGGTTCGCCGGGAGTGATATAGACATGATGGTCAAGAATGAACCGGGTGATAAGTGAGGCGAAAGGAATGGAGGAGGTGCCCGGAGGGTGAAGATGGTAACCATACACATCATTCCAAATCTTGGTTGCGAGGTCATAAGAGTAACCTCTACCAAGACCATACATCAATATAGCTTGGTCATGCGTAGCATCAGAGGTATGAGTGCATGGTTCAATGAAGGAACAAATGATTTTCAGCAGCAAGCGATATTGAGGAGTCATAAAACCCAATCGAATCTTGTCTAACTCAGAGAAAACACCACCGGTCAACTCGCTCACTAACTCACTTCGTGTGGGAATAAGGGATGGAGGAGGAGGCCATTGAGGATTGTCAAGAACCGGGAGTTTAAGCTTATCACGGACAGTGTCCACAGAAAACACAATGTCTTTCCCCCGTACAACAGACGTGAGAGACTGATCCTCAGCATTGCAAGACGTAATGTTAGCAAAGAACTCTTTAACCAACTCAGGGTGTGAAGGAAGCCAGCCAACACACACATTAATCCAACCCCTTGAAACAAATTGAGCAGTAATACCCACAGTGGAGAGTTCATCAACAAGAACATTGCGCTCAATCAGAGAAATACCTTTGTTAGCTAACACATTATCATAAACTCGTTTAGCATGAGGAGTAGCAAAGTATTTCCAAGCATTTTTGGGTTCACGGGGCCGTTTCCAAACTTTTTCAGTGGTTTCACTTTGATTTTTAGGCATGATTAATGCAGAAGATGACGAGAGAAGCTGTACCAGACAGAGTTATCACGTAGCCATAAACAGGGAGCACATATACCCAGCAATCACCAGTCAGACGAAATTCAGAAGCAGTCAACAGAGAAACACACAATCAACACCACAATAGCGTAGCCTGAAATTTTAAACACAGCCAACACAAAGCACAGAGAATGTATTCACAATTAGACTTCAAGCCTATTGAACCAAACAGAAGTCATAAAACAAAGAGCAGACGTGCTCGACAGTACCTCAGGAACAGGAACCCCAAATCAATGCTCGAACCAGAAACCTCAACTGTAGAGAGCAAATCACAAACGCCAGAAAGTCTCATAAGGCTGAACTAGTTCGAACCAGTAGCAAGAACCCCTCACCTGTTTAGATCCGAAAGGTTCAGAAACAACAACCCGAAAGACCTCACTTGCGCGAGCTAAGAGGATCAGAAACCCTGATTTAATACGTTGAAACCCAGAATTTCAGAGAAACCAACGATGATCGAACCAGAACCACTTAAACCGGACTGTCAGAACTGCAGAGCTACCAACAGCGACCACTTAAACCCGAACTGAAGTCGATCTATGAAGAATAGAGCAGCTTTCAAGGCGTCATCAAGAATCTCGGAAGCACAACGAAAACCTAGATGCGATGGTGTTGAACCAAGTTGAGATCGAGAACGCTACAAATCGAGAGACTATAACCCGATAAGGCTATGAACAGTAGGCGTAGTATCAGGTGAAAGGTCTTTAACGCGATTCTCGAAATCATCTAACCCATGGGGAGTTTTGAGAGAGAGTTATTTGAGTGAAGAGAGATGAAGGAGACGAAGCCTTACAGACCCAAATCGCCGCAGCTGAGTGTTCGATGGAAGAGAGAGAGTGGGGCGGACGAGAATGAGAGAGGAGAGAGGGTATGATCGGTGGATGATGCCCTAGCGATGTGCGGCTGGGATTTAACTCAGGGGGTCGCAAGATGATGCCACGTGGGCCACCAAAAGAGGACGGCTGAAAATTTAAAAAAAAAACTCACGTGATCTGCACGTGCAAACTCCCCACAGACGCGTGTAAACGCCATCCAGACGCCAGCTCTCTGATTCTCAACACAAAAACCCAGAAATTTTGGCAAAACGGGTCATGAACAAATTTGTGCACAAAAATACACTACACCTGTTGGGGGAAAAGTTACACTTTGAGACTCAAAATTTTTCTAAGGCATGAGACAGACTACCCAAGGTCAAAAATTTTCTAAGGCAAGACCCAATAAAAATTTTAAGAATTCTCTCCCCCACAACTACAAAATCATGTGATCCTTCAAAAATTAAGAGAATTATGGGACTCTCACCCAATGAAAAACCTCACAATTTTAAAACTCCCCCTCACCAATGCATTCACTCATGAACTTTGAAAAACAACACTCCCCCTAACAAAATGCATCTCCCCATGAATGAACACTCTCAAGCACACACAATGTACATCTATCCATCATAAGCAAGAAGAAGATGAGCATGCTTGCTTTGAGACATGATTTCTGAACACAACCAAGATAGCAAGAGCAATGCAAGCCATGACAATATCACGAGTTCAAGTGATCAACAAGAGAAATTCATGCTCTCTACTATCAAAGTGAGTGGGTGAACTCTTATAAGATGGTGCAAGAACCTCAAAAATGCCAAGGGACACCCACCCAATCTCGAGAGAGACTCACACAAGCTAGACAAGTGAAGTCAAACCATAAGGCACTTGGACCTAAAGACTTCACGCACAAACCCCATTTCGATTTCTATGACCCAAGAGGAACATACAAATCTAGGATGGTGCAATGATTAGGTAGCCATTCGCCTAGGTGCGAGATTAACAATAAGCCCTTTTTTTTTTTTTTTTTTTCATCACTTTGTTTTGGATATTTTTCGACAAGCATGATTGCTATTGAACAAAGATCTCACTCTTTTATGCACCAAGGAAGCTTTCACACTAATCCCTAGACAGTAGCTCTTGAGAAAAATCAATGGGGGAAAGCATCTAAAGGTGAACTCAAGCATTTGGTCAATCAAAAGTCCAATCAAGTAGACTCTAACCAAGATAGGAATGAGTACCCTTAAACATTACAAAGATCAAACCCCAAAAGAGTGTGTGCAAATAGAGGAGAGCATGAGATTCACTCGAGACATGAGAACAACATGATATCAACATGAATGCCCACTTCAATGATCTCAATGGATATGCTCAAATCTCAATGCCCAACCAACAAGTGCATCAAGCTTATTCTTATGCATGATGAAAGAAGCATCCACATGACAAGCACACAAGCACACAAACAAAAAGACCAAAACATGACCCTAAATGCATGCAATAAATGAAAACAAAAGATAAAATGAAGAACGATGCAAAACTAAATGAAAAATACATGAACACTCTAGACTCAAATATGACATGAATCACACAAGAGTGACATGCAACCCAACACACCCAATCAATAGAAGTTAAACCTATAGACTTCCTAAGAAACTCGAACCTAGCGGAGTCTAAAGGTTTTGTGAAGATATCGGCTTTTTGATCAAGGGTGGAAATGAACTCAAGAGAGATGACACCATCTTCAACAAGATCACGGATGAAGTGATGACGAATATCTATGTGTTTGGTCCGAGAGTGTTGGACCGGATTCTTGGAAATATTAATCGCACTTGTGTTATCATAAAACACGGTCATCGACCCTTGAGCTAAACCATAGTCTTGAAGCATTTGCTTCATCCACAAGAGTTGGGTACAACAACTACCGGCCGCAATGTATTCGGCCTCGGCGGTGGACAAGGACACGCAATTTTGTTTCTTACTATGCCACGCAACCAAGCAATTTCCCAAGTAAAAACACCCACCCGAGGTACTCTTCCGATCATCGGCACTTCCGGCCCAATCGGCATCGGAAAAAGCGGCCATAACAACATTAGTTCCACGAGGATACCACAAGCCAAAGGACACGGTGCCCTTCACATAGCGAATGACCTTCTTAACGGCGGTCAAGTGAGACTCCTTCGGATCCGATTGATACCTAGCACAAACACCAACACTAAATGCAATGTCGGGACGGCTAGCGGTGAGATACAACAAGCTTCCTATCATACTCCTATAGAGCGTAGGATCCACACTCACCCCCTCGGGGTCTTTGGCAATCTTAACACTCGTACTCATTGGAGTTCGAGTGACTTTCGCATCAATTAAGCCAAATTTTTTAACCAATTCTTTAGCATATGTGGATTGACTAATGAAAATTCCATCTTTTAATTGTTTGATTTGAAAACCAAGGAAATAAGTCAATTCACCCATGAGGCTCATTTGAAATTCATGAGACATTTGAGCCCCAAAATGATGAGCATGTCTCTCACACGTAGAACCAAACACAATATCATCAACATAGATTTGAGCAATGACAAGATCATTTTCAACCTTTTGAACAAACAAAGTTCGGTCTACTCCCCCTCGAACAAAACCATTATTCAACAAATGATCGGTTAAACGCTCATACCATGCCCGAGGGGCTTGCTTTAGGCCGTAAAGGGCCTTGCGAAGACGGTACACATAAGAAGGATTAGATGGATCAACAAAACCTTTTGGTTGCTCAACATATACTTCTTCTTTAAGATCACCATTCAAAAATGCACTTTTCACATCCATTTGAAAGAGTTTGAACCCTAAGTGACTAGCCAAGGCAAACAACAATCTAATGGATTCCAACCTAGCCACCGGAGCAAAGGTTTCATCAAAATCTATCCCTTCCATTTGAGAGTACCCTTGAGCGACCAACCTAGCCTTATTTCTAACCACAATGCCACTCTCATCTTTCTTGTTCTTAAAGATCCATTTAGTGCCTATGACATTTGTGTGGGAAGGCCTAGGAACCAAGTACCAAACATCATTCCTAACAAATTGTTGTAGTTCTTCTTGCATGGCACCTATCCAATTCTCATCTTCTAAGGCTTCTTCTACCTTTTTGGGCTCTAAGGAGGATGTGTAACACACATAGTTGACCTCATTCCTAACTTTCCTCCTTGTCTTCATTCCATCACTAGGATTTCCTATGACTTGGGTTATGGGATGGTGAAGCTTAACCCTAGCCGAAGGTTCTTTGGAGGTCAAGGGAACAAGATCATGTTGACCAAGTTCTTCATCTTCTAAGACCACACTATCTTCCATTTCTCCTTCCTTTTCAACTTCTCTCAATGATTCCTCTTCGTTTTCACTAGGGGTTACTTCATCATTCTCAACACTATCGGTGATTTCCCCCTCAAAAATATCCCACATGGGACCATCATCATCATCTCTTCTAGGAGAAGACTCTCCCAAAGAAGTATCATCCACAATCACATTAGCCGACTCCACCAAGGTAGATGTTCTAAGATTATAAACCCTATAGGCTCGACTAGTGGTGGAATAACCCAAGAAGATACCCTCATCACTCTTGGAGTCAAATTTTCCTAACGAATCTCCCTCTCTCAAAATGTAGCACTTACTCCCAAACACCCTAAAGTATTTAACCGATGGTTTCTTACCATTCCAAATTTCATAAGGTGTCAAGGATGTCCCCGGTCTCACATACACACGATTGATGGTGTAACAAGCGGTGTTTATAGCTTCGGCCCAAAGATTACGGGGCACATGTTTAGCATGCAACAAGACACGTGCCATTTCTTGGAGAGTTCGATTTTTCCTTTCAACTACCCCATTTTGTTGGGGAGTGCGAGGAGCGGAGAACTTATGCTTAATGCCGTATTCATCACAAAAAGTGTCAACTTCAAGATTTTCAAATTCTTTACCGTGATCGCTCCTCACCCGGACAATGTTATACCCTTTCTCATTTTGAATTCTTTGACTAAGAGTCTTGAAACAACCGTAAGCATCGGACTTCTCCCTAAGGTATCCAACCCAAGTGTAACGTGAAAAATCATCGACAACCACAAGGATATACCTTTTGCCACCTAGACTCTCGGTTCTAGAGGGACCCATAAGGTCCATGTGAAGCAACTCTAAAGGCTTGGTGGTAGCCATAAGATTAGTCTTCTTATGTGGACTCTTGATTTGTTTCCCCAACATGCACCCTCCACACACAAGACCCTTGCCACTAGCAAGTTTGGGCACTTCTCTCACCAATTCGTGTTTGGTTATTTTATGCAAGTCAAGAAAGTTAACATGTCCAAGCCTTTGATGCCACAATTCAACTTCATCCAACAAAACACGATTGCACACATTAGAGAGATGAGGCTCAACACAATAGCAATTATCCTTAGACCTAACCCCCGTTAGAATGCAATCACCTTTCAAGTTTATCACCGAACAAGCATCTTTAGAAAATTGCACATTATGTTCATTGTCACAAAATTGTCCTATGCTCAAGAGATTAGCTTTCAAGCCTTCAACATACAACACATCATGCAATTCAGGAAGACCGGGTGAACACACGGTGCCGCGACCAACAATTTTACCTTTCTTTCCATCACCGAAAGTGACAAGACCACCATCATACATTTCAAGAGAAACAAACATAGCCCTATCCCCGGACATGTGTCTAGAGCAACCACTATCAAGATACCACATACATGCATTGTGAGCTTTATATGCGGTGTGTGCAACTAGACAAGCATAATCGACTTTCTTCCAAGTACGCCTCAAGTTAGGACCATTGTTCAAGTTCTTAGCATACAAGGACAATTTGTTTATCTCTTCCACTATGTATGATGATTGAGATGCAAGATGAGACAACTTCGTGAAAAATTCATCATTTTGAGATTTAGGGGGTGACGAAGTAGCAACATGAGGTCTTCCAACTTTAGGTTGACCAAGAACCACACTACGTGGGACAAATCGACTCATGAGTCTTTGAGTTTGACCCTTCTTGTTATTCTCCCTCCTCAACCGGTAACAAAAAGGACGAATGTGTCCCTCAACCCCACAATGATGACAAGTAACAATTTTTCGCTTAGAACTCTCAACACCCCTTGGCTTGCTCTTTATGTTATTGTTCGTGATGTCACACTCTTCATCCGAATCACGGCCACAAATATCAAACGGTACAAATTTCTTCTTAGATGTTTCATCCTTTGAAGGAATGACATTCTTGGAAGAAGAAGGACTTGAAGTAGTCCCGGCACTCACAAAGAAAATTTTTCTAGTAGGCTCTTCACTAGGCTTGGAGGGAAGTGGTGAAGAATTCAAGAAACCTAGGCCACTCTTATCCTTAAAAGACCTAGTCATCTCCGCTATCTGTGACGCACCACAATCATTCCTTTTTATAACTTCATTAGCCTCAAAAAGATCTTTCTCAAGTTCATCAATTTTAGACTTGGCTTTTTCAATTTCTTTCAAACCCTCAATCCTCTCCTTTTCAATGAGTTCAAATTTTTCAACCAACTTAGTATTATAGACTTTAAGCTCTTCCAACTCACGAGTGGTGACAACAAGATCCTCTTTGAGAGAAGATTTCTCTTTCTCAACAATTTTAAGATTAGACTCCACTTCCTTCTTTCTTCTCCCAAGTTTTTTAAAGTCTTTGTAAAGTTGATCATAGATCACATTGATAGACTCGGTCTCACAATTCTCTTGATCATTTTCAACAATTTCATCAACTTTCCTTTTAGAATTAGATCCCTTGCTCTCAACGCTCTCATCACTAGATGAAGAAGACTCGAACAACGCTTTAGGAGAGGGAAGAGTACCTACCGTGGTGACCAAAGCATTAACATTCGAGTTTCCCTCTCCCAACTCATAAGCTCCACACTCGCTATCCTCATCATCACTCTCATCTTCCCAAGTGACCTTAAACCCCTTCTTAAACTTCTTTTTAAGAGTATTAGCGCACTCGGATTGAATGTGACCGAATCCATGACACTCATGACATTGTATCCCTTGTGGCTTTTTGGATTTATCAAAAAAGGTTTTCTTTCCACTTGTGTCAAAAGTGTTTTTCTTATGAGCACTCAACGGTTTCGAACTCTTGCCAAATTCCTTAGGTTTTCGTAGTGTCACAAACCTTTTATATTTTTTAACAAGCATGGCCAACTCCTCATCATCAAGACTCTCATCCGTGTCACTACCCTCGGTGATTTCCTCTTTATCAATTTTGAAAGCAATATTCTTACCGGTCTTGGGAAGGGACTTCGAAGGTTTGAAGTCCTTCAAGTGATTTAGTTCAAAAATTTGAAGCTTACCAACCAACTCGGCAAACGTGATATCATCAACATCCGACCGCTCTTCTATGGAGGTCACTTTGGTCAAGAACCTAGAAGGAAGAGACCTAAGGATCTTACGACACACTTTAAGATTGGAAAGATGTTCTCCTAGGCTATGAAACATATTAACAATTTTGGAGAGCCTAGTTATGAAGCTATCAAGGTTTTCATCATCAAGCATTTTGAGTTCCTCAAATTTTGTGGTGCACATTTGGAGTTTAGACACCCTCACCGTTTCAATACCCTCATGAGAGGTTTGGAGAAGTTCTCAAGCCTCTTTTGCGGTGACACACGAAGAAATGCGATTGACTTCGGATTTGGACAAAGCATTGTAAATAGCATTCAACGCACGTGAGTTAAATTCACAACTCTCGATATTCGCAGGATTCCACTCCGCTTCATTTTTCTTCCTAATCTCTTTAGTTCTAGCATCCTCAATTGTGGGTTCTTCGTAACCATAAAGAACGGACCTCCAAACTTTAATCCCTAATGCAATCAAATGGTTCTTCATTTTTGATTTCCAAAGAGAGTAGTCACTACCATCAAAGTAAGGGGGGCGAGAATTTGACCCACCTTCCATAGGACTCGTCCTATCCATTGCACAACAAGGATCAACTCAAGCAATTAAGCAAACAAAGAGCACACGGGCTCTGATACCAATTGAAATTATGCAAAAGAACAACAAGTCCTAGAGGGGGGGTGAATAGGACTATCCACTAAAATTCAAGCAATGCAAAGTGATAGCTTGTCATCCAAATTCCATGAAGAAGCAGGCAAACCAACAAGTTCAATGAAGTAAATTAAGAGCGAGAACAAAGCACACACGATATACGTGGAAACTACTTAGGGTCTAATACCCTAAGCATAAAACCACGGCCTTACTCTACTTCTATTCCACAAATCAAAAGGTTTACAAGAGACGAAAGACAAGGAATTTACCCAAAGCTCCTAGCTTTACCTAGCTCCAACTCTTGTTGTAGCACCCCGTGCTCCTTCTTGATTCCATGGACACCACGAGAGTCACCATCTCAATCTCCGCTTCAATACGGCTCCGGTTCACCCGGCCAAGTAGACTCCAAGGCATGCAATCATGACCAAATGATAAAGATTGAATTTTTGAAAATTTTTTCGAGTGACTACCTCCTACTAGAGCCGATCCATGGAAAGGAAAGCACTAGAAGGAAGAAAGATGATTGGGAGATACCCAAATCATCTCAAGAAGAGAGAAAACAAACAAAGGGAAAAGAGTGCAAATGGGGAACACTTTCTCTCTCTAAAATATGGCTGATGTTTCTCTCAAGTGTATGTGAAAATGAGTGAAAAATGCCTTTTATACCTCACATTTTCGTGCACAAGAAGATAGCCACTTAAAACAAGACATGTGGCAACTTAAAGAGTCTGCCAGACCCGTGTAGACGCGTGCAGACGCAGCGTCAGGATTTAGACACTTGGCACAATCTCAACAGACAAAGCCAGACGCGTGTAGACGCAATAAGCTCAAAGCTAAATCCTAATGCCTAGCTCATTTTAAATGTAAGATCCGAATAAAGCATTATTAAGCCAACTTAATGCACATTAAAACATGTTATTTTGAATGGCCTAAATGCACAAATGATATGCAAGAATATACCTCATTGAATTGAGCTTCGAAACACTTGATTTGGCGAAGGCTTGATCATGAAGCTTGAAGTTCTCGAATGGAGCATCTAGACTCAACTCCTAAGCACTCTAATTCCCAAACCCCAATACCCGAATTACAGACTCCGAAAGGCTTGACATAACCCGGAAAATGCCAATAAACCTAACAGTAATCATTATGTAACAATGAACAAAGGTATAATCATTATCTTGCCCAGTCAACTTTTAACACGAATGTTACTAAGGAGTACAATGTTAATGACATTTAAGTTTTGGAATGGGTAAAATAAATACAATTGGCTTGTTAGCATCGACGCTTAACACATTGTTGGCCACAAAATTAATTGAAGCCTGTTTTGGTCATACGAGGGATGACATAACTCAAATATAAGCGATGGAAAAGTGTTTGATACATGAAAAGAAACATAAAAAAACATCTGATGACTGAGATCCGCCAAATGCACTAATCTCAGCCGTTTGATCTTTTCATGTATTGTACCATGCCTCTTAAGAGGTCATCTCACGAGGAGATTCTAACGGTAGAAAACAAACGTGAACTAACTCGTTACTTGATTTTTGTTAATTGAAAACAGATTTGTTTGGACTCCGCTCTTGAATGTATGCAAGCTACAATAGACAATGGGTATGCAAACGAACCGAGCTGTTCGCGGCTCGGTTCGGCTCAAACTCGAGTTTTAGGCAAAGTTTAGTTCAGATCACAAAATCTCGGTTCATTTATATAGGTTTGGCTCGTTTAATGAGGATCATTATGGAAATTACACTAGCTCGGCTCGTAAAGGACTTGAGCTCGATTTTTTTACTCGTTTACTAAACAAGCCAAACTCAAACTCTACAAAGCTCGACTCTGCACTCCTAAAATATTAGACAAAGTACGGGGAAAAAAATGGAAAAGAAAAAGAAAGAAGATTTGGATCTAGATAGCACATGCTAAAATCACTTTACCTTTATTTGATGTAGGAAAAATAAAACAACGGTTCGGACTTCTTCATCAAGCACCATTTTCCCCCCAATTTCTAATCTTAAGAAAGATTAAATTTTCACTAGGACGGATAAATAAACTTAACTAGTCGAGCTCGACTTGCCAAAAGTACATGTAAGGTTGATTTATTGTCAAATTCAAATGAAGCTTGAACGTTTTTAAAGGTCGTTATACTTTCAATTAGATATAAAAAATTATATTTAGGTTCGTGATCATGTGACGTATCAACAAAGTTCTAAGTTACTCGAGATTCGTTCAACCAAAAAACTCAATAAAAATCGGCTTGCAATCTACTAGTTTTGAAACATTCAGCACAGTTCGTTCGACTCATTTATCAACCATACGCGTGATCGGGGTCCTCAAACTTTTTTGCGCTTGTGTGAGAGAGAAGGGGAATAGATCAAGCCTCTGAATTCTCTCAGCTGCACCGAAGCCCAAGAAGGCTGGGCTCTGTGGAAGTCCATTTGGTAGTTGTACACGAGACACTTCACTAGGCCTATCAAGCGACCCTCATCCGCGGGCTTTGGCAACTCAACTACTAGTAGGCATGATAAATACTCCGTCTGTCCCATTTTAGTAGTCCCATATTTCATTTTAGAATGTTCCAAAATATATGTCTATTTTGTAAAATCAACCATAGAAAGTTAGAAACTTTGTAAAAATTCATTATTACCTTGTGTTTAAATTAAAGTACTATACTACGTACATCAATCAAATTCGAAAAAATAAAGGGTATAATTGAAAAGTTAAGTAGTTTTTGATGTAATCAGTATATTTCCTTTAAAAGTTGGAATCCCCGGTAATTGAAATGGAATAGAGAGAGTATACATATCAGTGTCTTCTAATTGTTAAATGGGACACTTAGTTGAACCACCGATGAGTAGCAGAGCTGGACATATCACTGATCTCTTATTATTCAAAGTAATTATTCAGTGGTCTTGGCTATGACAAAACGGCGTTTTGAAAATTTTTATGGAGTCTATTTAAAGACGAACCTCATAAAATTGTATGGTAGTGAAGCTTCTTGGAACGCCACGTGATCGTCCATCACAACTTGAACAACCACTTATTGGAATTTTGAGGTACAATAATCCAAGGTGGTTTGGATTAAACTTGGTCTATTAATGAATGAGGTGCTTATTCGCTCTTTGAATTATTGTTGTTTCATTTAATAATTTAATAAATCAACTTTATTTTTTTTGCCAAAGGACTCCAAGTTTAAATTAAAATTATTTAATACACAATTTTAAAGGAAAAAAAAAGAAGGGATTCTGGAATTTTCACTAATATTTGGTCTTGCCCCACGGGAGAAAACCCCATACTCAATTACTCAGGCTTAGTTTTCCATTTGATAAAATGGAGATTTGCTAAAATCAAGTGGGTGATTTTAGCAAATGAAATGGGGAGGAGATTTTATCTCCAATGAATCTGGACAAGTGTGCGTCCAGATTCATTGGAGATAAAATCTCCTCCCCACTTCATTTGCTAAAATCACCCACTTAATTTTAACAAATCTCCATTTTATCAAATGGAAAACTAAGCCTCAATGTGGCAGGCAGAGACCACGAGACAGCAAAATGCAAACACATGATTTTGAATTGACGGCCAATTACCGACTTGTTTTTTTTTTTTGGTTATGGAAGTCTGGGTCAAATTACATGCACCTCAATTATTCATTTCCCTGGGCCGGTCAAAGACAGGCCATCTAGGCCGGGACTAGGAGATTCGCAATAAATTATTTTCTTGCGACCTGACCACAGTAATCGAATTTTGTTCAACTATAAGGGGAGTAAACTAACCAACCGGACCAACAATTGGGGGTTATCTTCATTGGATTCCCATTCAACTCTTTTAACAGATAAAAAGTTGCATGCTGAACGGGCACCAGCAAGTGGTACCCGTCGGCGCATCTGAGTCGTCCAAACATGTTTTGGATGGCCTAGATTTAAGGATGACATTTTTCTAAATTATGATGGCATTTTTGTAAATTGGCAAAATCTAAAGTCAGCCCAATGGGTTGACACTGAGAACACTCTTTGACCGGTAAAAGTGTCTTTTTACAGGTTAAAGTTTGCACTTTGTGACCGGTCAAAGAGTGTTCTTAGTGTCAGCCCATAGAAAGATCCTTATAAATTTTGGGGGCAAATTTACCCTAACAAATCTGGATTGTCCAAAACATGTTTGGACGACTAAAATGCTGCAACGACTACTACGTGGCAGAACCATATCCGCATGCAAGTTTTTCTCCTATTAACAATTGACCAAATGATGTTGCTCATTTAATATCTCTGTGGACCATGTAACGAGACCCGGACCAATGTACTTCCTCCCTCCTAAATTATTGGTCATGTGCGGATTTCAATGCAATATTTAAATTGTTTATAGTATATTTCAATCTATAATGTATTTTTATGTGCAATATGAATCTTATTTGATAGATCTCTACTAGTTTTACTATACAAAATTTCATAAAAAAAAACCTCTAAAAATATTATAAATTGAAATATATGAACAATTTAAAGTTTGTATTGAAATTCGCACAGGATCAACAAATTAGGACAAAGGGCGTAATTGATTGATTGGGGCTGTGGTGGCTCTAAAATTTTTCATGAGGTGGTCATTAAATAACTTAAGTTCTATAAATCCTACTCCTACTAAACGGTCTTACATAAGAGTCATTTTTTTTTCGAAGGGGAGAGAATTTCATTTCATGAGAAATGCGATTACAAACTACCAAATACAAGGACAACGGAACAATAAATAACATACTACGTAAGGTGTTGATGTGGAAATTTTCACCAATAGCATTCGACTAATTTTTAGTACTTTGAAGAGTTATGAATTGATTGTTCAATAGTTTAGATAGATGAAAGCACGTGCTAGATATATAGTTTCACTCCATTCATTTGATAAAAAAAAATTATGAATAAAAACTGAATGGAAAAATGAAAAAAAAAGTTCAAATGAACGAATGAATGAGAGGGAGAGAGACCCTCTGTGTAGTGAAGCAATTAATCTTATGTAAAACTTTCTTCCTTTTTTACTTTCAAGAGATGTGGGTGTTCATAATGTTTTTGAGTAGGCTAGCTTTGAATAAATAAATCATTTATACATAAATTTTATTCTTTTGGGTGTTCAAATGATCACCCTTCTCAAAAGGTGGAACTGCTAGAGGATCCAGGTTAGTCAACATGGTCCAACATTCAACCGGTTGAGCGTTGCGTTGAATCAGAGGGTCAAATTAGACAAATTAATCAAACATTTCGTTTACAATTGTATGATAGAGTAATAGTACTATGATTCATACAGAAGAAAGGTCTAGAATAATCAAAAGGAAAATGGAACTGGATAACTAGCTCCAAAAACCATCTTTAATCCAATGAAATTGATTTTCTTTTGTTGATCATAACCTTCATTTTTACATGAGTTCTTGCCACAGATCAACATGAATTCTAATTTTGCGTCATAAATGAAATAGGAAAACTCATAGCTCCTCCGGCCTACTATTGCCCTGAGAGTCTCTCTCTCTAAAAATTAGATAACCTAGGGTTTTATCCCTCTTTTTGCCGGTTACTCTCTCTTCCGGCCTCCCTAACCAACTTCTCTCCCCTTTCTTCCCCTTCTCTCACCTTCTCCATCAGTTCTTTGGGGGTGGGGTTGCTGCCTCTGCGGCCCACCCCCCTGGCTTCCCCTTTCGCCGGCTCCCATTTCTCCACCCCTTGCCATTTTTGCCTCCAGTCGGCCTCCTCCACCACCATCCATCGTCCCCTCTTCAGCCTCCTCACTCCGCCAGTCACCTTCACCACCGCCTGGTTCCAGATCTGACTTTAGGTTGATTCACGGATGCTTTGGCCCCCTCTGGTGCAATAATGTTCTCAAATCCGAAGGCGGCCGGACCAAGAACTTGGCTCTCGTCCCGGAGAAGCAGCTGGTTTGTTAACTCGGTCCAACTCGATGCATTTGAACCAACTCAGTGGGCTATTCAGTGAGTTGGATCGGTTGAACCAGGCTCGAGTTCAGATCTGTTGGTTTTTTAGTTTTTGCTTCGGTTTCAATTTTTCTGGATTACATATGTGCTGTAGTGTTTTATGGTTTTCGACAAGTGGTATCTCTTGTTGGACCGCTTTTCCACCATCTCTCCTAAAACCAATTGGTGTTAGGGAGGGCTTCAATTAAGTCTTTTATGGCATTCAACATCGCACTCGCAAGTCTGTTTTTAGATCGGTCGCAGGGAGTGGCATTCTGTAACCAAATCCATGGGGACACTCCGGGCCCAACAATCCCTCCCTCAAGATGACGCTCCCGCGACTCGAACCCATGACCTCTTGGCTCTTATATCACTTGTCGGACCGCTTTTCGACCATTTCTCCTAAAATGGGAATGTGATGCATTCTTTTCATGATTCCAATATTTGGAACAAATATGAATAGGAATGTGATTCCATGCTTTTCTAATTTCGGTGTTTGGAATAGTCAGGAACATGAATGTGATTCCTGATGACACATTTAATCAGGCATCACATTCCCCAATTGAGTAGGAATCTGATTCCTCCCTTACCTCATAGGAATCTCAGATTCCTGGTTCATTCAATAAAAAAAGGAAATGTTGATTTCAATAAATTTTCAAAATAATTGTTTCCTACATAAGATTACTTGATTAATCCAAACACCATAATAAAATTACTCCAGCTATTAAATTCGAGGAATTTGATTCCTAGTAATTATATTCCTATTCCTATCCAAGGAAATTTCCAGGAATTTGATTCCCGATAATCACATTCTTATTCATACTCAAGATTTTGGTCACCAAAATACAGCTATAAGGGTAGGGGAGGAAGATACTTGGATTGAAGTCTGCAGGTATCATGGCCTTATGAGGCCCAACCATGATAACCGGCCTAATACAGATTTGTCATTGGGCTGTCTTAAATGTGAAAGTAGGCCATTAGCCCATTACCGTGAAAAAATTACGAGTCATATTGTGGCCCTTGGGCCGTTCTCTTTTTCGTAATATGCATACCGGAAAGGCGGAAACCATTGAAATTGCAACAATGAACCGGTTCTCTTTTTACCAATTTCGGGCCTAATTCATATGTTTCCTCTTTCTTGCAAGGGTTCATTGCACTTGGAAATTTCGTCAAAATTCTACTTTGGTTGGTTCACTTTGAATTGTGACATTCACCAAATTACACTTCAAGCCAAGTTGCAATATTCCCCGGCTGTTACATTTATTTAGTGTTATGTCCATTTATTTATCATCAGCGAGGCTAAAACCAAATAGGAGACAAATGAAGTAGAATAGTTATCTTTTTGTTTCTTAGTCAATAGTCATAGGAGTCACGCATGACATTTTGTAGACAACACTATAAAAAAAGTATGATCTAGTACTCTCGAGGAGGAGTTGGCGATCGAAACTCAACGAGGTTAAGAAAAAGGATCATGTGTAGCTTATATTTCTGATTTCCATCAACTTCATAAAATGCCAGAAGATAAACAAAAGTTCGAACTTGGGTTACATTTTTTTTTTTTTTATAAAGCACAAATGTCAGATGGAAACAATGGAAAAGCAAAAATCAAATTCATTAAAGTTTTTATATCTTTAAACAAAAAGGATCTAATGGCTTTTTTTCCTCTAGCTAATGAAGAAAGAATGTAGACTCAGTACCAAAAGTATGCTGTTACCTTAACAGAGAAATGTGGTATCCAAGAACTGACATATACCCAATTCGAAATTAACATGTACCTGAATGTTTGGTCACTCCAAACTCGATCAATACAAACCTAACTTGAACTCTTCTTCTTGCACTGCTTACATGGTATGTAGAGCATACTATATATATTGTATCTAAAGCATACTACGGTATCTCAGGCTTCTGAAGTTAACGACTGAACAAACTTCCGTAACTCTATGAGGTTTTTGTGTTGGTGGTTAGGAGGCAAACCTAGGGAATTGTAACCATGCTTCCACTCGACCAAACCCTTTCGGATCTAGGAAGATTGACGCCATGTTAAGGTACAGGTTACGTTGCGCCCGCTCCTTTAATTTTAGTAGATTAAAATACCAAAGTAATAAAGATTAAATTTTCAGAAAAGTCTTTCTCATTATGTTGCAAATCACAATGGTTTACAGTCAAGAACCGAAATTCCAAAATTTCATCAGATAGCCGGCAAAATAATAACTTAAGATTCCAAATAATTACTATCTTCTTCCTTTAATTACTTGGTTTTACAAATAAACTCCATTCATGTGGACCCAAACATGATTAAGAGTGGGTACGTGTCAGTTCAAGATTGGTTAATCACCTTTTAAAGACATTTAAAGAAAAGTTACACCATAACCGCAAACATGATTAGGCATATATGGGCCAAGAGCCTTGCAAAAGTTTTTTACCAAAGAGCTAGCCTTGCAAAAGTTACATAAGGGATCTTTCTAGAAGGAGCAGATTGACATGGCATTCCAGCCCAATCGTCATCAGCAATGCCACGAGGTTCTTGGTTCGAGCTAATAAAATAGTACGAACACGTTTTAAAGTAATCTAATTTAATTGTCCACCGACGCTGTGGTCAAGAAAAGGCAAGGCAGACCGAATACTTAGAATAACAGAAAAAATGCTTATTGTTCAATGAATTTTTTTTTTTGGAACTTCCTCCATCGCATATTATTTTTCCTTATATAAAAATTGTGGTATTTGTTTGGAGAGAAAAAAAAAATTCTCCAAAATTTGCCAAATGTTTTTTTTAAGTAATTGAGATATTTGAATTGGGGCAGAAAAAACTCAAAATGTATTACGCAATTATACTTTATCTTTTTGTCAAGAAAAAGACACCGAGTTTGAAAAACAAGTATGAGTAACGTAAGACTTACGGGCTATATCACTTTCTGTGGAATTTCCAAGAATATCCAAAAAAACAAAAATGGTCCTTCATTACTTCAGTAGCTCTTTCCATCCCATTTTGTTGAGTTTGCTATATGAGAAAAACTCAACTTTTTCAGAGACATATTATTGATGCATCAGATTTTCAAACTTAATCATTTATGAGTATACAAATGCACCCATTTTTTTTTATATTAATTTTCAAAAAATGCAATTATTTTGGCACATCCCAAAATAAAAATGTAAGCAAACAAAATGGGACGGATAGCAGATCCTTATGTACATAACTTTTTCTGCATCGTGTTAGGACAATTCATCAAGTAGCTTGTATTTTTACTTCACGTCAAACATTATCCAAAATACCGATCAAAAAAACATTAGCCAACATAACAGCTCAAACGATTGCGTAAATCAGCAATAATTGGGAAAATAAAAATTCACACATGAGATCCATCTTTTCAATAGGAACTCTCAATCAACTACCAGTCTATACCACCAAATTCATGGCCAAAGAAGAAAAAAAAAAAAAATACCACAAACTCTTTTTCAATAAGATTACTTACACACTTTTTTTTTTAATTTTTAAAATCCTTTTTGGTCATGTCCATCAACCACCAAACTTATTTTTATAGACGAGAATTCACGTATATATATGCCAACTTAGTTTTGAACTTCCCTCCGGTGGAAGTTGCGGTGGCAGCCGCAGGCGGCACAAGTGAGTGCAGCGGTGGAGCCCTCCTCCCCATTAGAAGCAATGAATTCCCGGCACCCGTCGACGGCATAGCCACCGATGCTAGCGGCTTGATTCTTCTGGCACTCTGCATATCTCACAGTATTTCTAAGTGTTAAAGATGAAGTAGTAGACCTCTTCTCCACCACTTGACGTTTCCTCATTTCTTCTTCTTCACCTGAGGATTTCTCCAGCCTAGATGTTGGCATCAAGAGAGAGAGAGAGAGGAGAGAGGAGAGAGGAGAGAGAGACGGCTAATATACTTGGTTTTGTGGGAAACCCTAATCCTAAAAGGCTTATTTATAGACGGTAAACTTATCCTTAATGACTTTGTATATTAGGTTAAGGCCACGTTTGGCTATTGGAATACCTTTGGGATGCAAGGGTGATTGAACTGCAATTATCGTATCTTTTTTATTTTTTATTTTTTTTATTTATAATATTTAAGTGTCGGGGTCAACTTTCAAACATATTGACTAATTCTGGAACCGATCCTTCCGTCTATTCTTGAGAGCGTCTCCTACCCGATTCTTCATTTTTTAAGAATCAAAATATTGTTCTTATCAAAAAGTGAATACGTAGAGTGGTACAATTCACTGAAACTCCAACCACAGTTCTTTATTTATATCTTCAATTGTCAAATAACACACAGAAAGCTCAATTATCAACCTTTTTGCTTCCAAAATTTTGAATGCTAATTTTTTAACATTAACTAAATATATTCAACATTTTGGTACTAATTTTAAAGATATTGCTCAAATCTATTTAATAGTACTAATTTTATCACTATTAGATCACAATGTTAAGAGTGATGCAATAATTATTGTATTTTTTTTCCTATATATACGAAGAACCAAAAATGATTCTTCATTTTGAAGGAGAGAAATGAAGGCATGAGTAAAATTAATGCTCTGAGAGCCCCAATTAAAATAAGAGCAAACCTATGTAAGTATACTATCTTCTATCTTGATGGGCAATCTATTCTATTAAACATGTATTTTGCTTTGAATATATATGTACATAATAAAAAATCAGACAATACACATTACACATCTGATTGTATGCACTCATTGAATTGTATTGAAACTCATGAAGTTTTCATACAAATTTACTGCAAGATTAATTAATCGAGGTGTGAGAAAATTTATTAATCGAGGTGTGCGTGAAGATAATTCGGACATGCATCGGAGTTATCGTAAAAATGTTGAGTTATTGATTGGCACCATATCCTCTATCTAGAAATGAATTAACTTTAATATTCTTATTCTAATACTATTCAATCATGCCATTAGATATTTCCTCTCCACTGGTTAACCCTAGAAGGAGCACTGTGAAGTGATTGTCCAACCTCCTAACAAACCAATTGCATGGAATAACGTAAAACCGTAAAATAATGAGACAATTTTTTCATTGTGGGCCCACAATAATAGTGATTGGTGTGTTTTTAGAATCACCAAAAGCTGGCTGCAATTTCAAATGGGTAAATTTCACTGGCCGGCCTTGAGTTTTCTGACAAATGCAGAAATCTCTCTTAAAGTTTTCTAACATAGGACTACCCTCCCTTAGTTTTGAAATTATGTGTAAGATTCCCCATTCCGGTCCTACCCTCCCTTAGTTTTGAAATTATCTGTAAGATTCCCCATTTCGTTAAATGTCTCATATACGGGGCTTTAAATGTCATGACAAAATGACTGGTGTACCCTCAAAGTGAAGAGAGAAACTGTAGTGCAAATTTCATAATTGAAGATTTTTCCACCTATAATAAAATTTGTTTGGGCATTCAAATGTTTTCCTCATTTCCCACTAAAATTATTTATGTTTTCATCAAATCTTTCATACTTTAAGAATTGGAAGGAGAAAAAAAAAATACATATAGTTAGTTAGATTTGCACATATAATAGACATTTATGGAAACTAATTACAAAAACACAAACATGAACTGTTGTAATCATGTCTAAGTTCAAACAACCCATCAAAAGTTGTTATATATGGTAGGATGGAGTAGTGCTATTTATTTATTTTTCCTCTGGGTATATACTCCCGTGCTATTTATTTATTTTTCCTCTGGGTATATGCTCCCTCAACTCATATTTGTTATTTATTCTCCAAACTGTTACATTTATCGATGCAAAAATTAGGCCCATTTTGGCTTTATAATCCTGCAGAATTATCTTTTGTTTTTATATAAAAATATTCTCCTTTGTTAGTTTTGCGTCAATTTTTTTTTATGAATATTTAGTTTGTCTCAACGAAAGGAATTTAAAAAGTAAAAAAGCTTAGATAACAATCATAAAAAATATATATAAAAGACAAAAATATCCTAAAACAGACTGATTTTTGGATTATTATTTTGTCACTTAAAAATTTTAGTTTGTTTCAGTTTTTTTTATTTTTTTATGTTTCATCTTGTCGAGATGAAACAATAATTCACAAAAAAAAAAAATAATCATAATTAAAAAAATTTGAAAAAAAATCTAATAAAGACAAAAATATAATCCCGCTTAATTAATTATTAAACCAAAACACCCCTTATAACACTTTTGTGCGCATGCTTCTTTGATTCCTTTCTCATGCATTTAAAGACAAGGATCTCAATAATTTCTTTTGATTGGAAGTTTTTTTTTTTTTAATATAGAAAACCCATGCACATAGGTGCTTTAATTTGACACGCGATTAATGTCAAGGTATTAAAAAATGGGCACTAGTGCACTACATATAAGACCGAGAGAGGGTACGTCCGTTTCCCCCCTTTATATATATTAATTTGACTGTCTAATTATTGTTGATTTTCTTCAATTTTTTATTTCCAGAATAGATTTCTATTGATTGGTCAAATTTTTGGGTTTCTAAAAATATTTCCTGTATGACAAAAGAAATTGGGTAGGATTAGGTTTTTGTCTTAGGTCCATGTGGCTAAATAATCCTACCAGAAAATTTTTGGTCTTTATTCAATTTTTCTTTTTTGCTTTGTTAATTTGGCATTAAATTTTTTTTGGATTATTAATTCATCTCAACAAGATGAGTAAAATTATGCTCAAAATCTGGAAAAAGTTCTCTTAAGACAAAAATAATCCAAAACATATATATAGACTTTTTGGATTATGTTTGGCTTTATCATAAAAATAATTCCGTTCATATTTTTCTAGTTTTTTATTCATCTTATCGAGACAAACTCGTAATCCTTAAAAATTGATGCAAAACTAACAAATTTTGAAAAAAAAAAAAGAATAAAGATAAAAAAAATAATCCGACTTAATTATTAAGTCAAAACACCCATTATACTTAATGAGAAATTCTCTCAATGTAACGTGTCTATGAATCAATGGACTTCCCGACAATCAATGTCCATTTATGCTACAATTTGCTGTAAGAAAACCCAATGGGTGATTCTGTAATTAGGGAACGGTACTTATCAGATTCATAATTTGCTAAAATGACAATCAAAATTTATGGAACCGTGAAGGCGTACATTGATAATGAAAGCAGTGGGTGGTGGTTGGTGAGAGGAGTGAGAAAAAGGGTAAACCGAAAGGGAAAACAGTTTTGGTATTCCATCTACAAATCTGCAGCGCCATCATTAGTTTATGTTAATTTTTCAAACGTGAAGGAGGTAACTGGAAATGTCAGAAAAAGAAAGGGAGTGCATTGTAATTTCACAAACATCAGGGGGGTTCTTGTATTTGTCAGTAACCTCAGGGTGGTCAGTGAAATTTATCCAAATCAAATTCTCCGTGGGACCCAAATCTGATTCTTTAAAGGCCGGTTGTAGGGCGCACTGAATTGATGCCAATAGCATTTGTCTAGCTTGACCTAAAAATCATGAGCTTGATAACTTAACTTTGCCAATTGCCACACTCATGGGAAAGACCATTTTTGCCACTCTTTTTGCAAGTAGCAAATCATAATTTTCATGTATACAAAACAAGAGAAACTTAAATTCTATGTCATGAAATGGTGTAATTAATTCTATAAAAGTCATTAAATGTTTATAGGAAGGCATCGACAATAAATACAAGTGCGTCCAGACCAATAATAAAGTGAGAGTCTTCTATAAAATGATTTGCAAAGTTTAAATCTAATAATAATAATACAAAAAATAGAAGTAGACATCAACTATAAATTTATATAAATATCAGCTTAATGCACAATGGTTACGAATTTTGTTGTTGGGTCGATTTTGGTCGGTTCTTATGCACGGGTCTAGGGACCCGGTGGTTGTAGTCCCCCAATCACATCCGTTGTAAAATAATATAGGCCGTTGATTGGTAAACAGACGGCTATGATTGGAGGACTACAACCTTGTAGTGCCATACAGGGTCCCCAGATATATGGAAAAGATTTATCACATCTACGTACACAAAAGCTAAAATCTAGTGCATAGTACACTCACAAGAGGGGCACATGATCGTCAAGATCTACGCCGAAAGCGATGTGTTTCTATGTATCTATTATCTTCCATGTGAAATTAGCTCTTGTCATTATCATCACAAGTGACTCAAATTCCTCTTCTTCTCCCACATTCACTACCTGTATTCTTTAATCATTCTCACAAAATTGGACGATAACATTGCACAATTAAGAGCATTCAAATTGAAGATGCGTGTACCAAATTTAATTCAAGCAACTCTGCGCTAGCTGGCCGGCAACCTTTCTTTCCCAAGCAAAACATTATCAACCACAGCTTTTTGTTAATTTTTAGCATTACAATCCCTGTTTGGTAATCTCTGCATCACATCTAGCTGTATGAATGTGCAAATCCTCATTTATAATTCTCACAAAATCAAGTTTTCAAATTCCACATATAACTGAGATAACCAAAAGCAAATGTTGCAACATGACTTTGCATTACTAATTTACCTCCTAGGGAATTAATGCCATGTGAATTATCCAGCTAGCCTCTTTTCAACAATTTATATGAGCAAATCCAATACAAAATGCAAAATGGCTATAGCCATTGCCATATTTGGCACCAAAAAGTGGTTTTTTGTGCTAAAATAGAACCCAGGTTCTAGTGGTTGGTTTTATTTTAGATCAAACCTCTCTCTCTCTCTCAAAATTGTTTAGCCAACCCTTTAAACCCTTGAAATCGATCACCCCAAACCCTAACTCCGATCGGCCATCGTTGAAGAGATTTCGGTGTTGAACGTGAATACTGAGGTTGACTTCAGAGTTTATCATAGAGAGCATATTCCAGCATTAAGTCTGGCAATTTTCGGCGACATCAGCAGTTTCCGGCGACTTTCCGACAATATTTCAGAGCTGATTATAGCTATGCATAGCTATATATATTTGGCACCAAGTATGCCACTTATGCATTTTAGAACTGATTATAGTTATGCATTGGATTGATCAGATGTAAATTTTGGTTCCATTTTTAGCAATGCAACCCCATATCCAACCTGCATTGGATTTGCTCTAACATTGTCATAGATAGATAATGTATTATTAACAGTTCATAACATTGTCTGTTGTAAACGAGGCGAGCTAGGTTAATGTACTTAGCAAGCCATCTTTAAACGAGTCGAGCTGAGCTTTTAAGTGTTATGCTCGATCTACTCGTTTACTAAACGGGCCCAGAACTTGATTTCGAGCTCAGCTCCATTACTAAATGAGTCGAGTCACGAGTTGCTCGAGAACAACTTAGTTCGTTTGTAGCCTAGGCATGGATATTAATCTAAATTTACTTGGGTACATATAATACCAACTTTCCTTTTTTTTTTTCTTTAATGGTCTACCGTTGTGGGGAGTCTTTTTTTTTTTTTTTTTTTGCTGATGTGGGGAATTTAATTTGGTTCTTTTGCTTCTTTTTTTTTTTAATTTTTTATAAGAGGGAGATTATGGAACTTGAAAATTTCGAACCGTAAATCCGCTCCACATTTGATCGGTTGGTGACAAGTTGAGAGACAAGCACAAAGAGTTTGCTTTCTAATTAGTGCTACTTTTAGCAAAAGTTGATCTCATCAAAATGCTCATTAAATTGGGTGATTGATTGACAAAAGCCAATCCTTTTCTTCCTCACCTTCTTTTCATTCATTGATCATAGTCATACGTACATGTGTCTTAAGACGTGCTTCTACTAAAAATATTGTTTTCCTATCGTAGTAAAAAATGAGTGTTATTTCCACAAATAGTATGTTTGTGATGTATGTTAAGAAATTGACTTGTAAAAAAATACAGAAAATATCATAGTGGATCAAACTTTATGCCTAACTGATGCTTTGGGTACTGTAGTGGGCTGAACAGTCATGAGTACTCTAGAAGGGTCAACTGGGCGGTCATGAAGTCCACCCTCAAATTGGGGAACGACCTGACCATTTGGCCGAGCAGTGTATAACCAGAGGAACTAACAAACAAAGTTCGCTTAATGAGATTCGGCTAGTCTGCTAGTTCGATTGCTAAAACCAAATATCATGTTATTCTTGTCAACGAGGTGACTCGGCCATAACGTATTCAGTTACTTCACTACACTGTTGGGTTCAGATATGGCCAGGGTGGTTTTGGCCGGTAAGACACGTGAGACCAATGGAAGGTGTTTTCAACATAATCGTTCAAATCCTTATCGATCTGCAACGTCAACAGTGACGTCAGCCAAACGGTGTGAGATATGTGTCAAAGAATGACTCGTAGCATGCACTAGTAACTGTCTCAATTCCTATCTTCAGGTAACCGAGTGGTTACCGCGCATGCTAGACACGACGGTACTTGGAGGACAAGTCAAACATTCACTATAAAAGATAGAGGATACAGCCTTAAAGGGTACACAACTCTCAACTCTCAAACCCTATATCTAGGCTTGTACTTTCTTTCTTTTTACTTGACCATTGGAATGCCTTTTCGATCTTCAATAGTCCAATTTGGTGTTAACGTGGTCGCTTCATACGTAGGAGAAAAGGTCAAACGGAGGTGTTCAATCAAGTGAACCTCAATAGCTCGATCAATTAAGAAAGGTTAAACCAGGAAATCGTGACACCACAGGTACCACATGTGATGTGTTATTCATGTATTGGTGGAATGTGTCCTACATATCAAGTGATTGAGCACTTTCTACCAATGTAGTGATAACACATCACATGATATAAAAAATATGGTTACTATAGCATTATGTGCTTATATCACGAATTTATAGAGGGATAATTTTCTTCTTGCACCTCCCTATTTATGTATAATGTATTGTTTTCCTTCCATATTCTGATCATTGATGAGGGAGGACACTATGAGAAAAGCTTGAGTTTAGATTGGTTGTTGAAATCACTTTTGTTTCCCATTAACCAAAAGCTAAGTTGTTAAAAGTCAATTTTCTCTCATATATATATTCCTTTGCTAAAAACAAGTTGCTAGTGACCTTGGTGCTTTTAACAAATGGGCGTTGGGGGGTGCTAAAAGCTTTGATTTTAGCAAACTGAAAACTCATACTGTATTCAGATCGTTGAGGACTCTATCACACACGTGGTTTTTGTTTGGATTTACCTACTACTTTACCATTCAATTTTCCACATCAAAATTGCACAAGTCAAGTAACGATCCAAGTTGAATTCTAAATATATATATATTTTGTCATTCGTTATTCCTAATCTATTACAGGGGGAGAGGGGAATGAGACTCGATCCCGATATACAGTGTGAGGCATCCAAAAGCTCTACCACATGAGCTAGCCACCACTTGCGAATTCTAAATAGTTTGGTAAGCGACATTTTGGTTCGGTACATAATGTTGGTATGCCATATTTATTGACGTGCCCCATTAACTTTTTGGACATTTTTTTAATCACGGATTTGGGCTCATATCGATAGCCTTTCTACGTTTTGCCCCCAAAATGAACTTATTATATTGTCAAATATGAATGGTGCCTGAAATGCTCTTGTATAGGGAATACTCATTTTCATTACGCAAAAACTTAAATAACTCACTAATTACAAATAATGTAGTTGATGATGAGATAATTTGAAGAGCCATTTATTACTCTTCAAACCTTGAAAAGTGAGAGAGCTACGCAAAATAGTGTAGCAAATTAATTTACTACCTCCCTTAGGATGTCTTTTACTGACACGACTCTTTAAACGTTGCTAATTTAATTTTGATTGTGCTTGCTTCCTTGGAGATGCTCTAAGGAGTCTAAGCATGTAATGTTTTTTTTTTTGATAAGTACGAGTTCTATTTTATAAAGCCCCAACCAAAAGAACAATACAAGTCAAGGATTTATCCTGACTACAACTCAGCTAAAACTCCTGTGTAGGAGAAAACAAGGAAAGAGAGAAGAAAAAGCAAAAAAAACACCCTTACAGAATGCAAGGAAAAAACATAAAAAAAACCTACTCTGGTTGGCGATTAAGAATGTAATGCTCAGACAGCCCCCATTTAGTACACAGCACCCTATTCTACATGGATGGCCGAACCCTTCTCATAGAACTAAGGAAATCACGGATTGAATTGACAGCACTTTGAGCAACTTGATCACTAGCCATTGATTTCTGTTGAAAGACTCTAAGATTCCTCTCCCTCCAAATGAAATATACAGCAGCTGCCAGAGAACATTTCAGAATTCTGCATTTGAAGCCTTCACCTTTAACATTATGAACAAACCATTCCAGCAGGTCAGCTAAAGTGTTTGGCACCCTAATCGAAGAGGTTTTAGGAATGAGCTCACTTAACTTTTGGTATTAATCAATCATGAGCCAAATTGTTGAGCAAAGCCAAATGGAAGCTTCAATGCTATGAGGGCATGGTGCATGCAGAAATAGTACTATAATTCTATATTTCGCGGCGTACGGACCAGTTGTTTGGGAGTTCGAGAGAAAAGGTCTCTGTTTATTTTCATCATTTTTCCTTTTTATTGTCAGATTATTTTCAATATCATGTTGGCTATTACGCGAATATTAGCATTATTCCTCGTGGAAAATATATAATCAATTTTCCCTCATCGTGGAGATCATAAATGTTATGTGCAAGGAAGCTTACACCGAATCATACACAGAATGCGAGTAATGTAAGAACATGAAGTCGTGTTTTGCAAACAAGTTTTTAAAAAAACACTCACATTCTGTGTATGGTTTGGTGTAAACTTCCTTGCGCATATCATTTTTGTTTGCCTTATTATGTTTCACTGGTGATACTAATTGACGAAAATCTGGTAATCGCAACGTGAAAGAATTAGCATGAGGTATATATGATACCTTTATTAATTTTTCATCAAATCTCTTCACTTTCTATAGAGTGGTGTAACATTTAATTTCTGAGCGAGATCTACCCTCCTTTCCCCCTTCTTTCTTCCCCCTTTTTTTTTTTTTTTTTTCCTCTTCCTTCCCCCTCCCCCTTAGTCATCCTCTAATCCAGACTCTCTCTCACCTCTCCTTTCCTCTGTTCTCTCCTCTTACGTCCATGGTTGTAAGATGGTCGATTTTCTCTCCTCAAGGAGAGAAAATCTCCCAATCTCCTCACCATATTTGGACTCAGGGAGCCAGATTTGGGTTTCGGCTCTTGCAACCGATCGGCCTTGGCCACGGTTTTTAGAGCTCCTGATTGCGTCTACAGCGGATCCGGCGATGTTCCGGCTTTGGCCTCCGACTTGTGACAGGACTGCATGTGTATGGTGCATGGTGCAAACTGTGATTCTCCCCACCCACCTTTTTGAGCGGATTGATGGGTTCGAAACCGGCCAGAGCTGACTTCATATGCAACTTTTTCTAATTTTGTTTTGTTGCTTGTTGGAAAAATACAGTGGCAATCACAGATCCAAAGAACAATTTCCTCTCATATCATTATACATGAACAGAATACAATAAATTACATAAACTGGAAATTATGGAATTGAAATTGAGATACAAACAGTGGATTGAAAAGGCCGAGTCGTGTGTAACACACTCTCCTTAACAAAGATGCGCCGCCTACCGTGGGTGTTGTAGGTTGAACCGATGTCTTCATCCCAGGATACAACGGCTAGAACCATGACCAACAAAACACCGTTGTTGACTGCCTTGGCGAACTGAAACGACGTCTACCTCTCTCTCACGAAGACGAATTTCTGGAGTATTTGTGTTGCTCGAATTTCTGATCATGAAACACACAATGGAGCTGCCCATTTATAGCTGAAAAATGGAGCTGAAATCATCAATACGGGAATAAATAGGAGCCTCCCAATTCAATGACGAAAATGAATCTGCCAATGAATTCTGCAATTCATTTCTGATTCTGTAATAGCCAACTTGATTACGAATTTGAATGGGGTTGAAATCTGCCACTCAATCTCCATCATGGGGAGGTTACGGGGTGTTTACAGCCAGCAATAAACACCATAATATCTGCCATCGTATTGAATCCGTGGGGAGGTCTCGGTTGCCTCGGGAGACCCTCCGAGTGCCCCGGTTTCATTCACAAAATTTCCAACAGTTGTGTTGTATTTTCTTTTCTTTTTTCTGTTGTTTTTAGGGGTAGCGCAATTTGTATAGTATGATTTATCAATATAAGTTACGTTTGTGTTTTCTTCTAAAAAAAAACTCTTAATGGGTATATTTATGGATTAATTTGTCATTTGAGTACGAGTAAACGTTGAAAGAAAGTGCAAAATAAATTCCTTCGAACCACTTAATGTTTGCTCACGCACATTATTTTCATGCACTAAAATTAGTTAAAGTGTACGCAAGCTGATCCAGACATACAATGTAAAAAAAGAAGAGAGAACAAAATCATATCCAAGGAGATACTAATAGATTTGAAGGCTGCCGGGACCTAAAGAAAAGTATGATTGTTTTTACGAGGAGGAGAATGAAGCCTTGTGCTTCTCACCAACCGAACCCAATGTTTTAGACAGAAGTATGCTTTGGGACCAATGTTTAAACTTTAAAGAATCTTAGGCTTCCAAATCACTCAATTTCCCCCCTCTTTAATTTGAATAATGGAATTACCCAATAAGAGTTGTCTCCACTGGGTAGGGGTTTGCCGTCTGCTCCCACCTTGGAGTGAGCTCGATTCTCGAGGGTAGGCCAACCAGTTGAGAGGTGAAAGTTTACGTGGGTAGTCTCGAAGGCGCGTCTAGTGGTTCATCCCCTCTATGGTGCTTCTAATTGTTTACCGTGGGTGTTGGTTCCCTACGGCCGGCCTTAAGTGGATTAGTCTCATCCCGTTTGGGTGTAAGGATACATGCTATGTTGTTGAAAAAAAAAAATGAATAATGGAATTGACGTAACAAATCACCAAAAAGGGCCACTGATCCAAGTACTAATCACGAAGAACAAAATTGTAGGTCTTTACTTTCTTAGAGAAACTGGCTGTTGATTGATGCAAAGCTGTCGAAGAGGGTACTTAGCCTTGTGGCTGTAATCATATTACACATTCAGTGTATGGGCCACTATTTGACAACTTTCTTCTAACTGGGAAAAACCATGGACATAATCCAAGAGATTAAAATTGAGTTTGTACCACGGAATATATACCAAATTTGACTAAAAGTCTCAAAAATTCACTTGACTCTGACAAACTTTGCTATGCATATTACGGGTACCAAATGATGTGTCACCGTAAATGTCTCTCTCTCTCTCTCTCTCTTTTGGTACACCATAAAAGAATTGGTAAAATGTGTCTCATTTATTTTATAGTGGAGCATATTCTACTGATACAATTCCGACGCATTAGATGAGTACTAAATTATTCTGGTGACCAAATATTGTCACCATATCATTGCTCTATAGCTGCAGCCATTGCATCATATTTTGGTACATAAAAAAAACAGCGGTTGAAATAAAAGACAAACCTATTTTAAGATTTATTCAAGTATCGCTTATTTAATATTCGAGTCAATCTCAAGCAAGTATTAATCTATTTAATCACTCGCTGAGATAGAGTATTTTAGTCCTAAATTTAGCAACTCAATCTTACAAAAATTTCTATATCTTCTAGAATTTATTTTAAAATAGAGCTTTTTTTTTTATAAAACTATTATTACTAGTGTCGATACCTCTGTTCTTTTAAGTTTTTTCTGTTGAAGCTGACATCAGACTCACTATAAAAAGCCTTGGGTCAAGCATCGGTCTTACCGCTTCACATTGTAGCCATCTCACACACCTCACACGAGGGGCGCCATAAAAGCTCTTCTGATTTGTAATCTTCAAATAATAGTACATACTTAAATGAGCTTTCTGAACTACTAACGAACTTTGGATCTTGTTCGGTTTGGGTTTTGGTTTTGAATTTTGACTGGAAAGAGAAATATGGATAATGATTAGAAATGGGAAGTAATGATTGGAGAGAGATAGAGATAGAGAGAGAAATAATTGAAAATATGAGATAATGATTGAAAATAGGAATAATAATTGGCGAGAAATAAGAGTAAAAAAGTTCAAATTTGGGTCTCAAGACCCAAACCAAACAAGGCCTTGGTTTCTTTCAAGTTTCAAAGCCTAAGGGCTCTTCTGCATATTTAAATAAATTCAAGAATCTTCCACGAATTCGAACAAATTTAGGAGGGCCTTTCAACAAACTTTGAAACATTAATCTCATCCGCTAAGGGGATCAACAGCGGCCGTTAGATCTAGGGCTTTAAAGACTGTACGACCATATATATACTGCCTCTCGCCCATGTCAACCCCTTTTGCTGCCGCCTCATCTTTGAGAGAGAGAAAGAGAGAGACGAGAGAACAGAAGGATGGTTCAGAGGCTCACGTATCGGAAACGGCATAGTTATGCCACCAAATCCAACCAGAACAGGGTCGTCAAAACCCCAGGTACTCCTTCCATAACCCCAGTTTTGTATTGTATTGTTTTGTTATTGCGGGTGTGTGTGATTCCAGTTGCAATCGACTGATTCATAGTTCTGTTTTTACCGTGGATTTCATTCGTATTTTGTTGTGTTGAATGCGTTCTGTGATAATATTTGCATTTGTGTGTGAAGAAAATTATGGAAATGGTAGTATTTGATTACTGAATTGAGCTAGTTTTTTTGGTGGAATTTAGGAGGGAAGTTGGTGTATCAGAGCACCAAGAAGAGAGCCAGTGGACCCAAGTGTCCTGTTACTGGAAAGAGAATCCAAGGGGTATGTCATTTTTCTCCATTTCATTGCTTGGATTATTATGAGTACATGGTCGCTGTGTTTGTCTAGTATTTTGTTCACTTCTTGTATTTGATTGATCAATGGTTAATTCGTTCAGTAACTTATGGGGAATCCGCTATTTGATAGTACGAGCACTAGGCATCCGGTATTTGATAGTCCAAGCACTAGGCATTCGTTACATGACGGGACTTTACAATTCTATGAATAGATGATTTTGTTTGTTCTAGGGGAATGGGTATGTTTTTAGAGAGGATAGTGTAGAAAAAGATGGAGTGGGGAAGGAAGAATGTTATATGCAATTATTTGATTTGGGTATGGATACGTCTGTTGCAGTCCAATGGATGCAGGGGATTCAATACATTATTCAGAATAGCAAGAATGAAACCCTCCCTCTTTTCCTTTTGCGGACGAGTTACGACGGAGATGCAAAGTGAAAAAGTTCATTTCGTATACGCTTCCAATCAATCTGTCTTCCCATGCCTATTTGGGTATTTGTGCATTTGTTGATTGTAGTCTTGCTTATGACTTCTGTGTAAGGTTTCCAAATTCACAATGCTAGAAATCCGTGTAATTCTACAATGGTACTACTAAAAGAAAAAGAAACTCGTCATTTCGTTCTGAAGCTGGGGGCGCTTGTTCCTACTGCCTACCATCTTAGATTCACTAATGACTGGTAAAACAGGGGTTAGTTCTACTTTCTCCATCATGCTTCTAATTTCCCGCTTGGGTTAACCACATTTGTGAAAGATCTCAATTTTGTTTTGTCGTGTATTGAACAAATTAGTTTGTGAATTTTTTTAATTCTGAGTAGAGTCAAACATGTGTATGGTACGAATCAGTGTGTGGAAAAAGGTTTAATCCAGATTCCAAAGGGATTTGAGTGAGAATTCAAGCTTTACTTGATTGTATTGTTTCAACGTGCAACTACTGGATGCTTTAAGAGATCCAGTAGTTTAGATGCATGTCTTATTTAGAAACTAATACATTTGATTGCTTTGGGTATGTTAGGTAAAAAAATGCCAATTTGCCATCTCTAATTTTCTGTTTCCTGTGAACAAGGTTTCATTTTTTCTTTTAGTAAACAGAAATAGATGGCATGTTTGTGTTCTGCTTGATTTTAGAAGAGCAAAAAGAAGAGATGGCATTAATATCCCTCTTTGCTACTCCTGCTGCTGCTTCCTAGCTGCTCTGTCACCTCGTCCTCAATCATACTCTCTCCTCTTTTGTCTGCCTACAACTCAACTCGAAACATCCCAATTCTACTCTCCTTATCCCTCGACCTGCAAATCAAGTTGAATTGTGTGCCCAACATGATTTCCGTAAGGGGGGGACTGTTGAGGTAGGTGGGTATGGGGGTCAAAGACAGATGGAACCCCAGATTGAGGTGAAGGGGGAGCACCCAAAAAAACATAGCTGCTGGAGAGATAGAGGGAGAGACGGTCATAGAGATAGATTGACGAACACATGTCAAATTAATCCATTTAATAGGGGAAAACAAGGTTGCATTGAAGTTATGCCCAGCTGGTACTCACACGTGGCTCTCGTGGCCTTGGATCCGGTTTTAGGTTTTGAAAATGATGGAAGCTACATTTTGCCATTTCCTCAATTGTCAGCAATTTTGAAAGTCAATTTTCACTTGTTGAACATGAAAATAAGCAATCTAATTTTGGAAATTCTATATATCGCGTGATTGATTGATTCTAACTCCAAGATCCAAGTTATAGAAACTAGCCATTCGAGAACTCTATATGTACAACCTCATTGTTATATCAACTTCGTAGAAAGCTTAGTTGCCTTCTGGCCATGTTGTATGACAGTATTGGGTTTTGGATTTTTGTTGTCATTTGAATGAGTCTGCATTTGCATGCATGTTCAATTTTTATTTATTTATAGAAGTATGAGAATTTTTTTATATTTATTTTTGCTGAGCCAGTTGATTCACTTTTGTAGCAATAAAATAGCAAAAGTTTTGGTTTGCATGTGCTTATTTTTTTTTAGTACTTCTTTGGTGTACCTTATTGTTCTTATCATGTGATGAACTGATTTTCTCTGGAAAATATAGCCTTTTTTCCTCCTTGACTCCCTGTCCTTTATTATTTAGTGGTTTGTATCTATGACTTTAGGGGCTTGGCTTCTCTGTTGTATTGGCCACATGTAACCTCTCCGTTTGCTAATTATGGATGAAGATGCTCTAAGCACTCGGTTATGCAATTTCTTAGTAGTACCTGAAGAGGTTATAACTTGTTCTGTGCAATTTTATCTATTTGCAGATTCCTCACTTGAGACCTGCTGAATACAAGAGATCTAGATTGTCTAGGAACCGCAGAACCGTGAACCGTGCCTACGGTGGTGTATTGTCTGGAAGTGCTGTTAGGGAGAGGTAAAACTCACTGGACTTGTACCCATGATGGGCTTTTTCCTTTTCTGATTTCCCGCATTCAGCAATTATTTTGTTATGTATGCTTGCTAGGGTAAAGTCAATTGGTTTTCTTATTGTATTTTCCCATTGTGATTTATGGTAGGATTATCCGTGCATTCTTGATTGAAGAGCAAAAGATTGTGAAGAAGGTTCTAAAGATCCAAAAGGCAAAGGAGAAGCAAGTCTCAAAGAGCTGATAACTTTTACAGGGTTAATGCTTCGAAGAAGTTTCAAGTTTGATAACGACAATGATGAAGAAACTTGGAAAAGTTTTTGTTTAGGTGCCTCAAAATTCTGAAATGGTGGCTTGTACTTCAGTTTATCCGAGACTACTTGGGGAACTCTTGTTTAGTTTTTTTGACAAATCAATCTCTTGACGTTTCGTTTTCTGTAATCTGTGTCATTTGACAATGAAGGCATTTCATATGTTATCTTGCAGTTCCATTTTGTTTTATTAGTGGATTCTCTTATGTTGATTTTGTTTTTGATATTGTGTTCTTTCACTTGTGTTTAGGGATTGGCAACTGGTCAGTTCGGGCCTGATTTTTGACAAAACAACACCGAAACCCAATTTGCAACTGTTCCTGAACCATAACCCGATGGGTTTCTTTTCGCGTCTTTTTGCCTAAACTCGTTCCTTAACAAAAAGGGTTGAGTTTTTTTACCCAAACCCGGTTGCGTGTGCATAAAATTTTCTGTATGTATAGTGGGTGTCGTGTGTGTGTATATAGGCATTTGTATGTTCGGTGTAGGTATTCTGTGTTATCATACTTGGGCTGAAACCTGTCAGTCTTTCGAATTACTGTAAATGAAGACCACACTCACGGTTAAAAAATTACTCGTGAAAATCTCTTTGATCGGTGTGGATCTGTTCTGGTATCCATCAATTTGGAGTTGGGATTTGCCTTTGTCTGGATTTGTAAGGGTGATTATTCATCAATCATTTCTCATTGGGAAATTGAGTTTGAAAAAGATGAGAGGAGACCACAGGGAGGATAATGGTGCTCTATTTTGAGGAAAGAGGATGGTTCATGAATAGCAGGACATTAGAATTAACGTTGTAAATGAACTGAGTCGTTCGTGAACTATTCAAGGCTCGACTCAGTAAAGGCTCGTTCGAGTTCGATTTGGATACTAAACGAACTGAACCTAAACCTCAATTTTTGACTCGTTTAATAAATGAGCCAAACTTGAACTTGACAATATTCGGCTCGAGTAGGCTCGCGAACTTGGAATATATGTATATCTCATAAGAATTTTCTAAATAACCTTGGATATGTATAAACTTTCATATATGCATAATGAAAATTTTGTAACTTTTGCCTGTATTAACTTATAAAAGTATTATAAACTTAAATTTTAATATGATTTTATGATTTTATATATGTATGAACTTATTTTATGTACAAAACAATGAAGTTTTAGACTTATATGAGAGTATAAAAATCTAATATTTTTCACTCGTTAAGGCTCGTGAACCAGGTCGAGTTCGACTCAAACCTCGGTAAGCTCGACTCGTCAAATTTTCAATGAGTCTAAGCTTGGCTCGAGTTCGTTTAAAAACTTAATGAATGAACTTAAACATTCTAAAACTCGGCTCGATTCGGCTCGTTTATAGCCCTAATTACATGTAGGTTGTAGCTAACTAAAAAGAAAAATGTATGTCAAGAATGGGATTCGAACCCATGCCCTTTCGGACCAGTACCTGAAACTGGCGCCTTAGACCAACTCGGCCATCTTGACATTGTAACGAAAACTGAACATATTCAATATAACTATGACGTGATGCTTGTGTTCGGGCTTGTTAAGAAACTCATTTGTACATGTTTCGCTAGGTAACAAACGTAGCATAAAAGTATCCTAACCTACCACTAGGATCGTTCAGCTTATACTCATCTGTCGCAATTTGTTGTGAATAATTTTTTTTTGGAACTTCTCAAAAAATTGTATATGTTTCATGATCTATAATGTTTTTTATGATTTAGAAATATTTGTTTAACAAAATTAATTAAAATTTATCAAACAATATCGATCCATAGTAAATATAAAAACTATTAAAAATTAAAGATATAGATAATTTTTTGAGATGTCAAAAAAGGAAACATGCATAACAAATTGGGACGGAGGGAGTAGTAAATACAATATTCAAGGTTTTTAAAATCAACTTGATTAAAACTCGTTCAAGATCATTCACTTAATAAAAAATTAAACTTGAAGTCTTGAACAATTTTTAGTGTCTAAAATTCTCAACCAAGATTGAGAGACAGTGACACCGTATTAGACGCGTTAACATGGTGTCACCACTCCATACATTTTTTACCATGTCAACACAAGACTAGCAGCTCAACTAAATCGCCACTATCGTGGTTGCTTGGTTCCCTTTCTAGGAACAAGTCTTCTACTTGATGTACTTTAATTAGGATTATTAGAGCCTAGAGGAATCGCATTGGGCCCAATTCATACCCATCGCTCATTGCGTGTGCAGCTTGTAACAGCTGCTCTTTCATTTTTGGATCTTATTACTATTTCAGTATTTCTATAACTTAGGTGTCCGGGCTCGACCAATCTCGGGTTCAATTCCACCACCTATTTGCTAAGAATCAAATTAAAACCGGAGCAAAATTCTGTACTGGCCCCGTCTCGAACCATTTCTTGATCTTATTAGTACGCCCTTAATCATAATCACTTTGATTATTCAACGATCCATTTGCATCTCTTGTGACTTCATAAGTGCATAAACCCCACACTAGTCTCCAAAAATCCAAACATCAACACTGTTTATTAGCACATCACCTGAAAGACACTTCTCTAATTCGATCACTGTTTTTCACGCTCATGAGTTATATCCAGAGAAAAATGTGCATTTGAATAATGCAGTCGTTATGTTCTACGAAATTACTAAATAAGAAATCACGAAGTTGGGTAATGTTGAGAATAAGATGATCAAGATGATGGATATGATTCCCAGTTTAGTTTTGGTAGTTGTTTTAATCTGTCTGCACTCAATACCGATACGGTTTCTGTTCAAGCTGTGAATAGCTTTTCTGTGGCTTGACTTCCTTTTCTGCTGGCTATTTAGTTTGGGATTGCAACCCATATGTGACGTTCCGTTCTAATGTTCATCCTTATTTGGTGGTGATGGGAGTTGGCTTTAGACATGGCTGACCTAATTGCTGAAACGACCCTTTCATCAAATGCCAGTTCAGGTAAACATGCATTTGCCTTCTGGAATTGTGTTTCCTTTCGCAGTATAGAGTACATATCGCAAGATTCTGTTCATGAAACAATTTTCTAATGTCAGAGTAACTGCTGAATCCACTACTAGTAAACTCGCTCTACGTGTATATCGACTTTCCTGTTTATGTTGTATGGTATTACCAAACTGTTCATTTGCTTGTGACCTTGAAAGGCAACCTCACGGGTCCCGAACTCGAACCCATGCATCACCCTCCCTCCATAGTCTGGACCTCTATCGTTGTTGTAAATACACAAAAGAAGTTGAATAAATGAAGTGCGAAAATTACGCTATAAGTATACAACAAAACTGTACAGAGGACAATGAACAAAATATGCTTCTGATGCAAGCTTATGTTCACTTCATCCCCAAGTGGGATGTAAACTACTTATCCTTTACATTCATTCAATCAAGTATAACATTTTTCTGAATAAGTAGTGGATATCTCACTAGGATAGGAGGGTGAATCCCATGGTAGACAGGGCTTCCATGTATCTGGAAGATTCAGAGTCAAACTGAAAGCAGGCAAGCAAATGGTTTGGGATGTTTCCCCACTGATGATTCCTGAAGCCTACTTCATCCTCTCCGGTGCCTATGCTTCCTTGTATATCCTGTGTTGAACTGATGGGGATACCGTTGAACTGTTGTGAGCCTTCAAAGTCGATATTCTCGGAAATCTTTCCACCGGGAGTATTGAAAACCATAGATCCAACATCCACTGTATTCTTGGTGGTGGATCCTAATAGTTCAAATGGCGAAAACATGAAACGAGCCTGAAGATCTCCGTTTGGAATGGTAAAAGGAGATGATTTATAAACTGCTGGATTCATCGCTTTATGTGAGGGGATATCTAGAGCTGGAAAACTGGCAGTAGAAGCCTGATGTGTACCGTTATTACTGCATAACTGGAAAGTTGATCCAGTTTCGCTTGTGCAATAGATGGACTCTGAACTGAAGCGAGCCGAGTCTACACCTTGGGTGTATATATCGTGCGGAGTAGTTTCAGTTACTGAAGATACCCATGAATGAGAAAGAGTTCTCTGTGCCATGGAGTTAGTTTTCTTGAATATTCTACAAATTGCCCATGCATCCTGTGGGTCAAAGGAGAAAAGGGATGGTTTAACACGTAGTCTAGCCATTAATGATCCATATAAAAGGTAATGGGAAATGCTAGGTGTCCAGAAATTCTACCCAGAAAACTGGAATGAGTGGCTCAGATTCACTTAGTCACTCATTCTAGTTTTTGAGTATGTAGCACTGCTGAAAGCTAACAACAACTAGAAGCAGAGGGATTGCATGTGATAGACTTACATTTGGAGGCAGGGTTTTGTCAAAAATCTTCTTATTAGGTGGTGATTGATCAGAGATAGAAGGGAGTCGGAACTCATGCATCATCCAGTCTGTTTTGATTCCTTTGGCAGCTTTTCCTTTGTAGAACACTAGGGATTTCTTCAAACCTATGCACTTGGTGGTGCCATCGGAGGAGTAAATTGGCCTGTCTGTTCCAGTTGCCTTCCAAAAACCAGCACCTGTGACACGGTTTGGTCGCGCACTGTTCCTGTACTTGCGGTCCCTAGGGCAGTAGAAGTACCACTCTTTCTCCCCAGTAGAACACAGCTCTGGTCAAAAGTTATTAGAGGAAAATAATTAGTAATTTGTATCAAGAAATACAAAACCAAATCAAAAGAAAAGGAAGAGAAGACTAGTTTGCTTTTAGTGATCAAAACTTCATATAGTATCATGCATGAGTGATAGATTATCTTACTTGGAAGATCCCAAGGATCGTATTTGTAGATATCCACTTGCTTAATTAGCTCGATAGGGAGACGTCGCTGTTGAATCTTCCTCTTCAGATAGAACCCAACAAGCTCCTCATCTGTCGGGTGAAATCTGAACCCCGGCAACATGATATCGTCTATCGTATCATTCGCACACTTCTCCTCCATACTTTTCTTCCTTATCTCCCCAGAACCAAAAAAATAGCAAGAGGTCTACAGGTAGAGGGTAAAACTTAGTATTAGTTGAGCTGAATTGATCATGTGATCAGTATCATTGTCTAAACTAGAAGCTTTTGGAAAAACTAGACCACATCCACTGAGTGAAAATCTCAGGATTCGTTAGTGGTAGTGTAGAACAGCTTAAAATATGAAGCAGTTCAATGGCATGAACAGATGAACTTAGAAGCTCTTCACTGTGCTATCACATGGTTCAAAACCCATTAAATGCTTCCTAAAGAGGGTGCTACCTCCGTAGCTTCAGCCACCCTTTTAGGATGTTTCTGCGAAAATCACGATAACTTACTGAGAAGCTTAAGCTAAAAGCTCTATCTTCAAAACAGTTACCAAGGAACTCAAGTCAAAGGCTAGGACTTCAAATGAAGCTCACTACCCTTTACTAGCCCATCTCGGATGCGTTTAAATACAAATTTATGTTATGGGGTCGTGTCATGTTTGTGTTCGTGTTACTCTATCCGTTCCTAAATGATAGTCCACTACGAAAAGACATACAATTTTTGGATCGAGAAATAAAATGCCTCCGAACATAATTTTTTCGAGTCGGGTTAAAGAACCTAGCTGTTCGAAATTTCCACCCTTAGTTTATGGGAATATTAAAACCAAACTGATTTCACACTTCTCAAGCTGTGTACGTATCCTTCTCCTTGTATTTGATGATCTTCAATAAAATAATAGAGCTGAAATTGATATGCCCCTTGGACATAAATATATCATTAGATACTGCCAGCCTTGGATCCAAAAATGCCAGTTTCTATTCCATTCCATTCTTCTAAGATCCTTCTATTCCTTCACCGTGTCTGTTAGATACATGCACGTGACCTGTCAGACTCGGGAAAGTCTGGGTGCAATCTGGAGAGAGATATTTTGGATCTTGACTAAGATTTCTTAAACAAACATGAAAGGGAGCATGAAATATGTCATGGTGGGTGGCCCAGTCAACCCGAGCCTCTCTCTCTCTCTCTCCTCGGATGTCCAAGTCAGCTTGCGTGCACCTTAACTAATTTCGGGGCCTTGAAGTTAACAACTGGACATAACCTCTAGTCGCCCCAAGGTTTAGAATGGTTGGCCTCCGTAAGATTCGAACATGCGACCTCACCAGAGCCCCTCTCTCTCTCTCTCTTTGAAGGTTAATCCCTAATAAATAAAACGTGGGTTAATCGAGCTATTTGACATGTAGAAAATTTGTTTCCTGAATCTTCTTGCTGGAAAAGTTTATTCAGTTTCTCATTTTCACACTCCCTAAAGAGATAAACGAAAAATTGGGCATTCTACATTCATGCATATAATTTTATTTATTTTTCCTCAGCATTTGGGCTCACATTGGCGTCTTATTATGATGTTTTTATGAACTTATTCTGCTTCTTTGTATGAGTTTGCATGTATGTTGTAGTTTCTTTTGTACCCTTGATGAAATAGTTGTAGGTTCGAAAACTAGTTGTAGGCAAACAGTTTTTCCCCTCTAAATAGGTGCATGAGCTTTTCACTGTCTGATTATGAACATTCTACATTCATGGTGAACTGCACTGTCTGATTATGTACATTCTACATTCATGCAGTTCACCAAACTGTAAGAGTGGTGCAGTTCAACTACTTGCTTGACTGTTTTCTTTTTATTGCTAATTTGCTATGTTGACATCATAAGTCATTGGTCTATTGAAACTAACTTAATAAAAAGATCATGTTAGATTTAGATAGTAGATAATGCAAATATGAAATGCGCGTGTACACTGCACTCAGCGCTCCTGCAAAATGACCAAAAAAAAAAAAATGAAGCATGAAGAACAATATCATATTAGTAGCATGACATAAGAAACAAGACTGGTTGCATGATTGATTGATGGTATGGTAAACCAAAGCAACTCCAATTTTTTATGACTGGTGGAATTCCTAGCAATGGCTTAGAGGTGGTAACTTTGTTGGTCGTATTTGTTTGTTTTCAGTTATCTTTCTCGTTATCTGAATAATATCTAAAATTTCCCTTGCCCTAATTTTAACCTAATCAAAAGAGTTTGAAGTTCCTGAATTTAGTTCTTGGAAATGCTGAATCCAAGTTCTAAGATGCCTCAAAAATTCCAAAGGGAATGGACATTGATTCCCCTAGTTTCTCTTCCGTTAGAGCATCTCCAACTCTTTATTTTTCCCAACCAAAATATAGAAAAATTACATTTTTTGTTTTGCCTAATCGTTTTTTTATCTATGTAATCCAACCCGACTCTCTTTTTTCCCTATCCATCCATACATCAAGGCTGGCTTTGTACTTTGTTGAGTGAAATGGAGGAATCTGAACGCTCCATACCGTTTCCCTAGCCTCTCTAGGCTAGGTAAATGTAGCTAGTGAAGTTGGGCTGAGGCAAAATGCCTAGCCAGATGGAAATCCTTTTTAATTTAATCTAAATATGGAAAAGTCCATCGGAGCGAAGAAAAATGGGTTGGGCTAGCTATTTTTGCCAACAAGACTCGATCATTTGCCTTGTGAGTCGAAGATGCTCTTACAACTCCAATAAAGACTATAAAGCCCTTGTCGAAAATAATGAGGAGGTACGTACATAAGGGGCACTTTTGACTTTTCGATTATTGATTAGGAGGTGTATTTGTATTTCACTAGTTTGAATACTGTGAGTGCTCAAGTCATAGAGTTTTAGTCTCATATTGGACAGTTTGCTTAAGTTTGCTAACCATGTCTGCTAGATTGAGAGCAAGCAAAGTACCAGAAATGAATTGAGGGGTGAAAACCTTGGAGTCAAATGCCCAGCTGGGAAACTCCAAATTTAGTGCAATTCTCCAAATTCGGACCTCGTTTGAAACCCTACTTGTCTGGTTCCAGGACCTAGGGTTTGCCAACCCATGCGTGCAACCCAAGTTGGAAAATGGGTCATGTTCTTCTAACCAAAGCTTTCTTGCCTCTTTCTGTGTAACCGTTTAATTCCTTTGCACAATCATGTTCCCAATGGTGGATTTCCACCATTTAATATATATATATATATATATATATATATATTTTGTTGCTAAGTGCCTAAGTACATTTAATAATTAATCAAGGCCAAATCTCATTTACTTAACCTCTACAATTAGCAGACTCGGGATCCTGTAGCGTAGCATCTCAATTGTCTAAAAATGTTTTCAATGGTCCAGATTCACAGACGTTTTTTTACCGGTCAAAGTCATTCATTACCGGTAAGAAAACTTTAGCGAGTCTGGAACATTGATTTTCAAAATAGACAATTGTGATGTGCAGCTGGAACATTGATTTTCAAAATAGACAATTGTGATATGCGCTGCACGGTACAACGCATTAAGTGCGTTGCACTATCCCCACTTCTACAATTAGGTGGCTGTTTCATTTGCTGTAGTTCTTTAGCCCTGTTTTGATTTCATCCTTCTTAAAATTATCTGCAAATGTCCTGAGCAGCCTATTTGTGATGCACATTTTTATTTTAATTTCCATAGTTTATGCACATTTTAATTTTAATCACCATTGTTTAGGCATTATTAATCCAACAGTCCAACTGCTATCACTTTTTGAAAATGATTAGCACAAAGATGCAAACAATCTAGATTTATGGCCTAATTGTCTCATCTGAAAAAGAACTTTTGAGTTCTATATCTTCATTGCTCATAATAGAAGTTCAAACATGTCTCTTCTTTTGAAAGAAGAGTTGTGAAAGTTCAGGAGTCCACAGTATCAACTTCAATGACATATGAAAAACAACTGAACCACTCAATTAAGATGGTTCTATCAACTTTTTTCTCTGTAGGAACTGAATTTGCAAACGATGTGCCAAGTAACCTGATTACTTTCATCATAAAATCTTTTCTCCACAAGTTCCTTTAAAAGGGTATTAATATATCGATACGTTTGTTTAACTCGTTCAAAAAACTATAAAATCTTATTCCCCATTTCAAAAAGATTGTCCATTACGGAAGATGAGAACTTAAATTTTTTGTAAAAAATTTTTGGACAAATATTTATATTCATAAGTTCTCATTTTAGGTAATGGGCAATTGTTTTGGAATGGAGGGTATGTTTTTTTTTACCGCACTATTATTACTAATATATGCATTTTGATGCATATATTGATGATTTATTGAGATACTAAAGTTAATAGTATAATTTTTGAACACCCTATTACAAATTTATGGAGCCGCTACTGGTGGATAACTAGTATTATTTAAGCATCCAATTGATAGTTGACTTAAATAAGGAGCCTATAAATCACCTAGAATGAACTGGCTTGTTAATGCATGTTTGAACACAGTGACTTGTTAATGCAATCAGGCTCTAGTCCAGTCCTCGTCCATCCATTCAGTCTGGTTCAGTTTTGCTTAGTTGTGGACTCATTTGGTCCTGCTATGTAGCAATCTCGAAAGTCCATTTTGTAGCTCTCAAGCAATAATACTCATCCGTGTAAAGAGTTAACTTGATTAGACATCAATAATCACGTGCAGTGGCGGAGCCACTACCAGACCAGTGTGGGCACAGGCCCACACTGGACTTTTGAGAGTTTTTTTTTTTTTTTTTTTTTTTTGCATTCTTATAGAAAAATGTATTGGAAATTTCACCGGTACATCATATTATTTATACAAAAGATTAATTATTGCTCTTGGGAACCACTTTATGGTGTTATAACATCATTCTCCTATGCATATTGATGTGGGACTTGAGACTAAATATGTGAATTTTACCTTACTATGAGATGATGAAGGCCGTAAAAAAAAAAAGATCACGGAGAAGGATTTTAGGGCGCCACACAGAGATACCCCAGAATCATCAAATAACTAATTACTGCAAACAAACTTCAATTCACTGAATTTTTGCCTCGAAACTATTAGGTTTTTATGGATTTATAATCACTATATTACCATAAAATGTAAGTCTTTTTTTCCTTACGATATACATCAACAAGGGTTAGTGAAAAAATTAGTGTGTTAACAACTAAAGAGAGTAGTTGGAAATCTCTCAACTAACTCGAACCACAAACCTCCCATTGGAATTCAAAGGGTATACTCAAATAGGCTGAGGCACATTTTTACACTACAAAGTACTGGCGTTTATGGTCTAATTGTGCCCTCACTCGTGTGATTTTCTGGCTACGCCACTGATCACGTGTAGGAAATCAATCAGTCCAAGAAAAAACCGTAAATCATCCATTCTTATTGACCCAAAGGAAAAACCTTGGGGCATTTACCAGCCACTCCAATTTTTAGAGCAGCTGCACATCCCACTCCATTGTTGACGGAAAAAAGCTCATCCCACTCCAAATCTTTCTGGCAGCCCGTCCGTCTCCCCCCCCCCCCCCCCCCCCCCCCCGTCTCTCTACCCATCCCACCTAAACCCCAGGGTACCCTATAAAAGTGTCTAAACCTAAACCCTAAGGTATCCTATGAAAGTGTCTAAAATCTTAGGGTACCCTATGAAAGTGCTAAATTTTAAATTCTTAAATGTACGTTCTAAATCTTAAATGTACGATCTAAATTCTAAATGTACAGTCTAAATTCTAAATATACGGTCAAAATTCTAAAATGTAAATTCTAAATGTACGGTCTAAATTCTAAATGTACAGTCTAAATTCTAAAATATACATTCTAAATGTACGGCCTAAATTCTAAATGTACATTCTAAATTCTAAATGTACGGTCTAAATTCTAACTGTACGGTCTAAATTCTAAAATGTACATTCTAAATTTAGGGTACCCTAAACTTTAGGGTACCCTAAACTTTAGGGCACCCTAAACTTTAAGGTACCCCATGAAAGTGTCTAAACCTAAACTTTAGGGTACCCTATGAAAGTGCCTAAACCACTAAAAACCCTATAATAGGAAAGTGCACCCTTAAGTGCCTAAGCCCCAAAAAAGAGTGATTGACCTTAATGGAGTTGGTGGTAATTAAAAAGAATGATTGGAGTTAGTGGTAATACATATTTATTTTTTGTACCGGCCCGTAATAAAAACATTTTGGGAGGCCGAATCCAAACTTTATGGGCCTGTAGGCCCAACGTGATAATGTCCATATTTTCCATCCCAGTCCGGTTCAGTTTTTCATTTTGCATTTTTCATTGTGAAGTTTTGTGTTTTGAGTGTTTTCTAAACTGCGTTATGTCAGCTGAATGCATTTCAAAAATAAACTGAAGAATTAGTAATCCAAAGAATCATATTTCAGTGTTTGGCTGTCTCGAGCTCTAAAATGTGATACCAAACCGTTCACTTTGTAAATCTTGATGTGTACAAGCATTGTGAAAAATTAAGTCATCCGGGCATCATTAACCTAGTAGACAAACCACATTTTTCTTCAGTAAGATAACAATTAAAACAATTTAAAAAATACAAAGCATGATTATTTGATTTGATCAGTAAGCTATCGATTCCCGATCAACCTGATTTTTTATTTTGTTGTCATCGTCTAGCTCTAAACGTGAACGATTCATATTGTATTTTCAAGCTCAAGATGAGATCCGAATCGAAAGCGCAACAACCTGTAATTTCTTGGAGCACGGCAGTATGACCCTGAGTCCCTTTTGAATCTGGTTATATTTTCACTCACAAGCTCCTCCGCAAAATCTATTATTCACGTATCGTCCAAATAATGCTACATTGGGCTCAAATCCCTCTAGGTTTGATAATGGCACCATCTATTCAATATTGGCATTCAAAAAGCTTTATTTACCAAACCCAAGAATGAAGAGTTTATTGCTAGCTTTTTTTGGGTCTGTAATTCCATTAACGTTTTCTGTTTAAAGTTTAAAGAGATAATATATATATATATATATTAAGCGCAAAATGTGAACAAAAAATAGCATAAATTTGGCCTAGGTTCACCTAGTCACACTTAAATAAATTTTAATGGGTGTGTTAAAAATTTGGTGTCCATTGCATATTTGACACTCTCTGTACCATTCAAGTGTACAATACACATTTCCCCTTTGTGTGTGTGTTTTTTTTCCTTCTTAATTTGGAAATAACAACAATTTATCATAATCCAATTTTGAGAAAAAACGAGTAAAAAGTAAAGTCCTTGTTACCATTTCTTTCCCTTGTTACAAAGACTAATGGAACAAGGAGAACGGACATCATACTCCTAGACAAAGCTAAGAATAATTTTGTGCCCAGTCCGAGACTCAAACTCAAGATTAGCAAGAAACCAACCAATGAAACACTCACAGGGACAAGCCCACACCTAAAGGGCCAAGCTCAAAACACCTGCAAGCCCAGAACCAAAAACAAAAAAGAGAGAGAACAATAAACTTGTATTGGCTTTGCTAATTAGTTAATTCGAGAATGATAAATGTTTGCAATTAGTGCAAGAAAACACCTTAAATTATCCATTCTTATTTGACCCAAAGGAAAAACCTTTGTGAGGCCGAATCCAAACTTTATAGGCCTAACGCATTGTTCTTAAATGGATTTTATCTCATAAAATTTAGTTTTGATAAAATTTAACATTCTCAATAGCAAAACTAGATTTTATCTCACAAAATCATTTACAAAACACCTTTATCAACCCTAAATTTAATCCATTGAGAAAACAATGTTATTTTATCACACCTCTAAACAAAACTACATTTTGTCAAAATTAGATTTTATCAAATAAAATCCATTCAAGAACTAGGCAAGTACGGCCTTGTTCTTCAAAAGAATTTTATCTCATAAAATCTAGTTTTGATAAAATCTAATTCTTAACGGATTTTAGTAAAACTAGATTTTATGAACACTAGATTTTATCTCACAAAATCATTCACAAAACACCTTTATCAACCCTAAATTTAATTAATTGGGAAAACAATGTCATTTTATCACACCTCTAAACAAAACTACATTTTATCAAAATTAAATTTTATCTCATAAAATTCATTCAAGAACAAAACCTAAACATGTGAAGTCAGGGCATTGAACGAGCAAGTAAATACAGTAGATGAAATAGCTATTTATTAATTTGTTGATATTGCAGCCAACACACACACAAATAAATAAATAAAATTTGTCTTTGAAAATATTTGCTGTGGCCCCACCCACAATCCGGAAGAATATTTACTGACGCCAAAACCCAAACAAAGCCGGAAATGATCGCCGTATAAAAATACTTTTGGGCGGGCAGTGGAAGGAAAAACCGGCAAAAACAAACCATTCTCAGATATAAAACCCTCTCTCTCTCTCTCTCTCTCTCTAAAACTACAACACACCTGTCTGCCTTTTCCCTCTCCCATTCCTCGAAGAGCTAGGGTTTTAGCCACGACCGCCGAACAAGATGATAGCCGACCGTGGCAAGAAATCCAAGGTCGCCGATGAGCAAGATTCCGAGCACATTGACGCTGAACTCGTTCTCTCCATCGAGAAATTACAGGAGGTCCAAGATCAACTCGATAAGGTCTCGCTTTTCGCTTTTGAATTTTTTAATTACGCTCCCTTATGGCCATGAATTTCTGATTGTTCGTCTCCCAATTGATATCTATATGTATTGATGTATACACATTTGCATGAATCGATATAGTAACTTTTTTTTTCCCGGTAGTTGTAAGTATTTTGTTCCTGTGACTGGGTAGGCTGTCTTTTATGTTTGTGCATTGTCCTAGTTTGCGAACTTCAGAGTGAAACTGGTGGTCGTTCTTGATTGGGTGGTGGTGATTGAAGATAAGACCAAACCCGAGTCTTTTAAGTCCCAATCAACAGGGGTTGGCTGCATGAATCCATTAGGTGTATCGAGAGCATTGCGTTCCCTAATATCCAGTGGCGGAGGCAGGATTTGGCCTAGTGGTGGCTCTATTAGATGGGAGTCTACTAGTATTTGTTGCATGTTCCACTAAGATTTTCACTTTCTAAATTTTAACTTAAGAGATAACAAAATTTTAGTTTTTGTATCATTAAGCTTTTTTGGGTGTAGCCGTATTCAAAATTTTATGTTTTTAATTGCTGTAATTCGCTACACAACCTCAAAGACTAAGCAGTTAATAGGCATATAAGTTAGTACTAGTGGAGAATCTAGAGCCCTTTGTTTTGTCTCCTATTTTATCTTGTAGCCAACTTGCCGAGCTTACTGTTTGCCCTACATAAATAATCAATCCTCATCTCTGTTTCTATTATATGTATCTAGGGGAAAACTATAGTTTTGATGATTGCAGTGGTAATCGAAAGAAATTGAGATTCTGCTTAGAATTTGATCTTTTCTTCACCGAGCTCAGTGTCTACCTCGATAAGTTGAGGACATTTAAGGCAGTCGGCCCAAGTCTGATAGAACATGAAGAGCCACCCTTGTACAAGTTAATTACTATGGTGGTCAGAGGTTCTTCTTTAGATTCATCATCTTTTATCATAAATGATGGTTTTATATTCTACTTTAGTCTTTTACCCTAACCTTGATATTTGGAGAGAATATGCTTAAAAAATGAGTACGTATCTACTGTTTTTCCAGTTCTTTGTTAATATATTGCAATAAAAGAATGAAGACTTATAGATGATCTCTTTAAGGCCCCATAAATATATATCTTCATTTTTTGTGTTTGTTGTTTTTCATTCACTTCTATAAACAAAATTAGTCCTGAGCTTCTATGGATCATGAGTAGTTCATCAAATGCCAGTTTAGATTTTCTATTGGTCATTAAGTCTATGCATTGCTGCCCAGCAGGTTAATGAAGAAGCCAGTGAGAAAGTTTTGGAAGTTGAGCAGAAGTATAATGAGATTCGCCGGCCTGTCTATGATAAACGAAATGAGGTCATCAAATCTATTCCGGACTTTTGGTTGACCGCTGTAAGAAATCTGGCAATTCTCTTTTCCTGTTCACTTAGAACACAAAAGTTTTACTTTTTCTCATTTGAAGTACTTCTGCATATTGCTTGTTGCAGTTCCTAAGTCATCCTGCACTTTGTGATCTTTTGAGCGAGGAAGACTCTAAGGTTTGGCATGTCACGAAAAGATGAATTGGAAAATTATTTCCTTTATTTTCCATTTTGCGGATAATTTATTATATTTTTATTTGAGTTACTGGGATCTGATATTAACACATGTGGACGATCTCCTCAACTGTTCTTGGACATCGCTGTTTCTGCCCATTTAGATTTGCAAGTATCTTGATTGTATTGATGTGGAGGATTTTAAAGATGTGATGTCAGGGTACGCTATCACATTTGTACGTCTTTCTTCCCTTACCTTGATTAGTTGGGTTAGTCATTGGTAGAATAGTTGTTTATTATTCTTTTTCTCATAGGCTCTCAGAATAGATAATCCCCTTTACTTTGACTATTGATCTTGTCTTGAGTTCTTACTAACTTTTATGCATTTGTTAAACTAACAGAACTTCAAACCTAATCCGTATTTTGAAGATGCAAAGCTGACAAAGACATTTAAATTCTCCGAAGAGGGAACGACCAAGATAACTGGCACAAACATCAAGTGGAAGGAAGGCATGGTAATCTTGATCGTTTATGTGTCTTCATTTAACCTTAACTCTTTTCAGTCATAATGAAAGATAAACGTCAACATGTGAAGAGTGTTGTTGCTAATGGAGTTGATCGTGAGAAGAAAGGAAACAAGAGGCCGCCTACTGACGAAAGGTATTTCTTCTCATTTCTTGTCTTTTCAAGTCAAGCTAGTTTTCTAGAGGTAGGAGATAAGTGGAATTATTGAAACTGAGGCAAGACATCCTTGACCCTAGAGGTTGATAAATTTTCTAGCAACATAATCATAAATAGTGGGTGTGGGAAACACTTTTAGGAGGTGTAGACAGTCACAAGGGTTCATCTTATTACTCCTTTCATCTGTAAGCATTTATGGGGAATAATTGACATGAACAAGTTTCCATTTGTCCTTCGTTTAATGGGTAAAATGTGAGACTAATTCCGGTGAAAGTACCATGAGGTTGTGCAAGTTATGTGCATGCATCATATACAGATGCTTATCCAAGATTGCTAGTTTGAATACATACCTAGTCATCACGTGAAATGTGTTGCTTCCCCCATACAGTTATTAGTTCATTTGAGTCGCTATCCTTATGTTTGCTTACATCCTAAATTTAGTTGATTTTGTTATGTGCCAACATGAGTTTCCTGATTTCATTAAATTTAATCAGCCTCTTGGGCTTTGCTGTATTTATAATAAATGTGATTGCTCTATGTTCTTTTCTGACTGCGTAAGATTCTTCATTCGGTGACAACAAAATTAAAAGAGGAACAAAATCTGTGATGTAATTTACTGGTCTGTATGTTTTTCCATTTCACTATTGTATGTAAGCTTTGTTGGCTGCTGTTTGTAAAGGTCGTTACAGGGGATGAAAATTCAGAACAGATAGGTAGAGCTACAATTAAAAGGATGAGGCAGTGTTTACCGCTATGTTTTGTTTGGAACCAAAGAGGGAAGAATGGATGAACTAGTGTTGTTAGATTTTACATCTTTCTTCTTTTTATTGGGAATTACTGCTTTAAGGGCAAACTTATCAGATCATAGGTTCCATTCCTTTCCATCTTACTTTCTGCTACTTTGGAGGGAAGAGAAGTTCAAGGATGCTTGGAGAAGGTGTCCTTCCTCTTTCCAGCCCTTCACTTGCTCTCCCTTCTGCATTCCTTTGTACCCAACATGGGAACTCTGTCCAAGCCTCCGTGTCACCAGGCTTATACCTTCGAAGAGTATCACCCGGTAGATGCACAAATCTGAAATCACTTTTACTGCAAGAAATCAATTATGCGGGTTAGTTCAAGCGAATACTTTTCCTATGTAAACAAGCCGTAAATCTCACCATCATATCAATAGCCTGAGAGCTTGTGTAAGTTTTTCTGTAAACCTCTGTTGCACAAGTAGTTGTTAAGGTGAAAGGGGAGGTGAAACCTACCATGCACATTGCAGAAACATGTATATATGATATCCTTCTGTGGCTCTCGCTCTCTCTTTGTAGTATGGTTACATAACTAGCATGTTTCGAATGTTAGGATAGTTTCCTCCTAATAGAGATTTTCATTTTGTGTGTTTTCAGGCTATAGTATGTAATTACCGACTCATTTAATGTAGTCTTTAACAATGCAGCTTCTTTAGTTGGTTCAGTGAGACTCAGCAGAATGATATCGTGGAGGGGTTTCATGATGAGGTATTTTCTGATCTACATGCTACTTGCATTGTTATGCATTTCAAGATTTATTGATTTGTGATCTGAATGTTATTGGCTTTTGGCAATTACTTATGAGTTGGCATCATGTTCAGCCATTCCTTGCTTATTCATATTTTAGTGAGCTCTGCTCTTATTGATCTTATTGGTGTGACCGTGTGAAACTTGAAATAGTTAATTTTTCTTTTTCATCTTCTTTCTTTCTATCTAACGTTTTAGCTTTTGCTTTGGAATTGCAGGTAGCAGAGATAATTAAGGAGGACTTGTGGCCCAATCCTCTCAAATATTTTATCAATGTATCTATTTTTCCCCTGTATTTTACTTACCTCTTAAATTAACTTGCCTTTCTACCTTTCCTTTGGGCTTAGATGAACTCCCTGACTTCACTGATACAGGAAGCTGATGAGGAAGATTCTGATGGAGATGAGGACAACGAGGAGGTAGATTGAATGAAACCATATGATGATACACTTTGTCATTCCTTAAACATAGTGATCTATAGATTCTGTACCCTTAAACTGAATCAATATAGTGATCCAAGCAAGGTTCTAAAACTCGCTAGGCGCTCCCAGGCTGGCCGGGCACCTTCTACCTTCTAAGGCCAAGTACTCGGCAACTAGTTGGGCGACTAGTCGGTCTAGTCGGGCGAGTCGGTGAGGGGCCTTCTAGCGCCTAGGTAGCGAGTGCTCGGCCTTCTAAACCTCCTTTTAGAACACTAGATCCAAGATTCCAAACCTTTATAATACCTTCTCTTCAGCATACAAATACATGGTTCCTCCGCTTGTACAGACTTTTTAAGCTAAACCTTGCGAAAAAGTATGAAATTTTGTGAAGGGGAAACTGGTACAACAGTCCCTGTGAACCAATAAATGAATATCTAAATGGAGGAAGCAGAAGATATGTGCATAAGAAAGTGCCATTTAGCTTGCTGGTTAAGCCTTTTGTGGTCATAGCATAAATCTGTAATCTTATTCAGTTTCATCCAAGCTTGACGGGTTTGTTGGTTATTATAGTTTGTGGGGTTTCCTGTGTTGGCTAGCTCTTTCCTTAAGAAGTAAATATATATGGACCCAAGCCATATCAGCACATCCAAAGGAAACCCATAGGTTGCTGGTTAATCCGTTATTAGTCGTAGTATAAATCTGAGTCATCTCTGTTTCATTCAATCCCGAGGGTTTTATGGTTTATTTTAGTTTTGGCGGTTTCCTTGTCTTGTGTTAGCTCATGCTTTCCTTTTGATTAAATATATATGGACACAAGCCATGTCACCACGTCGAAGGGAAACCCCCAAACCCAACAAAAGATTCTGACAAGTCAGCATTGCACATCATGTAAGCACAGTCCTAAGGGACCCACATCATGTACTTTGGCGCGGCATTAGCACCGCAGGAAGACCCTGGGGGCATCATTTGCTTTGGGGCTAGAGTTGAAGGTTCCCTCAAGTGCTGTTCTTGCAGCCCTCCTACTCATTGTGGCCTGGCACTTGCCCAACAGCCGGAGCGAAACTGATGAGTGTACCTATTTCCTTTTCATAGCGGACCTGATGAGTTGGGAGCATATTGAATGACCTGTAGAGCACATGTAACGCACAGTTGGGTTGCGTGTTGCTCTATTGTCTGACATATGCGGTGTGAAAATTGCCAACTATTTGGTCAGTACGGTATTTTCATCACCGTTGAATGTACTTCTGGAAACAACCAGTAACAGTTTGTGGGTGACCTTTTTTTTTTCTGGATGACTTCATTGTTGGGTTTAAACAGGCATGATTCAACTATGTGTCATCCGTGACAGTCGATGAACTAAATTTTTAGATAGCGGCATAGAACTTATTCAGACTGGTAGCCAATTGCTTCTACTATTTAGGTGTTGAGGCCATCAGGCCAAATCAAGAGTTATGTCATATATTTGAGCTCATTCCATTCAAATTTTGTCTTTTTTTTTTTACTTATTTTTTATATTCAGGAAAAAGGCAACGATGAGCAAGATGACGGCGACGAAGATGGTGATGAGGAAGAAGACGACTGAACACTGAACTGTATGGCTTGATTTCAAAGTACTTTTCTTCGCGATGTGAATCCTGATTTTTCCAGCTATCGGAGACCTTTTGGTCACAGGGGTTGACAAAACAATGCAAGAAAACTGTCCTCGGATTATAGACTGATCCTATTTTTTTAGTACATGCAAGAAGTGTTAGTGGTTAGATGATGTTAGTGCGGATTGACCCCTGGTCTATTGCATGGGGTATTTTAAGGTGCCTTGTCAATTTGGCTACCACCCGCTTGCTAGACTGATCCTATTTAAAAGCTGCTTTTTATATCTCAAACCTTTGGGTTATTTTCTGTTCTCCCTCAACCTTGATTTGGATATGCTAGTTAATTTCTGCTTGATTAGCTAGTTCTATAAAGGAAGGCCATATGAAGCTTCCTCTTCTCTGAGCAGTTCACCGTGATCGGAAGCAGCTTTTTCTGTTCCTACTTCCTAATGGATCTGAGTTGCAGTGTTAACCTTTCTGAATAAACCTGTCCTTGCGCTGAAAGCTTGCAGGGCGAGTGTTGATCGCTCCTTTAACTGGGCAAGATCTGACGACTCTTGTGAAAAGATCAGGTTATGACTTCAGATTTGCTACTGCCAAAGAGGCCAGGGGTGTGAAAACGCCGTGGAGGCTGACCACACTGGGAAGACTGACCGATTGCCCTACCATTTTTTTGGAGATTACCACAATCAAAATGCATTCAAATATTTTCCAGATTCATATTACATTTTGATCATAATTCAAAAGTAAAAAAATGCAGAAAACCAAAAATGGGCTCCCAAACAGTAAACACCTCCTTAGGAATTGTCAGAAGCTTGATTTTTTTTTTTTTTTTTTTTTGGGTTTTATTGATCTGTTCTTCTTTCTAAGGAAAATTCTTAAATCTTTCATGTAGTAGTAGTAGTACTTTTTTTACTCGTTTTTTAATTTGAGTTAATTAAATAATCATCCTATTTAGTGGCTGAATAGTACTAGTTGTGAATTGTGGTATTCCGTTACATGTATTTGTCAACCATATGTTAACTAAATTTAATGAAAATTGCTTAAAGAGGTGCAGTAATATTAAACAATGATGTTGCACTGCAGCAATCAATCTGGGGATAATACCTAGCTCAAAACAATTTAGTGTACACACTCACAAAGATGTTGCGCTGCACCGACTAGTATAGATTTTTTCTCCCCAGGAAAATGATTCAAATCCCTCATCATTTTCAAAATGTTTATCTATGAGTTCTTGCAAAAAATAGCTATATCAGTGAGGCTCTTTCAGAATTCGTAAGGTGTCCAACGAATTCTGAAAAAACTTTTACCAATATCTGATTGAGCTAATTTTTTGTAAAAACTTGTAAAAAAAATATTTTAAGAATGACGAACGGTTTAAATCATTTTTGTGGGATTTGAAGTGGGCCCAAAAAATCAATCAATCAATTGAATGCCAAACTGGGCTTTAGAGAGAGAGAGAGAGAGAGAGAGAGAGCGAGAGAGAGCTTAATAGTTAATAGCATGCAATTTGTGATCAAGAAGCAAAGTCCGAATGAGAGCTGCATGCTTTTCTCATTTGGAAAGTTTATAAATACATTCGGCACTTGAAAAGTCCTTGCAAACAAAAATGAAAGGAATGTGAAACTTTGTGTCAATCCGCTTTTCACTATAAATCCCCCGGTTATTTAACTTGTGTTTCCAACATATAAATGTCATAATGATACCTGAGAGATTGGAGGAAACTAAATTGTACAACTTTAAAGGATGAGGTATGGGGGAAATGGGTGGTGTGCGGCAGTGCACAGCACGTTCGTAAAAACCAGTCTCTGGAGATCTCCTAACAGTAGCCAGGGTCATTCTCGTCCTCGTCTCAGGTGCCCCATCCCTTATTGAAGGATTTTCTCAGGGATGATGCTTTCCAGGTGCCATCATTGACGAGCTGGAGTCCGGTGGACATACCTCTTCTGTCTCCGAAACAGCCGCAAAGTAGAGGCCGGGAGGGGGGAAAGAGAGAGTTGATATTGTGACAAGGGATTCAAACTGCGGTGTAGTCACCCCACTAGGAGAAAAATTTGCGGGCAAATAGGGTATGATTGACGTGGTGCCCCTTCGGCATATCTGGGCCGTCCAAAAATGCATCGGACGGTTCGGATTAAAACACACATTTTCTTTTCTTTTCTATTTTTTTTAAATCCAGACGGCACTTTTAATCCGAACCGTCGGTTGCATTGTTGGACGGCCCGTATGTGCCAAGAGGGTACCACGTGGTACACTCCCCGTATCCAAATTCTTCTCCCCCACAAGGTTCTAATTTATTTCTATTTTGTATTTTTTTTTTTTGCCCCTGAAATTGGTACTAAAAAATGTTACGATTGTCGATGAGGTGGCACAATCTGGACCATACAATAGGAGCATTTTTTTTTTGAAAGAAGTCAAGATATCATATTCAAACGCCATCCGGCACCGATTACAAAAGACAGGATTGAAATCCAAACCACTAACAAGTGAAATGAGAACGACATTAGGCTAACAAGGCCATCGACTCGCGGACACACCTGCCGAAGCAGACCCGACACCTAGGGGACGGAATGATGAATCCGATTCAAAAGGTAGCAGTAGAGAATCACAATCGATTCCCAGCACAATCCATAACACAACACAGCGCAAGGTAATCGGGAACAATAAAAAAACAGTCAAAAAAAAAAAAACAAAACTCAAAAAAACTAATTAATCAGACCCCAAAGGAGCTGGTACAGCCAAGCCAAGACCCACTGAGTCGCCCACCTAGATCCACCGAGTCACTGAGTTCCACCATCTTCCAAAGTAATGGCTTACTGGTGGCAAGATTGCAATAGGCATTACATCTCTGATTATCTTTTGCGTGCTTACATTAGCATTATCTGTATGCTAATGACCATCTCCACCGAGTGCAAATAAACCCAGATCTGACCCAACCGATCCACACTGGGTCGCCCCACCAAGTTCCATCAAGTCGCACCTAGTTCCACGGAGTTCTTGATCAATCACTTCCCCGGACGAAAATAAGTTTCCCTAGCCGCCGCCCATGGCATCGGAGAGCTTTATTAACTGGAGGGGGTAGGGGCACCAAGATCTACCCCTAGTCGGGCCCGAAACAACCCAAAAGGAAAGGAACGGAGGAGAGGTGGAGAGGATCTGGTCTGGGGCGGATGGTGGGTGTCCGGATCCGGCCAAAGGTAGATGGCGGGTGTCTGGCAAGTGGTGGGAAGGAGGGGTGGGGCGGAGAGGCGGCAGCCTCGCCCCTCAAAACCTCAAAAAAACAGGGAGAAAACGAGAGGGGTGAGGAATTAAAGGGTGGAAGAGGGAGGAAGGAGGAAAAAAAGAAGGGGAGGGAGGAGGAAGAAGGCCGGACGGGAAGGGGGCTGGCAGAAAAAGGGGTAAACCCTAGGGTTCTCTAACTTTTAGAGAGAGAACCTCTCAGCACAGTAGTAGGCCTGTTACAATAAGTGCATATGGTACACCCAAATAAGGGGTGTGTATTGTAGCCATTTCCCATGAAGGCACACTTCTGGTAAAAAAGATCCAGCGAGAAAAGTTTTTTTTTTTATTTCATGTGAAATAAAAAACTACTCCCCTGATTTTGATATAAACAAGAGATGTGCCACAGCTGGTCCTACCATTAAAAGCGGTCCACAAAGGTGAAAATATAGTCAATCCATTCAAGTTTCGGACTTCAATCGGATTCCTAGTTTTTCTCAATAGAATTGTGCAATTCGGCCGTCAGAGTTTTTTTGTTGGAGATATTTTTGACGAGATAAAATTTGCTCATAGAAAATTTACAACTCTGTAATAATTGGACGTGTCGGCATAAAAACTGATACCAATCATATAGATTGGGATATCTTCGATCAAAGGGGCATTGTGGTAGACTGGTAGGTATTGATTACTGATGTTAGTGATCTTCGACAAGGTACGAGCTCATATAGTTCCTTAGTGAATATGAAAACCCATGGTAAACATATCCTGGTACAGTCTTATGAACAAAATTCTCTATCAAAAGGACTCTTAGTCAAGAAGATCCTTTACCAGTTGTGGCAATTGCTATTCTTTGTCACAGCCTGGCGCGTTCTCCATCGACAATTTGATACAGTAAAAATGGAAACGCCGTTACAAAACCATGGGGCAGTTTCCATTTTCTGCAAATGACCATCCATCAACATGAACTACTTAATCTCCCAAACTGTTGGGCTCACTTCCTTTTTGGAAAAAATTTGAAATAATAAAGCAAAGAGACGGATAAATGACCCTGGAAACTTACGGCCGCGTTTTCTATCTTTGCAGTGGTGGCTTTTCCATCACATCCATAGGCAATATTCTCCTCCACAGAGCAATTGAAAAGAATAGCTCACTAAACAGATCAACACCTTTTGAAATTATGAAAGATTTAACGTTTTCAAAATTTCTAGATATGGGAATTAATCCGTTTATCAAGAAAAAAAATCCATTATGAAGCAGAAAATATTGGTTGGCCTGTCTAATATTGCAACTAACAACTTCCAAGTTCCAAACATGGGCCATGCTTTGTTTGGTTTGGGTTTTGAGAGAGGGTTTTTGGGGTAATGAGTAGAGAGAGATAGAAAGAAAATTTTATTGGGGACCGTGCAGGTGGGTCTTGAGACCCAAACCGAACTGGTGCAACATTGCATCCATTAAGGGAACCAAAAAAAAAAAAAAATTACACTTGTGAGTCCCACTTATGTGAGACCCAACAAGTACACTCAAAGATGTATTTTAAAATACAAGTGAAACCTACAATTGTACTTTTTTGTACTCCTGACGGATGCAATGGTGCACCCGTTAGCATGACCCTTCAAACATTAGCCTTCATTGCAAAGCATGCCATGTTATAACATGGAAACAACAAGTGTTAGTGGTAATAATTTATTAACCATGGTTCACTTTAATTTTAGTTGTTTATTGGTCATTTTCTTTCACTGAGCTAATCCTATTAGTTTCTCAATTCTTCCAATGCAAACCATTTTTTATTTTTTTTTATCAAAAATAATCAAAAGACCAAATGGACATGGTTGCTTTCGTTCTATTTTTTTCGTATTATGTAATTCTTTTTTATTATGTTATCCCATTAATTCCTGGTTTCGCCCCTTTGTAATTTGTAGACCACAAATTTTATTATTGCGACAAAGGAGGTCTTCACTCGAGTTCTCAATGTCAAGGGTGGTGGTGGAACCGAGTACTGCCGTACAGTGGCTAGCGCGGCAGTGGGAACCGAGATGTCGTGTGGTCGCTTGGCGCCTTTTGTCAATAAACGAAAAGATCAACATACACAATCACAGATTTGGGGGCCTTGTAGTGAGGTAACTGTAGTGAAGTAACTCACTACAGGGTTGTAGTGAGGCCAATCTGGCCATCCATCTCGATACTAACGGCTCGAATTTAATCCAAACTCCAAACGATCCGAGCCGTTCATTGTTTGGATCAAAATCCGAGCTTTTATTGCCGAGATGGACGGCCAAATGGCCTCACTACAATCCTGTAGTGAGGCTCTCAGTACAGGGACCTCGGACAGCAGACACACACAAGGCAAACGAATCGAACAAAACGTTATAGTTAAGCCAAAATGAGCTTGTAATGATTCAAGAACAACATCCAGCATACAATTCAACCACCAAAGGCAACAAAAAGCCCATTCACGGCACACCATCGCAGGGTAATTTTTTCTTCATGCAAGGTATCGATACAACTTCCTATCCGCTTTATCCCTCTCCAGAAACTCCCTCTCAATCAGAGACTCGATTCGCTTCTTTATCAAAACAGGATTGGGCAGAAACCTTGATTGCAGCTGTTTCGTGACCTCAGCAACTATATTATTGTGATCCAGCACCCTCCTTGACTTCATGATCCTCACAATCGCTGCCTCAATCTGGGGCTTCCTATCCTCCTCCACCCTTTGACGCGTCTCCTGCTTTTCTGGTTCACTCTCCTTTTGCGCAACCACAGTACCTATCTTCACCTTGTACAACTTGCTTGAAAACTTATCATTGAAGAAGAAGGCATCATCTTCGGCAACTTCTTTGCTCATGGGTTCTTTCCGAATGACATTTTTACCCTTGACACAGGCCAAAGATTGCAGCGACCTCTTCAAGTCTGTGGGGGGTATTTCCGTCGCTTGTTCGATTTCTCTATAGCTTAGCCTATCAGCACTGTTGAATAACATGAGGATACACATATGGTATGTGGAAACATTCAGCTCATGTTTCTGGCCTTTCCCAAACGTCGCTTTTATATCAGCATGGCCCATGTTTGTCTGCCACGATAACCTCCGCCCGGTGTGGGTCCCAAGATAATACATACGGAACCTCTCACAAATCCCAAGGATTTCAGATGGGAGATTGCAAGTGGCACTTGAATGAGATGGCCAAGAGCCCGTTGTGAGGACTTGGACAGTTAATGCAGGGTAGTCTGTTATATCGGGACCCAAGCTCGCATAGAACCCCTTCATTGTATCTTCAGATGTCTTCATATCTGTGAACATACCTTCCAACTTGGATGTGAACTGATACCCGCATTCTGTTTTGAGCTTAACTATCAAACTTCTCTCTGCATCGTCAGATACAGTTTTACCTGATAGAAGCCTCTTAGACAAATGTTGTTTGTAGTATTTTTCAAACACATCTTTCTCTTGGAGGAAACGGAAAAGCATCATCACCTTGTCAAGTACCATCTCAACATCCTCCTCGCTCATCCCATTCAGTCCTTTCCGGAGCTTATCGTCCACAAACAACGATATGAACTCCGGAGACCTAGGATTCAGATTAATGAAATATTCAAAAGAGGAATTCAAAGCATTCTGAAACATCTTGTCATTGGAAAATGCCAAACTGATAATCTTATCGTGTTTATCTTTCTCGTCCAAGAGCCGCTGCACAAAGTCCACAGGGTCCTTTAACCTTTCTGGATCAGTAACTAGTTGCTTACCTGTATCCCTAATGTGAGAAGTCATGACATCTCTGATTATTGAGAGTCCATTATGCACCCTACCGAACAAGCTGTACATCCTTCCTAGATCCTCGTATTTATCATCCACGATCATGTTAACTAAACCTGAGTTATCCATATGGACTAATGTTTGGATATGGCACTTAATCATCTCCGTCTCCACCACATTAGTAATCTTGGCTTCACTGTTTGCATCCAAATAATGGGAGACTCTTTCAATTTCTTCATTCAGACGTCGCTCAGCTTTCTTTAGAAAATCCCCACAGTCACAGCACTCAATAAACTGTTGTGACTCACCGCGATAGAAATCAGCAGACACTTTGAGAAATGGTTTCTCAAAATCTTCTTGGTAAACAGAAGGACCCAAATCCATTAACATTTTTATTACATTCCTCATTAGACCCCTGTCTATAACTTCACCAGTCCTCTCTCTCTGAACGAGTTCGAGGAGTGTATCATGAAGCCTCGATTGTATGTTGCTAGAGTGAATAATGTTGTCCCTCCACAAATTCAACCCTAGCTCATGAACCGGGGTTTTGTGTGTACTAGGAATGAAAGTCCTGTCCATATACATCAATATGTCTCGGATCATTTGTAATGCCTTGTTGTGTTCTGCCCACTTCCTGTTTAGCTCTTCCAGAAATAAATCTCCCTGAGCAGCTTCAATTGATTTTGCTATTTCCTTTAAATGTGATGTCATTGTCGACACAAGCCCGGAATAGAGTTTCTCTCCAAATTTGTGCAGAACCATATTGTAAGCATTCCTGTAAACACAACGAAATCATTAGAAGTGTAGAGCCTTCTAAATGGAAACTGGTGTTGTTAGAAGGCTTTTTGATATGTCCTTGAAGATTTCAAGTTAAGGCCGCAATGAAAAATTCCAATTGTTCAAAGGCAGATGACCACATGGAACAACCGACTTTAGCCAGAATCATGAGCCTGCTGCTTCAAGGAATTCCTACAAAGAGCAAACTGGGATTGATGACCATGACAGAAAAAATAAGTCTGCCTTTGGCCGCCTAGTCCTCGCCAAGGCGCTAGGCGATTGTCCAATGCCTAGATTAGGAAGCCGACTAGTGGGCCTAGTCCCCACCTAGGGTGCTAGGCGGCCAACTAGTCAGCACCTAGGCCCTAGGCGCCCCTTCTCCGCCTGACTAGCGCCTAGCGAGTTTTAGAACATTGGGGCCAATCTCCGCCCAGCTTGAGAAATCTTTTTCCTTCACTCAACTTCATTACCTTTCTCCGCCCAGCCTGAGAAACCGGCTCAGCATCATAGGTTGCGAGCCAACCGATCTCAAAACATTTAAGGCAGACATTCAGAAAGTGGAAATATTTATTTTTTTGATAAGTAGAAAATATGTATACTTCTACTGCCTGAATAGACCGAATTGTCGGTTAAAGAAATAAAGATAATCTTAAGTGGGATTTATACACTGGTTCTTTGAGGTCACTATACACATCAAGCTTGAAGTAGAAGGTCATCCTCATTCCTGATAAAGTCTCTCTTTTTGTTTAACCCTTATCCATGGAAAGTCAATCCTCGTAGTGAAATGGAATCATTAGTTTTCTACTTCAGGAATTGCTTCAAGAAAACATGACTTGGGGAAAGAACCGAAGCGACTAATTCATAACATCGCAGTATGCACAAACTTACGGAGACATCTCCGGTGTGTTTTATAACTGTAACGAAGACTTTGATATTTCTAAGCACACCGAAAATGCCATTTCAAACAACTTATGGTCCCTCAAAAAAGGAAGGGAAATTTATGCGGGTTTAATCATCCTCTGCTAAACCCATCCTGTGGTTGTCAAATCTCCACCAACGCTTATGTACCAAAAAACTTCAACAATACCATACTAAGTCTGACAGGTATTATAATACTCCCTCCATCCCAATTTGGATGTCCATTTCTCAAACTCGTGCCAATTTCAATCGCTCATATCTTTCAATATGAATTTCCAAAAATATTCAATATGGATCTTATTTGATAGTTCTCGATGAGTTCTATAATACAAAGTGTTCCCAATTACGAAAAACATTATAAACTGAAAGATATAACAATCGAAAAATGGCATGGATTTCAAAGATGGACATCCAAATTGGGACAGAGGGAGTAATTGTTTTCTAATTTCTCTGTTTGCCTATCTAAACCAAGGTTGTCAAATCGCAAATCAAATCAAGAATCAGATTGACCCTTTACTGAATCGTGAATTGTAACGATTCGGTCCAAATTCAAAAATACAATTGAAAATGATCTTTGTACCTATGTAATAAAGATGCATGGAATAATTGAAGCTTATATATTAAGTAGGCTCTCAACTATATTGAAGTTTGTTTTCTACAATTGATTGATGATCGCGTGGTCAAATAGGAAAGACACTCGTACATAATAGGAAAATAAATACTACAATAAAATGGATATGCATATATAGACGTTATGGGTTCATTATAAATATGAAAGGTTATTCTTGACACAATAAAAGTTTGTAGCCTAATTAGCTTTTATGGCAACATTACTTGGGTTGGTTCAAAGCTCTGACCCATGCCTCAGATCAGAATAAATTCTGATCAACAAATAATTAACAAATTTTTCATGGGAATAAGATTTTTTGTTCCTAAAAAGTACATATGATCTTATATTCTAGCTTTTCTGTAAGAAAAATTCAAAGAAAAAAAGAAGTGGTTTCATATAGTCGAATGCAACAATTGATAAACCTTGATAAACCTATGTATTCGTATCGTTTTTGCATGAACCGAGGATTGAATCGTGAATCGAATCGTGAATCATACGATTGTGAATCAAATCGTGAATCATACGATTCACCACCAATTTTAAATAAGTCTTGATTCACCTCTAGACTCATATCGTTTTTGTGTGAATTGTGAATCCAATCGCGAATCAAATCATCAATCGTGCGATTCTGGCAACTATGATCTAAACAGTATTAAAGTGATTTGGGACATAATGGTGATCTGATGGTTCCTAATCAATCAGCTAGATTTTCGTACAACAGTGCCACCATCACAGAACAATGGCATGCAGAGAAAAGTATCAAAAAAAAACTCTCGGCAAAGTTGGAGATACAATCATGACAGGGTAGAAGATTTTTTCCTTTTTTGATAACTCAGGTGTCCAGACTAGCTTACACACACCTCGACAAATCAACCAATTCCCACATCCACTAGCAAAGGGTGCAATTAAAGCTGGAGCAAAGTTTGTTAGGACAAGCCAAAAGTAGTTGCCAACACCAGGGATGTTTTTTACCTAAGACGTTAGGAGAGAGCAAACTCCTAGGTCTCATACATAGACAAACATGAATACTAAGCATATGCCTTAAACAAAAATTCTCCTTTTGTTGCTCTTATTCCTTTTCTTCTATTTCAATTTTTTATCAGGATATCAAAACTTCTCAAAACCCTGTCTCACGCATCATTCAATCTGGAAAATACACACCTTCTAAAACAGTTTGGCTCAATACGTTCAACTACTGTAATCTCAATCACACTCTGCGCTTGCACTCTCTATTTCACTATCAGGAATTCTAGTATTTTGCAATTGTTCTGTAAAGGCGCTACCACGCTTATGTTCCCGCTCATGCATGTGCATACGAATTAAACTAGTAAGAGAATCCTGTTACGTTCTGCAAAAGCCCTATAATTACAGACAGATACATACATACATACATACATACATACATACATACATACATACATATATATAGGTAGATTACGAAGAAATGAAAACCTGTAAAGCTCTTCAAAACTAAGGCCACTAGCGTTGTGATTGTAAATCTCGTGAATCGCATGATCCAGAATCTTCCAAGTCTTCTCTGCGTATTTCGGATCCACCACCACCCGATGCCTGAACGCCTCTATCTGAAAATTCCTCTTCTTCTGAGCACTCATCTTCGTCTATTCCCACTTCGCCCCCAACAAATTCAACCCAATTCGATTTCACGACTTGAATCCCAAGCCCGCTTTTCAACAACTAGGGCTTTGAATTTCAAGATTCTACACAGATGGCGGTTACGGGAAAAGATGATTAGGGTTTGGAATTGATAGGATTAGGGTTTGGAATTGATGGACTGTGAGATAAAAAGCCTGAAACGTAGAAGCATCGGTGATTGAAGCGGAAAATGGAGAAGAGAATTGAAGAAAAATGCAAGTAATTTTGATCTTTATTCCAGGTGCTACTGCATTGTTTTAGTCCTTCTATTTATATAGATATTTAGAATCCACAAAGTTGACAATAAGGCATGAAGAAAATTTATAAAAAAAAAAATACTCCATAGTGCATTTTTTCCATTTTTTTTTTATACATTTTTAGATTATGTTTAGATGACCGAAATTTTAAATAAGAATATGATATGGGAATCAAGTTCTGTTCTTCAAAAAATAAAAATCTTAAATCTTATTCCGGTTTTTGGATTAGTTTGGAAATTTTATTACATAAACAATTAATTTCCGCAATGAGCAATTCTAACCGTTGATATCCGCAATTGATGGTTTGGATTCGCTTAAAAAACCAGTAATAGTATGCTCTTATCGATAAGAGTATACAAACATATCTAAACTATTGATTGCCGAAATAGAAGGTTCAGATGCTCATTAGGCCCCGTGGGTTTTTTAAAGATTGAGAGTCGAGAATCTCAGATTACTATGTGATAAGAGAGGAATCAGACTCTCACTTAGTGTGGGAATGTGATTCCTGGTTGAATATGCTATCAGGAATCGTATTCTTATTTCTTATTTCTTGTCTCTTCCAAAAATTGGATTCATAGAATCACATTCTCATACCTAACCTTCTCAAACGTCGGAATCATAGAATAAGACATCACATTCTCATTCTTTCTCAAGATTCTCGTCATCCAAACTGAGACTACACATTTTTATACATTTTTTACACATTTCAATACACTTTTTAAAATAGATAGCCCAGTTGGTTGATTTTAAAAATATTCTCTCTTTTTTTTTTTGACTAAAAATGTACAAGTATTTTGTGCAATTGAGTTTTGTCATTAATAAAAAATATAATTTTGAAATTATTATTAATTTCATTTTGTTGTCTAACGGAATGATGAGCTTGGGCCCACTGCGTACGATGCTATTGAAGGAAAGTTCCACGATGGTCGTGGATTGGAATATTGGATGATGACTAGAAGTTTTTTAGAAGGAAAAAAAGATGCGTGCACCCCACATACGTGCACCCCAAATGCACACCAGCACGGACAGTCGTCTGTGTGCATTTTCGACGGTCCAGATTTTAAATGAATTGTTCACGATCACAATTTGTTTGTTTGCGCGAACAAATTTTTTTAAATGCGGACCATTAATTCTTGAAATGGACGATCGGGATGTGCTGGTGTGCATTTGGGGTGCGCGTATGTGGTGTGCGCATAGCGGCGTTCTTTTAGGAGTATTCATGTAACACTGGAACATTCCCTCGGTGTGACTGGACCCAGAGTCTATTGCGTGTCCTTTTCAGGCTCGTTCAATGGACCAATTATTTCATGGTTTTGAGTACCCTTACGATTTAATGATAGATCGTTTCCAAAAAAAAAAAAAGGTTCTGATTATGTTGACGGATATTATTTGATATTCTTTTAAAACACGTTTAATTTGAAAAATAGGTTCTGATTTAGCATTTGCAAAATAAATGTGTTTAGTAGATATATTAACCGATTTCCGATGAACATAATTTTTAACATGACTAATGTTCTCAACGACATCTAAAAGTGGACATTGTTGACCATTAGCATGAGTTTGGAAAAGGTGCACATAAAAGGACCGGACCATCCCTCAGAGGGGCGGGAGAGTAGCTCGATCCGATCTTTTTATTTTGTTTCAGCCTAAATATCTCTATAACAAAACACAGTGAAAAATGTCTAGGCATACAAACCCAGTACCATCTATAGCCGTCGCATCAAATTTTCATAGTATTAGTTATAGCCGTCCAATTAAGAGAATACTTCCTTTTACAAACCCTTTTACCCCTGACCGGTAAATACACGTTATCTACATTATGTATTTATATTTTTCCCTTTCTAGGGGATTGCTTTTAAGTTGTTTCCTTTTAAGTTAGATTTCCCAGGGATTGGTTACCTTTTTGAATTTAGATAATTCAATCAATGTTTTCCTTACTTAGACTAATTACCTTTCTGGATGGATTTTCAAACCTATGTTTTCCTAGCGACAAAATGTTGATTTCAAATCAATTAATCAAGAGAATTTTAATTAGATAGTCTGTATTGGACAGAGGGGAGGTGCTGCGCGGCCTTGTGCTGCGCAGCGTGCTGTGCGATGACTTTAGGCCCCGTGCCGGCATCATTTCGACGATCGGAAACATCCAACTCGTAGAGCTCGTCGAGTACTACAACTCCACCAAGAATCAACTCGATCGAATATCGTTAAGTCCCTCATCGGAACTAAAATAACTTGAAAAAAATGGGTTTAATGGTTTTCATCCAGTGTTTCAAGTTTTAGATGTTCTGATTTTTTTCAAGTTATATGCATTCCGATAATGCACTTAACGATATCCGATCGAATTGAATTTTGGTGGAGTTGTAGTACTCGACGAGCTCTACGCGGTGGATGTCTCCGATCGTGAAAACGATGCCGGCACAGGGCCGAAAGTCACCGCACAGCATGTCGTTCAGCACAATGCTGCACAGCACCTCCCCTCTGTCCGTCTGTATCCGGGGTGGGTGCTATGCGGTAGGTATTGTGCACTGTGTTGTGCAGCAAAATTATGTCATTTTGCTTGATTTTTTTGCACACTTCCAAACCTTCCAATGGCCTTGTTTGGAGGAAGAAAAAACCACTACAAAGTGCCTAAACCCAAAATGCCTAAAACCTAAACTTGAAGTGCCTAAACCCAAAGTGCCTAAATCCAAGTGCCTAAACCCACTATACCCTACCCCAAAAAGCCTAAATCCCCTAAAATTGAACCCCAAAATTAAACCTCACACTTAACAATCCAAACAGGGCTCTTGGATATACTAAGAAAACTAGCATCAAACCCGTGCTATGCACGGAGTCGCAATACATGAAAATTTTTAACTATTGATGAATACTTTCAACATTAAAATGGCCTTACTTGTTTGCTAGTTAAGTTTTTCACAAAAATCTAGCATCGTACCGTGCTACATGATTATATGCTTGGTGCACTTTGATTCCACAATCTAGCAGAAAACCGTGCTATGTACGGGATGAATTAATGTTATCATATACCAATAATTTAAATTTGTATGGCAAGAATAGTGTTATTGTACAAAACACGTGTATTATTTTTGGTATTAAACATATTGATGAGTGATTAATCGATGAAAGTGTGTAATTTTTGGGTATTAATCATGTTGATGATGATTAACCTATGAAAATGTGTATTCTTTTGGGTATTATAAATAATTAATCTTAGAACACTTATACTTTTTTTTATATTAATAATCCCTTCGTTCGTAAAGATAATCCATTGTCAAAAAACCTCTAATTTCTGGATAGAAAAATAAAGCACCTCTGTACATGATTTATACATTTTTCATACAAAATTAAAGAACCAATTGAGATTTTTATCCAAAAATTGCACATCGCTTTATAATTAATAGACTACTCTTTTGTGGGACGGAGGTGGAAGAATATTAATTTTAGGTGCTACCTCCGAGTTAAAATCCTGGCTCCGTCCCTAGGTATTATTCTCTAATATAAATTGTCAAAAAAAACTTATAACTTGTTTAAGTACCTCACAAAATCAAACTTAATCAAATCTTAAAATACCTCACAACCTTTATATTTTGCTCTGGGGCTTAACTCCTTCGTTTATGGAGCTGGACATTGCAATGGTGCAATCGTTGTGCTTAATGTATGGTTGGTTCAAAATATTAATTCACTCATATGGATATATAGTTTCTTATATGTGGATGTTAGTGTTGCGATTATTATGTATCATATGTAGGGTATATATTTTAGTTTTGAAATTTTTTTCCACAATATAATTCAACTGTATTCTATGGCTTCTTATTTTGTTCATATATTAATTGTTTAAGTTAAATAGATATTCATCATTCTATCTTAAAGTAGAATACAATACTATATGTCACTTTGTCAGAAGAAAAAGAAGAGAACAAATTCTATCTCACAAAACTCAAGAAATGTTGGCTAAAAGAATTGTTAAGATCTTATTTGTCATCTAATAGTCATATAGTAATTTAGTATTGTACCTTTCAAGATCTTACCAATAGCAACTATTAACTTGACACTTACTGCTAAATTAAGAATAATATTCCAATTATGTAACCCTTTGACCATTTTTGAGTTCAAAATGTTGTTTTGACAATTTCAATCGATTGATTTTCTCATCAAGGTTCTCACATCAATCCTGTAAAAGCCCAATTATTTTTTAACCAACATAAATTTTGACATCGAAAGCCATTATAGATTTTTTTAAAAAATGAATACCAATTAATAGAAACTGAAAAAAAATTGTAAAAGCCGAGTCATTTTTTAACCACCATAAATTTTGACATCGAAAGCCATTATAGATTTTAAAAAAAATGAATACCAATTAATAGAAACTGAAAAAAAATTATTACAAACTAACTCACCGTAACCAAAACATGGGTTATTTGTTCATTTGCATCAAGCCAACCATGGCCATAGCCAAAGTATAAGAACGACAATAAGGTTTGCACAAAAATATAATTGGTTGGATTGAGAGAATTAAGAGTTTTCTAGACTGATGGTTGAGAAAATGGGGGATAGACATTTTCATTCTTATAAGTTTTTGATGTATTTGGAATTTAAAACTAATTGATTATTGTTTTTATTTGCAAATGTTGAGTGATTTTTTAAATTATTTTGAAAATTTTAATTAGCTAATTAATTGTTTCATTTGTAGAATTTGTTGATTGATGAGTATTTGAAATTTAAAATTATTTGACAGATTATTGTCTTTACAAATCTTGAGTGATGATTCCTTAAATCATGGAACTTGCTTGAAATTTGAAACTACTACTTATGGTAATTGAATTATTGTCACATGCGTCACTCAAAATCCTATACGACAAACCAACTATTTTATGCCACTTGTCGCGATGAGAGCATTCCTCACAAAAAGTCATTCTGCTATACTATATAAGATGAGCAAAACGATGTAGTTTTGTCGCACAACATGGCGCACAACACCTATCGCACAGCGCCTCCCCCGGATTCCTATAATATCCTTATGATTCCACCATATAAGAGTTTGAATACTAATAATTACATCCTGAAAATGGATAATCGGACCATTATACCCTTATTAATTGATTCATTACCAATTTGTCATGCAATAAAATATCTACATTAATAGTAATTTATTAATTAGTTTTGCATTCCCACATAAGTATTTGGTTTTCAAAATATAAGGGATAAATCAATCCCATAACTGTTTCAATTTCTGCCTAAATGGGTGGGATTATCACATCCCTAAATGGTGTGATTATTTTCCATAAATGTGTCAAAAACAGCAACCTTTAGGTGGAGTTAAATTTCATCGGAGGAATCAATCACAATGGTAGATCATTTCCATTGGAGTTAAAATTCCAATTTCAATTTTTCTAATCCCAGTCAAGAAGATCTGCTGATTCATTTATATACCAATAGGAGAATTTGAATTTCAAATTTTCTAGTCCCATGCAAGTAAAGAACCCACACATTCTGCTTGGTTGCAAGCAGGAACGGGAACGGGTTAAGAGACGAACATGGTGTATTCATTTATCATGTTTTGAAAGGAAAACTCCCTTATCCATTTTTAATGTATCAAACCAGTGAAGATGAAAATTCAAGAAACCATATTAATATGGTTTCCGAACTCGTGAATATGGTAATCAAGAAACCATATCTACTGTATTCAATCCCCTTTTCCAATTTAAAAGACATGGGGGGCATACCAATTCTCCAGTGTGTCCATATACTATTTAAAAATGAAATGGAAATATAGTTTATTGGGTTCCCATTTACTCTACTCAATTCCCTTTTCCATCTTTGTTACAGAAAACTCTGACATGGATTATTGATTTTGGATATAGAAAGTTCAGATATGGTAAAAATTTTAAATGAGCCGCTGCGAAGGTCAAATTCATAAATATTGGAAGTGAAATAAAAGTTTTACAATGATATTCCCTTCATGAATAAGACCTGCGCAGCGACTCCCTTAAATTTTTTTGCCACAACTAAACTTTCTATACCCAAAATCATGGTTAATTAATAATCCATGTCGGAATTTGATGTAATAAAGCTACTAGGTCTTGAAACATGGAGGATTTTCATACGAATGAACATGATTTATAAGTTTATCACATTGACTGCGAAATAGTATAGTAAAAACAATGGATGTTAATGAAAATTGGGGTAAAAGACCCCACAGATTTTGTGCGTGCATTCTCCGTAAAGTTTTACCATGATCTTCCCTTTATAATTTGGCTTGTGCAGAGGCCTCCTTTAAAATTTACCACATCTTAACTTTCAATATATGCCCAAAATCATGGTACATGGAACAATTTAAACATGGTATAAAAACAAACCACGTTTTACATTAACGGCTGGCTAAAATTAGAAATGGTGGTTAATTGGTTTATCGTGTTCGACTGATATATAGTAGTTGAGTTTATTTTAAAAATTAATCATGGTTCATTGATTCACCATGTTTAACCTTTCAAATGGAAAATCAATTATCCATGCTTTCATGTTCTTAAAAAATATGCCTTTTTTTTTGGTGTGTGACAAACATCGTGTTTTGACTAAAAAAAAATGGTAAATCAATGATCAATATTGTATTGATTTTGAAATATGGTTTATTCAAACAGTAGACATGATTCAATGATTCACCATATCTAAACTTTAAAGACCCATAGAAATGATAAAACAGTAATCAGTGTAAAAAATTCACAGATTGCAAAAAAATCACGGTGATTCATAGAACTTAAAAAACATGGAGGACTGTAAATTCTGTAAATCAACTTACGAGCCATTATTGCACCGTCTCCTTCGTCCACCGGCCAAGTTTATGCACCTTTGAGTTCCCTGTATTTGGTGAAGGTTTTGCTCCGGTGAGCTATTGGCCCTAGTCACCGCCGTTCGAAGCTTCATTTTCTGAGTTCTTCAGATTTTGGGTTTTTCCGGAAATGTCTGAAAATGGGATGGTGGGATGTAGCCAAACTGGGTTATGGGGGATTTAGGAGCATAAAGGAAATGGGATGGGAAATGGAATGGAATCAGTTTGATTGGGATGGGATAGGAAAGGTTTTGGCAATAGGAAAGGTTTTCTTACAGAAGAATAGGAAAGGTTTTTAAACGGCCGACAAAATAGCTCCCGTAAAGTTTGGGATGGTTTTTAGGATGTAAAAAAGTATTCAAACTCATTAATATAATATAGTATAGGAAATGCAAGAGTCAAAATACTTTGCAAGGACTTTTTGGGTATTATTTAAAAGACAATAAAAAGTGATTAATGTTTACCTTCGCTTCCATTACACGTGTTAACCTTTCTTCAAGCCCTTTGATTTGGAGATACGGAGGACCTTCATTATCTTCGCTTTCATCGATACAATTAAAAGTGATCAATGTTTATGGATTTTTTTATTTGAATTTTGTAAACTTTATATGGACTTTATTGGTTTTTTTTTTTTTTTTGAGTAAACAGAAACATATTATATATAAGAAAACAAAGAGTACAAAACAAAGGACACTACCAGTCCAAAAAACAACAAAACAAAACAAAACCAAAAAGAAAAGCCGCTTAGCAACGATGTCGGACCCAACCTCCTCTCATAGAGGTGGGTGGCGGAAGGATTGCCTCTGTCTCCAGAATCTAACACCCATACTATTGCGCCTTTATCGCCCACCACAGGATCACCACCAGATCTGCATATCTGCGCCTTCACCGCCGCCGCCGCTGGAGAGCTCAAGGACCACCATCCGAATTGAACAGGGCCACCGTGCAAGAGCCAGTACCCAAATCTGAAACACCAGATCTGAGTCTCTGTCGTACAAAAATAGGTTTCTGTATTGCATGTTATTGGTTTATTGTGCGAACTTAACTGTTGCTCAACATATTCCCATGTTGCATTTGCATGTGTTGCGTATCTTCATCTTTTTACTTGCTGAGAACATGAGTAAATAGTCAGCTGTGAATTTCTATCCATTTACAAACTGGTGATGCTTGGTTGACAACCTCAATTTTTATCCATTTATGGTGATAAAAACTTTACTATGTCGTGGATAATTCGTTTTCAAAGTAAGCCCGTGGTTCATCTCAATAGGGAACCACGTGTCAATTCACAAGGCAACAGGTTAATTTTCATATCAAATCTTGAATTATTTCGAAAAACCAATCTCATATGATATAGTACTTACAATAATTTGTTTTGGTTTCAAGTGACATATTGTCTCCGTCCTAAATTATTGGTCCTATTTGGATTTCAATATAATTTTTAAATTATTCATATCTTTCAATCAATAATGTATTTTTATGTGCAACATAGACCATTAGACCTTATTTGATAGATCTCAATTAGTTCTATTATGAAGTACACAGTTTTTAATAGGGGTGTACAAGAAAACCGAAAAAATTGCGAAACTAGACAGGATGAACCAAACGGATCTATTTGGGTTGGTTATATGGTTTAATGGATTGGTTTTGGTTTCAAAAAAAAAATAATGAGAACTGTATATTATGGTTCGATTCTTGATTTTAATAAATAATAATTGCAAACCATGGTTCAAACCGAACCGGACCGGTAGTACATATCATACATACATACCTACATATATTTTTATTTATTTTACCCTTGCATATACCATGAGCCATCAATAAAGCTTTTTAACTACCCACCAAACTCTTCTACTCCCACAAATGGAAAAAAAACCCTTCCACTCTCCCAAACTTTTTCTTGTTTCTCATAAATCTGAAATCTTACAATGATAGCTATATTAGAACTCTTTTTAAGGGTTCTAAAGTTATTTCATTCTCACGTCTCTAACTCTCTCGCAAATTAATGGCTCTCTCTCTAAGTTCATCAAATTGTGAGCAATTTTAATAAATTAGTGGTATTTTTGTTTTTGTTTTTTTTTTTGTTGCAATTTATAGATGATAAATGGTTTAGAAACGTAAACCGAACCAAACCGGACCAATCAAATGGTCTGGTTTCGGTTTGGTTTCATATGTCTAATGGTCTGGTTCTCAATTCTTTGGAACCGTAAGATATGGTTCGGTTCCTAGATTTCTATAAAACCAATCTAATCCGGACCATGTACACTCCTAGTTTTTAAAATCTCTAACAATATCATAAATTGAAAGATATAAACAGTTTAAAAAATTCCATTGGAATCCGAACATGACAAACAATTTGGGACAAAGGAAGTAATTGACCAAGTTTTGATACATTTACCTTGTAGGTGACCTGAACAAGTGGCTGCAACTTTTTAGAAAAAATGCCTACAAAGGCCATATTTTTGTCTATGCAACTTTCGAACTTACTAAAGGTTGAATAAAGCAAGCGACACATCTAGGGTTGCAAATGAGCCGAGGAGCTTGCGAGCGGCTCAAGGCTCGACTTAAGTTGAGCTCGTTCAAACTCAATTCGAGTATTAAATGAATGAGCTCGAGCTAAATTTTTTGACTCGTCAAATAAACCAGCCAAACCCAAGCTATTAGCTTGCGAGCCAAAGTTTCCGAGCTATTAGCTTTTGGAAACTTTATTCTGATAGAATCATATACTATATATAGCACTTCATACCCCCCCATTCGCACCTGCGCACCCACGTGGATTTCGAGCTTGCACGAGCCGAGCTTGAGCCATAAAAATATACTGTGATCTGAGCTCGAGCCAATTTTGAATGGCTCGAGCTTGCCGTATTTCTAGCAAGCCGAGTCTGAGCATCTTCAAACTCAGCTTGGCTTGATTACATCCCTAGAAACACCTTGTCACGACACACCAAACCGCCTGCATGGGAATGGGGGCTCTACTGTTCCTGAGTGATGATAGGCCCTGCTAACTTCCATTCGAACCGTTCAAAAGGAGAAATTTTTGGGTGCAAATAGGGTATGGGTGACGTGGTACCCGTTCGGCATATCCGGGTCGTTAAAAAATGCATGGGAAGATCCGGATTTAAACACACTTTTGATTTTCTTTTCTTTTCTTTTTTAATCCAGACGACACTTTTAATCTGGACCATCGGTTGCATTGTTGGACTACCCGGATGTGCCGAGAGAGTACCACGTGGTACCCTCCCCGTATCAAAATTTTATAGTTCAAAAGCATTTGAAGGGTTTGGATTTAAAAAGAACTCTTCTGGGGAAAAGTTCTTTTTAATTTCAAATCATGGATTTGCCGACAGTATGCATGTGCACTACATTTTGGTTGGCCCTATTGTAGCTCAAAAACAACAGAACCCTCGGGTTTGCCTGCGTGACACTGCATGATTGGTAATGTGTAAGGTGTTTCTCTATCATTATGAGGTTTGCCCGAAGTTTGAGGGGAGATAGGTGACAATGGAGTGTAAACGAGCCGAGCTTGTAGAGCTCGAGAATCGAGCTCGAGCCAAGCCAAGGTTATTTACTTAACAAGCCTTCTTAAACAAACTGAACCTATATAAACGAGTCAAGTTTTACCGAGCTCTTTATTAAATGAGCCTAAAACTCGAGCTCGGTTCGATTCCTAAACGAGCCAAGTCGAGCTGAGCTAAGCCTTAACGAGCCAAGCAGTTCTATTCGTTTACAACCCTAAGTGACAAGATATACAATTTTTTTAAAGAAGTTAGTTGCAAGGGTGGTTAATATTAAGAAAAGGGTATTCATTTAAGTTACATTCAGACCATGTTGCGTCGTGCCTTGAGGCAGGGTAGTTACTAGTGCACTCAAATGATGGAACGTGTAGGAGGGCATTATGGTCAATACCAGTCCACCACGTGACGTGCTCACGTAGTTGAACTCGGTTCCTCTAATATGAGGGTGCTCGCCACACGCCAACGCGTGGAACACAAACTCCGGTTATCGTCTCCGTTGCTTCAACACACAGACACACACACACAGACCCCCGTTTATATCGGACCATTCCTTACCTTTATTTTCTCTATTCATGCCCTCAAATTCATCAATCTTCACCAAGGTATGACTCGCTTCTTCAACGATTTATAGAAACTAGGGTTTTGTCCATTTTATGCAGTGTTTGGTGTTTCTGTTATTTGCTCTTCCAGTTTATGCGCTGTTATTTGCAAATGGGTTGGAGCCAAACTCACAGAAATTTGTCGTTTTTAACTTTATTGGATAAATCAGCTGTATTTGCATGATGTTTCTTTGAAAATGTGAGGTACTTGCCCCTTTTAAAATTGATTATCCTTTTGGATTTTGGGTATTATGGTGAGCTAATCGAGTTGATAGAAATGCAAGTTCATTGATGGTTGAACTGGCGCAAAATAAAGATCTGTTTGGATAGGGGTTGATTTCGAATGAAGGTATATACTGTTCAGTTTTAGCATAATATAAATGAAATTCATGGGGGAGTCGTATTTCTTGAAGATCTACTTCGACTTTAGGAATTGGTTAATCGGTATAGATTCATGTAGTTGATGTCCCGCCAAAGAAAGAGACCCAAGTCCTAGTAGACTCGCTAAATGGTGATTCAACCTAGATTCGACATCTTGAAAAGAAAAGAAAAAAAATTAAGCCAGTTTTGGTAGCAAAAAGAATTGATGTTGCAATGGTAAACGGCATTATCTTCTGATAAAAAGAAAAAAATTTGCTGCGATGGTCAACATCAATTGCAACAATAGAGTTGTGATTCACTAGTTATTCCAGATTGCTAAATCTATAACCCAGACATTATTTGTCTTAGCTATAGTTGGTTTTTGAAACTAGTTTTTTTTTTTTTTTTCTTTTCCCTGTGAACTGCAGAAATTCTCTTCATTCCAAACTTAGACCCTCAACTGAGGCATCAACATTCAAATAGATGAAAATAAAGGAGGGGGGTTACTTATCCAGATGGGAGGAATAACTCCCTTCAAACGTGTTGTAGCTACCCAATGGGCTGCCCTGTTACAATTTCTAGGTACCCAGGAAAAATCATAATTACATGAGAAAGCCATGCGCCCATGCCATATCCCTTATATCACCAACAATAGCTGCACACTCCCAAGGTGGAACATTTTCTGTGGAGCAAAGTTGGATAACTGTTCTGTTGTCTGCTTCAATGGTAGCTCTAGAAATGTTGTTAGATTGTGTCAATCAAAACGCTAGCCTCACTGCCATAGCTTCACATTGTAACAAGGAAGCTGCGAGTCCCCTGTTGGTTGCACCATCTATCACATTGCCTCTCCAGTTTGTGAAACTAGTTGAAGGTAGATTAGAGTTGGATGATGTGTTTTGCCTTAGTAGGATCCTTGTGTAACCATCATTCTTATGGACGATTTCAAATTACTCCTTTTAAATATTCATTCCAAATCCATCATAATAAACTTTCAAGCTCAATGCCCCATCTGTTTGTAAACTGTTTTGACTCAAATTTGAGTTATTCTCAATTACTAATTAAAGCCAAATACCTTCATTTGAAATCCAAATTAAAACAAATAGGCCCTTAGATTTGGAGCTTTCTATGGTATATGCCTCATAGTGAAACAATAGAGCAATCTAACAAGTTAAACAGATCAAGGATAATAGTTTTTCATTAGCTCAGATTTTTTTTGGTTGTTCGACTTTTATCTGCAATTGTTGGTGCTTCCTCCTTTTTTTCTTTGTATTATTCAATTGTTTGTTTAGATTGGTGTCTTATATTTGCTCACAGTGCTTCTCGATTGCCATATAGGGAATTGAATTTAGGTGATATAGAAATCTAAGAATGGCTTCAGAGGCTCCTGTTCCAGTAAGTGACAACATTGATGCGGTGACAGAGAAACCAGTTACCAGGTCAGTCTTCAAGATAGGCACTTCTACCATTACCAGGATTAAGAATTTGTAAATTTTGCTGCTCTGAGCATTTTTTTATGTTATGAATGCAAAAAGTTATGTTGTAGCTGTCAAATTCCTTGTCAATCTTCATCACAAAAGGTTTTCTTCTTTTTGTTGCTTTTTTAAGTTTTCGTTTCTTTGATTTGTTTTTGCCTGATTGGAGGGTCACAACCAATCAAAACATGCATTGACTTATAGAAAATATCACTTGTATAAATCAAATATATACAAATTACAAAATACTCTCCGGGGAGCAATACCAGCTCTCCCTCACTCAACCTCACCCTCTCCACTGCATTGCTATCACACACACTGGTCATCTACGCCATACACAAACATATATAGGGAGAGAAAACCAAGGGAAGCTCAAAGCCGTGGGAAACGGGCGGGGAGGTTCTGCCAACACTTTGGGGAGAAATCCTCTACTCAACACTTGGGAGGGGATGAACTGTTTGCAACTTTGCATTGTTACTTCTTTTATAGAAGTCACTACTGTTTGCTCTGTGGTATTGAAAGCTATCCATTTTGCAGCCACAGCTCTCCACGAGGCAAAAACAAACCAGGTAAAGTTCCAAGGAAGATTCATAAAGCCGAGAGGGAGAAGCTGAAACGTGATTCTTTGAATGTGCTTTTTCTTAAACTCAGCGATGCTCTAGGTATGCTTTTCCTTTTATTTTACCTGTTACTCTACAGTGCTTAATCTTGATGCATTCATCCAAGTTGATTAGCGATGCTTGGTAATGGGTCAAAAACTGGCGGTTCATAATTTGTCTCACTTCTCTTTTATCCAGATCCAGCTCATCAGAATAACGGGAAAGCCTCTGTATTGAGTAATGCCACTCGACTACTACGTGATTTGTTTGCTCAGGTTGACTGTCTCAGAAAGGAGAACACTAATCTTTTAGCTGAATCTCACTATGTAAGCTTCTTGAAATACTAACACGCTGTTCTGGTAAATTTGTCTTTGTATTTTTTGCAAGGAATATAGGACATAAATGTCGTTCTATATGCTTCAAGGCTGACTTGTGGACTGGGGATTTTTATATTAGTATGTTGTAAGAAGCCAAATATCATACTCAATATCGTTAACGGAAGGAAAAAAATTGAAAATTTTCCTTTACTTCATTCAAAAATTGTGCGCTTTAACCCATGTATTTGTATTTGCTAAAAGTGAATCAAACGTGATTGTTGAAATGTAGTTGTTGTTTGACTGTCTGGTAACAGGTAGCTACCGAGAAGCATGAGCTGGAAGACGATAATTCTGCCCTTCAAGCTCAAATTGAGGATTTGAAAAGTGAGGTACAGGAGAGGATGTATTCCAAATATGCATGGAAGTTAGATCACTCGCAGTCGCAACTCGAAACTGTATCAGAGTTACAAGAGGATCACATCGTGATGCCTGTCATTGACCATGCATCACAACCGGCACCTGTTTTGGGTCCTATTCTCGTCGTTCCCTTAAATCATCATGACCTAACAACATACCATGAATCTGATGCTTCCGATTCTGTGTCTAAGCTTCCAACAAACATCAGCAGACCACATGCTCGTTATCCATCCACGTCCGATTCTTGGCCATCTCAAATTCTTGCCATACCATCCGATACAACTCAGACTGTCCAGCACGCAAGCTGCAACAGCAGAGAAGACTAAACTTTTGACAATTTGTATAGCTGGTTATGCTTATTGCTTTAGCACAGCACAAAACTTTTGGTGTAAATGGTAATTTTCCAGTTAGTAATATACGGAGTATCTTTGGAGGGCTATTTAAAAACAAAATACAGATTGCACATAAACACCGCATCAAATAAGATAATAAGCTTGTTCATCAATGGAATCGCATATGTTATCAAATAGGAGTAAGAAAATAAGTTTGTTCATCAATGGAATCACATGAGACTTTTTATCAATTGGATCCGGACTATATGCATTTCTTGAGATCTTGGACTGCATTATACAGTTCTGCATGGCAGGCCTATAGAACCCGCCGAGCAAGTTAGGGCATCCTTATCTAACCCCCTATTTTAACTCAAAGCCTCTCTATTCCCACTCCTCAAATCATTTTTGCTACAGTACCGCACCAAATTTGGTGCGGCACTGTTCACGCACCAGTTAACCTTTTTTTTTTTTTTTTTTCCCGGTTGCTGTGTACACGTGGCGACGTGTGTGTGGCTGTGGGGGGGAAAGGTCAATAGTGGGGGGTCCACTTTTCTTTGCTTCTCTGGACCGAGTACATCTCCCCAGGTGGGGAGATTTAGTTTTAGGGAGAATTTTTTTTTTTTTTTTTATATATAGATTTGAGGGGAATAGTTTTGAGGAACCTGGGGGGTGCTGTGCAGCCTCATGGCGTGGTCGCGCCGGCATCTTTCCGACGATCGGAGACGTTCACCGCGTAGAGCTCGTCGAGTACTACAAGTGTGCCAAAAATCAAATCGATCGAATATCTTTAAATGCCTCATCGGAACACAAATAACGTAAAAAGTGGTTTTGATCCCATGTTTGTATCCATTTGTGTTCCATTTCTTTTTAAGTTATTAGTGTTTCGATGAGGCACTTAAAGATATCTGATCGAGTTGATTTTTGGTACACTTGTAGTACTCGACGAACTCTACACAGTGAACTTCTCCGATCATCAGAACAAGGCCGGAGCCGCCGCTCCATGGCTGCACAGCACGGTGCTGTGCATCCCATGCACAGCACCCCCCCAAGGTTCATAATTTTGATATAGTAAAGTTAAAATAGAGAGTTTGATTTTGTGAGTTTTTGATAAAATGACTTGCTAATTTATAAAAAGTGTTTTTGAGGTTAAATTTGGTGAAAACTTTGGGTAGGCTGATAAGGATGCTCTTATCAGATAAGAAAATAAGATTGTTCATCAATGGAATCGCATATGGTATCACTACTTTGAATTATTGGCTGACTTCGAATTATATTAATTAACTTTGAATTAGAGGGTTTCAAGAGTTGGGTCTTGCAGGCATTAAAGTGATTGGAGCAAACCAATGCTGAGTTCTGCAGTGGTAGCAACATGACTGGAGCAGGCCACGGCCGGCCTTTACAAGTCTAAAATTACCATTTACACCAAAAATTTTGTTAATGGACCTAGTCTTGATCTGAATTTTTGAGCTTTGTTAATAAAGTTCTTATTTAATACTTCATGTTAATTTTAGTTTCAGAGTGCCTTTAGGCATGGCATTCGCTATGCGTTAAAAAGGTGTATCGATAGCAGTTTTTGTGATAATGTTTAGAAAAATCGGAATGCTTCGCATCACAAAAGTTATAACCAAACTTTCTCTGAGTCTACAAAACACAATATGAATTTGATATGGCTCTTATTCAGAATGCACTTGGAGACAACTCATATAGATCATATCATAACAACCATAAGAACACTACAGCAGGTAACGCATACAAAGGCAATCCAATCCTTGATTCAAAATAAAACCCTTCGATTGATCAGAATTTCAAACGACAGCCTAATGGCATCTTTTTTTTAAAACACTCAGAAAACAGACAGATTCAGACTCAAACCAAACGAGACAGCTTAACAGAAATACAACCACACTCTACCAATGAAGTCCATTGGTTTTAACCCTACTACCAACAACAACAATTTCCTAATACTCATCACCCTCATCATCTTCACCTTCAGCAGACTCAGCCCCAACCTCCTCATAATCCTTCTCGAGTGCAGCCAAATCCTCACGAGCCTCAGAAAACTCCCCTTCCTCCATACCCTCACCCACGTACCAATGAACAAAGGCCCTCTTGGCATACATCAGATCAAACTTGTGGTCAATCCTCGAGAACACCTCAGCCACGCTTGTGGAGTTTGAAATCATGCAAACAGCCCTCTGAACCTTAGCCAAATCCCCACCAGGCACCACCGTGGGGGGCTGGTAGTTGATTCCGCACTTGAAGCCAGTTGGGCACCAATCGACAAACTGAATGGTTCTCTTAGTTTTAATGGTGGCCACAGCTGCGTTGACGTCTTTAGGAACGACGTCACCCCTGTACATCAGACAGCAGGCCATGTATTTTCCATGGCGGGGGTCACATTTGACCATCATAGAAGAGGGCTCGAAAGCACTGTTTGTGATTTCTGCAACAGAGAGTTGCTCGTGATAAGCCTTTTCTGCAGAGATCACAGGAGCATATGATGAAAGCATGAAGTGGATCCTAGGGTATGGGACTAGATTGGTCTGGAACTCATTCACATCCACATTCAGTGCTCCATCAAAACGAAGAGATGCAGTCAGAGAGGATATGACCTGCACAATAGTATAGGTTCAAAATGGTTATCAGACATTTTCAGAACAATTTCTGCAAACAAAATTATTCCATCCCTAACTACATTCTTTTAAATATATTTGTAGCAGAAATGGTTATCAAACAGCCAACCAAAAACTTTCCGAAAAGCATTGTGCAAAAATTATCTGAAAGCACGATCCAAAGATGAAGTTCAGTATCAATGAAGAAGTTAGCAAAATTTAGTATACCTGAGAGACAAGCCTGTTCAGATTGGTGTAAGTGGGCCTTTCAATATCCAAAGATCTACGGCAGATATCGTAGATAGCTTCATTATCAAGAAGCACAGCAACATCAGTGTGCTCCAACAGAGAATGGGTTGACAGAACACTGTTGTAAGGTTCAACAACAGAGGTAGAGATCTGAGGAGAAGGGTAAACAGTGAACCCTAGTTTCGATTTCTTTCCGTAATCAACGGAAAGCCTTTCGAGAAGCAGAGATCCAAGCCCAGATCCAGTGCCACCACCAACAGCGTGGAAGACCAAGAACCCCTGAAGCCCAGTGCAGTTATCCGCTAACTTCCTGATCCGATCGAGGCACAGATCCACAATCTCTTTCCCAACTATCAATGGATAAATTAAAACGAAATCAGTATACGAATCTTATAGTTAATTGTGGCAGAAACAAAGAAAACGAAACCCGAATAACGGTTTAGAAGAGATTTTTAAGTACTCGTGTAGTGGCCACGGGCGAAGTTGTTGGCGGCATCTTCTTTGCCGCTGATGAGTTGCTCGGGGTGGAACAACTGGCGGTAGGCTCCAGTCCTGACCTCATCGATGACAGTCGGCTCCAGATCGACAAAGACGGCGCGTGGAACGTGTTTCCCGGCGCCGGTCTCGCTGAAGAACGTGTTGAATGCGTCATCGCCACCGCCGACCGTCTTGTCGCTCGGCATTTGGCCATCGGGCTGCAAAAATTAACACAGATCTGTTAAAATCTGAAACGGAACAACGTCAACGGTTACGGAATACTGGACGGAGAATTACCTGAATGCCATGTTCGAGGCAGTAAAGCTCCCAACAGGCGTTTCCGACCTGGATCCCGGCCTGTCCGATGTGGATCGAAATGCACTCCCTCATTGTCGTTGGGTGGGTTGCTGGTACTGGAAATGTAGAGAGAGAGTGAGAGAGTGGGAGAGAGGAGAGAGAAAGAGAGACGTATACAAAGACGCCTAGAGTGAGAAGCTAGGGTTGTGAGATGGGGGTTTATAGAGGGAGAATGTGGGCTTTTGCTTTTCGAACGGCCCAGTCCTCGCTTTTTGAATTTTGAATTTTGAATTTGGTCCAGCTGGTGTGGACCGTTTGCGCCTTTGCTTGTGAAATTGAAATTTGAATCCCCGGTTAGGCTCGTATGTTTGGGCCTTGGTGTTTTCATTTTCAACCCAAACCAGATCCTTGATTAGGCTGATATGTTTGGGCCTGGTGTTTTCAAAGTATTTTTTTGGCCTGTTTATGTTTTTGTGGTTGGACTGGCTTTTTTGAAAGCCTTTGGGTGATTTATCTTTTTCTTTTTCCGATTGAGTATCGGCCCAAAATTCTGAAATCTTGTAGAGAGGCTTGGGCCGATCCAAAACCCAAGAAGGGCCTACTATCATAAAAAATGCTGGGACACACTTCTTCTTGACCACAACCAAAATCACACCTGCCAACACCTGTCTGTCCGTGTGACACTACATGATTGGTCATTACAAAGTAGTTTCAAAATATTTATTCCCCTATTAACAATCACGTAGGTGGTGATTTTTGGTGTGGTAGAGAGGTGTGTCTCTATCATGATCAAGAATTAGTGATCCGTATGATCTTCACTAGTTTTATACTCCTTCCGTACCATTTTGTTGGTCCCTTACTCTATTTTAGATATTCCCATAATATTATTCCTTTGTGAAAAGTCAATGGAAAAAGTGTTTGGATTTTCATAACTAAAAGCCATAAATGTAAAAGTAATTTTAACACTGACAGTGAAAGGGCAAAAATGGAAATTTGTACCAACTTTTTGAGAAAATAAGCATTAAATGCATGTCCGATTGTTGAAAATCTCAAAGTGAACCGTGCTATGCACGGAGATCGCAACACCCTGGATAAAAACAATTCTTAATAATATATTTAATCAAACTATGTATGTTTATTTCTCTTATTTGAACATAAAATATATTGGTGTTTAGCATTCCGTATCTATTCTCATAAATTGAAAAACACTGATAAAATTGCCCAACAAAAAGCATTCACACTACGCCAAAAAATTACATTTTACAACTTCGAGGCCATTACATTTTAAAAGTAGAGCAAAATCAACCTACATCCACAATGCACACTATCTTTCATTTTACAACTTATTGGCCATTACATCTTGCGTACTGAATCTGATAATGTTTTGGTACTTAGATCTCATCTTCATCCACAATGCTGAATCTGTCAAAGCCAAAAACAAACCCCCCACAAAATAATCAATTGATCACCAAAAATGTGCAATTTTTGAAATAAAAAAACACACAGATTGTTTAATTAACCTAAATCCTGGCGAGCATGTGTAAATTTCAATTCTATTTTTAATTAGAGTTGACATGTGCGGTATTTAACTTTGGATATTTATTTTGTGAGGATCCAAATCATATGCCAATTGGGATAGATTCATGATTTTGAAATTCAAAAAAGATTGTGTTAAATCTAATATGAATAGGATACATGTCTCACTCCAAACATTGAATCACAATCCAATGAATTACTGCCACTTGTCACGTCCATGTTTCTCCTCACGAAAAGTAATTTTGCAATAACATATAAGATTGTTTAATTAACCCAAATCCTGGCTTTAAATATGCAATTTTCGAATTCAAATTTCCTATTTGAGCAGGTGTAAATTTCATTTCTATTTTGAATTAGAGTTGACCTGTACGGTATTTAACTTTGGATATTTATTTTGTGAGGATCCCAAATCATATGCCAATTGGGATAGATTCATGATTTTGAAATTCAAAAAGATTGTGTTAAATCTAAGATGAATAGGTTACATGTCTCACTCCATACATTGAATCACAATCCAATGAATTACTGCCACTTGTCACGTCTATGTTCCTCCTCACGAAAAGTCATCTTGCAATAATATATAAGATATCAATCTTTTAGTCAAAATGAATCATTTTTACAAAAATATTATGCATCAAACTAGTTATTGAGCCAAGTATTTTTCCATTTTCATTTTTTGGTGCACAGTTTTTTACTACTACTAGTATTTTACATTATGCCACAGAAACTTCCCAAACGCACCGACGTACTATAGCAAATTTAAACATGAACAAATACATTCTCTTTCATACAAGCCTAAAAAGTTGAGGAAATCAAAGTAATCCAGACCGTCCAAAACACTTTCAGACAATTGAGATGCGCGCTTAATACCACCACGTGATATCCAGCTGGCACCCAAGTTTTTCTCATCGTCTAGTGTGTCAAATTGAGGAAACCAAATCTCTCTTGGAATAAATTAATAGTAATATTTTATGAGAAATAGTAACTGAGGCCTAGTTTGCCAATTGATTTTATCAGATAAAATCTAAGATTTTATCAAAAGCCATTCTCAAATGATAAAAGCTTGGAAGAGATTTTTTTTTTTTTTTTTTAAATTTTTGGTGAAACCCATCCCCCTTTCAAAAACTAGATTTTATTATTTGGGAAAACAGTTCGCTGTGTTTGGTTGAGAGTTTTGAGAATAATATTTTGAGATATATTTTTGAGAGAGTGTTTGAATGGGTTTTTGAAAAAAGTAATAATTAGAGAGGTGTAATAATTGGAGAGAAATAGAGAGAGAAATGAGAATAATGATTGGATAGAGGGGTATGAGTAGAGAGAGAAATGTAATTAATGATCGGAGAGATGAGAGATGGGGAAATAATCTTTTTGAAATTTTTTTTGGAAATGTAAAGTGAACAAAGTGATTTGATTTTATCACACCTCCATAAAAACTCACCTAAAATGAAAATCTCATTTTATCAATTGGCAAACTAGGCCTGAGTTAACCAAGGACTTGTAGCCTAGCGGTTATCTCTTGGTTTTCCCACAAGGGAGACCAGGGTTCAAGCCTCAGCAGAGGCATTTGGAGTTTAGGGCTATGGATAGCTTCTAGACTCCCTCTGGACTAACTCATTAACTCCCCCGCTAATCCCCCAACTGATGTATATCAAATGACAAAAAAAAAAACTAGGCCTAAGTTATAAGTATTGTTGGAGAGAATAGGAGTAACTCAACAAGATGAAGAATAGGCAAAATTGCTAGTGAGACAACTAGGAATGGCTGCCCTTGCCCTAATTCTATTAGCCCTCTATCATTTTTTCCCTTTCTTTGTAATTTTATTAGCCCTCGATGTGGACATTATAGACCAACTGAAGCTCTCTCTATCCTTTGTCTGGCCTGCCTTCACCCTCCACGGCCCCTCCCGTGTCGTAAAAGTTTAACAGTCTTAAATCGATTAACCTGACTTCATAGTTTTTTAGGCTTTTTTTATTAATGTATGTGAGAAGATGGTTTGCTATGATGCACGGACATGGACACGAGTACTGACACGGACAAAGGGATACGGGAATTCTAAAAAATTGGGGACACGGACACGGCGAGGGACACGCCACGTGGAAAAAATAAATAAATAAATATATGCATTTTTTATATTTTTTGTTGCAGAATGTAAAAATAAGAGTATATTGTAAGCACCCATTACAACTATCGACCTAGATCCTTCCTCTTCTCTCTGAACAGATTTGGAGCAGCTCGTCAACGGTGAGTACCCCTTCTCTCTCTCTCTCTCTCTCTCGAGCAGCAGCCGTGTCCCGATCTGTGTCCCCCTTGGAAAAAAAAAAAGAGAGAGACACGGCTCAAGGCGTGTCCCGTATGTTTCTCTAGCGTGTCCTGGTGTCTAATACGGCGATACGGTAGCCAGGAGCCGTGTCGGTGCTTCATAGATGGTCTGTCCTACAAAATGTGAAAAGTCAAAAAACCAAGTTGAACAAGACCTAATAGTCTTTCATAGTACGTGTCGGTAGTTTTTGTTGATGCATTATGGGATTCTAGCATCTTTTGAAGATGGCCCATACAGATTTCGTAAAACTTAGGATTTGAGGTGCTTTTCGAATCAAATTTTGGAAGATAGTTTCTGTTCACCAAACGCTACTAGTTTTTGTTGCAGCTAAACAAAACTCTTACAAACATAACAAAGAATCCAATCCTTTCCATTCTACTTCAGCATCTATAATCTAAGAACACATCTAAAAGTTTAGATAAGCGGCTGCCTCCTCTGTAGGGAATATATGATATCATCGATAAATTCAGAGAACAATTTAATTCATTGGTAATGTAAACTGAACTACAGAGTACAAGCACAGACAAAAAAAAACATCATGCAAACCGAGTTTTGTGAATCACAGTCTCCTTAAAACAAATTTGCCGCCTTCCGAGGGTGTTGTAAATTGCACCGACGTATGTCTTGTTGTTTTAATTTAATATTTTACACTTTTTGTAAAAAAATATTTTATACTTATATGTACTTTATGGAGTAATCCCGTTGTATATATGCAGATTATGTGGGATTAGTCATGAGACCTGGTCTCCTTGATTTTCTCCTAAGTAATAGGAGTTTACTCTTATCCCAAACAACTATAGTTAGTTGAGTTTATTCTTATCCTTGGGTGAAGCTACAATGTGCGCACCCCCCCCCCCCCCCCCCCCCCCCCCCCCCCGCATATGAGATTTTGTGGCACCAAATATGAGAGAATATGAGATTTTGTGGCTCCAAATATGATATGGCACATGGTATGCCACCCCGTACGGAAATATGAGATTTTGTGGCACCAAATATGAGATTTTGTGACTAAAAATATGAGATTTTGTGGCACCAAATATGAGATTTTGTGGCTCAAAATATGAGTTTTTGTGGCACCAAATATGTGATTTTCTGGAAATATATGAGATTTTGTGGCTCCAAATATGAGAGTGTGTCACTGTAGCATTACTGTAGCATTACTGTAGCAATCCGAATGAGTCCAAATATGAGATTGTGTGGCTCCAAATATGAGATTTTCTTGAAATATATGAGATTTTGTGACTAGTCATATGAAGTGGCATACCATATGCACTTCATATCTCCAGCCACAAAATCTCATATTTAGAGCCACAAAATCTCATATTTTGAGTCACAAAATCTCATATGGAGAATGGCACATTGTAGCAACACTCCTTATCCTTATCTACTAAAGTTAGTTTTACTGCCTATATAAGTTATTCGGCTATTACTAAGGAAAGAACAACACGTCAGAACTTCAAGTAATGCTACGGTGTGCACCATGCCTTTTGGTATATGGTGTGCACCTCATATGGAGACTCATAAAGTCTCGTATACATCCACAAAATCGGAAAAAAATTTGTTCACCCTCACCAAAAGAGGGTGAACAAAACCCTCACTATAATTGGCTAAGAGGAGTGGTCCCTACCACTCTAAACCCAACCCAACCCAACCCAAGTTACTTATATGCTTAATTTCAGGGAAAACCCTAAATTCTTAATTCCCTTTTCTAAACCCCTCACGTAAATTTTCTGCAATGTTTAAGTTAGTTTCCTAGAGTACTCCGATGTTTTGTTCCAATCCCATAGAATTTATGAGTCTGTCACGTTTCCTAATGAGGAAAAAACGCCACTTAAAAAGAAAAACATGTACTACATCAAGAATCAATTGAAGGTCTGAAATGGAAGAGGAACACAAATGACAAAAATATTGAAGAACTTCCAGTGCCCCACTAAACCTTAAAAATTTTAATCTCCCAACTCTTCTCGCAATTTTGTGCCGTGATGACGTTGCTCGCTCAGGAAATTAATTTTTCTTGCAAAGTCCAACATTCTTAAACATGTAAAGGAAGGTTTCACAACCGATGAACAAATCACAACATTATTAAAATAAATGAACAATTCACAACCGATGCAACCCACTTTCACTGATAAACAATTCAAAGATATTCAAAGTATTGAGAAACTAAAACAACCTATTTTCACAGTCAATTATGACGCAAAGAGATTTTAATCCGAGTTTGCTAATTAACTAACAGGAGCCTTCATCATTAATATTTTTCTCCTCCAATCGTAACTCTTCAAAAGATCATGAATACTAGCCATTCAAATATCATATAGAAACTTCAATGCTATCCCAGACAAAATACAAAGTATTGTGGCTTTAATCGTTTTCATGCTTCCGTTGTCCATTCTCGAATACAGTATTTCAACGGACATAATGTAAGGTTAATCTGGCCATACCCAAAAACAGAGTAAAAGTTGTAACAGCATTGAAGGAAATTTACTGGAACCAAGCAACGGGGACGATTCCGGCATGATACTTGGCGATTTTAAGAAACATGGGCATGGCGAGGTCGAAGTGGGTCCAATTTCTTCATCTTCCATCGTCGTTGTCGTTGTCTTCAAGAGAGAAGAGATTAGGGCTTCACCATTTGAAGCTTGAAGTGAGATCTGTTCGACGAGGTTAATTTCATGTGCGACCCCAATTTGTTCTTCTTCCATCGTCATCCTGTTCAACAGAGAATAGTCTTTTTCTTTTCTGCTCCTATGCACCCTAAATTTACGTGAGGGGTTTAGAAAAGAGATCTAAAAATTTAGGGTTTTTTCCTGAAATTAAGCATAGAAGTAACTTGGGTTGGGTTGGGTTAAGAGTGGTAGGGACCACTCCTCCTCTTAGCCAATGATAGTGAGGGTTTTGTTCACCCTCTTTTGGTGAGGGTGAACAAATTTTTTTTCCACAAAATCTCATATTTGGTGCCACAAAATCTCATATTTGGTGCCAGAAAATCTCATATTAGAAGACCAAAACATTTCTGGGTTTGAGAAGACCACAAATCTCATATAGATGTGAGAAAGTTCTGGAATAAAAAAATAAAAAAAATGGCAACCGGTTGGTCACCGGGCCCACCGCTTGAAAAAAAAAATCCATATGAGATTTTGTGACTTTCAAAATGAGTGTTTGTGAAACAAAATATGAGACTTTTGTGGTCCACTACAGTCCAAAAATTTTATATGAGAATGTGTGGCTGAGTATATGAGTATATGAGATTTTGTGGGTAAGTATATGAGATATGTCACTATCAATACACAACAATATTTTTGGACTGTAGTGGTCCACAAAAATCTCATATTTTCTTTCACAAACACTCATTTTGAAAGTCACAAAATCTTATATATTCCTCCACAAGTTCTCCACAAAAATCTCATATGATGAGATGTAGGCGAAAATATGTATTTCTGTGGCACCTTATATGAGACATGTCACATCAATATATATACACACAATATGTATCACATCTGCACTACAGTCCAAAACTATCATATGAGATTTTGTGGGACGTTTTATGAGGTTGACTTTTGCAAATATGAGATTTTGTGGCTCATTCGAATTTTTGTGGTACTTTTTATGAGTATTTGTTGCTTCATATATGAGATTTTTGAAACCCAAAATGTTATATGAGAAATCACGCAAGGTTTTATGATTTTTTTTGGTTCTCCATATGAGATAAAAATGACCGATATAGGGGGTCACTTTTTGCATATGTGGCGCAATCTCGTCCGTCGATCTGGTCAAAGGTGCACATGGTGTGCCCTTTCATATTTTCAGCCACAAAATCTCATATGTGACCCACAAAAACTCATATTTGTTGTTACGAAATCTCATTTTTGTGCCCAAAAATGGGATGCACATTGTAGCATCTCTCGAACTTCATATACCAAAACATTCACCTCCTCATATTCGAAACAGTGCTTTTGTACTCAACATATCTTCTATTGATTTTTAACTCTTCATTTGAGATTATTATCCTCTATTATTTCGAGTGTCGGGAAACAACTTGGTTCGTGAGTTAACTTCGCTGCACAGAAGGAGGCTCGTAGGTCGTTGTATCTTGGGGAAGGAGCGCCATTCAACCCCGTGCAGAAGGGGGTGTATCTTTCCTAAGGAGAGCGCAATTTTGCGTGCCTCGACCACCCCACAGGCTTTTCTAATCCCTTCTCTACTTATCTAATTTTCTTAATTTGTTTGATGCATATTATTTAGAATTATTGTTCTACAGAAATTCCTGTTTCATATATTTTCCCCAACAATCTTAGGAAAGATAATTTAGGAATTTCTTTATAAGAATATATTTTGGAGCTTTGAGTGGTAGCTATGATTATTGTTTTTAAAAAAGGATTGTACCTGGGCTGTTAACAATAGAGGTCGAAAAACTAGCTATGCCCAAATTTGAACTTTGTTTGTACTATGAATTGCAACACAACACTTCATGTAGTGTAGTCTTTGCATGTACTGGTTGGTCATGGCTCTAAGCCTCTATGCATAAACTATAAATTGGTGTATAAATAATGTTAATTCTAGTTGTTTGTAGAGTGTAAACTATGACCACTACGGATTAGAAGAAGCAGTTTACTAAGTTTACTAAATATGAAGCTTTGTACTTTTCTATCCATAATGAAATTAAGGGAATCATTCTCCGAGTTGTGATGGGTTAAATGTTGTCACACTTGCATATAAAGTTTTGCAATATGACATCTCTTGATTTGAAATGAATGAAATTATTGTTTATAATTCTTGACAGATAATATATATATATATATATATATATATATATATATATATATATATATATATATATATATATGTGTGTGTGTGTGTGTGTGTGTGTGTGTGTGTGTGTGTGTGTGTGTGTGTGTGTGTGTGACTGAGGAGTAAATTTTATTGATTTGTGAATCAGGCATAATTACTTGTACAGATGCAAGTATGTTTGATCATGGTCACATTGTTTGTGTAAAATAAACATTAGGATAGGTGAGATGGAGGCTGCCCGAATGGGTGGAAATTGAAACCAAATTTCTCTGAGCACTTCCAATGGTGTTCTAAAAAAATTATATCATTGCAGAACTTTGTCCGCATTATTTGAATAGTTATCCAAATTATCCTATTTAAATTTGTGCAACTGTTGAATGTGGGGGCTTATAAGTGGCTGCAATTGAAAATTCATATTATGGCTAGTATTGAAATGCTTCAACGAAATACATTCTATGGATTTAACAAAATTCTATTTTGTATCCTTAATTTTACTTCTCATGTTCAATAAAAGATGGCAAGAGCTTCTTTTTGAAATTCTCAATTCTTAAACGTGTCAGAAAAAATTGATACCATAGTCTTTCTTAAAATCATGTTTGTGATGACTGAATTTATTATGGATTGTGTACGATTCAAGTGACTTTCACAATTTTGGGTGTTTTAACTATTTCATGGTAAATTAAAAAGTCACTGACTTTGCTTATTGTGGACCTCATAAGAACTCTTATTTTTTCACCTCTACTGATTGCAATAATTAAGAAGACAATATAAGGTGCAACATTTTGTGTACATTATCTTTAAGAGATTTATTTTATTTTCTGGCACAAGGTCTAGTGTTTGACTTGCGGGGAATATTTGATCACTTGATATGCTTTGTTCGTCATTAAGGGTTAAAAACTTTGAGTCCACATCTAGTAAGCATTATTTTTATTGGATTTTCAAGTCCTTTGCAGTAGTGTGAATATTCTGTAAGAATTGTTGAAGTTTTCTGGAAGCTACATGTTGTAACTGAAGGGAAAAAAAAAAAAAAAAAAGGGAGAAAACTATGGGTTGCATTATTATCCTGAATTGCTTTGATTTGGCAATTTGGGTGCTCAATCTATTTTGAGTGTTGTTAATTGTTGGGCCTGATATGCATAAACAACTATAGAGATCACTTTTTCTGCATAGATTAACATGTCTATTTGCAGTAGAGAAAATTATACACTTATGTGGGGGTTCATTACCATGATGATCAGTAGATGGTAATTTCATTACCTTCAAAGATTTATTCTAATGATACTATATTACTAACTGTGTATCCTGGTGTTCTGTTTGAAAGTTTCAAGAGCACATTGGCCAATTTACGACGACTTTAATAATGAAGTCTTTCAGGAGATTGAAATGTGTGGTCTTATTTTTATTTGCTAATCACCACATGATATTGAAGAACTTCACTAATCTTGTTTTGGAGAATGTTAGTTTGGAACTTTGCAGGAACATGTTGGCTAGCATGCAATACTTGAGCTCTTAAATTTCTACAGATGTGGGGGCCTGATCAGCCCAAAGAGAATTCTCATAAGAAAAGATTAGCGCGCAGGCTAATCTTCAACGTATTAAAAAAAAAAAAAATTTGCTGAGAAATGTTTGTATCTTAAAAAGAACAAAACATATTCTCGAATTAGCACGAAGGCTAATTCTTTAATCATCGAGGGGAGTAGGACTGATGCCCATAAGTTAGTCACCTCAGTGGACACGTAACCTTTGTGATTGGAGATCCCATGAATAAGGTTCAATAGGTAACAACGAAGCTGAATGGTGACTAGGAGGAGCACTAAAATATAAGAGGGGAATCCCTGGTCCTATTCCTATGGTGATAGTGCTCATGCTATGTGCATGTAATGTGACAATAGGAAGAGCTTAGCTCTGAATGTGTCCAAGGTAGGATTTCTACAGGGTGTTGGTCACAAACAACCCTTGGAGGACACACCTATATGAGTGTGGCAGTGGGGTCGCTGCTGTGAGAAATTGGGCTATTCTCTAAAGACACTCATAGAAATGAGATACGTGCGCATGACCGTCTAACGCGCAAAACCGTTCCAGAACCATAATGTTTCCCTTACTGTGTGTGTGGTAAGCGTAAGTTTGAGATCAAGGGCCTAGTTCAAGATTCGTTCACTACGGTTCTTCAAACTGAAACTTGCTAACACTAAGTGTAGGTTCAAGTCTGGAAGACACCTATACCCATTGCGCAGTAAAAGCACTTTTGTAAAATTTTAAATTATGTGGGGGATTGTTGTTTTAATTTAATATTTTACACTTTTTGTAAAAAAATATTTTATATTTATATGTATTTTATGGAGTAATCCCGTAGTATATATGCAGATTATGTGGGATTAGTTATGAGACTTGGTCTCCTTGATTTTCTCCTAAGTAATAGGAGTTTACTCTTATCCCAAACAACTATAGTTAGTTGAGTTTATTCTTATCCTTATCTACTAAAGTTAGTTTTACTGCCTATATAAGTTATTCGGCTATTACTAAGGAAAGAACAACACGTCAGAACTTCATATACCAAAACATTCACCTCCTCATATTCGAAACAGTGCTTTTGTACTCAACATATCTTCTATTGATTTTTAACTCTTCATTTGAGATTATTATCCTCTATTATTTCGAGTGTCGGGAAACAACTTGGTTCGTGAGTTAACTTCGCTGCACAGAAGGAGGCTCGTAGGTCGTTGTATCTTGGGGAAGGAGCGCCATTCAACCCCGTGCAGAAGGGGGTGTATCTTTCCTAAGGAGAGCGCAATTTTGCGTGCCTCGACCACCCCACAAGCTTTTCTAACCCTTCTCTACTTATCTAATTTTCTTAATTTGTTTGATGCATATTATTTAGAATTATTGGTCTACAGAAATTCCTGTTTCATATATTTTCCCCAACATTTCTTACATGATAAAACAGCTAGACCACTGCAATCAGAACACCGCTCACACAAAAAACGTATACATGAAATATGGTGTTTAGAATCCAAAAATCTGGTGAAGAACAAAATCAGGATACCAAGTCTTTTAACCAAGAGGTGACCTTTGAGTTGGACTCTAGGAAATCATTGTAGAAACAGCTGGAAATGAATATTGCAATTTGCAATCATGGGTATTAATCAGCTGCGCAAACTTAACTATCCTTAACTACACCGAAATTTTAGGAAATTTCCATGTAATAACCCGAAATTTCGTAAATAAAAATTTCGATTTATTAATTCGATTAGTTATTTTTAATATCGCTAAATAAAATAATTTATTATTTAGTTTAAATAATTTGAATGAAACTAGATCTAGTTTGTTATTTCCTTTTATTTATTTTTCCGCGCCGTAAAATAAACGCGTACACACCGGATATTTCACCACACTGCGTCCGGAAGCCTTACTAAATCCCCAACTCTTATTTTATTTTATTAAAGCTAACCTTGATTAGGTGGGAGATTACTTATAACCTAAAACTAATCTTTAAGTTGGTGGGAAATTAGGTGGGAGATTACTTATAACCTAAAACTAATCTTTAAGTTGGTGGGAAATTTGGTGGGGAATTTCTTATAACCTAAAACTAATCTTTAAGTTGGTGGGAAATTTGGTGGGGAATTTCTTATAACCTAAAATTAGTCTTTAAAACCTAATTTTTGCTTTTGCAAAAGGTTGTTTGGACACTTGTGGGGAGGGTTTTTGGCTAGTGATTATTTTTGGGGGAGGTGAACCTCATTGCTTCACTATAAATAGCTCACTCTCCTTGCTTCATTTCACACCAAAACCTCCCAACTTCTCCACTTTGTGCTTTCTAGTGTTCTTGAGTGAGTTCTTGGGTGTTCTTCTTGAAACTCATCCTAAACCACCACACACCACCACTCTCGACCACCCTAGATCTTAGAAAGGTAGAATAAGTTAGCAAGAAAGCGTTCGAGCAAAGGTCGACTAGTCGTTACGCCGCCGGAATTCAACTAGCTTATCGGCTTCCGACTAATCATCGGAATTAAGGTAGATACTTTATCTTAACCTTAGATTAGTATTTACTAGTTCATATTGATTATGTTATTATTTTGCTTAAACGTGCTTAATTATGATTAAACGTGATTATGTTGGTGATTAGTGATTTTATGAACAATTAGACTTTGAAAATCACACTTAGTCGTTACTATGCACGATTTAAAATTTATTTATCAAAATGCACCGTTATAATGCCCGATGGACTTTTGGAAACCTAAAATATCCAGTTATAATGCCTGAATGAAAATCGACTTTTCAAATTTACGTCGTTATGCTGCCCAATTAATTTTGGAAAAATAGCCGACTAAACCTTTCTTAAAGCAACTTCAAAATGTTTTGACTGTACTTGGACTGTTGAGATTAACCCAAGGCTAACACCCTTGAGGGTCTGTCAAAAAAGATATGCCTAGCGCTGTCTAAGAAAGGAATGGTGCCAGTAACTGCATTCGTGCGGCCATCCAGCCTGGGACTCTCCTGGTTATCTCATTTGTCTAAAGAAAGTCACCAACGAGATTTTTGTATCTAAAGTAACACGGTTATCGTGAAATATTTTTAAACGAAAAGTTTATCTTGAAACGATTTCTAAACGGAAGATTTTTATGTAATATGGCATGTGCATGTTTTTCGAGACGGTACGACACGATACATTTTTCAAGAAAATGATCGATTGTTTTTACAAGAAGAAATAGAGATGAGAATGAAAATACTGTTGTAAATAAAATACTGCCATTAGAGTCCCGCCTCAGTTCCCCGGTGTGAACTGGTGGTCAAAGCTCAATGGAACTATACTATAAACAATACTGCCATTGGAGTCCCGCCTCAGTTCCCCGGGGTGAACTGGTGGTCAAAGCCCAACGGAACTATACGGTAGTGCTGTTTGAAGTTTCTCCTCAAATTCCGCGGGTGAATTTGACGGTTAGAACTTACTCAGTACAACACATAGCAAGCGGACCTCATAAACAAACTGGTGGGGATTCAGTGATATGGGTAGCCGGGACTATGTCGTGTGTGACGCGGAGTTAGCGGACCTCATACTGCAGGAGTCAGTTTATGGGTGGCCGACCCTTCGTACGGAAAGGTTGGTGACCGTTAGAACGGGGTTGTAGAACGGGCCAATAACTTTCGAGAGATGTGAGATGTTGACATGGTTGAAATTTGAAGAAGAATGCTGTTATGAGAAAATGATACGAGATACTGACACTATACTCTGGATTCTGAAATAATACGAGATACTGATTTTATTAAAGCTGCACTCTGATATGAAAAGAAATGGGATACTGATTTTATTTAAGCTGCACTCTGAATTGATGTGATACTGATGCATTGACACGCATGAACTTACCGTTTTGATAAATGATTTTCAACTATTTACCTGCCAACAATATTGTTCTAGAATTGCTAGTTTAATGTTGGGGTACGGTATCTATTGAGCGTCCTCGCTCACGGTTTGCCCTGGCATAATACCACGATGTTGGTATTATGCTAGATTGTCACGATGAACAGAAGGAATAATATAGCGCCGGAGGAGCTGCCGACATGGAGCACGACCAGATCAAGGAACGTATGGAGCCATAGAGTCCACCCAGTCTACTTTTTTTTGTAATCTGTGAAAGATAGATCATCTATATGTATTTTTGGTTATTGTTATTACTGTTTAAGACCGACTTTAAATTGTAATAATAATCCATAACGTATCCCGAAAATGCGGGGCGTTACAAGTGGTATCAGAGCCCTAGGTTCAAACACTCGGCCTTGGGTAGAATGGGTAGATCACTTTCCGAGAGCGTAACCTGAATAAATGTCCGTACTTTGTACTTTTGCTACTTTAAAAATAGCCTATTTGCTAACGGTGTAGTTATAGGCATATATGAGCCATTACCAAGCGTAGGGACGCGAAACGTGAGAACACTTAGGATTTGACTGTTTGTGACATGTGTCCTGCTCACATGTCAGTTTCAGTATAAATATGTGCTCAAAGATAACGTTTAGCAGCAGTAAATCCTTTCCGAATTTAGATTTTAGCCGTAGTATTGTGCTATTATTTTCAAAAAGGGTATTCTAGACTGAATTTCCCTACGAATTTCCAACTCTGGAATGGCGATTACACGTAACAATGGTGAGGACTCGTCCAACGGAACCAACGGTAACCCTGACCTCGCACAACTCGTGCAAGCCTTCATTGCTGCACTCAACGCGAACCGACTCCCACCAAACAACCAACACTGGAGGAGGAATGATTCCAAGCAAGGATCATCCAAAATTCTGGACGAGGTAGCACAATAGCCCGATGCTATAATTGCTCAAGTATTGGACATGTCAATCGTAACTGCCCCCACCCGAGGAAGGAGGAGACTAACACCAGAGTGATACGCCAAGGAAATAGTTCGGGAGGACCTATCAAGACTGTGCATAACAACAACGATCGTGGGCCCTACCCAGCCAAACTTAACCCTGCTCAGATTAATACCCAGCCTTGGAAAAGGGGTGACCGAAGGCAAGGACCATCGGGATCAACACACAATAACCCAACAATCTGATGCTTTAACTGTCAAGCCTTTGGGCATATCAGCCGTAATTGACCTAGGACAGTAGGACCCATAGATTTTGGATATCAGCAGCCCCAGCAATATCAACAGATTGACTTTGCCAATCCGAGCTTTGGGAAGCAACCTATACAATAGAATACTAGGCCAGAAAAGAAAGCATGTCGAGAATGTATTTCCCTTGAATGCTCCGAATGAAGTTGACCAGATGACCGAGAAGATTAGAACCTAGCCATAGTTAGGTTTTTAAATAAAATGTTGTTTTCACTTCTAGTATGAGAGGTTAACCTTTTGCTGTATTATAAGTAAACCTCGGTTGTAAGCAAACCTACAAGTCTGTCGGTTGTAGCAATAAAGCGAGTATTTAGTAAACCTTGTTGTACTTCCTTTAGCACCATTCTCACATTTTCAACACCACAACACAATTTCACACAAGGACTTGCTTTCTCTTAGCTTATGACTATGCCGATGAGCCGTCTTTTCCACCGTCCTGGCACGCTACCACCTCGACTGCCGCACAACCATCACTACCGGTGCCTTCTCTAGGACCATACGCTAGACTCTATCCTACTACTGTTTAGTACCTGCGTTCAAACTTTATTTGACACTGGAGCATCGTGTTCGTTTATATCAGCTGCATGCGTATCTACGCTAGGATTAGACACTGAACCCCTAGAGAACCAGATAACAATAGCATCACCTTTAAGCGCTAGTTTACCATTTAATCTAATCTGTAGAGGCTGCGAGTTAGAAGTAAGTAATATCCGACTAACCTGTGACTTACGCGTGATCGAGATGGTTGACTTCGACTTAATTATGGAGATGGATTGGCTGTCAACTCATCGAGCTGTCATTGATTACCATCAAAAGATAGTAACAGCTTTCACCCCTGATAGGACATGTTTCCGTTTTAAGGGGGATAGACAGGTTGTGAATTCGGCGACTTAACGCTCGTAGTGACAGAACCAACTGTTTAGATGGCTAGTTAGCCTCCAGTTGGAAGAATCTGACCGAGAAGAGTTAGGACTGCCACACATCGTCTGTGACTATGCTGACATGTTTCATGACAATCTACCTGGATTAACCGCCACAAAGATAGATCAATTTTACCATCAAGCTTCAACCTAGAACCGCCCTAATTTCGATAGCCCCATACCATATAGCGCCGACAGAACTGAAGGAATTGAAGACCCAACTACAAGAGTCGTCAGAGTAATGATACATCAAACCGAGTACTTCACCATGAGGAGCACCTACACTGTTCGTGAAGAAGAAAGAAGGAACCTTACGACTGTGCATTGACTATAGGCAACTGAACCAAGTCGCGATCAAGAATCGCTATCCACTGTCTAGAATAAATGACCTGCTTGATCAGTTGAAGGGAGCAACTTGTTTCTTGAAAATTGATCTAAGATCAGGATATCATCAGTTGAGAGTACGAGATGAGGACATCTCGAAGACCGCATTCAGGACAAGATACATACACTACAAGTTCGTGGTCATGTCGTTTGGATTGATGAATGCTCCGAAAATATTCATGTGTCTCATGAACAAGATATTCCAACCCTATTTGGATAGATTTGTGGTGGTGTTCATTGACGATATATTGATATACTCAGCCAATAGAGTGGAGCATGAAGGACACCAGAGGCCTGGAGGAGAGTTGCAGCCGCTACCAATTCCATAGTGGAAATGGGAGCATATTTCGATGGATTTTTTTGACTGGACTTCCGAGATCATTAAAGTCAAACACCGCTGTGTGGATAATTGTTGACCGTCTCACTAAGTCGGCACACATTTTGCCAGTGAAAATGACGGAAAACATGGAAGCATTGGGAATGCACTACTTACTAGAGATAGTACGACTACATTGAGTACTAGTATCAATCGTATCAGACAGAAATCCTAGATTTGTCTCACAGTTCTGGAAAGGACTACAAAGGGCACTAGGGACTGACATTCGTCTCAGTACTGCTTTTCATCCGCAGACTGATGGACAGACGGAGAGGACAATCCAGATATTGGAGGACATGCTTAGGGCTTGCACCTTAGATTTCACAGGGAATTGGGAACGACATCTACCATTAGTAGAATTCGCCTACAATAACAGTTATCAAGCTAGCATAGAGATGGCCCTACGAAGCTCTGTACGGCCGCCCGTGTCGATCACAAGTTTGTTGGACTGATGCCGGAGAGATAGGATTCCTAGAACCTGAAATGGTTAGAGACACGACGAAAAGATTAAGCCTATCCAACAGAGACTGCTTACTGCGCAGAGCCAACAGAAGAGTTATGCGGATCGAAGAAACAGACCCTTGTCGTTCAAAGAGGGAGACCACGTGTTTCAGAAAAAAAAAAAAAAAAAAAAAAAAAAAAATTCGGCCCCGAAGAGGAGTAATTAGATTCCGGAAGAAAGGGAAGCTTTCTCCGCGATATATCGGCCCATTGGAGATTTTGGAGAAAATCGAACAAGTGGCCTACCGATTAGCACTCCCACCACAGATACCGAGTGCATAACATTTTTCACGACTTTATGTTAAGGAAGTATCTCGCCTTGCCAAAACACGTGTTAAATTAGGAATATCTCGACATAGATGAGGACGCAACTTTTGAGGAAGAACCAATTGAAATTCGGGACAGCATGGAGAAGCGTATCCGCAACAGAATCATTCAGTTAGTACGAGTATTATGGAAAGATCGAAAAATAGAGGAAAAACCTCGGGAACGAGAAGAAGCCATGAGAGCCAACTATCCACAATTGTTTCCATCCGTTGAGTAATTCGAATTTCGAGGACGAAATTTGTTAAGGGGGATAGATTGTAATAACCCGAAATTTCGTAAATAAAAATTTCGATTTATTAATTCGATTAGTTATTTTTAATATCGCTAAATAAAATAATTTATTATTTAGTTTAAATAATTTGAATGAAACTAGATCTAGTTTGTTATTTCCTTTTATTTATTTTTCCGCGCCGTAAAATAAACGCGTACACACCGGGTATTTCACCACACTGCGTCCGGAAGCCTTACTAAATCCCCAACTCTTATTTTATTTTATTAAAGCTAACCTTGATTAGGTGGGAGATTACTTATAACCTAAAACTAATCTTTAAGTTGGTGGGAAATTAGGTGGGAGATTACTTATAACCTAAAACTAATCTTTAAGTTGGTGGGAAATTTGGTGGGGAATTTCTTATAACCTAAAACTAATCTTTAAGTTGGTGGGAAATTTGGTGGGGAATTTCTTATAACCTAAAATTAGTCTTTAAAACCTAATTTTTGCTTTTGCAAAAGGTTGTTTGGACACTTGTGGGGAGGGTTTTTGGCTAGTGATTATTTTTGGGGGAGGTGAACCTCATTGCTTCACTATAAATAGCTCACTCTCCTTGCTTCATTTCACACCAAAACCTCCCAACTTCTCCACTTTGTGCTTTCTAGTGTTCTTGAGTGAGTTCTTGGGTGTTCTTCTTGAAACTCATCCTAAACCACCACACACCACCACTCTCGACCACCCTAGATCTTAGAAAGGTAGAATAAGTTAGCAAGAAAGCGTTCGAGCAAAGGTCGACTAGTCGTTACGCCGCCGGAATTCAACTAGCTTATCGGCTTCCGACTAATCATCGGAATTAAGGTAGATACTTTATCTTAACCTTAGATTAGTATTTACTAGTTCATATTGATTATGTTATTATTTTGCTTAAACGTGCTTAATTATGATTAAACGTGATTATGTTGGTGATTAGTGATTTTATGAACAATTAGACTTTGAAAATCACACTTAGTCGTTACTATGCACGATTTAAAATTTATTTATCAAAATGCACCGTTATAATGCCCGATGGACTTTTGGAAACCTAAAATATCCAGTTATAATGCTTGAATGAAAATCGACTTTTCAAATTTACGTCGTTATGCTGCCCAATTAATTTTGGAAAAATAGCCGACTAAACCTTTCTTAAAGCAACTTCAAAATGTTTTGACTGTACTTGGACTGTTGAGATTAACCCAAGGCTAACACCCTTGAGGGTCTGTCAAAAAAGATATGCCTAGCGCTGTCTAAGAAAGGAATGGTGCCAGTAACTGCATTCGTGCGGCCATCCAGCCTGGGACTCTCCTGGTTATCTCATTTGTCTAAAGAAAGTCACCAACGAGATTTTTGTATCTAAAGTAACACGGTTATCGTGAAATATTTTTAAACGAAAAGTTTATCTTGAAACGATTTCTAAACGGAAGATTTTTATGTAATATGGCATGTGCATGTTTTTCGAGACGGTACGACACGATACATTTTTCAAGAAAATGATCGATTGTTTTTACAAGAAGAAATAGAGATGAGAATGAAAATACTGTTGTAAATAAAATACTGCCATTAGAGTCCCGCCTCAGTTCCCCGGTGTGAACTGGTGGTCAAAGCTCAATGGAACTATACTATAAACAATACTGCCATTGGAGTCCCGCCTCAGTTCCCCGGGGTGAACTGGTGGTCAAAGCCCAACGGAACTATACGGTAGTGCTGTTTGAAGTTTCTCCTCAAATTCCGCGGGTGAATTTGACGGTTAGAACTTACTCAGTACAACACATAGCAAGCGGACCTCATAAACAAACTGGTGGGGATTCAGTGATATGGGTAGCCGGGACTATGTCGTGTGTGACGCGGAGTTAGCGGACCTCATACTGCAGGAGTCAGTTTATGGGTGGCCGACCCTTCGTACGGAAAGGTTGGTGACCGTTAGAACGGGGTTGTAGAACGGGCCAATAACTTTCGAGAGATGTGAGATGTTGACATGGTTGAAATTTGAAGAAGAATGCTGTTATGAGAAAATGATACGAGATACTGACACTATACTCTGGATTCTGAAATAATACGAGATACTGATTTTATTAAAGCTGCACTCTGATATGAAAAGAAATGGGATACTGATTTTATTTAAGCTGCACTCTGAATTGATGTGATACTGATGCATTGACACGCATGAACTTACCGTTTTGATAAATGATTTTCAACTATTTACCTGCCAACAATATTGTTCTAGAATTGCTAGTTTAATGTTGGGGTACGGTATCTATTGAGCGTCCTCGCTCACGGTTTGCCCTGGCATAATACCACGATGTTGGTATTATGCTAGATTGTCACGATGAACAGAAGGAATAATATAGCGCCGGAGGAGCTGCCGACATGGAGCACGACCAGATCAAGGAACGTATGGAGCCATAGAGTCCACCCAGTCTACTTTTTTTTGTAATCTGTGAAGGATAGATCATCTATATGTATTTTTGGTTATTGTTATTACTGTTTAAGACCGACTTTAAATTGTAATAATAATCCATAACGTATCCCGAAAATGCGGGGCGTTACATTCCAACATTCCCCATAAGCCGTGCAATTTACATCTGATTTAAACGAAAAATTAGCAATCTCAACCACCTCCATCTTGTCATTTCTTTTTTTCATCGGCTAAACAGCTCCTGAAAGTCACCCTTTTTTATGGTGAAGTGAATACCAGTCATGATAAGTACAGTATACACAACCAACCAAAGTATTTATGGCATTCGAAGTGTGTGAATTAGAAAATTGACAGATCTAGTTTACTTCTGACTCATTTGCTATTCTTTGTTTGAATGCACACTTGTTTTAAAGCTACTTTGCATTTGGGGTCGTTCCTTGAATACAATTGAAACTTGAAAGAGTTGAAACATTTACTATCTTAGGGTATCCTTATTAGCCTCGCCAAAAAAAAATACCAAATTTAACCTAAAAAATACCTTTTATAAATTAACAAGTTACTTTTACACAAACTCACAAAATCAGACTCTCTATTTTAACTCTATTATATTAAATTACTCTCATTTTCTACTCCTCCAAGAGAGAAGTCAGGAGAGAGTGATAGAAAATTAATTTGATGCGTGAACAGTCTCAATTTTGAGTAGGCACTGTAGCAAAGTTAGAGTTTTGCAAATTTGTTCATTCATTTGATGTGCCTGATTTTGGAAGGTTTTTTTTTTTTTTTTTTGAGTTTGACTTAACAAATTAGCCATCAGGGGGGTTTGATGCCCTTGATGCTGATGCTCTTAAAGGTGTGTACCATATGCACCTATTGTATAGTCCAGATTGTGCCACCTCATCGCCTCATCTACAATCGTAACATATTTTAGTTTTTCGTAATTTTTCAGCAATATGATTCGTAACATTTTAGTATGTCTCATAACTTTTATATATATATTGCAACTTTTATAGGGGTGCGTATGGTACACACTCATATGAGAGGTATCTATTGTAGTATTTTCCATAAGAAAAAAGTGTGAAACCAATGACCCAAAAGCAAAACATCTAGAGAGAGTAGCTTTGAACAAGTGTGTTCAAACAAAGAACAGCAAAAAAAGTCAGAAGTTTGGGGTTGGGGATTCCACAATGACTTCTTGGACGTAGAGTGCAAACGAGCAGAGCCAAGTCGAGTTTTGTAGTGTTTGAGCTCGGCTTGTTTAGTGAATGAGCAGAAAACTCGAACTCGAGCTTGGCTCCTTCGTAAATGAACCGGAAACTAGAGCCAAGCCCTTAACAAGCCGAGACAGAGTAACTTACTTAACAAGTCTTTTTAAAGGAGTCGATCCTATACAAACGAGTCGAGTTTTAGCGAGTTCGTTTACTAAACGAGCCTAAAACTCGAGCTTGAGCTCGACTCGATTACTAAACTAGCCGAGCCAAATTGAGCCAAACCATGAGCTGCTAGCGAGCAACTCGGTTCGTTTGGAACCCTACTTGGACCCTTACCATTTCTCATGAACACTAGACCTTTTAGAATAGACCAATACCCTTCAAATCATGAAATATACTAGTGGAGTGGATTAATTACGGGGTTAAGCACCGAATATTTGTGGTCACGTCAAAGATTTGGTCTTGGTATATAGCCAAGATTAGCAGCAACTTAATCCCAACTCAATTATCATGTCCCAGTGGGCTCATTTTTATTAGATGCATAAGCTCTATAATATTGAAATTCTAGAGAGAAGCTTCTTAATCGTTGAAATTTTAAGATGCATAATAAAACATCATTGTTTTATACAAGGTTTTGTTTGATGTGCATACCTGGATAGAGAGAAGGCGAACCCCAATGATTAGTCCGGTTGTAGGTGAGTTTGATCTAGGACTCTGGATTCGTTTGTGAGGACGCAAGAAAGTAATTTATTGCGAATATAGTCCTAGCGTGGATGACCTGCCTTTGACTAGGCTTATAAAATCTAGAAGGAATTAGTCGAAGTGTGTGTAAATTGGCCCAGACATACTTGACCATCATACCATATATATATAAATAGGAAAGTTCTCTATTGAGGACTCCCTCAAAGATCTCCTCTGTGAGGACCACCCCTTTTTTATTTTCCGGACCAAATTTCGACGATCCGAACCACTCAATGTGCTTAAAACATGTTTTCCATGGCCGACGCGAGGAATCACAAAAAAAAAATACCTGAAAGGGCTTCATCCGAGCGGTTTTTCATAATAACCGTACATATATAATTTGTCGAAAAATGATCGAATGAAGCCCTTCTGAGTATTTTTTTTGGACGAATCCTCGCGTTAACCCTTAAAATCGCGTTTTAAACACATTGAGCGGTTCGGATCGTCGAGATTCAACCCCGATCCATGAGGTCCGCAAATTACGAGTTTGAGGGAGTCCTTAGTAGAACGGGATCCATTATATATATATATATATATATAGTCCACTTCCGGTCAGGGATCCCGGATTTAAAAAAAATCCGGACCTCATTGATCCTGATCGAATTTCGATGATCCGAGCCGTCCAATGTGTTTAAAAGGTGTTTTTAAGGGCGAAACTACTCGGATCAAGCCCTTCCCGATCAAGCACTTCCGGGTATTTTTTTTTCTGATTTCTCGCGGGGGTCCTAAAAAACACCTTTTAAACACATTGGACGGCTCGGATCATCGAAATTCGATCGGGATCAATGAGGTGTGGATTTTTTTTTTAAATCCGGAAGTTTGGACTGGAAGTGTGGTGTATATATATACACACACACACACAGTTCACTTCCTATCCACACCCTAAAGTTACGGACTCCATCCGGACCTCATAATTCGAGACCAAATCTTGACAATCTGAACCGTCCAATGTGTTTAAAACGTGTTTTTAAGGGTCCTAGTAAAAAATCAACTCAAAAAAATATCGGGAAGGGCTTGATTCAAACACTTTTTCATAAAACTGTACATATATAGTTTTTATGAAAAATTTCTTGGATCAAATCCTTCCCGGTATTTTTTTTTTTTTGCTCATTTCTCGCGAGGACCCTTAAAAACACATTTTAAACACATTGGACGGTTCGGATCATCGAAATTCGATCAGGATCTATGAGGTGTGGACAAAGTCCGCATTTTAAGAGTTTGGATAAGAAGTTTAGTGTGTGTGTGTGTGTACCAAGCTTCCTATCCACACCCTACTTTCCCGAACAAATTTTCATGATCCGACCGTCCCATGTTTTTAAAACATGTTTTTAAGGGTCTAAGAGAAATCATAAAAAAAAAATAATAATAATGACAGGGAAGGTGTTTTATCAGATTATTTTTTCATAAAAACTGCACAAGTAGAGTTTTATGATAAACTGATCTGATGAAGCCCTTACAATTTTATTTTTTTATGATTTCTCACGGAAACCTTTAAAAACACGTTTTAAACACATTGGACTATTTGGATCATGAAAATTTGCGAGAGAGAGAGTATTTGGATAAAAACTTTTCATTTGAAACGGTGGGACCTTGGTTCAAGCACTTCTAACCGTCCAATTGAGCTGATTTTTTGTGGGCCCCCTCGGAAAAATGTTTTAAGAATAATGAACGGTTCGGATCACTCGTATGGGACCCAAAAGTGGGTCCCCAAACGCGCTGTGTACATTTTCTGTACGCCTCTTTCTGTACCGCCAGCAGCGCCCTTTTGTAAATTCAGGAGACATTTTATTTCAACAAATTTAGACCATCTAAAACACGTTTGGACGCTTGGATCCGCCGAACGACCGTCCGGCACACAAAATTTTCTCAGAATCAAGATGGGTATTAGTTCTCGTGCTTACTGGGGCCACCAATTTCGTATTGTCATGTGGCCAATGGTCGATCGACAATGGCATGGGACTTTTAATTTCTTTGCCTCTCACACTCTCTTTCCTATAATATAGGTACTAAAGTCTGCACATGCCACGTGTCGTGTCTGTAAAGTCATGTGATAATTAACCTTCCATGAGACAGTCTCGTGCTTGTGTCCCTAACAAGGAGGAATTTCAATTATTAGAGAGTGAAATTTGGTGAACGTCAGTCTGTCAACCCAACATTAACTTCTTGAGCTTAAAAATTACCATCCATTCATTTTGTTAGGCTATTTTTGGGTTTGCCAATTTCTCAGTTTGTAACTTTATTTTTTTTATCGGCAATAAAAGATTTACTCCAACCAAAAGTTGGAGCATCAAAAGGACAAAGCCCATATACTCATGGGTCCAAATAGCCCTGATAAAACATTGAAGATTACACCCGATGGCCTACAAAGCCCAGATATACAACAAAGCACAAAAAACCTAGCTCAAATCTTAGAAAACCCAAAACCTAACCATAAGCCAAGTGCAAAACATCCTTCTCCACTGCCACCAGGGTTCCTGACAGCCAACAACCCAAATTGACGGACATCACCACCTCAATCCCACCACACCACCATTGGTACACCCACGAAATGGCAGAGCCGACGACAACCAGTCCAAAACTATCTCGGAAGCTCCACAGGCTGTTAAGAAAAGACCACAACAACCACATCGGGAGACCATGACGATCAATACCATTCCCATAGGGCAAAACCATGCCGTTAAGCGAAAACCGAAACTCCCAATAGAGAATCGGCCGAAGACGCACTTGGAATGAAAGATTAAGCAACCATGGCAGGGGTGAAACAGAAGACCCACCACAGCCAAAGATCAGGGGGTCAAAAAAAGATGGGGAGAAAGAGAAGACAAGAAGAAGAGAGGTCTCACCAGAAATCCGCTAGGGATGCCACCCTCGTTGATGACCAAAAATCCCAAACAGGGTCACTCATCAATTGGTAGTGAGACACTAGAAAACCCGAAAGTGAGAGCCATGACGCTGATGAAGACCACCATTCCGAAACCGCCGTCCAACACCAATTACTGCCGATCGATTTTTTTATAGGGAGAGCTAGAAAAGATTAGAAAACGGATAGGTGGGAGGAAAAGGGATGGAGAGAGAGAGAAGATTAGAAAACGGATAGGTGGGAGGAAAAGGGATGGAGAGAGAGAGAGGGAGAGAGAGAGAGGGGAAGAGGAGGCGTGGCGTGGCGCCTCCCCCTCCCAGAGAAGCCACAGCGGCAGCTAAAGTGAAAGAGAAATAGAAGCTCTAGGGTTAGAGAGAGAGAGAGAGCTCTTTTCAAGACGAAACAATCACCCACATTTTGTAACTTACATTGCACTAACTAAACCATTAGTGACAAAAATTTTAAAAATACTAAATACCCAGAATAGTTACCTAAAGAATTATTCGAAAATTAAAATGAGTGGCTAAGATTCACTTGGGTAAAATTTGGAAAATGCTAAGTGTCCAAAATAGTTACCTAGGAAAAATTACTCAAAAAGTGAAATCGGTGGTTAGGTAATTTTTTAGGTAAATATTCCGAGTACCTACCTAGCAGTGCAACAAAAATTTGACTTTACGAAATCCAGATATGTAACAATAGAAAAATCACATAGAACAGAAGAATCAAAAAGTTCAACTGAGACACTTTAGTCCATAAGCAAAGAAAGAAGGGAAGAGACAATAAGAAGACAATAATCTTGGGCTAGGATTACTTTTTTTTTTTCATGGCAAAAAAGAATTTGTTAATCAAATATCAAAGATACAAGATTAAACGGGGCAAGAGAAAGACAGAAAAGTCTCTCGAGACCCAAAAGATTGGAAGGTTGATAAGAGACAACCAAACAATCAAAACGAAAACCTAAACCCCAAAGAGCACCTAAACCTCCCAAAAAGAAATACACCACCCAAAAGCAAAAACCCTCACAATCCGAAAGCCAACAAGAACAAAGACCACAACTTACATGAAACAACAACCTAAAACAAACCAAGGCAACCAAACCAGACAAGGGGAAAATTAGAGATTATCATCAGCCCTTGCCTTATTAAGGGCTTTCATCTCAGCAATCTTGCTAATGACCTCATTTTCATCACCATCACAGCCAAGCCCAAATATCTTGTTTACTGCCCATATGGCTTGAGCTTCATCTAATAGAATTATGTTCACGTTGTTTATATCCCCTAAAGAAATAGATGCAGATAGAGCAGCAGATGCCACTGTTGACCTTCACACCACACACTTCTTTTTGTTTCCCTTTCCCTTGGTTTCATCAGTTTTTACTTTATTGTACCCTAGAATTTCGTTTATGCTCTTCCTGTTTCTTTTTCCTTTTATCCCTTTGATTGCTGCTCAAATAGGGATTTGGTTTGTAACAAAATGGGATGTCGACTCCTCAGACGTCCTATTAGCCCCATCTTCAGTATTTGCCACCTCAACAACATATTCCATAGTGTTATCCAGTTGTCTCGCAGCTGCAACATCCTTAAATGAATCAATTTCCTCTCTCGAATCGTCCATCAATGAGTCACAGTTGGAAAGAGAATCATCAAATCTGCACCCAATCGAATCTAGCTCTGAGAAGTGGTCGTCATCAACATCAAACTTAGATTCATCTCCCCTTTCCATAGATTTGTTGCAACTGTCTGCCTTCTCATTTTCAACCCCCTTTGTCAAGTTGTCCAGGTCATCCACCTCAGTATCCACATCTGCATTGCTATCTTCCATTTCATTATCTTTATCGATTTCAACTTCATCATCATCACCATCTTTATCAACTGGATGATGGTCAGGAGCATGACGATTAATGGCCTTCAAGGAATTAATGACAACACCTTGCTCCTCAACCACTCTAACTAGGTAGGAGTTGTTACTAAAAACCAAACTAATCTCCTCATTAATTGTCTCAAAAACATTGGTAAGAATTTTCACCTTCCCAACAGACAAAGATGATCCTAAAGAAGTTGAATCATCAAGAATTATAGCATCACCCCGAGTATTGGGCTAGGATTACTTGATCAACCTAATTTTCAAAAAAAATAATCTACGCGCTTTAACTTTCACAAAATGAATAGTTCAAATCATTACAATACAGCTAGGGACGACATCCCAGCTCAAGCAAATTGCTTCGAAAACATCTATCAAAACACAATCCCGGAGATGTGCGAGCGTAACAGGTTCCACATGTATCGAAAGACTTTAGACACATCTACGTCTCAACCCGGCAAACCCATCTGTACCGCGACTACAATCCACACAAGTGGATCACTCTCCACGTAAATTTGGATTAGTACGGCCACAAAAAGAAAGACTAGTCGTGTTCAAAGTCATGTGAATTTTTTTTTTATATGGTCACGAAGTTTCCCGTGTAAGGAGTTGTCGCTGTTTTTGTAAGCCTGTTTTAATTAATTGTCTAATTCAACATAATCTTCATCGATTATTACAAGATCTGTGTGCAGAAACCAGAATATAAAACTTTACAAGTGGTTTTTTGTCAGTATAATTTAATTTCTTGGGTTGTCAAGTTGTCAGTAATGGTTTAATTTCTTTGTTTGGAAATTAACCATGAGTTAGAGAAATAAGTACGTGGGGAAAAATTGAAAAAATGGAGGGAAAGTAAATAACATTATAATTCCTCCCCTTTGTTTGAAATTGAAAGAAGAATAGAAGAAAGTAACAAAAAATTAACTACCTTTAACCTCTGGGAATTAATTCGTACGATGGTAGTCAGCTAACGATGAGTGATCTCCATCTACAAGTTTTTGCCTCTGAGACTGACTCTTATTTGCTTACTTCTATAAATTAATGTGTACTAGAGCGATGGTACATACGACGTTTTGTTTTGACTTTAGCAATTAGTGCACGATATGATTGTTTTTCTAAATTTGTTAGTCCAATAAGTCGGATACCTAGTCAAGAAAATAATGCAAGAAATCAAAAAGCACCCCAGGAGCACTCTAACTGCGAGTAAAATAATAATAAATAAATAAATAAAATAGAGGATTAAATCTCCAAATTTAGATAACATTCAACGTAGTACTCTCTGTTTATTTATTTATTTATTTTTTATCGACAAAAGAAAGAATTTTATAAAAGCTTGAAAAGAGTACATCGAGACAAGGTTTGAAAAGGCATCGGACTTATAAGAACACACATCCCAAAGGAAATTGGAATCAATGACTTATAAGGGAAAACCAAATCAACCTCAAATTAACAAGAAAGGAATAGGAAAAAAAAAAACATGCAATAAGACATTGGATGATCAAACACCCAAACAGCTACTAGAAAGGGGAATGTTGTAGTACACACTCCCTTTTTCAGTGTATACAGCATGAATTGGCGTAACAAAACCACTAAAAGGCATAACTAGTTACGCTAAGAACCACTAAGGGACATAATCAGTTACACTCCTATAGGCATTGACCTACGCTGACCTATAAATGGTGTGAATCATATGCGCCCTTAACCCCTAAACGGCATAACCGAACCACTAAGTGGCATAGCCGTTACGCCATATATATATATATATATATATATATATATATATATATATATATATATATATATATATATATATATATATAAGACTGTACCGTAGCCTTTCGGCCCTTTCCCTACTAAAAAAGATGAAAAACCTCTGTGCAGTACTCTATTGACATCTACGGTCTGAAACATTTTCATTTTGTTGGGCGGTGGAATGGAGGAGATGATAATTACCCAATGATCACATGGTCATGTGTATTCAGACATATACATTAAGGCCCACTTTGTTAACTCAAAAACAAACACCTTCAGTTGAAATATAACCCCAAATTGGAAGCACACAGAAAAAAGTAAGCATCTCCTCTCTCTCTCTCTCTCTCTCTCTCTCTCTCTCTCTCGCTCTCTCGCTCTCTCTCTCTCTCTCTCTCTCACACACACACACACACACACAGAGAAATAACAAGCCAAATCGACCACTTCTTTCTATAATGCAATTGTCTTCTTCATAACCAACATCACTGTCTGTGTTCTGTACTCTCTCTCTCTCTCTCTCTCTGGTCCTTCATCATCATTTATATCTCTCACTTCTGGTGCTTATAGTGTGCAAATCTAACACTAGATCTTCCATGCTTCTTGTTTAATAACAAGCCTAGCTTTCGATCTTCTCATTAATATTCTCTCATTAGCTCCTTCTCAACTTTTTGTCATTCCATAACAAGTGCAATTTAAGAATGTCTAGTAGAAGGTCAAGGCAGTCATCCGGGAGTAGCGCTGCTTCTTCTAGGATCTCGGATGATCAGATCATCAGTCTTGTGTCTAGGTTACAACAACTTCTTCCCGAGATTCGCAATACGCGCTCCAGTAAGGTATTTGTGATATCTCTCTCTTTCTATCTTTGTGAATTTACACTCTCGAAGAGGTTGCTATACTGGTTGCGTCTTTCAAAATTTCGTCTAGCAAAAAAAATATTTGAATTTCCCCGGAATCTTTCTACATTTGGGTATGTACGTTTCTTTAGTGTTTGTCTGTATCCTTGTGTACATATGTGGAGTTAATTTGTTAACAATCACTAGTATCACATAGCTTAGGAATCAAATGAGTTCGGACTTTATCCTTAATACATAACCACATATATGTGTGTGTATGAGTGGGTTTATCATTGGTTCCAATGTTGGCAGCTGCGGAATATTTACTAACTCCGTCCCAAATTACTCACCGAACCCTTTTTGGGAATCTTGCATTTTGCATGAAAAAAATAATTTATTAGCATAGAAATATGAAATATTTTTATGTGCAAAATGCACTGTTTCCCAAAGGATGAGCAACTTGGAACTATTATCTTACGAATTTTGGATTTGATAAAACAAAAGAAAAAAATATGGAGTTTGATAATTTTAATTTAACCCAACAAGCCAATAAATATGACATGCTAGCTAGGATATGTGGTGTTGCATGAAGACAAACGACAGAGAAGTCCACAGTGACGATATTCTATTGATGAATTTGGATTACACAATATCATTAATGTTTTTTTTTTATTTATTTATGTTTTCCCACCCAGAAATACGCTTTCTAAATTTAAAAAATGTACCCTACATGCAGTTAATGTTTTACAACGGATACATATACTGATATACGTGTTCTCTTCTCACAATAATAGAGAAATAACAGCAATAGAGACCACTTCATTATAACTGATGATACATAAAAACGTTATTAGAAGAATATTTATTTAAATTCTGGGATCTTTTTATCTAACTACTTAAGTTTGTTTAGTTGAATTCAAAATTTCTACCATAACTCTAAACGTATTCAATTTTGGGGAGTTTCCCAAGTGTACTGCACCGAATCTGTCTGTTACCGTAGCTGTTTATTCAGTTATTTTCGCCCTAGTCAACTGGGTAACAAACATTTATAGTCCTATGGTTGGAACATGGAGGGTACAAGTGGTCCAAATTTTCATAGGTACAATACCCCACTAGGACACACTGACATACCTTGAAAATGACTCCCCCAATAAACATGTGCATATGGATTTTCCAATCATGCCCCCCGAGTTGTTTCATGTCCCCATTAAATATGAACTTTTGGATTGATAGTTAAGTAAGTTTAAGCCGTTAGATTAAAATCACGCACAATAACTATGGTGGATTTGCTAAAATCGAGATAATTTTAGGAAAAAAAAAAACACAATTTACTTACTATAAAACCAGGGTTTACTTACCACGATATATGTCTAAATTTACCACAATATATGGCCACAGTTTTTTGTGCATAGTTTTGACCTTACGCCTTAATTATCTAACTCTCAATCTAAAAGTTCTTATTTAATGGGGTCATCAAACCCTAAATCCACACGAGAGCCTGGTAGAAAATCCATGCATATGGGGTGCATGTTTTGGATATGGGTTTTCTGCAATAAGCCTCTGCAATCCTCTGCGATCGAATCCTGAACGTTCATTTTCGTAGTTTTAGCGAATCTCCACTATTAGCCTCTGCAATCGAATCTTGAACGTTCATTTTCGTACTTTTAGCAAATCTCCACTATTAGATATACTTTTCGACGGCTTAGATTACTCTAATTGGACTTTACAGTCCAAACGTGGACTGCGGACAAGCCAGATTCTATTTTTTTCCCTTCTTGACTATTTGAAATATGACCAATTAAAGAAAATAAATTAACGTTTGAGTATAAAATTTAGTACAAGGAATTAGGAAAAATAGAAAAGTTGGCTTGTGAATGTGATGTGCTAAAGTTGTAACGACCTGCCCCAGCAGACCTGCTGACTCTTAGCCTAACCACGTGGCTCAAAAAGTTAATTTCAAGTCAGGTTAATAGTAGCTGGTCGGATTTTTCTTTATATACCACATCCATTTCCCAACATCTTTCGATGTGGGATTCTTTTTGCCCAACTGGGCTCTCACAAAAGTTATTAAGTACTTGTTATATACAATACTAATAGTTTTCAATATGTGTGTGTAGGTTTCGGCTTCAAAGGTGTTACAGGAGACATGCAACTACATTAGGAACTTGAACAAAGAGGTGGATGACCTAAGCGATCGGCTCTCCCAACTGTTGGCAACCATAGATTCTGATAGTGCTGAGGCTGCTATTATTAGGAGTTTGATTATGCAATAGAGATTAATAAGGTCGTTGTAATAGCTAGGTACTTGTTCTTGTTTCTAGCTAGGGTTTGGACGGTACTATGCACTAGTAGGCCAATCATCGGTTATAACATATAGTCGTGTATAATCGGTTGTAGTTACTTGAGAACTAGAAATAGTCCTAGAAATAATTCTAGAATTCACGATGGAAGACTCGTATTCATTACTGAATGTGAGTCATCTGATTAGAATCATGGAACTGTTTTAAGAGACCATAGAGGTTCTGTTGTAATAATCAAGAAGGCTTGTACTTGCAAACCCTAATTAATCTATATCTTCGATTAAGTTTGATGATATATACAAATATCAATCTTGAATCTTTTTTTTATTTATTTTTTATTTGTGACCCAATGTGTTTTCTCTCTCGCTAAGAGAACAAGGTAGCATTATTTAATCTCTAATATCAAAGGTTGAATCGACCAAGCTCAATAAGTTTTTCCCTACAATGTGGCTAGCTAATTACTTTTACTCAACTACGCATTTGGGGAACAACATAAATTTTCTCAATCTCTTTAATTTTCGTTTTTTACTTAATTATTTTTGGGGAGTGATTTCCACACTCCCAAAATTGATAACCACGCCCTTTTTTTTTTCTTTTTTAGTAAAAATTTTATGTTTAAAAGCTTCACTAAAAAAAACAAAAAAACACCGAGGTGTGTTTATCAATTTGAGGGGTGTGAAAATCAAATTAATACGTTATTCTTTGCTTATTATTGTGTGTGTTGTAATTTAACCGATTTCTCAGTAGCATCAAATTCTTTTCTTTTCTCTACCAATTATAATTACGGATGGTTATGTGTGTGTATATTCATTTGGAAAACTTTCTACTTCATTATGCCAAATTAAATTTCATTGTACAAAACTATCCTACGGTTTTGGGGCACCACCACGTGGTGTTCCAACACCCTTATCCACCGCACATTGTACTGGTGTGTGGTGGATAAGAGTGTTGGAGCACCACATAGAGGTGACATGAGACAATGAAATAATTGGTTCAGGTGTGTTGATTGATTAATTTGTTGGAATTATCGATTCCCATAGGTAGCTATCATGTTTGGGTCAATTAAACTTAGAAAAAATAGATAACTGTGAAATTTAAGTCTGAAAAAAATATGAATATTTATTACTAAAACGTCTATGTCACTAACAATGCCAACGGATTGATTAAGACAAACAGATTATTAGAGCGTCTCCAATCCATGAGTCTCCAAAACTCCATTTTGGGGACTTAAAATACACCTTTTTAATCGAAAACTCTATTGTAATAATCAATAAGTTTTGTACTTGCAAACCCTTATTAATCTATTTCTCCAATTCAGTTTGATGATATATACAAACATCAATCTTGAATCTTTTTCCATTTTATTTCTCCACCCAATGCTTTTTCACTCTCGTTAAAAGAAAATGGGAGCATTATTTATTTAATCCTAATATCAAAAGTCGAATCGACAAGCTCAATGAGTTTTCCTACAGCGTGGCCAATCTCTTTTACTGATCAACTACAGAGTTAGGGAACCATCTAAAATTTTTCTCAGTCTTTTCTATTCGCGTCATTTACTTAACTATCTTTTGCTAATTGTGTGTTTTGTAAATTTGTAATTTGACCAATTTCTCAATAGCATCAAATTATTTTCTTTTCTCCTCCATTTACAATTATAGATGGTCATGTATATATATGTTTCTTAAACTTTCCACTTCATTGGATTTAGAAATGGGAAGGAATAATGGAAGTACGCCAAACTCAATTTCATGGTTCAGAAGTATTTCATGGTCTTAGGGCACCGCCACATTATGCCTTTACACTGTTATCCACTAAACATTGTACTATGAAGTGTGTTGGGGCACCACGTGGAGGTACCCCAAGACTATGGCATGGATTTACGTGGAGGTACGTTTGGTGGCATGGATTTACATGGGTTTTGATAAGTAAGTACACACACATTCTTTTGTTTTCATCAGTAAAGAGGCTTTGATTTTTTTTTTTTTTTTGATCTATTTGCTTTTGATCAATGAGTGATATCAATCCCTTATAATCAGCAAATTCCTAAAATGTAGGTAATCAATTGATATCAATCCCTTATAATTTGGTAACTGCAACTGTTTGTTTGACTTAATTGTGGAATGTCAATTAGTATTAGAATATCTATTAAAATAGACAATAGGGGCACAATGGTCCAAATTACATTTACAGGATGGAATCATAAAGATTCAAAACTCATAGGGTGGCATCCTAAGGATAATATTGTTATGGGATGTCTAATTAAAATTTCCTTTCGTATAGGTAGCTTTCATGTCTGGGCCAATTAAATTTGGAAAGAATAGATAGCTATCAAATTAAGTGTGAAAAAACTGAGAACATTTATAATTGACACTTCTATGTCTAGGTTTACATCGACAATGCCAACGGATTGACTAGGACAGTTAAAGCATCTCCAACCCAAGAGTCAAAAAAATTCCATTTTGGAGAAAGAGCAAGTTTAGACTCAATGGTTTGGAGAAAGAGATTCCTCCCTGTAAGAGTTTATGAGCAAATCCAAATCATTGAGTCTCTTCTTCGTAAGAGTTAATTACCAAATTCAAACCATTGAATGTACCAATAGCTAGAGCTGACCCAAGGGTTTGGAGTGCCCTAGACCTAGTCTAAAAATTGTGCCCTAATAGTACAACACTTAAATAATTTTTTCAACGAGTATTTAAAAAAAAAAAAAAAAAAAGAGTACGAATTCTAACCTCAATGGTCGGCAAGAACGACTAAAGAATCAACTATCTCCAAAAATTCCAAATGCCATATAACGCTCACTCGTTGTGTAATGTAATTAGTTTTTTCAATGTACAAGCGTAATATAAAAATATATATAACATTGATTTTGGACAAAATCTCACTAAGAATTTTTTTTAATTTCATATAAGCCAAATTACAATAGGATAGGGGCAGGGCCGGCCCAGGCCCAGGCTCAGGCCCAAGCTTGCGTCTGGGCACTCCAAAAAGTCCAATTTTGGGGGTACTCCCATATTTTTTCATAATAAGATTGAGTATAAGACTCTTTTTTACCCAACAAAAAAAAATAAAAAGGCCCAACCTTACTTAGAAAAAGGCCTAAACAATTGTAATGACCATTGGGCCTAGACTAAATTAAACCATTGGACCATTCAATCTTTCTATCTAATTGGTTTTTTGTTTCTCAAAATTGGAGCTTTGTACGTGTTTTTTCCATCGCCAACAAGAGCATTATTTTCTTCTTCTTCTTTTTTGTTTTTGGTACTTCGGAAATTTAAGAGCATTATTTTCTAGTTGTAGGTGCATTCGTTAAAAGGGAAAACTGGGACTCTATTTGGCTGTTGAATAAGCACAGAGCAAAATTCAAAACCCGTGACTACAAATATATATATATATATATATATATATATATATATATATATATATATATTGAATTCAAGTATACCAAAGTGGGCTCATTTGAGTGGAATTCACAATAGAAAAATAAATTTTTGTACATAAAGTTGTGATTTTTGTACATTAAATTGTTTAAAATTGGACTCTTAGGGCACATTTTTTAGACTAGGCCTAGGGTACTCTAAATTCTTGAGCCGGCTCTGAATTGGGGGCTTTGTTTTAGTTTGGGCCTAAAGGCTCCAATGCTTATTACAATTGTTTTAGGTCTTTTTATTTTCTGATTGGATCTTTTTATTTTCCTATTGGGCTATAAAAGACTGTTACCCATGCATATTACTAAAAATTATGGGAGTGCCCAATTTTGGGGTTTTTTTTTTATTGTCTAGGCCCAAGCCTCTTGGGCCTGGGACCTGGGCCGGTACATGGTCCAGATGTGGATTGTTTTCTTTAGTCCAAAACATGGATTGAAGAGGATGCATTTCCTTTCACTATTCATATCCAATCCAAAAAATCTACATCGTTGTTTCAAAAAATTCCCTCCAACATTAACCCCCAAAACTTCCACTCTTCTGTGAAATGGTACCAACGAAAAAAAATAAAAATTAAGAGCATGATAGATATGGTAGCAATAAAAAAATGTTTAATAGTAATACTTAAAAATCATCACAATGACGATATTTTATTATTTGGAAACATATTCGGAAATTAGTCTCATATTCGGAATTTTTGAAGTTGATGAGTTATCAATGTTTAGGAAGGTGGAAAACCTGGAAAAATGGATTCAGACACCATTTTTAGTCTAAAATTTGAGAATCAAATAGTATTCACGAAAACCTATGACTGAATCCATTTTTCAAGACCCATAATCACAAATCACTGTTGAGCAAAGCAAATTTTAAAAAGACCCATAAAATCGGGCCCACAGACTGTGTTGTCAGTTAAAAAAAAAAGAGAGAGACTGCACAACACAAGTGCTATGCAGACACTTTGAGGCCCATTTTGGGTCCTGTTGTTTGATACAACTTGTTCATTTTGTTCGTATCGTTGAGTATGTAGTCCGCATAAAAATTCAAATTGATCGAACCTCGGTATCTATTTGATCGGTGACCATTTCGGTTACAGTTTTGTAGAAAAAATCACCACAACAATTTATTTAAGTGTTTCATTTCCACTAAAATACAATCTGAAAACATAGTTAACAATGTTCAGTCAACTTGAATTTCATTGGAGACTACACACTCGACGATACGAATAAAATGAACAATTTGTATCAAACAACATGACCCGAAATGAGCCCCAAAGTGTCTACACAGCACACATGTCGTGCGTCAAGGGCACAACACAAACCACAGACCACCCCATAAAATCGTAGAAATACGTACATTGAATGAGAGAGATTTAGCAAGTGGAGTGAAGTGCAGTTGGTGTCTCCCTTATACTTCCATGCAGTTGGTGCCTCCCTTATACTCCCATGCACATGGGCAGAGTTCGATTCCCGTAAGCACCCATCCCCCTTTCCAACTCCCCTAGGATAGAGTAGATTAGGATTAAAGAATGGCAAAAAAAAAGAAAAAAGAATGAGAGATATTTACGGAGAGAAATTAAGAAGGGACGAAAAGTTAAGGGTTTGTGTGGTAACGACCCATTTCTCTTTTCATTTTTTGTTTATGTTTTTATATTTTGCTCAGAACAAATGTCCAAAATACTCTCTCTCTCTCTCTCTCTCTCTCTCTCTCTCTCTCTCTCTCTCTCCAGCTATGTTGGAAGACTGGAATCAAATATCAAGAATGCGTAATTTATTTATGGGTATCTCATTCCTACTAATGTGGTACATGGGTAATTCTATAAAAGTGTTTGGTTCATGTGAGAACGTTAATAAGGAAAAATAGATAAGTTTTTATTCAAGCATTTGGTTCAACCATTTAAAGTTAAGATATGGAATGTAACTTTACTTCATTTTCCAAGAATACTCCTTTAAAACCTCATATCACAATCCTTGCAAGTCAATAGTTAAAACAACAATAGATTACAAAAAAAATGCCAAACTATTAAAACACTTGCAAACAGTTAAACAACTTAAAAATGTCCAACCATCATTAGAAAAGTGAACTACTATAAAATAAAAAATAAAAAAAAGACAATTTATTATCTTTTTGTTGTATGTTAAAAAAAAAAAAAACACTTATGTTCGGAAAAAAATGACATAGTGACGGAAGAAAACTAATAAGTTTTAGTTTCTGCATTAATTACTTTTGTTGTATGTTGAATCGTATTCATAATAGCACGGGAAAATTAAAAAAATCAAGTATTTGAATGGGAAAAAATCTTAAAATGTGACATCATTATTTATTTTATATTTTTGGTAACTTAATTTTTATATATATATATATATAAAAAAAAAAAGAAGGTCCATTACAGGAACTACGGGCCGTACCCCTGAACACAAAAAAATACCCCCAAAGACATCACCTGGTCATAGAAACAAGATAAAAACTAGAATTTACAAGAACAGGCCAAGACCTGCACATTATGTACAAGTGAAAACAATGAAAGAAACATTCCAATCAAGACAAATGAGTTTTGTAACGCCCCACGTAGATCACTAGCCTAGTACCTTAATTTGATCCACAAGCCACACCACATGGCCCAAAATGTTTAAGCCCACGGTACTAGTAGTCTCTTACACGGTTTGTTAGAGCATTACTAATGGTATAACAAAAACTGGATAATCAAAAGTTGTCACATCAGACTTTGATTATCCATACAAGACATTTATAAAGTTAACAACGTGGAGTGTCACAATAGTATTTTGTGTCCATAATAAATTTAAAAAAAAGTACTACTCACTCTATTTTTATTCATAAAATGGGCACAACTTTAAAATTGTGCATATGCATTTTATAATATTAGTACCATTGAAAAGATATTCCCAATACCTTTAAAATGAGACTAATCTTGAACATATTTTCAAATTTTTTTGATTATTGATAATTTTAATTTTTTTAGAGAAAGTGCAAAAAATTGAGTTTTAAAGTAAGTATTTGAAAAATGGAGAGAGAATGTTGTCACTTTTGAATTCATTCAACCAAAAAAGACTTATAAATAGGGTGTGATCCCCAAAATTTGATTATTGAGTTTTGGTTATTGAGAAAATGTTGTTACTTTTGATTATCCAAATGCCAAAATTTGGTTATTGGCTAAAAGGTTGTTGTAATAACCCGAAATTTCGTAAATAAAAATTTCGGTTTATTAATTCGATTAGTTATTTTTAATATCGCTGAATAAAATAATTTATTATTTAGTTTAAATAATTTGAATGAAACTAGATTTAGTTTGTTTATTTCCTTTTATTTATTTTTTTGCGCCGTAAAATCAACGCGTGCACACCGAGTATTTCACTACATCGCATCCGGAAGGCCTACTAATTTTCCCAACTCCTATGTTGTCCTATTTTGACTAGCCTTAGCCTATTTAAAACCCTAATTAGACATGTGCTCAATTTTGTCTTCCTACCAATGTTGACTTTACTAAACCTAATTTGTATTTTTTTGAATTAATGAGAAGAAAGAAAATTTGACTACTTAACAAGGTAGGCTACTTACCCAATTACAATCTTCTATAAATAGCTCACTCACCTTACTTCATTTCCTCACACCAAAATCTCCCAACTTCTCCACTTTGTGCTTTCTAGTGTTCTTGAATGAGTTCTTGAGTGTTCTTCTTGAAACTCATCCTAAACCACCACACTCCACCACTCTCGACCACCCCGAGATCTTAGAAAGGTAAAATAAGTTAGCTAGAAAGCGTTTGAACGGAGGTCAACTAGTCGTTACGCCGCCGGAATTCAACTAGCTATTCGGCTTCCGACTAATCATCGGAATTAAGGTAGATACTTTATCTTAACCTTAGATTAGTATTTACTAGTTCATATTAATTATGTTATTATTTTGCTTAAACGTGCTTAGTTATGATTAAATGTGATTATGTTGGTGATTAGTGATTTTATGAACAATTAGACTTTGAAAAACACACCTAGTCGTTACTATGCACGATTTGAAATTGACTTATCAAAATGCACCGTTATAATGCCCGATGGACTTTTGGAAAACTAAATTACCCAGTTATAATGCCCGAATGAAAATCGACTTTTCAAATTTACGCAGTTATCATGCCCGACCGATTTTCTGAAGAAAAGAGCTTTTCAAATGAGATGAGATTTTCCGGGATTATTGAATGAATATTTTTAATCTATGCAGACTAGCAAATAGAATCTATGACTAGCATGTCTAGTCAGGCTTTTTCTGGTTTAGCCCAAACCAAGTGGCGATTCGACGAACGAATCTTAAAACACGCCAAACGGATTCAACTACTAGAGTTTTCTAGTAGGGTACTTTCTTGGTTTAGCCAAACCAAGTGGCAATTTGACGTACGAATCTTAAAACACGCCAGCAAATCTAAGAACGAGAATTAATCCTTATGTTTTGATTTAAATTTCAGGAAGAAAGAATTTTTGTCTTTAAGTAACACGGTTATCGTGAAATGTTTTTGAACGAAAAGTTTATCGTGAAACGATTTCTAAACGGAAGATTTTTATGTAATATGGCATGTGCATGTTTTCCGAGACGGTACGACACGACACGTTTTTCAAGAAAATGATCGATTGTTTTTACAAGAAGAAATAGAGATGAGAATGAAAATGCTATTGTAAATAAAATACTGCCATTGGAGTCCCGCCTCAGTTCCCCGGTGTGAACTGGTGGTCAAAGCTCAATGGAACTATACTATAAACAATACTGCCATTGGAGTCCCGCCTCAGTTTCCCGGTGTGAACTGGTGGTCAAAGCTCAATGGAACTATACTATAAACAATACTGCCATTAGAGTCCCGCCTCAGTTCCCCGGTGTGAACTGGTGGTCAAAGCTCAATGGAACTATACTATAAACAATACTGCCATTAGAGTCCCGCCTCAGTTCCCCGGGGTGAACTGGTGGCCAAAGCTCAATGGAACTATACGGTAGTGCTGTTTGAAGTTTCTCCTCAAATTCCGCGGGTGAATTTGACGGTTAGAACTTACTCAGTACAACACATAGCAAGCGGACCTCATAAACAGACTGGTGGGGATTCAGTGATATGGGTAGCCGGGACTATGTCGTGTGTGACGCGGAGATAGCGGAACTCATACTGCAGGAGTCAGTATATGGGTGGCCGAACCTTCGAACGGAAAGGTTGGTGACCGTTAGAACGGGGTTGTAGAACGGGCCAATAACTTTCGAGAGATGTGAGATGTTGACATGGTTGAAATTTGAAGAAGAATGCTGTTATGAGAAAATGATACGAGATACTGACACTGCACTCTGGATTTTGAAATGATATGAGATATTGATTTTATTAAAGTTGCACTCTGATTTGAAAAGAAATGGGATACTGATTTTATTAAAGCTACACTCTGATTTGGATGTGATACTGATGCATTGACACGCATGAACTTACTGTTTTGATAAATGATTTTCAACTATTTACCTGCCAACTTTATTGCTCTAGAATTGCTAGTTTAAAGTTGGGGTAGGGTATCTATTGAGCGTCCTCGCTCACGGTTTCGCCCTGGCATAATACCACGATGTTGCTTCGCGACTCTGACGTATTATGCTAGATTATCACGTTGGACTGGAATACCTTTACGGAGAACACGGAGCAGGAGGAGCTGCCGGAATGGAGATCCACCAGGCGGAGGAATTTGCGGAGCCGTAGAACCCACCCAGTCTGCCTATTTGTAATCTGCGGAGGACAGATTATTCCCATTAAGCTTTATGTTATTATAATTTATGTTACGTACGGAGCCATAGAGTCCACCTTGTTTACCTCTTTGTAATCTATGAAGGATAGATCATCTATATTTATTTTTGGTTATTATTATTACAGTTAAGACCGACTTTAAATTGTAATAATAATCCATAACGCTTTTCCCAAAAATGCGGGGCGTTACAGTTGTTAACTTTGATTATGCCAATGTGAGCTAATTTTTGGACAAACATTGCTAACTTTAGTTATTTAGATGTTTTGATTATCCCATTAGGGATGCTCTCATATGTCCAAGATCACCCATGTAGACTTTTAATGTGGGACTAAACATTCTCACCCCCAAATCTGGGGTATTACAATATCCCCTCCTTTATGGCATTGCACCCTCGCAAGGGGTTGAGCACTAGAGTCACCACTAGGGCTAAACAAAAAAAAGGGTGAACCGAACCGAACCGGTTATTTTTTTCGGATCTTTAATAGACCGGTCCGGTTCTCGGTTCTAAGAATTCCAAAATTTTACAAACCGGTTTGGTTCCTAGTTCTTGAGATTTTAATCCCAGTTCGAACCGAACCGGTTTTATATATATAATACATAATATATACTATATATATACTCAAAGGGGTGGGAATCGAACCTCGTCCACGCCTGAGGAATCAAAGTTTCTTACCACTTGGCTGCACGCCACTTTGGTTTTCTTTTGCAAATAAATTTATTTAAAACGTAGCTAATATTTAGTGTGTGTATATATATTTTCTTAACGCTGCACCTGTTGATCTTTTCATTTCCACACTTCCACCCCAGTTACAAGAGAGAGAGAGAGAGAGAGAGAGAGAGAGAGAGAGAGAGAGACTCAGGGGATGAACTCTGTCCGTCTGACGCCGTGGAGATCTGCTCTATTCACCCGACGCCGTGGAGATCTCGACTTTGTCCGTCCAACGCCGTCATCGTTCAAATCTTGTATGTTTCTCTCTTTGTGTGAATCGAACCCCAGTTACATCATAGTCATCATCGTTCTGAACTCTGTCCGTCCACCCAAACCCAATTGGCACCGTCATTGTTCACTCTCTCTCCCTCTCTCTCGATTTTGTATGTTTCTCTCTCTCTCTCTCTCTCTCTCTCTCTCTCTCTCTCTCTCTCTCTCTCTCTCTCTCTCTCTCTCTCTCTCTCTCTCTCTCTCGATTTTGTAGATCTGTAAAAGTGTAAATGATTTTTTTTTTTTGATCTAAATGTTTGTATGTATACATATATATGTTTGTAGATCTGTAAATGTTTTTTTTCTTTTTCTGATCGATGTAGAATCAGTAGTAGATCTGAATACATCACAAACTCTTCTCTCTTTGTGTGAGGAACCAAACCGAACCGACCTCTAAACAACCGGTTTCGGTTCCATGTTCTATCCGAACCGGTTTTGCCCGGTTCACTCAAAATCACCCGTGAACCGAACTGGTTACACCCCTAGTCACCACTCTCCGGGTCTGTTCCCTAGTGACCAGAGTCACCACGGCTTCTCCCAGGTCTTTTCTCTGATGCCATAACCCACATGGTCGTGTACATGGGTCGCTTTGATACCATTTGTAACACCCCACATAGATCACTAGCCCATTACCTTAATTTGATCCACAAGCCACACCACATGACCTAAAATGCTTAAGCCCAAGGTACTAGTAGCCTCTTACATGGTTTGTTATATGCCCAAGATCACCTATGTAGACTTCCAATGTGGGACTAAGCAATATAACGGCCCGATTGGATGCCGGATTAGTTTTAGGGGTAAATATGAAAAACACTACGTACACACAAAAAAATACCCAAAACTTACCCAAACACACACACACACAAGTGTGGCCCCCACACACACTGCACCTCCAGTGTGTGTGGGGCCCACACTTGTGTGTGTGTGTTTGGGTAAGTTTTGGGTATTTTTTTTGTGTTTGTAGTGTTGCTCATTAAATATGGAAGGGGTATAAGATAGTAAGGGGTAATATATATAGAGGGTGACCCCACAGTGATGTGACATTTATGGAGGGGGGATTAAGTAGTATTTGGTTTGGATGATTTTGTAAGAAGGGGGATTAAATTTGGGTGGATGATGTAAAAAACTGTCAAAAGACCTTTTTACCCTTGAGTGAATATTCTTATTAGTTATGTGTTTTTTTAATTAGATAAATCTAATAATTAATTAATTTATTATTGAAACTCAATAACTAATTAATCTATAAGATTTAATTGTAATTAATTTTTATATTAATTGTTTTATTATAAAAATTAATTTAGATGTTTACTTTTTATTATAAAAATTATTGAATCGGATCATCTTTTAGGAGTTTCCAAAAAGTATGTCAAAAAACTAACGAGATTTTTGGGTAAAGAATGTATACTAACGAGATTTTTGGGTAAATAATTGTTTTATTATAAAAACTAATTAACTTTATTATTATTTTTGGGTAAATAATACTCCTAATATTTTAGTACATTTTCAAATAATAAAAAAGAAAACACAGCACATGCCAATGTCTTGGGAGGGGTATTGGGAAGGGGTATTAAAAGGGGTACAATGGTCATTTTCCAGGGGGTATTGTTTACATATAAAATTAACAAATCCAATAATTGATTGACACGTAATGAATAGGCCAAACGTTGGCAATTACCTGTTGATAAAGGCACATTGGATTAAAAGGATATATCTGAGTAAATACGATGTCGTATGGTTTTCTCAGATTTGAAAAGCGGTTATTGGCAGTTACAAGTCAAGGATGAATAAAAATTGACTTCGAGGTCATGATATTAACTGCTAAATAAATAAGCTCCACGTGTAAATTTGTGAAACAGGCAAATTGGCAGTTAGAACACGTGGAATGCCTATTAAAAGGCAGTTATTCTCCTTAACGTATAATCATTTGAGTTTAGTTTAAACAACTGTGCAGATTCAAAATCAAAGCTTTTGGAGGAAGAATTAGAAGGATTCAAATTCAGACGTGGAGGAGGAAAAAACTGCCAACTCGAAGAGTGAAAGTTAAAGTTCGAAGCAAGCCAATATTCAAATTTATGGAGCGGGAAGTTCAAACTACAAGCAGCGTCTATAAATAGAAGAAATTGAAGAGTAAAAGTCCCCGGACAAATCTTCAACAAACAGCTATCAAAAAAATTGATGCTTGGTTTGTTCATTGGCAAAGTAGTTTTAGGATTTCGAACTCAGTTCGAAGTAGTTTAGGATTTCGAACTCAGTTCGAAGTAGATTAAGAAGTAGATTAGGAAGTAGTTAGGATTAATCTTGATTGTTTCTGTAACAATCACCTGTTCGAAGTTCTTGTATCTGAAGTTGGAGACAATTTCGAAGTAAGTTTACCTTTGATTTACTAATCGAAGTATCTTGTTCCTTTTTGTTCTTCGATTTCCCAAGTTTGCTGGTTTACATTTTTTCACTTATTGAAAAAATCCTCTTAGTTGAGGTAATTGAACCAATAAAACACAATCGCCTGATTAGATTTGGTTTTTCCAAAGTTAATCTGAGGGAGGAGATTGAAACTCTCTCTGGCACGCTCGCATACAATCATTTTCCTTTGCAAAGAAGTAAAAGAACCAAACAGGTATTAGGGGGTCATAAATATGGACACCTCCTGGGGTGTCCATAAATAACACCGCTGTAGGGGTGATATTTAGTCCGGGTGATAAATAACACCCCTGCTCTTATTTTTGGCAAACCATTCCATAGCCGTGGGTCCGGGCATAAATAAGACCCCCCATATTTATGCCCCCTATTAAGACCCCATCCAAACGAGCCGTTACTCATTTACAAGTTTGTTGTCATCTGACTTACATGTCTCCAAGCATTGAGGCAGGCTCTCAACTCTTCAATGATGCTGGAAATCAAATCTGTAGGACTGAGCCTCTGGCTTCGAAAAAGTCTTCTATTCTTCTCCCTCCAAATGCTATATAGAGATGCTACAAGGGACAATTTGAAAATAGCGTGCTTGAAGCTAACTCATTTCCAATGCTGCAGAGCCGAATTACACTTGTCTGAAAGTGTTGGAGGAGACAATTTGAAAATGTGACATTATGGTACTACAGTCTATAGTACTTTTTACTTAGAGAGGATTTTGCATAAGGAAAAACCTATGGATACTGACCCATATGTCCAGAAAACTTACAGAGTATGCTCGGGGACTCACTTTTGGGTCCCACAGAAGTGATCCAAACTGTTCATTATTCTTAAAATATTTTTTTGAGGGGCCCCACAAAATTTTAGCTCAATCGGACGGTTAGAAGTACTTGAACCAAAGTCCCCCCGTTTCAATAAAAAAAAATAAAAAATGTTCTGAGAATAATGAACGGTTCGGATCACTAGTGTAGGACCCAAAAGTGGGTCCCTGAGCATGCTCTGTACGTTTTCTGTGTATTTCGGTCGGTACATGTAGCAAGGTCCTTTGCATAAAAAAAAAATCCAAGTGTAGAAGAGGCTTTTCATTTGAATAAGATGGGCCTCCCTAATGCTAGCCCATGACCAATCCGAAACTTGGCCCAACCTGTTCCTGTAAGTTCAGATAAAATCGTATTGAGCCGACCCAATATAACTTACGAATGGAATCGACTGTTGGCCCACTAGTGCACTTAATGTTGCCAGTTAGCCCATGTACAGACCCTGTTAGAAAAGGTCGTTAGCCCATGCAGCACCCTTTATAAGATCCAACAAACCTGCATTTTCATTCCCTTCCTCTCGAACAACACAGCTAGTGTGGTTGATTCGTTTCGTTAATCTTACTTCTAAACGAGATTAGCTCAACTTCCATTGTAATCACTACCTATTAACCTCTAATATCCTATCGCTTGGCTGGGAAAAAAAAATTCCATTCTTAAGAGAAGTTTTGTTGAATTCTGGATACATCAGATGATTCTAAATCTCCTAAGAAAATAATAACTAGGTAATTATTTTTAAAAAATGGCACCACAGCTATTTATAAAGAAAAAAATATACAAAACATTATGGTAAAAGATCAATAATTGAATTGATAAACATTTAATAATTATCGTCAATACCCATCCCCATCGATTGTCACCATTATTGACATTTATAGAAATAGACAAAGGTAGGGTATCTTTTAATTAGATATTGCCTCGCTTCACGTCCAATCATCTCAAACATGTATGAAAAAGTGACAAATATTTCATAGGCACATTATTTGTCAATCAACACCGTCAATGCAACGTGTTCGAATGAAATTATTTTGATGCTTTCAATCGGTTGAGTATTTGTGTACTAGTTCTCAAATACCAAGGTAATCAATGGTTTTCAATACTTGCACGTGGGTGATTGTGATGGGTTATGCTTGTAAGATGGATTGTGCCATTGACAGCCCGTGAAAGAGATGGTTCTTGTTATGGGATAGCTCATGCCTATTGGCAACGCAATTATCTTCTAGACGAATATCGATAGGGTTTGCAACCCTAAGGATATTAAACCCTATCGATATTCCTTCATGATTCGAAATTATAACCCCAACCTATACATAGCTTAGTTAAGTGGTTAGGGTGGATTCGAAATCCTAGATCTTTTTCTCACTAGTTTTTCACCAATTTAATTACTCATTTGGTTAACTCATTTAGTTTCCAAAATCAATCAAACCAATTCTCTTTTTACTGAATTAAATTAGAACGAATCGAAAATAACGTAACTTAGCCAATTTGTCTTCGTGGATCGATACTTGGATTTAGGCAGTATTCTCTGGAATAGTAGTTAATTCTAAGTTATTATAAATATATTTTTGGTACGGTACAACACGATCAAGCACCCAGACCCAAAACCTATAAAATTGGGGTCCAAAACAAACCCAAAGACGGAGATTCATCAATGAGAGAGACTTCTTGTACATTTTGGCCTTGTTTGTTATGTGGGATTTGGAAGGTGGGATATGAGAGAGCGTTGCCCTTAATTTGGATGGGATATCAAATCCCCACCCAAAATCTGGGGGAATTGGATGGGATTTCCCCGGCCATGTGCTATAACAAAAAAGTGTTTTTCAATGGCTATATTTCGTTGAACATAAACACTAGATATGGATTTTCAACATCAATTTATGTCCTGAGCAATATAGATTTCATATTACACTCATATCCCAAGGGATTCTATATCCCATCATTTTATCTCCGATCAAACAAATAAGGCTTTTAATTCGTCAAGATTCAAACCACCAATCCACCATCTATTCGCTTCTTCAAATTCTTCCAAAAAGTTTGCTTTCGCCATTAAACCAAAAATTGATTTCATACCTGTGAATGTGAAAGACAAAACTCATAATACATAGATTTAACAACCTTGGCAACGTTCCAAATGCTCACGCCTTCAAAGTACAAGGACCAAACCCAAGTGATTCCATACAATGGAGGATAGCCTCAGCGAACCTCATATCTTCCGCGCACCCTTTTTAGTAGTCTCTTTTTTTGGGATTGGTCTCTTGCCAACCGTGTTTTGGGGTTTGGAGTGGCATATGATTGTCGAGGATTTGGGTGCCAACCTAGTTGGGATGCATCTCTCTCGCTGTGATGTCATTATTCTCCTTTCCCTTTAATCTTCGTAATCCTTACTGAGATTAATAAAATTTCTTTTCATTGTTCAAAAAAAAAAAAAAAATCCCCCGAGCACACAGTATGCTTCATTAGTATTCTTGATTTACTTATTCTCTAATGGTCTTTTGCAGGTTCTAGAATAGGCAAACTTTATTTCTTGTTATGTGCTATGTGTTATTTTTTGCAATCCTAGGGGTTCACATGTTGGCTGGTTTTTGTTATTTGCCCTAGTTGTCTCTTTTTGGGTTTGTGTCTTGTACTTTTATATTATCAATGAAGTTCTTTCTCTTTGTCAAAAAAAAAGAGAAACATACATAGTGTGCATGTAAAATTCCTAATCGGGGCCCTAATTTCTGATAAAATTTTGAGGCTTGAAGCGATTGCCTTACTCGGGTTGCATATAGGGGGTCAAGACCACCCCAAATTTAGAAAAATATTACTCCTTCCGTCCCATTCTAAATGCTCCCAACGAATATTCGTGTCATTTTCAAACGTTTATATCTTTTTATTTGTAATGTTTTCAAAGTTTTTTAAAAAATTGTCTAATAGAACTAATTGAGATATATCAAATAAGATCCATATTGCATATCTTATATATTATTGCAGAATGACTTTTGGTGAGGAGGAACGTGGATGCGACAAGTGTCCCCTATTCTTTATACCTTCAATTTTATTTCATGAAATCTAACAAAAATTCGTAATGGTATGTTTTCCATGAAATTGTTGCATTCTCTAATACCAATACAACCATGAGAAGGAAAGTTTTAGTGTATTTCCATTCCAGTCTTGCATGGCCAGTATAACAAAGAAAACAAATATTTTAAATGTCTAATTTATATGGAATCAATGGAGGAATATAAAATCTAATTGAGTTTACTTCTATTAATTGTTACGGAATGATTGGTTTACAAAATCAACAAGGAAGGATTTTTTCATATTCTCTTCCACACATAAACCCTAAAAGTTTTTATATAGAATTTATTATCACACCAACTCTCTATACGTTGGGAACAAGGAAATATGTAACTCACGTTTCTTGCTACGTATGAAGGTTAAACTTATATCCCGATAGTTTAATTTTTTTTGTTACTTCATTTTTGTCGTTTTACGTAAGTTCGATAATTTTTCTTAAAATAACCAAGTTGCCGATTAAATATATGGTGATCTGTGTAGCTCCATCGCTCCGAACAATACCATCTCCGAGCAACTACTATATATGGATTGTGGATGAAAACTTCTTTTTTTCTACCAGATGCTCCATTGCCGTTGTAACTTGATACACATAGTGTTCATCATCTGTTGAAAAGTTTTCTATTTCTGGAATTCTTATATTTATTGATTGTGTTGAGTTCACAACATGTCTTAATTAAGCTAATTTTTTTTTTAGTATTATGTTTTTATTCTTTTATTTTTTGTCGTTCTCTATATGAGGTGGTGCAATTCTCTTAAATTAAGGAATGAGATCGAATTCGGGTGAACCCAACAATGGGAGTTAATTTGATTGGTTATTGTGAATGGCTCCATTTTTCTTAAACTTGGTTAGATGCATGGGTCCCAAAGCTTTGGTTAATAAATAAATTTTGAGAGAAGTCAAGTTTATTTGTGGGAGTATCAAATAGTAAGGATTATGTTTGCGTTGTGCTTTTAGGTAGAGGCAAGTACTTAGACTTCATAGTGATCTACAAAATATATAACTCATAAGAACCAATAAAAATGCCCAATAGGAATTCACCCTACATATAGTATATATATTTTTCCAACTAAATGCACAGTTTCATTTGTCAAATTTAAGATCTAAAATGGAATGTCGAACAACTCATCTAATAGCCAAACATTATGCATGACACATATACTAGCATGAACCTGTGCTATGCACGGAGATCGACATGTTTTTTTTTTTAACAAAAAATCCGTGTTGTGCATGGGACGTATCCATGTACGTATAAAAACATAGGTAAAATGTTGGTACATACACATGGTTCGATATAAATTCAGATCATACTTAAAAGAATAATTCACATCATGCTTAAAAGAATAATACATCAAAATTAAGCATTATACTCCTTAACTAAAAGCATAATCATGAAAGGACAGACTAAATTACGTTTTACAAAAGAATTAGAGTGCCCATATGACATCAAATTGAATATTTACCTCATGCCTGGATTATGTAAAAGAATTCCTCCAAGAAAATATCATAGATTACGGGATACAAATAATTTTTTGAGACGTCCGAAAAAGGAAAGAGGTCCAACAGTATGGGACGGAGGGAAGTAATAAATACTCCCTCCGTCCCGCAAAGTTTGTCACTTTCACTATTCCAGCCCTATGAAAAAATTGATTATTTCTTTTAATCTGTAATGTTTTATATAAGCAATATGGATCTCGTTTGATAGATTTCAATTAGATCTTTTGAACAAAGTTTTGAAAATCACATAAAACGTTATGAATTGAAAGATATAGGCAATTTAAAAATGGCACGCACTCCCGAAAGTGTCAAACTTTGCGGGACGGAGGGAGTACTGTTATAGAAAACAGAAAAATGAAGAAGAAATGTTTTATTAAACTCATACCATGGTCAAGTTTTCTCACTAATTGGAGATACCAAGCCTGAGGTAGATTACATACTTTTGAATTCTGCCTTAAAAAAAACTAATAAACCAAAACATGTCGTAAATAATAGAAATTTAGTATAACTTAAACTATTATAATGAGTTTAAGTATAAGAACTGGTGATAGAAAACGAAAAAAAAAAAAAAGAAGAAAAAAAAAAAGAAAAGGGAGATGTTATATCAAACTCATACCGTGGCCTGGTCAAGTTTTTGCATTGAGATATACCATGTTTGAGGATAGAGCATGATGGAGTTTCAATAGTCCTGACTCTTTTTGAGGATTATTATCAGCACTCTCTAAGTCACCTTCCCTATTCATGCATCCCTGTGCCACCACCGTCACTAACCACTGTACTTCATATTTGATATGCCTATTGATAGATCTCTACAAAGACAAAAAGGATCAATTAGCGTTTTCAAGAGTCCGATAGAATTGCATGAAATTTGTTGAATATATTGTGATTAAAAAAAAAATCATTGAATCTATCGCAAGAACGAAATATGTCCTTGAAATTTTTCTTTCATTTTTTTTCCATCAATTTCCTGTGCATAGCACGGGTTCATGCTAGCCTTATGTATTATTGCAGGATGACTTTTCGTGAGGAGTACTCTCAATGCAACACGTGGCACCTATATTTTAGATTTCTTGGTTAAATTTTTTTAGGAAAACTCTAATTAGTTGCATAGTTCTATTAACGTTAACAGTAAGTATGTTAATGATTTAGATTTTGTCATTTGTCCGAGCTTTCCTTATATTAAGTAGATTCAATGATTTTTTTTTAATCACAATATATTCAACGATTTGCTTTTCCATTTTTCCTTAAATTAGGCCTCATACTAGGAAAGACTAAGAGAAAATAAAGGCCGAAGCTTCACTCTCTCTCTCTCTCTCTCTCTCTCTCTCTCGTGCTTCCTAATTTCATGCAATTCTATCGGACTCTTGAAAACGCTAATTGATCCTTTTTGTCTTTGCATAGATCTATCAATAGGCATATCAAATATGAAAGTGACGGTGGTGGCACAGGAATGTATGAATAGGGAAGGTGACTTAGGGAGTGCTTATAATAATCCTCAGAAAGAGTCATGACTATTGAAACTTCATCATGCTCTATCCTCAAACATGGTATATCCCAATGCAAAAACTTGACCAGGCCACGGTATGAGTTTGATATAACATCTCCCTTCTCTTTTTTTTCTTCTTTTTTTTTTTTCATTTTCTATCACCAGGTCTTATACTTAAACTCATTATATTAGTTTAAGTTATACTAAATTTCTATTATTTACGACATGTTTTGGTTTATTAGTTTTTTTTTAAGGCAAAATTCAAAAGTATGTACAATCTACCGCAGGCTTGGTATCTCCAATTAGTGAGAAAACTTGACCATGGTATAAGTTTAATAAAACATTTCTTCTTCATTTTTCTATTTTCTATAACAGTATTTATTACTTCCCTCCGTCCCATACTGTTGGACCTCTTTCCTTTTTCGGACGTCTCAAAAAATTATTTGTATCCCATAATCTATGATATTTTCTTGGAGGAATTCTTTTGCATAATCCAGGCATGAGGTAAATATTCAATTTGATGTCATATGGGCACTCTAATTCTTTTGTAAAACGTAATTTAGTCTGTCCTTTCATGATTATGCTTTTAGTTAAAGAGTATAATGCTTAATTTTGATGTATTATTCTTTTAAGCGTGATGTGAATTATTCTTTTAAGTATGATCTGAATTTATATCGAACCATGTGTATGTACCAACATTTTACCTATGTTTTTATACGTACATGGATACGTCCCATGCACAACAGGGATTTTTTGTTAAAAAAAACATGTCTCCGTGCATAGCATAGCACAAGTTCATGCTAGTAAAATACATTATAGAATGAAAACTACAAGAGTTCTAAAAAGGCATGCATAACCGTAGTGAGCAATTAAATTGGGACGGAGCAATTACACATTCTCCTAGTATTTATCATATCCGGGCCTGGCATATACATTGCATTTAAAACATTATTGTCAAAAGAATTGGTAATTACAATACTTTTTATACTCACTTAATTAACTTTGAAATTTCAATATCTTGTTGTTGCTATTATGACCACCCCCGTCTATAAAATCCTGATTCCGGCCCTACTAGTGGGATAATTTATATACCTCGAGTGGTTCGGCTATTTTCGGTTTCAAATGATTTTTAATATCTTGGATCGCACCTAACTGAAAAAATCGTTTATTTATCCTAAATTCAAACCGTCCAGACCAATAAAACCGGTCAAAACCGGCCGGTTTGATTCGGTAAATGGGGTTTGAATGGTTTAGTTGACATTTTTTACATCGCTACGTGGAACTGAACGGGGGCCTTTACCGTGGCGTAGAGAAGTGATTTTAGAGTCTTCTTTTGTAGTTTAATAAGATGATGATTGAAGAGTGGGATCTAGGTTCTGTTTGTTGCCTAAACCCCATGTTACATTGACTTTATCAAAATAAATTGAATGAGTATCTGATGCCTTTGTCTGTCGGCAATTTAATTTTTTTTTACGATTGTGTTTATGGATGTTATTTTTAAAGTACAATCCTTTTGACTTTTCGGTTGCTCCTCAGGGTTGTTCTTCTCCTTATTTTACTAAAAAATATACCTTCTAAAAAGGAAAAGAAATCCCTCAATTGGGTAATACAATTGACATTATTCGCATGAACAATGAAATCTAGGGTTGGAGATTTGGTAGTGGCAATGTAGCTTTCAAATTAAGTGGTCATGATTTTAATTAAAAGTTGAAGTAATGCGGCAACCGTGCCTATTAAAAAAGGGTGCTGATTTTGAGGCTCCCTTTTTTGATGCAGACACTCCAATATTTAATGAAGTCACAAAACTACCCTTTTTAAGATACAAAAATTACTAGAGGTACTCCACCCCTTAAATTATCTCCTCATTTACTAAGGCACTCCAAACAGAAAAATGAACCAAAACCAAACATAAATATTAGGTTCTAAACATTAACATTAATATTACATTCTAAACATTAAACATCTACAACATAAACATTTGGTTTCAAACATTAAACACGCATTTATGTCAGATTGCTTCACGCCACTTAGCAAAAAAAAAATGTTAGAATTCTCCAAAATAAACAGTACACAATTGAAAATGTTGAGGCACAAAATCTTCAAATGGCAACGACACGAGATCTTTATATTTTCATACTCATTATATACTATTTTTCCCTAAAAATCTTCAAAACCGCCGCAAAATCTTCATTTTAAAATTCATAGTGAGACAAACAAAGCATATCACCAAAGTTAGAGAACTCTTGAGAGGAAAATAACAGAACTCTCAAGAGACTTTGTATGGACAAAAGGATGGTTCTACAATCATAAGCCGAAGACCGGTTGTGCTGGTTGTCTTAGTGCAAAAGATGGAGATAATAACTTAAAGACTCTACCAAGGAAACATTACATATGGAAGTAGGCAATTCAGTGACGGGCAGTAAAATGAGTTGAGCAACTATCTATTTTTTTCTGATTAAAAAAAAATTTATTTGCTTTTTTGGAGTGCCTGAAGTAAAGGAGAAGAGTAAAGATTTTTTTGGAGTGTTTGAAGTAAATCATGGAACTTGCAAAAGGGTAATTTTGCAAAACTATTGTAGCTTGGAGCCTCTGCATCAAAATTGGGAGTTCGAATATCAATTTCCATTAAAAAAAGAAAGAAAAAAAGTGAGTAATGTGGCAACCGTGTCTAAAAAAAAAAAAAAACAATGTGGCAACTGCACATTTGTCGACTGTCGCATTATTTACTCTTAAAGAATCTAGGGACGGAGATAGGGGTTGCCGAATGGGGCTGCCGCCCAAAATCTCTCAAATTTTATAATTTTCTTACTAAAATTTATATGTGTTCCAATAGGTAGGATTACAAAAGTAAGAAATTGGCCTCTAAAACACATTAATGAAGTTAAGTTTAATCCTCTATTCAAAATCATTTTTATCTAGCTTCTTCAAAAATAACCAAATAAGTATGTGGGTATTGGAACTAGGGGCGTAAGAAATAATGATTAAACCGCCTTCAACGAACCAAACCGAGGGATTTTGATTGGTTTAGTCAGTTTTCATTATGGGCAAACCGCGGTTCATACACTTGAAAACCGCTTAACATCGAAATCGCCAGAATATAACTCTCTTTTATTTAACGTTCTAATTAGGCAATTAGTTTCCTAACCAATCAAACCGGACAGAACCAAACCGGCTAAATACAATGCGGTTTGGTGCAGTTTGTTGGTGGCATTGGTTGGTCTTGGTACACAATTACACATTAACGATTGAGTCACTTCGATTTATATTTCCATAAAAACCGACCAAACCAAACCATTTACATCCCTGATTGGAACTATTAAGAGAGAATAATACAATAATTTACTATTAAGAGAGACTAAAATACAATAATTTATGTATTGCTCTGTGCCATGTTTATCGCAAAATCTTTATGTGTCCCATTTGCCCCCTCCCCAGTCCTAATTGATTCGTGGAGACATTGTACTTGGTAAAAAATGGCCTGCAGCGACCGGCACATTTGGTAACCTGATTTTGTTATGGGGTCCTAGGACAAGCTAGATTCCACTGATTTATTTTCTCTCTCATCTTTTGTTTCTATAGAAAAAAGATTGTGTAATGTGCAAAATTCCTCTAGTATTGGAGCCTTTGTGAAGTTCTTAACATAGTATTCAATAATGCCGCATACCCACAAATTTTACCTAAACAAATAACGAGAAAATGATATGTATGGTGGAGATTTAGAACTGAGTAATTGAGTTGACACACCGAAAATGAATCCGAACTCTAGGTTCCGTTTTATGAGGATCTCGCTACACAAATTATTAGTATAGGATTGTTCCACGGGATTTAGTTTTCTGTCTTTCTTTTTTTTCAGGCTACGAAAAAGGGGATTTCGGGACCAATCAATGGTGGCGATTCTCCTTGGATGTGACCAGAGGTGCACCTTTCTGCAGGGTTTGGCGCCGAGCCATTTAACAAAAGATGCACCGAGGCACACCGGATATCCGTGTAGCCAAAGCTACTGCCCGGACTACCCCAGACCAAGTGGACTAACAGGCATGCAGCCGGGTTGTATTGTAAGAACCAAAAACTGAGTATTTAGAGAGACAATAACGAACTATAACCATATTGGAACATCTATGTCCTGTCCGGGATTATCCTAGAAATGGCAAAAAGTGTTACATTTTCCCCTTGTGAAAACGTTTTCCGGCCCAAACAAACGAAGCGTTAGTATAAACTATTTCTATACCAAATTACCGCAATGCCTGGGTTGAGAAAACCTATCAAAACTCCTCTCTGTACAACGAGAAAAACTTGTACGCCGAATGGGTACTGTCAAGTGGTACTCGTCAGCATATCCGAGCCATACTAAAATGCTTTGGACGGCCCAAATTTGTTAGGGTAAATTTGCCTCCAAAATTTATAAAAATGGCACCCTTAAATATAGGCGTCCAAAACATGTTTGGACAGCTCGGATGCACCGACGGGTACCACGTGGCGGTACCCGTTCGGTGTGAAAATTTTCTCCTCCTGTAAAACAGCTGCCGACTAACACAACCCAAAAACCAAAAACCAAAGAATAAGAGGAAAACTCCGGAAGGAAATCAAGAGAAAAATATAGTAAAATTTCACTAATACCTTATGAGTTTAATCACAACAAATTGGGCACCGTATGATCCCATTCTCATTGCAGTCAGGGCACCTCTGAAACCCACATTCACTCCCTTCAATTTCTTCATCATAATCATCCTCATAGAAAATCTTACAACTCCCAGAACAAGTTTCACATGGCACAAACCTTATATCCCCACAAGCCTCGCAAACTCCACCACCGCAGTCGCCGCCGTCATCCACCATTTCACAGCACTCCAACACCTTCTCGAGCTGCCCTTCTTCGTGCAACCGCCGTACCTCCTCCGCCCCGCCAATGTACTTCTTCCCCACAAACACCTTAGGCAATCCGCCCTTTAAAAACCCGTCTCCCAGTAGCTCTTTCAACTCCTCTTTAAACCCCGAGTGCATCGAGACGTCTCTCTCGTCGATTCGAACCCCGGTCCCCTTCAGAATCACCCTCACATGGCAACAATCCTCGTATGTCTTTCTCACCCCTCTTAAGCTCGTGAAATACAATAACACCTTCTCTTTGGATCCCAAATTTTCGCATCCCAATGCATTAAGGTGAAATGGTTTGGCTTCGGGGAGATCCTCGAGTGATTTCCGGAACGTCGAAATCACATCCGGATCAAAATCTGATATCACCGATGCTGAATTTGAATCTGAATTTGAGTTCATCTCAAAGTCAGCCAAATCAAGCCACATTGGGGGCTTCGATTTGGCAACAAGATCAGTCGGAGATAGATCAGGAAAGCGAAACGAATTAAGAGCCACGTCAAACGTGAAGCTACGCACGTGATGGGCAGAGTTTCGAACAGGGTCGACGTCTTCCAGCCCTTCCATTAATTCCCACAAATTGATCGTCTCCGGCAGCTCGCCAGGCGGCTGCGGAGTTGCGATCATCGGCGTTTTGGTGGTGGGACCCACTTTGGGTATTTTCTCGGTCATCATGCTGGACCACGTCTTGGCCTCGATCAGGCCCATTGAGAACTCGCTGCTTCTCCTGCTGTCATTCCGTAGCTTTGTCCAAGGAATAGGTTTTGATTCTTCTCGTTGCTGATTTTGATCGATTGGATCGAGATTGAGAGAACCCAGAGTGGTGGAGGTGAGGGCGACGAGGTGGTAGGTGTCGCCGTCGCACTGCGGCGGGTGGTAGACAGGAATCGAGTTGGTACGCCGGATCGGGGCGCGGAAACTACCGGACACCGGTGGCTTTGAGGAGGCGCAGCCCATTGGAGAGAAAACCAAAAAGAAATTCGTACGGGATTTCAAATGGATCTCAATTGATCTGCTGTATGCATAGAGTGGGAAATGGGCTGGGTAAAAGACTAGAAGAACATTGCCAACTGAATTAGATTTGATTGAGATTTTTGACAATGAAACTGGGTCAATTCTGCCTGTTTATGTTACTTGAAAATTTGAAATTGAAGAAACGGAAGTGATGGGGAAGAGTCGTAACAAACGAAAAGGTGAAATTGTGTGACGAGTGAGAATCAAAAGGAACAAACTTTGGGATAGCGATGTGTTTTTTGATTTTGAAAATACTGAAAGGATAGAGAGAGAGTGGAAGAGAAGAGAAAGAAAGGGAAAAGGGGCGGGGAGGGGAAAGCGGGAATTATTAGACGAATGCAAGAGAGAGAGAGAGAGAGAGAGAGGTATAAAACCAAGAAACAAAAAAGAAGAGGAAAAAGAAAGAAAGAGGAAGGTGTGGGGCACAATTTAGTGTGGTAGAATCTTGATTGGGGATTGCGGTTTATAGGAATTAGGCTATGCTTTTGACGCGTGAGAGCAGCATACGATGATGAAACTATACCACCAATGTTGCCAAGGCTTAGTTTTGTATTTTCGGTGTTTTTGGTACTTGTAAAAATATCAAAAATACAGGTGCATGGTGTAAGATAAGATATAAACCTCCGAACCGTCCATCCGAGCAATTAACGGCTCAGATTCCATCTCACCCCAAACAAATCTGAGCCATACACATTCATCTGCGAATCTGAGCAGTCGAGTACTCAAATTGGATGTCTCCGATAAACCGGACACGAAGTCGGGACAGGGTCTTCGGGACAGCAGATCCGCAACCACCATTTGGAAGCGGATCCGCTGTCCCAAATTTCCCGTCCCAACTCCCTGTCCTGTCCATCCGAACCGTCCATCCGAGCAATCAACGGCTCAGATTCCATCTCACCCCCAAACAAATCTGAGCCATACACATTCATTTGCGAATCTGAGCAGTCGAGTACTCAGATTTGGACGGCTCGGATGAACAGGACACGGAGTCGGGACAGGGTTTTCAGGACAGCAGATCCGCAACCCTACCATTTATGGAAATATTATTTTAATAATTGATATTTACGATTAGTGTTAGAAGATCTTATTTAAAGCTGCCTGTTCAATACGATTCTAGTTTCCTATTTTTTCAATTTTTTAGAGTTTTATTTCCTTATTTTGTTTTGCTTGGTCCCTACTTCAAATTATAATCTCGGTAGCCAAGCCTTATCTTATTAGTTAGGCTTAATACTAGTATAAATAGGAGGGCCAGTGTAAGGACTCGTGTTTTTAAATAAATTTTCGGAAATAATGTTGGGGTAATGTGAGGAATTGAAAATGAGTTAATGTGGGTCAACGTAATAGTAGTAGAATGCATTTGGGTGTTTTTAATTTACATTGGGAACTTGAGGGGTGAAAGTGTAACGAGGTGTGTATATAAACTATGTGTAATGCTTTCACTTTATAAAAAAAAATCAGCCCCTCTCCCTTAAAATTGTGGCTGCCCCTCTCTCTCTCTACTCTCTCAAAAATCTTCTCCAAACCCTCACCAAAATCCATCACTCTCATTCCCCAAACTCAAGATTCAACGTCATATCCTACTTCTACGCGTGATTTGGAGTCCGGGTCTCCGTGGATTTGCTTGGAGCTTGGGTATTTCGGTTGGAGTGTCTCAAAGGCTAGGGTTTTCCATTTCCCACTCATTTCAAGCTCAATCTTTGAGGTATGGAACTTATTTCTACCTTCACTAAGTGTATATGGTTTGAATGATTGCATTGTGTTTATCTCTTCTCTTAATTTCTCACCAAGCTCTTAAACCTCCATGGAAGTTGAGTTTGAACTTGATTGATGCTTGATTCTCCACATTTTTGTTGGATTGATCTTGAATTAGTGCTTAAACATGTTCATTTGATGTTTTATGGTGATTTGGAACCTCTCATTTGAGTTGGATTGAAGCCCCCATCAAGCTTGAAAAGCTGTCAAAAATTTGGGTGAAGCCCGCTGGTATCGATACCCCCGCGATCTCGTATAGATACAAGCGCGTTCTTTTTTTTTTTTTTTTTTCTGGTCGACTGGTATTGATACCCCATTCTGGGGTATTGATACCAGACAGCTCTGAACCTATTTTTTTGTTTTGGCCTTTCCTTGACTCTTGGACATCTTGGGACACCTTCAAATGTTATTTTCACTTAAAATAATACTTATTACCAACCACTTTGTTGATCGGATTGTTTGCTCGGCTCTCCTTTGACATTCGGTCGGGTAGTTTGACCATGTACTTGCCTCATTCATCTATTACACTTCAAAACTTGTTGGAAAACACCTATCCAAACTATTGTGGCACGAATTATGCTTTGTCTTGGTTTCTCACATTCTTGGACACGTGTTATCTTTGCCAAAATCGGTACACTACGAGTTTTCAAACTAAACGAATTACATTGAAGTTTTGGACACTTGATGGTTTAGCGAACTTTTGAGAATGATGGTTACTTATTCTAGGGCCACTGTTTGGTGCGTCCCTAGCCAGGGGTGTTCGGAGCCCGTGAAATCCGGCAGGGGTGTTCGGAGCCCACGAAATCCGGCAGGGGTGCACGGAGCCCACGAAATCCAGCAGAGGGATTCATTCCCTATTAAAAACAAGTGCTTTTGAAGAAATCGAACACATGACTTGAATTGTAACTATTTTGAGGCAATTGGCGGACACTTGAGAATCTTGTGGACACTTCTTCATCGAGTCGATCATCCGTAGCTCATTCTAGCCTAATCATTCATGTGTATCATATTATCACCTGCATCTTTCATTCTCTGTACCCTTAGCGTTAGTAGAAAAGTTTCCTACGAGCTAGTAAGCTCACCCTATCATTTTCAGGTACTCGACAAGGCACATAATTGGGATGCTTGACGTGTGGATGCATATCATAGAGCATATTTAACATGGAGTTATTTTATCCTTTCCATAATTTATGTATTTTTGGGAGATGATCTTGTAACTTCTATTTTCTTCAATTTTTGACAAAAACTTGGTTTATGTAATAACTCTTAACTCTTGATTACTTATGCATGGGTACAGGTACCTCAATTAGAAACTCATTGTACTTTGACTTGACTTTTCTATGGGAAGTTGTTTGACTTTGGTTGATCCTACGTGGATTTTATTTGTATTTGGTTTAATAAATTTGAGGGCGTGACAGCCAGACTTTGGCAAAATAACTTTTAATCAATTAATAACAATTCTGAGATTTTTTCTCTTTTTCTTGTGGATTCAAGAATATCTCATGGATTGGAGAACCTATCTCATTTGGAGTCTTTGGACTAGTATGCTAACTAGTCTCTCGTGAATTTCGCTGCTTTAGTCCACTTGCTCTAATGTCTACTCTCATAAATCTTGGGATTTGGTAGGATTGTTTTGATAATTATATTACATTTTAGCATTTATGAGGTAAGAGAATGGATGTGAAATCTTAAATTTAACTCTTGGCATTTGCTCAAATTAAATTTTTTTCTAGACGACTTTGTGACGTTTGGATATATAGACTATATATTCTTTCTTGCTACTATGTGAACTTTATTTTAAGATTGAAAAAATGAAAATTAAAAGAGAGATAGAGAGCCTATCGAGGCCTTGTTTTCCATAAGATTTTATAGGAAATTTGTTTTCATGGGATTTTCCATTTTAGCACCTTGATTTTATGAGAAATCTTATAAAAACCAAGGTGTTAAAATGGAAATTCCAGTTGATTTTATGGGCTTTCCCATAATAAAAAAATCTTATGAGAAACAAGGTATGATCAAGCTTCTTTTCTAGACGATGAAAGTATTTTATAAATAGCGGGATGTGAAATTGATTATGTTCTTTTATATTTTGTTTAAAATCTAAGAGTTCTGCTCTGAGTTGTTTTTTATTTTACTTATCAAAGTAACCACATTTTAGAAACTTATTATTGAGAAATTTCCCTCTTCCCAAACTTATTTTAAAGATAGACTTTCACGCACTCTTAACATGTGTTATATACGTTACCTGCCAAGTTGGCACGCCAGCTCGGCTCAAGGGTTTCAGTGTATATTCTCATTGTGCACTATCCATATGCGTTATTTTTAAATTAAAATGCATTTATAAAATGCGTTAGGGTTTTAAACAAATCTAACCCTTTCTTTTCCTCCCATGCGCGATCTGGTTGCCCTCTTTCTCCTCCTCCCCTGCACAATTTGGTATCCTCTCTCCTCCCATGTGCGATCTTCACCCAACGATGTGATGTTGGTTTCTTGTACTACCATTCACCTCCCTGTCCACCACCAACCACCACTGTAATTGTTCTCCTTCTCGCTCTCCCTGCGCGATTTGGAAATATATATCTATCTGTGTGGGTAGATTTGTGTGTAATTAATGTGTTATAATCGTTAACCGTCATCTTATTTTGTGTTGGTTTATATGAATTCCACATTATTAGCTATTGTTTGTAAAACCCTTCCCCATTTACCCTTTAAAAATGGTAAATTGTGACATTAGTGATTTGATGTAACCTTAAAGTAATATCAAATCCTAAAATGATTTTGCGTTAAAATAAACCAAAGCCTCAATGTTTGGGTATCATATCCCTTTACCAAAGCCCCGGTAGAAATTGTGAAAAAGTTAACATATGGATACATGCCATCGTATGCAAACACGTGGACTGCAAAGCAAATTGTTATACAAAACATTCACGAGAAGTGGGAGGAGTCCTTTGCAATATTGCCAAGGTTTCTACAAGTGCCTGAACAATCCAATCTGGGTATGCATATACATTTGATATTGAAAGAATCTAGCATACCTGCAACCACCACATTTCATGGCCTGTTTTGGGCATTCATGCTGTAATCAAAGGCTTCATAAACTATTGGCAAGTAATATGCCTTGATGGAACCTTCCTAACAGGAAAGTACAAGGGCACGTTGTTGATCACAGTGAGTCAGGAGTTTGAGAATTAGATATTCCCAACTGCATTTGCTACTATCGAGAAGTAAGAGTAGGAGAATTGGGGGTGGTTCCTCACATGCATTAGGCACTTCGTAACCGATCGACAAGGGTTGTGTCTCATTTCAAACAGACACCCTGTCCTTCTAGCTTACCTAAACAAGGATGACTCTCATGATTGTAGACTGTCGTTTGTTGTCCATTGTTTCTGCCTCTGACACATGGGGGCAAACTGTAATCAAAGATTCAGGAAAATAGTGGGGGTAGAAGTCAAATCCACAGCAATGGAAACGCAAAAACGCAAGTTCAAGGCTAAACTAAAACGATTACAAAGATTTGGCAATGACGTTGTCTACAATGAACACAAAGAGCTCGATAAAAGGAATTGGACGTTTACATACGATGGAGATAGGCGATACGACATAGAAACTACCAACGCCTCTAAGAGCTTCAATGGGGTCCCAAAAAAAGCCCGACACTTATCGATAATGGCGATGGATATGACTAACTTCTACAAGTGAGTAGCTTATTTTGCCTTTAGGCTTGTCAAATCCATGCAAACAAAGGCTAATGGGAACTATTTTAGCCTATATGCCAAGAAAAAAGTACGATAAATGGAATGACAATACAGTGGGACGCAACGTCATTATGTTCGACTACGCCGCAAGATTGTACGAGGTACATGCACAATGAATCCGGCAAGTCCACATAAAGGAAATCACAAGCACATGGTTGATTTGCCAACACCTAGGTGTACTTGCAACAAGATTCAGCTATGGAAAAATGCCATGTTTGCACAGATTGTGGTTTGCAATACAATGCGCCTCGAGCCTTTCCAATTCTTCACCAAATACTGGTCAATCGACAAGACAATTGCCATGTATGGTTCTTTAACATTCAAGCCACTGCCTAATGTACCGTACTGGCCACCGTACAATGACCAACAATTCTTCCAGACATAGAACGTCTCCGCGGTCGAGGGCGGCCGAGAGTAAATCGATTGTGAAATGAGATGAATTGACTTAAGTCTCAACCGCTATAGACCTACTCATTATGTGGCGAGACGGGTCACTACAGGCGAAGATGCGGAAGAGTGTGGTGACCATCATCATCTTAATTACATAGTTCAGAAAATTTGTAATGTGATATCATATATGTATGTGAGGATTGAAACTTGTTATAAATTGTACTGTCCAAGTTCGATTTTAGTACCAATGTACCCTCACTTTCTAATCATTTCAATGATTTCAACGTGCAATAAAATTTACTACCCCTGTTCAGAATTTCTTGTCCACTTTTACTATGCACAACACCTTAAAAAAATTGTTTATATTTTCAAATCTATAATGTTATATATATGCAATATCGCTATCGCTTGATAGTTCTCGATGAGGTCTATGAAACAAAATTGAAAAATTGAAAAATACATTTTAGATTGAAAAATATATGCAATTGAAAAATGTCACACATGCAAGTAAATTGATAAGAAATTTGGGACAAAGGGAGTAGTAAACATACTGTGATTTGATCTATGTATGCGAGGATATGAACTTATTTGTATCCATTTTAGTTTTTATAATACTCTCATCTTTGTGCTTTCTCCCCAATTTTTTTTATGATGTTTGTTATTTATCTTTATTGAAAGTTGCACGTAATTGGTTTCTAATGGTTAATAAATTTTCTCTTTTCCGATAAAAAAAAAAGAAACAAAAATTGCACACAATTTTTTTTCGTAATTATCTATGCTAAATTAAATCTAATAATGTGAATACCAAGAAACCAAGGAAAAATGAAACAACGTGGGAGAGACCAGTTTATGAATTGGAGGATCATGCATGCATGCAGTCCCCATCCGAGCCGTTCGTGCTCGGTGATCAACGGCCCAGATTTGTTTGGACTCAAACAGATTCGCACCGTTGACTACCGAGTTGATCTGGGTCGTCGATCGCCGAGCACGAACGACTCAGATGAGACAGCATGGTAAGGTAGTCTTTCAGCTAAAAAAAATCAAACCGTTAAAAGGGAAGTCCAAAAGTTCAACAAACGGCCAAAGTACCAAATTAGTCTAGGCAAAATAAAGCCTTGTACTGGTAAAAATTGCATTCACAAATAGGGATGACAATATCGCCCGAACCGATGGGTAACCGAACCGTAACTGCTCTTTTTCCTCGAATCGTAACCGATTTTTTCCCTGTGGGTGCGGGTGTGGTTTTGATGGAGGGGAAACCAAACGGGTTCGGTTCGGTTATGGGTTTACCTGTGAACCGAACCGAAATTTACTAATTACAGATGAACCCCTTATATTATATACACATATTATATAAACCCCTTATGCATATTTTAAAATTACACTATTAGCCCTTGTATATATATGTAAAGTTTTCTCATTTAAGGTTTGTTATCACTAATGTTCTGTGTTTGGAACATGAGGAAAGAAAGGAAAAGGAAAGGAAAATGGAAAATTTTCCCTCTTCTTGTTTGGTTTGGAGAGAAAGAGGAGGGAAAATAAAAAAAAAATAAAGTTTTGTAAATAGTAAAATTTTCCTCCCACTTTCCACTTACTTTCCTCTCATTTTATTTTCTTTCCCTTTTCCTTTCCTTCCTCATGTTCCAAAGATAGCCTAAGTTTTCTACCACTCTCTAGAACTTCCCAAAGTCCCACCGCCCCTCTCTTTCTCCCTCCCTCTCTCACACCTCACTCCCCAGTAGCACCAACATCTTTCCTTCACCAAATTTACCAATGAACACGCCAATCCCCGTCAAATTTCTGCCGATTTTCCTCTTCCTCGCAAACGATGTCATTGAAGTCTCCTCCCTTTCATTCAAGTCTGCTTCATTCTTCTACAAGACTAGTCTCATCTGGCACAACTTTCGCAAGTTCGATCAAGCCATCAATTGCTTCGAGAAAGCCATCGATCTCACCATTAGAATTGATGTAAGCATTGTAAAATCTGTAGATCTGATAATTTTTGTCCGTCCTTCTCTCTCTCCAAAATCTATAGATAATCATCATCCAAAATTTGTAGATCTGATAATGTTTGAACTGATTTTTGTTTGTCCTTTAATCTGGGTACCCGGTCGATTAAGGAAATACCCGAACCCCGTTCGGTTCAGTTCTGGAATAGTTTTGCTCTACCCGTTCAGTTATCCAACGCATGTGGATAGTGCGCGATAAGATCTAAGCTCCTGAGCTGAGCTGGCGTGCCAACTTGGCAATTAATGTATATAACGCATTTTAAGAGCACCTCTAATGCACTACCTAAAAAATATTTGCTAAAATGTACACCTAAGCACATGTGGAGACTTTATTTTGTGTGCTAAGAACTTAGCTAGCTAGCTAAAGAGAAATGCACTTTAATGAGGCTCCCTAAAAATATTCAGTAACTTTAAGTCTTTCATTTCTCTCTCCTCTCTCTTTCTCTCTCTCTCTAAAGTTATTCCCTCTCTCCTCTTTCTCTCTCCTCCTTCCCTTCTCTCTCTCTCTCTATCTCTCTCATCTTTCTCTCTCCTTAAGTCTTTCCCCAAATTTAGGTAGTCACTTAGGCCATCTCTAGTGCACTACCTAAAAAATGCTTTCTAAAGTGTACACCTAAGCATATGTGGGACCCTATTTTGTTTGTTAAGAACTTAGTTAGCTAACTAAAAAGAAATTCACTTTAATGGGGCTCCCTAAAAATGCTCCCTAAAGTGTGTGGGATCCATTTAAGTGGGCCTCTATAACCAAAAAAATAATGGTAGATTAGATGTTATAAATGCCATCAACTTTCTCTCTCCTCTTTCTCTCTATCTCTCTCCTCTTTCTCTCTCCTTAAGTCCCTCCCCAAATTTAGGTAGTCACTTAGGGCACTTTAGGTAGTGAGGGGTGTCACCTAGGATTTTAGGGAGCCAACTTTTGTGCACTAGAGTCCATTTTTTGAGGTTTTCTTAGCTAACCAGTTAAGGCACTTTAGGTAATGATTTTAGGTAGTGTACTAGAGATTTAGGGCACTTTAGGTAGTTAGGGGTGCCACCTTGGATTTTAGGGAGTCAATTTTTGTGCACTAGAGACCATTTTTTGACTTTTTCTTAGCTAAGTAGTTAGGACACTTTAGGGAACTCTTTCAGATAGTGTACTAGAGATGCCCTAAGAATGCACAAAAAGCTATTTTTAAAATAAGTTTGAAAAGAGGAATATTTTCTCGAATAAGTTTCTAAAATGTGGTTACTTCGATAAAAAAAACTTGTTTGGCTCCTCTCCAACGAGGGACGGAAGATAAGAGAGGAGAGGTGGCACATGGCACCCCGGGTTTAACAAAAAAACCATTTTTGTATTGAAATCACAATTTTATTTTTCAAATTTTGTGCATTATTTTTTATATTAAGCATATTGATGAGTGATTAATCAATGACAATGTGTAATTTTAAGGTATTAAATACGTTAATGGTTGATTGACATATGATTTCGGGTAGTAGAAATAATTAACTTAGAACACTTGTATTTTTTTAAAGTACTAACTATCCCCCGGCCCGTTAAGATAACTTACTACCAAAAAAACCTCTAATTTTCTGATAAAAAGATAAAACACTTTCATGCATAATTTCTTATATTTCTCGACTCAAAACTAAAGAACTAATTGAATTTTTATCCAAAAATTTCAAGTTGTTTTATAATAGACTATCTTTGTGGGATGGAAAGAGGAAAAATATTAATTTTAGGTGCCACCTCTGACTTGGAATTCTTACTCCGTCCCCGTCTTCGACGCCTCTATAAGTCCAGGATCCTCCGATTTAAATTCCGAAGCCAGGATTGTAACATTACACCTACCTCATTTAAAGCTGAACTCAAAATCTAATCAAACGGAAGCTTATGAATATTTTTAACTCAACTTTATTTAGAAGTAACCAATACATATACATTGGTCGGTTCCCAAATACATTAAAAAAAAAAACACTTTATTCTGTTCCAGGCCTCATTGTGATGTTCCAAACAGTTGATCTTATTTAAATGAGTAAAGTAGGAGGTCCTTCAAAAATTCAGCTCAATCGGATATCGGTAAGTTCTTGATCCAAACAATTTGCAAACACTAGTTTCTGTCACAGTTTTTGCAAAATTGTTTGGATTAAGCACTTACCGATATTTGATTAAGCTGAAATTTTGCATGACCTTTTATTTTACGTATTTAAACAAGATCAAGGGTTTGGGACATCACACTAGGGCCCAGAAGAGTGAGGTGTTTTTTAATTAATGTGCTTTTTTTTAAGTATGAGAGGAACCAGCCCCTATATGTATATAATTATATATATCCGATTTTGGTCACGCAATATAAGAACAATTGGAGCCCCACAGTGCCTCATGACTCTCTTTACAAAAAGTCATTGTAGAAAACAATCGTCATAACAATTAATGTACTTTTAGCTTTTTGACAGAAACTCTACATACTGCTCATGAGAGCACCAACTACACATTATAGTGGTATGAAATATACAAATCATAATTTTTTTCCCGAATATTTTTAAAATTTTGAATACTTTTTGTATTGATGTACTGGAAGGTAGTTAATTTCTGATAACTTTTTTAACCTAAACATTTGTATAAACTAAAAACTAATCAATTTAATTATTAGTGCCATAATTTGGAGTTCTCATGGCTCCTAATTTCCACGAAAAATTGTTACAAACCAATTGAAACTTTGTTATGACTTGGGAGTTGGTAGGCTGGTAGCTAGCTAGCCCGACAATGAGATGCGTTAGAGAGAATCATATATATAACCTAACAAATTAATGTTACTATTATGGCCTCAAATCTATGAAAAATGCAAAGTTGAAAAGTAATATTAACATATAAATGTACCTAACAAGGACTATATAATGGAAATTCTCCCGAAATATTAATTAGTGAAGTACCGAGGTAGGAGGTGTGTTAGTTAAGGCAAACGTCCACAATCCAATATAGTATAGTAGTTGGTAGAAAGTCTTAATTTCCAACAATCCAATATATGAAATTGGTACGCATTAAAAGATAGGTAGATTGGCCAATTTTCAACCAATTATCTAGGCCTCTGACACCGATGGGTAGCGGCGGCGTTGGCTCCAGCGGTCTGTTTTCAGCTCGTTTCTTGTTTTTCCATTTCTGTTTTTTTTTTGGCTTAGTTTTTAAGTTTATGTTTGTTCTGGTTTGTTGTGTACTGGGTTTGATTTAATGTAATTTCTTTCTATTTCTCAAAAAAAAAAAAAAGTAGCAAAGTAGGTAGAGTGGCCAATCAAAGTTCTACGTCTTGATTTGTACGGAAAATGCCAAGTATCTTGAAAATTCACCCAAAAAAATTACCCAGAATTCAAAATCAGTGGCTTAGAAATTAATTTTTGAATTAGTGTACTGAGCCACTGATTTCGAATGTTGAGCAATTTCTGGGTGAATTTTCTTGGTGTGTAGCATTGCTCGATTTGTACTGTGCAACGTTTGTAAGAGCAAGTTCACTCGTTGGTATCAAAATGACGTAACAAAATCAATTTTTGAACTAGTTAAAGACTAAAAAAAAGTTTCATTTTGTCTTCTTTTTTTTTTTTTAAAGAATCGGATGTTCAGAACAACTTACATATATCTCGACTAATTTTGAAGCTCCGAATTGAACAAACCCCCAAGTTTCATTTTATCTTAAAATTAGCCAGGTTACTCCATTTGTTGTTCCAATTTTATCGGATGTTCCCGAAGGAACAGGTTACTCCACTTGTTATTTTGGCATAATCATTGATTTCTCCCTATATAACCATCTTTCCTAAGGTTTGAAGATAATGTGACAAATTGCGCCAATTATAATACTCCATCCGTCTCTTTTTAAATGTCTACTATAGGAATACGTGCAATTTCAATTTCCCAAAAAAAAATTCTTTATATAATTTTATACCAAAAATTACGGCAATTAAAGACCAACTTGGAACTAAATATAGCATTGCCAAAGAGCTCAAATATATTGGTGTACCCTTCCGTGCATGGTACTAAAACTAATGTTTAGAGCCTAAATTTTATAATGCAATCCAAATTCTGAAAATAAATTTTAATTATGACATCACTATCAAGTAATTTTTGTTGGTAAAGTTTCTTTTAAAAATTAAATAATCCTAAAAAGAACTAAAGAAGTGCTCGTCATTTACCTTTGTAATAATACTATGGTCGCCACATTTGATAACCATATTATCATCATTCATGATAATACTTTCGTATTTATGTACGTATTAAAAAGTAGGTATACTGGCCAATTTTAAATTAATGCAAAACAGCAAAGTAGGTGGTAGAGTGGCCAATTGATATTTATGCACGTCATCTGTGTCTTGATTTGTACTGGGACAATTGTACTTTTTTTATAACCGGATGTTTGGACCAACTTATGCGCACCTCGACTAATTTTGAGACTTTGGAAGTACTGACTGGGCATAACCTTTAGTGGCCCCAAAAGTTTGGCAAGGTAAATCGATCGAACCTGAGATTTTAGATGGGGGCAAACACCCATGTCTTAAGGTAAGACCACTTTGTCACCCCCTTGGAATTTTGTACTGGGGCGATTGTAAGAGCAAGATCACTAGTTAGAGTTAAAAATAGAAAGATTGAAATTGAAGAAGAGGAAATCATTACAAGGTTTATTTTATTTTTATTTTTGGGTTTCTTTGTTGGCTCGTTGTTTAGCTTTTAGTTGTGTTTTTTTGTTCTCCTTTAGGTGGTTCTAGCTTTTCGGTTAGCTTCTTGTATTCCCTTGTCTTGGGTGGTGTTTGTCACCGGTGTACTCTTAGCCTTTTATCTTTGTTTCTTTTTTAAAGATTAATAAAATTTTTTTGCTTAGTCTTTAAAATAAGACAGAATCTTTAGGTGGTTCTAGTTTTTTTTTTTTAAGGGAAAGCGGTGAAGTTTGATGTTTTGGAGCGAGTTTGTTAGAAATAGAGGAGGAAATAGAGTATTGGGTTGGAGTTGTTAATACTCCAAAATCACTTTTTCGGTAAAGTATATGTAGTTTTTCGATACTCTCAAATGGAGGAATGGTGGAAGATGGGTTCGAGATGCTGCAAAGGTGGCAAATAAACTGAGTCGCTCGCAAGCAACTTGAGTCTCGGCTCGATGGAAAAATTTGAGCCTTATTCATTAAGTTAATAAATGAGCTTGCTCGAGTTAAAATTTTAGGCTTGATGGTCACATGGATTCTAACTTGTCGGGCCATTTCCTACTTATTAGGATCTCTTTCGGATCTTACTTCTTTATCTCCGGGGTTCAAGTAGGACCTTGTTGGTCTATTCATGGATATCATAAAATACGTTGTGAGATGTACTTAGAGGGTGTTTGGCAAGCTCTTTTTTGGCTTTTGGATTTTTCATTTTCTCATTTTGGGTGTTTGGCATCCACCTCCCAAAACTCATTCCCACAAAATGACTTCTTTGTTTTTGAGTTTAGAGGCCAAAAGTTAAAAAGAGGTGAAGAGGAGTTTTTCCATTTCCCAAAACTGTGAGGAGGTGTTTTACTAAGTTGGTTTTTTGAAAAAATTGGCTTTTTACGGTTTTTTATGTGATATATTGTGAGAGAATGACCTGTCTCGGTGTTTGGAAAAAACAGTTTATTGTTAGTGGAACACCCCCTTATAATGTTTTTGAATAGGTATTTCTCGAAAATTGTGAATTTTCTTACATAATGTAGCTGCATTAAGACACCATGTATTCCCATGCTCATATTTATTGCTTAATTCACTATATAAATCCTTAATCTATTAAGGTAAAGAAAAACTAAAGAAAATGATGTTTTGGAGAATTTGCAACGAAATAAGGAAAATGAGAAAATGTGTGGAGTTCTACTAACTTGGTTTTTGGCTTTTGGTTTTTTTGCGGTTTTTTATGTGATGTACTGTGAAAGAGTGACATGTATTGAAAATCGAAATAAGCTAGCTTTTTAATTGAACTAGTGGAAGAACAATATCGAATAAAATTACTTGTAAATCAGGGGCGGTACCAAGGGGGTGCTAGGGGGTCCTCGGCCCCTGCACAACTTCAAGTATTCTCACGTGTTGTACTAGTTTTTCAGGTTAATTAAGAAAAATTCTATGGGATTGGCCCCTGCAAGTCCCTTGAGTGAAAAAAAAATCTTAAAATTTCTATTTGTGTGGGGTAAAAACTCCTAAAATTTCAAGTCATTAATCCTTTTTTAGGTTGCTTCTATAAAATTTAACGGTGACTACGCACATGCACACAATATCGTCTCTTATTTGGAACTTGCAAGTAGCAATATATACTTAAAAAAAAAAATTCCTTTTATGAATATGAAAATACACGTATTTCAGCCCCTGCTTAACTCAAATCCTGCGTCCGTCACTATTGTAAATGTTATCCCTCATATGGTCATATTTCTTTTTTCATGAAATTAACCGAAAGTTTATTTTACATTAGAATTGAATTACAGAAGTTAGCGTATCATACAAAGATGAGCAAATGAGCAACCCAGCTACAAAAAATATCTTGCAACAAAGTACTCCTCTGACAAGAAGCTCGTTGATGAATTAGTATACAACAAATCAATTTTTCCCTAATCTCTTTGGTCGAAATAATCCTTGTTTTTATTGGCTTCACAGTAAAAAAAGAAAAAAGAAAAAGAAAGAAAGACCCTCAAATTACCAAAAGAGGCATCGCTAGCCCATGCAAATCTCCGTTTTAACCTATTCCTACACACAAGCGCGCGCCAAAAAAAAAAAAAAAGTGTTGAAAATAAATGAGAAACAAATTTCGATACTCAAATTACTAGTATTTATATCTTTCCCATAATTAATATATATTATTTCGAGATGTGCATTAACGGACTCGAACAAGTTCTTTAACCAGTACTACCGGAAAGTAAAGCAAGTCATAGTCATGGACCATCATCACATTCTACCCATGATTCTACATCCACAATGGTACCCCTAATTGTTGGTAACTAATTAATGCCACAAATGTCAAACGTAGGAGTATTTCCAGTAGAGAACACACATATGAACCAGAACATGGGGATTGCTGAAATCCAAACCGTCTAATGTGTTTAAAAGGTATTTTCAAGGATCCATGCGGGAAATCTTCAAAAAAAAAAACCGGGAAATGCTTGATCCAAGCAGTTTTTAGCAAAAACTGTACACCTTCTGAACACATTGGACGGTTTGGATCGCCAAAAAAATGCTCGGATCACAGAGGTCCGGAAGTCCGTAGTCCGGATAAGAAGCGCTCCTTATATATATATATAGGTAACACTTCTCCTCCAGACTCCGGGAATCCGGACTTTCGTGATCCGAGCATTTTTTTGACGATATGATCTATCCAATATGTTCAAAAGGTGTTTTCCAAGGTCCACGTGGAAAATCTTCAAAAAAAAAAATATACCGGAAAGGGCTTGATCCAAGCAATTTTTCGCAAAAACTGTAAATACACCTTTTGAACACATTAGACGGCTCGGATTTTCCCCAAACAATTTGTAACACAAAAAAACCGCCCCCAATGCTTCAATCCGGGAGTCCGGAGGAGAAGCCCTGGGGATATATATATATTATGACCTAATTATATTGCTTGCGCATGTAAAAGATATGAACATCCACGTGATGGCACGTGTTCCCCCTTCCTTCACTGGTTTCCACACATGACACATCTTAGCATAGAGTGATGTTACAAATACAATTTCACAACATAATTATAAAATACGACTACGTTTAGAGTCATTCGATGAATTTAGTCTCAAATACATCGAACAGTTTCAAATACAATTGTGTTCGGAGTTGATTTTAAAATTGCGTTTTCTGAACCTCTTTGTTTAGCATATTTAATGTTAACATGGAGGGGCAAATGGGTACCCAATGCTACTTTTAAGTTTTATATAGCTTCGGTTGTAAACTATGGGGAAAAAAAACGTACTAGCTAGGAAAGAAATACAAGTACTGGAATCAAATGGAAGCCAGATAAAAATTACTACTACTAATAATAATAATTAAATGGAAGTATTGTAGGTCATAATTAGCAGCATAATCAACCTTTCTCACTGGTGACTATCTGAATGAATGACTGAACAAATACCTTCTAACGAGCTGAAACCAGCATCATTTTAGGTGGCTTTCCCGTCGCTACTTCTTATGAGCTCTATCTTGATTCTTCAGACTGGAGCCGGGGATCAAATAGATACGTCCCTGTCAAGTAACTCCAATCGTATTTGAGTTTTTAATCTCCTTTTTTTAGCTGTTTTTTATAAGTTACAAAAATGTGACTGGGCACACCAGATCGGCAGATTACTTATCCAATTGGTCTAGGTTGATTTTGGCCTTGAAATTGCAGTCTGTCAATTTTCGAAGGAATTCGAAAATTGAAGTAAATGATGTAACACCCCAAACATCAAGATCAGACCATTTCCAAGAATTTCAGGCTTATAGTTTAAGGCCGGCCCATCACCTGCTTCAATCACGTTAGTTCCTGCAAAACCCCAACACTTGAAAGCATCTAAAATATTCAAACTTAAATTGTTCAAAGTCGCGATCATACTACATACGTATTATTTTGTAAATCCAAGCGTTTAATTAAGTTGAATCATATCGGTCAAAGATTTTTCTGTTGATAACGGCATTAGCCTAAGAAGAAGATATTATAAGCGTTTGCCCTCGGCGCTTTAAATCGTTGCACCTTTTCTGTCAAAGATTTTTAAAGTTGTTTTGCTGAGATACTATATATTAGTGTAAGCGTTGGAATTAATTATAGTTCAAACATTGGAATTGCACCCTGCAATTTTTTTTTCAAGTCCCCGGGCTAATTTATGCGCATGACAATTAGTACTGCGAGTGTTCTTGAGAGTCGGCTGGTGTGGAATTATATACGTTTCGTCGATTTTGTTTGCGGGCTCATTGCTGTTGTAGTTGATTTATGAGGTAAGTATAGGCTGCTCCGTTTTTTGCAGGCCCTGCACGTCCCACTCCCTTTTTTTGCGGGAAAAAGCTCTACAAACTCTTTTCTTGTCCAGCTCTCTCTCTACCCACCCTACCCAAACCCTAGGGTGCCCTATAAAACTGCCTAAACTTAAACTCTAAGGCACCCTATGAAAGTTCTTAAAATCCTAGGGTACCTTATAAAAGTGCATAAATCACTAAAAATCCTATAATAGGAAAAGTGCACTCTAAACCCAAACCCTAGGGTATCTTATGAAAGTACCTAAAATTCTATGGTACCTTATGAAAGTGTCTAAACCACTAAAAACCTGATAATAGCAAAGTGCACCCTAAGTGCTTAAACCCCCCAAAAAAGTAATTGACCTTAATGATAATTAAAAAGAATGAATGACCTTAATGATAATAAATATTTGTTTTTCGTACCGGCCCGTAATAAAACCTTGATTTATTCTCATGAACCAACATTATGGACAAAGGAAGGGAGTATATTATATTGGGCCAGTGCCAACATTACGGCCATTTCATTTCGGGACATTTACCGGCCGGTCAAGCCCAGCTTAATTGGCATTGGGTCATTTCTATTTTTGTTCGGCCTTAGAGTGATACGGGCTTAAATAAATGGGCCAATTTGGACAGCTCACTTCACCGTAACGAGTCCACAAAACTCGACACACTTCCCAGCCCGAGACCAATAACCACAAAACCTTCAACTGGGTGGGCCCCTGTCTCGGGGAAAAAACAGAGCGTGGGCCTACCAACTCGGGAGGAAAAAAAGACCGTGGGCCCCATCAAGACCGGTTTACTGTTCTTTCGTAGAAAAGTCTCTAAATTTTTGTTTGTGACGGACCCCCCCAAAGGGCCCCACACTCATCCTAATCCCTGACTCTCACAGCCAATCAAGTTCCGCCAGCGCACCTGTCACGGCCCGTTACTTTATCCTTTTCCCTCCCTCTTGTCTCCATTATCCATCCGGACCATCCCTTCTCTCGCTCCTTTTCACGCAAAAACGCACGTTTCTCTCTCTAAAAAGCAGACACACATTCTCTCACTATCGACTGTAGTAGTAGTATTTTTTTTTCCTTTGCTTTGTCCTCGAAAATAGGAAAAAACAGCCTCTGTCTGTGGTCGTCTTTTTCTCCCAAAACCCTTTCCTGTAGGGGATCATATTCGGACATTGATAGAATGATAGGCTCATAATGTGACTATATACACGTATATTATATATATAGACACTTTTATACGTATATTTTCGCTGAAGGGTTCGTATAAGTCGGACCAAGTTTTCGACTCTGAAGTCTGAACCCCTTCAGATTCTGTGTCTTTTAGTTTAAAAAAGTTGCAAATCAGACCAATGTAGTAGAAACACGCTGGTTTGCTTTGTGGGTTTTGAATTTCATGCCCCTTTTTTTTTCGTGATCTAATTGGTACCCATTTCGCTGGCTCAGATTTCTCATTTGGGTTTCAAGAGATTTTTGGGTTTTATCCCGTTTGGCTGAGTCTCTTTGGTGTTTTTAGGCATTTGATCATCTGTTTGTTGAGTTAGATAAGCATTCACCGTACTGGTTCTTCGATTTTCCTTTTTTCATTGCGTTTTCATGTGTGGAATGACAGGATTTGGGTAAGTGTTTTTCAGATAAGGATTTGGGAAAGTTTTTTGCACAGAAGTCCTTGATGTTTGAGGTTTTTATGCGGAGTATGGGGATTTACATTTAGGGTTTGTGGGAAAATGGGGTTTGATTCTGATGCTGTTAAGGTGGGTCTTTGGGGTGTGGAAAAACCAAAAATCAGGAAGAAGAAAGATGATGATGCCGTAGAGACAGGGTGTTGGTTGAAATTCCGGTTCTTGGGGAAGTGCATGCCCTCAGGGTCCAAAGTAGAAAGCTCTATAAGTGGCAGTAGCACACAAGATGGTATTCTCTTGAACCATTTTAATTACTGGTGCATGCTGATTTGTTTGCAAATTTGCTGGTATCATTCCCTGGTGCAGGATATTCCTGAATTGGAGCGTGCGTTGTGTTTAAATGGGCATTTTGTCCACATTACCAGGCATTGATAATGTTGGATTTGTGCATGTTGGATTGTACTCTGGGTTTGATTCCTCAACTGATCTGAAAAGTGTGTTAAACCATTAGATTTATCAAGTATCGGTTACGGCCATTTACCTTCTTCACATGTTCATCACTGTTCGCTTCTTCATTATTCTGTTCATTGACATACATGCTTGATAACAATAATTTTCTTTTCATTTCTTGAGGTAAGACATTGAATCTAAAAGAATGTCGTAACCGGGTGATATATCCAATGCTAAATTCTTAATTACGTATGATCAGAGGGCACAATTGATGATTGGATAACAGCTTGCACTGTTTTAGTTAGTTACACCCATTTTCCAAAAACTGTAACGTTCTGAACTGCGTCTTGAGAAAGAGAAAAATAAGAAGATAGAGTAGGGTTCTTTTCATTGACACAATTGCGTCCAAAGCGTTTGAATTAAAGAAAAACAAGGAAAGAAAGAGATGTGAATAGAAAAAGCATTTCTGTGAGAAATGCATATATGAGCCTGGAAAGAGGAGAGAAGGCATTGGGAATAGTTGGATGGAGGGAGATCAACAAAGAGAGAAAGGAGGGGTAGTTTGAGAAGGCAGTAGTTGGGAGAAGAGAATAAAGAAGGAAAGATGGGTTGGTATACCTAATGAAGAAAAGAGAGACAACACAGAGTTGTCTTATTGACCCCACCCAGTAAACCACCATTGTTTCTATGTCAAATAGCCAACCTTGTTTCTTTCCGAGAGAGGACTTAAATTTGCCAAGATTTATCTCCTTCATCATTAAGTCCTTGTGCAGTAAGCCAACCTTGTTTTTCCATTTTGATATTTACCGCCCTTGTTTTTCCTTTGGAGAGAGGGAGTGAACATAAAGTCATCGAAGATTTATCCTCTTCATTCCAGCCCCCAAAACCACACTTGCCTGCCCAAAAGGCAGGCTTATTTATGGCCTTACGAAAAACATGTGTGCGCGTGCACTTGCGTGCGTACGCGCGTGCACATAGAGGTCTTGCAGCTGTCAAATGTTTTATCAACCCCCGCGAGTAGACCATCCTTGGTTCTTCCCAACAGGCCAGGTGTTGAACTTTTGAAAACCCTAAAAGCACAAGGCCAACTTCTGTAGTTAACACTATTCCATGTCACAACGATGTACGTCGCGTTTAAACTTAACAAATAACAACCCATTGAATGCTTCCAAAATCAAGAAAATCAGGAATTTTCGCAAGAAAAGCCACCTAGTAAGCCGATGGTAATTGAAGAACTGCTCCCATATCCTGCTCATGTGTCTACAATTAAATAAGCCTGCAGCAGTAAAGTGAGGGTGTGGGAGGCATGAGGAAAGGGCATGACATCATATTAGGACGCATCATGTTTTTACTTACATTTTTAGGGATGTGGTTTTGCGAAGGTTAAATTTGAGTTTCTTGAGGTAGAACTTAAAAAGCCATAGGCAATTCCGGGTAATAGTCAAGAAATTTTGTTTAGAATGGTGATAACAATAAAGTATGTTCGAGTATTCAAACATCATGCTTGTTCACATTATGGATGTATACATTAATAATGTGGTTTTGTGAAACTTTATGGTAACGTTGTGAAACTACTCTAGCTAGTTTTTTGTGTAGCTGGTGGTAGTGGCTCATGAACTTTCCGCATTAGTTGCAACCCTCTTTTTTAGGTCAACATTCTTGTTTCCAATTCCCTCTTACTAATTTCTCATTCTGCATTGCAAAAATTGATAAATGTATCAAGAACACAAACCTGATATGGTAGATAATTTTGAGTTATGAATACTATGTATTTCGGACTCCTACATTTTTTCTTGACATTGGTGTACCTTTTACGATGGTTTCACAAATTCAGAATATAATAATGGATCCCATGTAGATGGTAAACAATAGCTAACAAACTAGATAACCATGAAGATGTGTTTTTGCATGTAAAGCAGCGGAGAGCAAATCTACCAACGACACAAGCCCAGACCAACCGGTTAATCCAGTTGTATCATCTTCAACGAGCAATGCAGAAAGTACCCCATCTACTCCCAAAATGGGTGAAGAACTTAAAATCTCTTCTCAGCTGCGGAAGTTTGCTTTCAATGAGCTTAAGTCGGCAACGAGGAATTTCAGACCTGAGAGTCTCCTTGGAGAGGGAGGATTTGGTTGCGTTTTCAAAGGTTGGGTAAATGACTGCGGAACTACACCAGTGAGACCTGGAACAGGGCTTACGGTTGCAGTAAAAACACTCAATCATGATGGACTTCAGGGTCACAAGGAGTGGCTGGTATGAATATTTCCCTTTCTCGGAATATTTTGGCAGCGTAGTGTCCTTGTTTTATTTGTTCTTCTTATACTTGATGGTCATTTTGTACTTTTCAAATCGCAGGCTGAAGTTAATTTTCTTGGTGACCTAATCCATCCTAATTTGGTTAAATTAATTGGGTATTGCATTGAGGATGATCAAAGGCTGCTTGTATATGAGTTTATGCCTCGTGGAAGCTTGGAGAACCACCTCTTCAGAAGTATGCAACTGCATTTGCTCTTCCTTCATAACTTTTATTTTTTATTTCCATCGACCGACTCCTGTTGTTATTTTCAAACAACTTATATGTTCCTCTAAAGACGATCCTTCAAATATGTTGCTTAGTTAGTTGATTGTTATTTTCTGAGTTTGATCTTTTTGAGAATCACTTTTCCCACTTCAATTTATGTCCTTCGATGAAAAAATTCCCTTATTCAACCGTTTTGGCAAGATTTTTCATTTAAAAAGGTGATCATGGTGCTAGAGATGGAAAATAGAGATTGTGTTCCCTTTATGGACTTCCGGAAAGTTAAAAAATAATAATAATAATAATAATAATATCTGATAGATTAATCCTGAAAAAGGATGTCACAATAACACATTCAAGGTTGTAATTTATATAATTTCGGCAAGGTTTCCCTGCTCTTAGAGAGGTGCATCTTCATGCCTATCATAAGTGTTTTGATCGGATACTCCCTTGCATGGAGCGCTGCCAATTTGGCTTCAAGCTGGGTCCCATGGTACTGGGTGGCCAGAATTTCAGCTCATTTTATTGTCCCATAATTGCGTGGCTTGGTGGAGCTGTTCAAGAGAATTCAACATCCCTGAGCAGGCATGCGGCATGCCCCTTTATTAAGGAAGCATGCGAAGTTGCAAAACTGGCTCAGTAGAATGCCTTACTAGTTACTACAAAGTACTAAACGAAAAACGTGTTTCGCTTTTTGTTTTCCTCAGCTCTTCAACTCCCCGCCCTCCACCCCCTTTTTCTTTTTCCCCTATAGAAACCATTGCATGATCAGCGCGATCAATGACACCGCCAAGCTAATGAATGTTATTCCATGTTATTAATTTGGTGTTCTATGGTGACAATTTGATTTCTATGTAAAAGGGTCGTTGCCTCTTCCTTGGTCCACCAGAATGAAAATTGCACTTGGTGCTGCCGAGGGACTTGCCTTTCTTCATGAGGAAGCTGAAAGGCCTGTTATATATCGTGATTTTAAAACCTCAAACATCCTTTTAGATGCGGTATGTGGCTTCAACAAACGATAGAACAACTGAGTATCCTCATCCTTTCGGTCTCATTTCTTTTCACAACTTGCTTTTCCAGGACTACAATGCGAAGCTTTCTGATTTTGGACTTGCCAAAGATGGCCCGGAGGGAGATAAAACGCACGTATCTACTCGAGTCATGGGCACCTATGGGTATGCAGCCCCGGAGTATGTGATGACAGGTTGGGCATTTTAAAACTAAATCTTCGTTTTCTTGCATTTCATTAGTTCACCATTTTTGTGGTAATTTGATGTTACATTTTGTTATCATTCCTTGAACCTGAACTATACTATTCTCCCTCTCCTCATCTGGTTTATGCATCTTCATTTCATGAGGCCTCTGGGTTAGGTTTTTCTGATATTCTGTTGATTCCGTGAAAAGTGATTGTTGGAATGCATATACCCATGTGTTCTTTTTGAGGCATAAACTGAAAGATCTTGTACTTCTTACGTCCTTTACGTTATAAGAGGTGCATATAGTAATGTGTTCTCCGCTGGAAAAGAACTACAAACTTTAAAGCACAACGCCAGATCTGCATTGTAGCCGTTATGATTCTTTACATGCATTATTGAAAGCACTAACCTTTGCGATCGAATTTTTAATACTCACTTTAAGGCCAAAACACATGCATTTTTCGTTCTTTCAGAATTTGGCTCCTGTTACCTTTTGAGTTAGAGCATGTAGTAAAAAGACTTTATGATTAGTACGTTCTGATTGTGAAAGTTGGATTGTGTGTCTTTCAGAAAAACAGAAAGTTATTGAGAATCTCTAGTAAAGAGAAACAAACAAATTTTTTAGTCTTAGATCTCTATTGCTGGCCGCCTTGCTGTGGTAGACAGGTTGCTGACTCACATGTAACAATAGTGTATGCAAAGTATTGTGTTGAACCATGATACAATCATCCGCTGGAGAGACGATTTACTCGACTCTATTCAGTTCAGATGCTTGCGCTGATTATTTTTTTCAATTTTCATTTTACATAGATTCTTGCTGAAATAGAAGTAGCTCATTGGGTGTAGAAGTTTTGCATAAATAGTGGAGGTAATATTATGTGGCAGAAATTCTATATAAGCGGGAAGAAGGCGTTTCTTTTCAAAAAGTTTGTCTGGAAAGAATGAAAGAACTACGAAAGATGTAGGTCATTACAAGATTACGTGAATATAAAAGTATTTATAGATCAATATTCATGTACCATACCATGACTGTTATCAAGCCAGAGGAGTCCTTGGTGTCTCCTAGTGCCAGTTATCAACTCAAAGTTTGAAATATATTTCCCTTCTACAGTGTGGTGCTTGGGATAAAGATATCTTTTCTTTAGCATGTTGAAGAGCCCATTCAGTGTGGTGCTTGGGATAAAGATAGAACGAACCGCGTCTGTACCTTGTATTGGCATGCTCCTAGGATCAGATTTCTTGGTTTTCTCTTTCGGGGCATTATTACCGTAGGTTATTCTTTTCTTTATTCTTCTGCTTGATCGTCTTGCATTGGAAGTAGTTGAACTTGTTGAGAAATTCGCAAAACTAATTTCTCTTATTCGCGTAGTTGCCTCATGATTTCAATTTGGGGATCTTAGCTTGTTATCTGCAATATCTCACAGTGATCAAATCTCAGAAGTTAAAGTTTTGTGTTGAATATGCTTATTTTGAAACTAATGAACATAAGTAACTAGCACGACAAATTTTGAGAACACGGAAGATTTGCAATGATCACTAGGTCAATTGTTCACTATGCACTCTGGATAATAGCCTGTTCCAAAGGCACATTAGTTTGTTAAGTATCTTGAGCTTTCAAATTAGTCTTTCTCCTTCTTTCTCAATTTGTCGAATTCAATCTGATGTATTTGCTGTCGTACATTTTGTGCCAGGACATCTGACCTCGAAGAGTGATGTCTACAGCTTTGGTGTTGTTCTACTTGAAATGTTGACGGGACGCAGATCCATGGACAAAAACCGTCCCAATGGGGAGCACAACTTGGTAGAATGGGCTCGACCATGTCTAGGAGAGAGGAGAAGATTCTACAGACTAATAGATCCCCGCCTTGAAGGTCGATTCTCAATCAAAGGTGCTCAGAAAGCAGCCCAGTTGGCTTCGTGCTGCCTTTACCGTGACCCAAAAGCCAGACCTCTGATGAGCGAAGTCGTTGAAGCCCTAAGGCCTTTATCTGACCTCAAGGACATGGCATGTTCCTCACCCCACTTCCAGGCTTTGCAAGCTGAACGGGCCGGGCGGTTCAACCCAAATTCTAGAGCTAGTAGTCTTAAATTGCCGTCGGAAGGGCTACCGAAGAATGGGCAACCGACCCGGAGTCTATCCATACCAAATGGGCCACATGTTTCTCCCTATCACCGTAATTATTCTCACCGGTCGCCAAAGCCTATTATCTGACAACCACAACATTCTCAGTTGAAGTCATCCTTTCTTTTTCTCTTCTTTTTTGCGGTTTTCTTCTTTTTCTTATGGTCTTTGCCAAGGAATGAAATACTTTTTGGAAGCTGAGAAATTCCAGCTTGGGTCTTTAATGTTAATGGGGGTTTGCATTTCCAGAGAAGGAAAGCGGTTGGTGGGATTTCGCGTTTTGGTAGGGAATGATGAAGCCACTCTTTTGGCTCATAACTATTTTGGTTTGAACTTAGACTCAGACTTTTGATGTTCATGACTTCTGTGATTTGGTAAATTGTTACTATGTTCTAAAGGAGAGAACTTCATAATACATGTTTGTACTGTCGATTGCCGTGCTTGCATTTTGATCTGTCAAATATTGAGCCATATGGAGAGACTAATGTATGTTTATGTTTTTCCTTTTTAATAATTGGATGTCCGAGTCAAGTTGCGCTCGCTAGGGGTGTCCACGGATTGGTTCCGGCCGGATCGGTTCGGTTCTTGATCCGATCCGCTCGTGACGGATTGTCGTTTTTAAGATCCGCAACCATCCGTGGGTGACACGCGGATGGGTCGGTTCGGTTGCGGATTGAGCGGATTGGACTTATCAAAGAAGGATTATTAGACGTATTGGGCGGATCGAGCAGATTGAACACGAACTGAACCAATCCGCATCCGTCAAAATAAAAATATTAGGATCCGTATTCATCCGTAACGTACCTTAGGTGAGTAAACAGACAGATCGGTTTGGGCGATCCGCTGGATAGCCCTAGCGTGCACATTGACTAATTCCGAAGCCTTAGAGGTAATGACCGGATATAACTCCTAAAAGTTTACTCCCAAGGGACTTTGAACCTAAAACCTTGGATGAAAGCAAATCCTTAGCTTCCAAGGCATGACCGCTTTGCCAACCCTTTGGAGTTATGTTAGTTTATGTTTTACTCCAAGCAAAACGGTTTTTGCGCATTTTGGTACTGATGATGATTGAACTGTGCTCCAAAACCAGAGTCGTTTGGAGATATTGTGAGAATCAAAGGAAACAGTCAAACAGTGAGGGATATTGATTTACTTGTTCGTCCAATTTTAGAAGTGGTGCCATTAATCAAAAAGAAAAATAAACCATCTTCTTTTTTTGACCAAAATAAAGCATCTTCTTGCATTAGCTTTGAATTGTTTACATAAATTTGAAGATCTCAGTTAACTCTTTTGATTTATTATTGGTTTATCAAATTCTAAATTTATCACTACATTTGAATTCATATTTTCACTAATTGTATTCCGAATTATGTAAATTTATTTAAGAAGATAACAACGTTGGAATAACCTATAAGCATGTAATCTGTGGGTTTGATATAGATTTTCTAATCATTGGTGTAATGTTAGTTTTTGTAATGTTTGTCGTGTGAAGTGGGGTTCATATTTTTACAATCGCAAGGTAATTTTTTTGCCACAATGATAGAGTTAGTGTGTTAGTTGTTAGGAGGTTACTACCGTAAACCGATGTTTGCTCCATCAACTTGAAACTAAGTCCTCTCCCATGGATACTACGGCCCCCCATCCATGACCACCAGGTCAATTCCTAGTTAAAGAAAAGAAAATGTTTTGAAATGTTTGCATTGCTCCTTTAAAAAAAAAAAAAAAAAACGCAATTTGTGTCATTTTCAAAAGTCTGAGGAAGAACTTTTGTCATTATGAGAAACCTCAGGGAAACTAATGTAATAATATGCTCTTCTGCTAAAAACTGTCGTCGTGTACCATACGCTGCACTATTCAACTCACAACTCTGAAACCCTGCGATCGGAAAGGTGATCAACTCGCATTTTCGTTGTTTTCGTCAACTCTTGACAGATTAATTGAATTGAAGCTTTTCTACTGGTAATTCCTTCGTGTTCAATCTCCAGTATTTACTACACTTACATATTTCATATTTCATGCCCTCGATCTCCAGTTTTTCCCTAGCGTAGTAGCGATCTACGAAATCGAAAATATGTCAATTTTTTTTTAATGGGTTCCTAGCAATCGAGGATTAGGCGATGCTGTGAAATCAATGTCTCTCTCCTTTTGACTTATTACAGCTCCTTTGAATTGAAGGATTTGACCAGAAGAGAAAAGAAAAGAAATGATTAGGGTTTCTTACCGAATCACTCATTTGGATTGAGTAATTTAGTGAGAAATTAAGAGAAAAGAACGAATATGATATTTTTTTTTGTTGGCTCCTTTTGCTTTCTTAACAATATCAGCAAAATGGTTAGATTTGGTGAGAAAGGACTCACCTTCTTATCATATTTGTAGGGGCTGTTAGTTAAATGTGCGATTTGATGATATGCATGATCGTAAAGTTATGTATTGTTTATGATGGGGTGCAGATTGAGATGACTGACAAAATTTGAGGAGTGGGGGTAGTTTTATTGTGAAGTCTTTGTGGTGGAAGAGAATGGTGTTAGTATTGGCAATTGGGGATCTGCACATCCCACACAGGGCACCAGATTTGCCCCCGAAGTTCAAATCTATGCTTGTTCCTGGCAAAATTCAGCACATCATTTGCACTGGAAATCTGTGTATCAAAGTAAATTCTTTAATCCTATCAACCTTTTTGTTTCATCCTTTTTGTTTTGTTGAGATCAATTTCATTTTACCCACTTTGATGTGATTCTTACCTCTTAGTATTTGCACAATAAGTGTTAAGTTTGATCTGTTGAGTTCGATTGTAATGTCATCCAATAGCCTGTTGGATTTGTGTATGGATTAATCTACAGAAACAAAAGAACAAATTTAATCTTTCTGTTCCTTGTTTAAATCCCTCTACAAATCCTTCATTCAAATAGAGCCCTATTGTTTGGAACTGCAAAATGACAATAAAGCCACCGGAGAGTGCTATTAGTTGAACTTACTATTCGCCATATAACACATGAGAGGACAAATGAATACCATAACGATTGGTGGTAGCAATTATGCCGACCATGGTTGAGACTTGGGATAGACAAGGCCCAAAAGGGCCAAAACTATTGCTTCTTTTGCTGTTTGAAGAGTTTTCTGGGGTCCAAGTGAATACCTTGGATTTGTGTCCTTGTTTATGTTGCGAAATAGATCCACTGGACCAAGACCATGTATGGCTTGACGACTTCTATCTTTTAGCTAGAAGGAAGGAAAGAGGGCAGGGGAGACGGGATAACAGTGGACTTTTCGTGGTTTATAAGTTTTTAGAAGAGCCAAAGGAGTTTCCCAACTCTTTGCATACAGATCATGCTGACTTTCTGCATCATCTATATTCTTGCTGTGATATTGCTAAAGCTTTTGAGTCATCTGATTTTTAGATCAGGTTTGAGGTATTTGCTTCGCTTTATGGTAACTAGTTTTAACTTTGGACTTCTTAAATGGGTTTGGGAGGGGATGATTGCTAATGGAGCTCTCTATAGCAAAGAAAAGGAAATATTTAAATCTTTGTAGCACTCCTGTTTTTCTGATTGCACACACTCTCCCATGCATCTCCCCTATTCTAAGGTTGACATGCTCTGCTCCACTTTTTCATAAGGGGGACGAAAGATGTCACAAAACGTATCATAATCTTTCATATATCCTTGACTTTTGATGACGTTGAAGCAACATATCTCATTTAGGTGGTTGGATGAATCCTCCCAAGGTAGGAAATTTATCGCAACGTTTTTAAGTAGAATCTCCTCATATCTTCAATGCTACCCCTCATATGGTTTCCCTTAAGTGTCATCTCATGTTGACTTGGTAGGGCATACAGATAATCTGTAAATGAAGTAAAATGGTACAAACAAACCATAAGGGAGCAGTAGGTAGAGTAGTGGTTGAAATGCGTGTGCTATATTTCACACTAAAGGGCTGTAAAGTACTTAGCCTTCTTGAATTTGAAAGATAACCTCAGTATTTTTCATATCTATGCGAATGAAACAAAGAAATTGGGTGAAACTGAAATATTGCCTTTGGAAATCAGCATTCTATTGTACCATAGTGTAGCATGGCCACAACGTAGCTATGGCCATGCTACACTATGGTACAATAGCCATGCTACACTATATCAACCTAGCTATAGTCGAAAGTTGAGGGAAACTCTTTACGCACCAGTCAGACCTCAAACCAAATCTATTTATCGGATATTTACTTGCTTTGTAGTTTTGTGGTACTTCGTCTTCCTATGCATTCAATTCAGATGTATATTGGATATTGCTTCTGCTGTCAATCTGATTGGGCACACTATAAATCCACAAAGGAGGAGAAATTCTGGCATTATTCATGAGTAGTTCATCTTGCTAAACCATGCGCACCAGCCTCTGATTGGAGTGTTGTCATTTTCACAACAGGAAGTTCACGATTACTTGAAAAGCCTTTGCCCTAGCTTGCATATTACTCGAGGTGAATATGATGAAGATGCCCGTTATCCAGAAACCAAAACGCTTACAATTGGACAATTCAAGCTTGGGTTATGCCATGGTCATCAGGTTGAATTTTCTTTCTGTTTTTGTTTGAAGAAGTTTATTTTGTGAGTGCATTATGGTAGTGCTATAGGAAAACCTTTTGAACTAGTTGTATTTTGCGAGTTGCGACTACATCAATTCCATTATCAAGTTTCCATAACATTTTTTACTATTGTTGTCATCTCATGTTGGATTGATTTTCATTCTTAGCAGTTAACGCCTTTGTACGAATACATTCTTTGTATCCAATTTTGTACAGGTTGTCCCTTGGGGAGATCTTGATTCTCTAGCCATGCTTCAGAGACAGTTAGATGTAGACATCCTTGTTAGTGGTCACACTCATCAGTTCAAGGCATACAAACACGAGGGCGGTGTTGTCATTAATCCTGGATCCGCCACCGGTGCCTACAGCAGCATTACATATGACGTGAACCCAAGTTTTGTGCTCATGGATATCGATGGCCTTCGTGTCGTCGTCTATGTTTATGAACTCATTGATGGAGAAGTGAAGGTTGACAAGATCGATTTCAAGAAAACCGCCACAACTGCTACCCATTGAACGCACTGATCTAACATTCTGTTGAAATTTCAATGCTTCTGTTATAAGATTCTGTTGGATTTTGAACTTTTTTTTGTTAGCCTACATTTTGTTAAGACTCTTTAAATTGGAACTATGAGGATTCTGTTATTTGGTTTTCGACGCACTTCCAACATTTTGGCAATTGTGTACTTGTACAGAATGAAGGATTGAAGTTTAATTTTGGATTAAACTCAAGGTTGGCACTTTATGATTGTACTATTAATTAATTTTGGATTAAATTCAAGACCAGGAAAGGGCTCAGCTCAACACATTAGCTTTTGCCTACTTTTGCTCTCCAAAAAAGGTCTGTCTACTGAAAATTTTAGCACCTAAATATTACAAGTGCCCACTGTGATGTGGGTAGGAAGCAATGATCCGTAGGGAAGAAGCTTCGGTTGAACTTAGAAATGTATTACAAGAAACGATATTCAATCATCTGGTTATAATACACAACAAAGGAGAGTTCCATACGGTACAATTTTCAAGCCTTGCTTGTTTATTTCTCAACAATGAATTCTTGGATTTCAATTCCTGTGTGCCGAGCACCGCCCTGTATTCTCAGCATAACTTCATCCCCAACGTTGAGTGAGGTCACAGGTATTGCTGGACTTTGATGTCCATTTCCTGCAGAGTAAATGGATTTAATTTGGTAAGGAATGAATCACATGTCCATTCTCTGCAGACTTGAAAACAATGATGAATCCAGGACTAAGACAGACCTCGTTGGGAAGACACAAAGGGTACTGTTTCGGCGTTCTGAAGAAGGATGCTATAAGGGGTGTCATCTGAATCAGTCTGCAGCGTCAAATGTTTAAGAATTAAAAGTTGCACTCAGACGAATGTTAATTTGAGATGAAAACCTTTTTCTCACTTGCTTACAGAATCAATAACTATATCTAGATGCCAAATAATGGAAGAAAAACAAAGATAACACGGGAGAATATTGTGGTTGCTATTGCTCACTTTCACTACTGTGAAGCATTTCCCCAGGCAGATGTTCCATTTGGTACAAACAAGCAGCAAATTACCAAAATATGAAACATTCCAAAAGTTCATTTAAAATCGATCTTTTCTGGGCAACATTAACATTCCTAAAGTTTCTTCTTTCCATACTGCTCTGGGCAACAAAAAACAGCAAATGCAACTTAAATCTCTCAGTTGGTTGAGAGTAAACGAATAATCGCCAAGTCAATATGTTCTGCCAGATATTCTGAGTCCAAATGTGATACGATGTCCTATATTATTGATACCCACCACGAACATATTTGACATATTTCAGTTACCAATTGGTCCCATTCTACATGATATCCATCGCATCAGTTTTCAGATGTTGCTGCCCAAAATCAAATACTTCTTCCCAACAAATTTTCTCACTTCTATTCTCATTGGAGGGCTTCAACTTAATCTCACAACTCAACTTGTTGCAGGTCGAAAAGAATTGACGTCAAGATATTCTGCTAGAGAACTTGACAAGATTCTCGCTTCCACTATCTTGCTCACAATTTTAATGATTAACAACATAAGAGTGCACTTGTAGATGATATCTTCGTTATTAAAGTTATGTCTTTAACTCCAATTAATGACATGCGAGAGAGAACATTGAGGTAAATAAACATGACCAACCTTTGCCTCCACTAGGATTAGTGGTCGGGTTTCAATCTTCACACGCCCAACAATTGCACTTCGTTGCCTACCGTTTTGATCAATGACAATTACCTCTTTGCCTGCTTTCAACTCTGAAAGGTAGCAGGTTTTTCCTCCAGGAACAGCAACATAGGCGTGCACAGGCCCCTTTTGGTCATTAAGCAACAGCAATATTAGGAAACCACGCATGAAAAATGACGACTTGCACCGTCCATCATTGTTGTGTTCAGAACACAATGATAAACAATTGATTTCTCAAAAAGGTTCTATGATTCTACAACTCAAAGAAACCAACTGCATAAAGGATGGTTAATATTTCTTACAGAAGATGGACAGATCATTGGTTCTACACCCATTTTAACCAATAGAACTACAAACGGGGCAAATAATATAACAACAAAAGGTTGGCCCAGTTAAGGAAATAATATAACTTCACTATTGTATTCTATTTACTCACTAAACTAATCTCTTCTGGCCATCACATAAGAATGTGGCAAAAGGTGAAGGCAATTTAATACGCTTGCTTAAATATGCAGCCCTAAGCAGACACCATAAACTTCTGCTGGACTGCTGGTAACAACAAAACTTGCAATAGAGTAACTCAGCTAGTCTAGGAGAAAAAAACTGACCGCATTGACTCGGAAAGGCCTGCTGGAAATATAATTAGACTCCAAGCATTCTGAATGCACAAGGAAAAGCCCTCTAGCAAAGGATCCAACCTATGAAAGAAGATACCCATACACCAGTATGACTCGTGTTATATGGTTAATGGAGACTGAAAAATGTATTAAAAAGCATGGATTTATTAAAAGAATATAAGAGCAAACCAGAAGTCCTTCACCAGGTCTAAGGAGGCTACAGAGATCCACACAAACTCGATCACCCATTCCAGCCATTTGAACTTGAGTTACGGTGGCTTTGGTCAATTCTAATATATTGCTTGCCTCATTTCTTCTGTCAAAATAGTCCTGATAAAATTACCATTAATAAGGAGCAATGCTTTCACCGGGTAAGAAGCCCTGCACTAGAAGGTTTACCTTCAGCTCAAGGACAGCCTTCACATCCTCAACTTTCAAAACAACTCCACCAAGACCCAACTCCAAGGCCTACAAAAGAAGAAACATGCAAATGAACAGTCTGCTTTTCTTGAGAAATTTTACAATTTGAAAAAACATCGAAGTGTTTATTTGGTTATTATGAGCTCATTGTTGGGTCTCACACTATCAGTATCTAGAAGATTACCTCGAGGAAAATTTGAGCTTCTGTGGAGGTTTTTGAGATGGCAAATACTGTTTTTTGACTGCTTTGAAAAGCTGCAACAATATTCTCCGCAGGTATCACCTAAGAAAGACATCCATTAAAGAGGCCCATTGGGTATAATTTCTAACAATTGACTTGGTATTTCAACCACCAATGGAAATGTTAACAGAACAAAAGCAAGAAAACGATCATGCAACTTCTTATGTTACTGGACAAAGTGAGAACTTTATCATTACTTTACTAAAGACAAAAAAAGTTCAGAGAGAAGCCAAAGAGGACTGTGAAATTCATATTATTACATCTATAACAGATTGAAACTCCACCAAGTAGTTGTTGATATCCATACCTGCCAATCTAGTAAATTGACAATGACATTCTCCGCTTGTTCATTCTCCGGTAGAAGCCTCTCTAATTGTTCAGGAGAAGAAATATCAGATAAAGTGGCAACTCTTCTGTGGTCGCTATCTAAAAGCTCTCCTTTTTCGATAAACAGAGGAGATATCAATGCCATAGCTGTACATTTGAAAACCAAAGTTAATAACTTGAACAATTCTATGGTGGCAATAAAGAGTGTTGCTTCAAATTGGAAGAGGGTGTTGAAAGCAGTAGTTTGCAAAAATCCACTCATGGATAACAGCAATATATGTAACGCTACTGCATGTCATGGACCATACAAATTTATTTATCATTTACTGAGCATGACATTGCAAACACTGACAGTTTTGGCCACTCATTGAGCAGCATAACATGACAAAAGTATTGTGGGACCGATACAACTAGGACAAACATGACAAATTTAAAGTAGATTTCACACAAAATGCATAAAACAGATTCCTGTTTTTTGTACATGTTGTCTATGCACATGAAGACCAAGTTCCAGACAAATATCTAGCATTTCAATAAGCATACTCTGTCAACAGGTTTCCTGCGTGTACAGTCAAGTTGTCCCATCTCCGACATAAACTTGAAAGATAATTATGCTACTTCATTAGGAAATAACTACAACATAGTGTGCAACTGTTTGGTTTTGCCCCAAGTAAGAGGTTGTGAGATGTCATTCGGAAAGGAAATCTTGGGTTACCTAATACCCGGATGTTAATTGAATGAATGAAAGGGAACATGGAACACTTAATTTGATGAAAGTGAGCTGTTATCGATATGTTGGACACTTGTAGGAGACGTGGGTATTTGTGGGACACAGTGGGTACCTACTGATATCTTGGACACTTATGGGACACACTGTTTGCTTATGAGGGCTTTTTGATCTAGTATATGAATGCACATAGTTATAATACTTTCGTCGTCGTTTTCCCTTATCTCCTTGTTATCCATTGCTTATATCACCACATTTGTATTTAGCGACTGTCAAAGATTTCTCTACTGGGCTAGTGTAGCTCAACTCTTCCATTTTCATGTACAAACCAAGGATCATGTGTTGGAGTGCTTGAAGTGCATGGGCTTTCAAAATCATACAAGGAAGAGTTATGTGATCATCTTGAACAATATTTTTAAAAGATAAATTTGTAACTCTATTTTATTCCCCATTTTGACTTGGACTAATGTAATAACTTTATCATTTCCATTCACGCTTTCATTATGGGATATGGGTACCCAGTTTAGATGTTGTTATGAGTCATGAACTTATAACTTTATGGTGAGGCGTTTGGAAGTAAATTTATGAAGTGAAATATTTCTTATCTGAGAAAAAGGGTTTATTTATTGTCATTGAAATTGAGGGCGTGACAGCAATTAAGCACATTGCAAAAGTTTCATTTGTCTACCAACGTAGGCATTGAAGAGCCACAGAGCAGGAAAAATTACAGTAGCAATACTAGCCAATGATGTGCAAATCCTACCTTACAAAGATGGACAAGCCAGTTGAGGAAAACTTACAAGACCATTCACTGGCAAGGGCACGACAATGGGAGGAGAAGATGAAGGTGTTCCAGCCTCTCTCTACAGCAGCCGTCATGACTTGTTTGTTTTCAGTCCATATCCACACCAGCTTCTCTGACACTGCCAACGAGGAAGATGCAGATGGGGCAGCACAAGAAGAGGCCAGAATTTGAGATCTCTTCTCACCGCTATGCAAACCATAATCAATCAATCTGCGACTTTTCAAATTCCCTGGTTGGAAAGACAAATCACCTTTAAAATTGGGCCCCTGATTGGTTTACAAATAGCCAATAGGTAAGCTTTGTTTTTTGGAAAAGGTTTTATTCCCAAAAGAGGGACTACCCACCTCTTTCCTCCCTCCAAAGATCAACGTGGTAATTATTGGGTGTGAGCAAGATACGACTTAATTGAAATTCATCTCCAAAACTAAAAATTCACAAAAAGAAATCTTTGTGGGGTCTTTTGCTTATTCCATATTTATCTACCACATCAATTGACAATACTTGACCACTAAGATTTGTGGAAATCCGCATTCCTACTTAGGCATAGATGTTCCCTCATTTTTATTTTTTTTACTTACAAATATGATTGAAGTTTTTCTATTTGGAATTAGACCAACACCATGAAGTTCACAGCTCTTCACCAAGAAGGAAAGACAAACAAAACCAACTGGCTCAACTCCTCATCGATAAACAAAACAAGGGAAAAGCCCATCATAGCACAAGAGCCTAGCCACACAAGAAGCAAAACTCCCATAGCCCAAGAGGATGGGCAACAAGGCCAACATGCCCAACATCAACTATGATTAGCTGCTAATTCCATGCGCCAACTTCTTGTACTTGTAAAAGCTTATGCCTTATCAATCTTTAGATTTGGAAATGGTATCTTCAACTTTTCTCTTGTTTCCTCCCCCTTGAAGCAGCTATGTGATAGTCTCCTCAATTTCAAATGTCTCACTTCAAGGAGAGAGACTCAACTCCACCCCTGAAGTATATTTTCTAGCAACCTCTTCAGCCTCAAGGCCATCAACACATAATTTTTAGAGGAAATGCAAATGCGGTGGGCCTATTCCCTCGGTCACTATTCCCCCAGTAGACCATCTCCATTTTTCCGTTCACATGATGAGAGAACCTCAAATATCAATGACGAGGGTAAAGAAGGATGTGAGAACTACTTCAAGCATGTTTGAAGCAGGAATAGCTCGTTCCTTTTTCACCTCTTCCCACCCAATCACTCAAACCATCTTCTGTCCGCAGTTCAAGGAAGAATATTCGTTTAAGCCAAAGTGGAACACAAGAATCAATCCTTGGACAAGTGCATACCACTACAACTACTTTTTAAGATAAATCAATTTGCCTCATAGCTAGGGCAACCCGCTCATAGCCAATACATGAGAATTAAGTCTTGTTCATAGACTTCATTTATGTTACCTGCTCAAAAAAGGTGTCGGACTCGACACATGTCTAGATGTTCAACTTGCTAATTTTCCTTATTGTATGATAAATTGACTGGGCTGATAAATTGGGCACAGGTACGGGGATACAACATGTGTAATAGAAAACTATTTGTCATATGTTCTTGAGATTTGTCCGTAGCACAATTAATCGACCAAATAGAAGTAATACTTCCCAAATGCTATTAATTTTCTTATGTTAGTTGTTACAAACTCATGATAAAGCTTTTGATTAATTTAGAAGAACCATTGTTTAACAGCAACCACCACCTCCCTAAGATAATCTTTTTCCCAACTTCTCAAGACAAGTGTGCGTGAATGACACTTGCCACAAAACTCAAACCATACTCTGTCCACAGTTAAAGAAGAACATTCGTTTAAGCCAAAGTGAAACACGAGAATTTGAGGTGTTAAACGGGCCATGCCGGCCATTTAATTTCGTGCCATCCATGCTTTGTGCTGTGCCCGTGCCGGCACATCTCCGAGTTTCGTCACATTTTTTTGTATAATCTAGCCAAGTTTCGTCGAATTTTTTTTTTTTGTATATCTAATAACTATTGCTATATTGACTTATTAAAAAGTATATAACATATAGTTCATAATTTTTTGTATAATCTAGCCAAGTTTCGGCATATTAAGATTCGCAACATATTTGTTTTGACTTATTAAAAAGTGTATAACATATAATTAGAAAATCCATCACTAAAAATTAAATTTTTTTTGGTACATTAAAAATTAGTATTTGTCGTGTCATGCCCTGGGCCGTCCACGCTTAGCCCACTTCCGCCCCATGCCCTTGTCGTGCCGTCTGGACCGTGCCGTGCCACATTTGAACATGTCATGTCGTGCCCAGGCCAGCCCGACGCGTTTGACACCTCTAACGAGAATCAATCCTTGGACAAGTGCATGCCACTAAAACTACTTCTTTAAGATAAATCAATTTGCCTCCAACATATCAAGGGCAACCTGCTGATAACCAATACTTGATAAGTTAATTTTGTAAATAGCCACTTCATCTATGTTACCTGCTCCGAACAGGTTGGACTCAAAACGTGTCCTGATGTTCGATTCGCTAATTTTTCTAATTGTAGGATACATTGACTTGCCAGATTAATTGGGCACACAGTTACAGGGATGCACCATGCGTAATTTATAACTATATTTCATGTGTTCTTGCGATTCGTCCATTGCCCAATTAATCAACCAAATAAAAGTTAAGAACTTCCTGAATGCTTTTAATTTTCCTATACAAACTAATGAGAAATCGTTTGATTAATTTAGAAGAACCATTGTTTAACAGTAACCCCCACCACCCTAAGATATCCTTTCTCAACACCTCAGCCGTGAATACTATTCACTTAGCTCATAATCTTTCATTTCTGAATATGAAGATTAATGACTTCTAAGTCCTCATTTCAACTTGATGGAAAGATACATATTTGTCAATATCCCACCAAAGCATGATCCATGATTCCACATGAAAAGCTTTACCAATATTTAACATATCATCATTAACTAATTCAGTCCAAGGAATTCTGCACTTACCCTCGCTCAGGTCATTAGCTCCATTAGTAACACTGGGGTTACTTGGCTGCTTCGATGCAGTATCCCCATCACCAGCAGCATCCTTGTTTACCTGGCCCTTTCCCACCTCACATGGCTGGATATCCATCAAAACAGCTGCAGCTGCTTCACATTCAGTATCATCCCTGTCACGCAATTTGACCGGTGATTGAGAGACACTCGCCACCGCCATCTCCAGTGGTGCAACCACGGGGGGAGCACCTGAAACTGGGGTGGTGGTTTCAGTTGAATACTCCTCCTTCTTAGCCTTCTTCTTGCTGTTGTCCATGGTGTTCTGAACTTGCAATGGACCAACAAAATCTTTGTCTAATAGTGATTTCGGCGGCCCTCGACGGCGTGTCGATCGGCGGGAAGCCAGGTCATCTAAATCATTGCTCTTTTTCTTAGCAGATTTCTTATCCATGGTTTCAGATCTACAGAGCACCTTCTAGAGAAAGAATATCTAATTGCTAGAGTTTATATATCTTACACCAGTAAATTTAAGGACTTGAATTAGTGCGAAGAAAGAAACCTGAATTTGGATGAAACCCTAGTTTTCCTTCTCCCTGCTCTGTCTCAAGGACTATACACCCCGACTACCACATGAAGTTCAGCGTGTTTAGCGGTGTCAAGTTCTACGTAAACATATGGATATATCTATGCAAAATTGCAAATAGATACATATATGTGGATATCAGAGAGAGAGAGAGAGAGAGAGGAACCTGCTCGGGGGAATTTAATCGAAGAAACGGGAGGAAATACCAGAGCCATTCGTTGACTTCCTTTGACACTCTGATTGCAAGTGATTATATAGTACGAGTAATACTCTGGGGTGAACTTTAGAACCCCATTCAACTTAACTCTACATTAAAATCCTAACAATGCTACGGACACAGATTCGTAAATGAAGTTAGAATTGTTCGACGTACGCGAACAACACGATGCACATTTATTGAACAAGTAATTTGTGTTCATAGCTTTGTCAATAACTGAAAATCCCAAACTCTGATGTATTTAATACCGTTTGATGTACGTGAGCCTCACATGATGCACGTAACACCCAAGTTCGTTGGATGCCTGCGAACGCATTTCCATAGAAAAATCCCTAAACTGAAAATCTCAAGAGCTGAAATGGTCTTATTGCGAATGGACTATAGCTCAGAGAACACTTCCTTTACCCTCTCCTTACTGGGAGGTCTCGGGTTCAAACCTCGCTATAAGCGAGGTGGTGCCACAATGGTGATTTAAATTACATTCTATGGTGGTTTATAGTCCTTTTCTCAATCTATAGAGTAGTGTAAGTTGTCCCAATATTTGTTAATGGAGATCAGAGATACAAATATTAGCAGTGGTTTCTTGAACTACATATAGTTATACTTGACCGAATACAGAATGCAGTCTCCAAATTGCAGTAAAATTTTCCAAAACTTTCACTTCAAGAAATCCAAAAGATTTTCTGGAAAATCAAGATCAAGTTTCTACCCCTTTCTCTGGAATTTTAGCATTCAAGACAAATGAGAGATTGCTGGACAAAGACCGCATTGCAGATCAAAAAACTAGCAGAGTTGTCTCTTACAACGGCAACAGAAAAAGAAAAACAAAAGAGAAGTGGTAAACCAAAATCATTTTCTGGCCAATCTCGAGCTCGACAAAGATTACTCCGAAAATTTAGCCTTTGATAGAAAACTTGAACAGCATGTCATGCACGTACATCTTCCCAGGAGCAACAATCTGGGAAGGGAAATTGGGGTGGTTAACCGCGTCGGGAAAGCCTTGTGTCTCCAAACACAAACCGGCATGAAGTTTATAAACAAACCCATCTTTCCCCTTCACGTTACCCAAATTTTGCCCCGTGTAAAACTGCAACCCCGGTTGATTCGTCGACAACTCCATTACTCTTCCCGATTTCTTATCATGCACTATAGCTGCCGTCTTCAATTTTTTGCTGGCGCCACCATCAAGAGCATAGTTGATGTCATAACCATTCGGTAGCCCCTTGATCTTGCTTCCAATGGAGGCAGGTTGGAGGAAATCGTAGGGTGTGCCTTTTACCGACGTTAATTTGCCGGTGGGGATGAGATTTTTGTCGACAGGCGTTATCTGGGATCCAAATATCTGGATCTCATTCGACAAAATATCGCCGCTGTTATGGCCACCGAGGTTCCAATAGGAGTGGTGTGCTAGATTTACCGGCGTGGCCTTGTTTAGAGCTTTGGCTCTCAATTTCACGGCCATATTATGTCCGGTAAGAGTATAGGTCACGGTTACTCTTAGATCACCTGGAAATCCTGTATAACACAAAATATAACTTCAATAGGAATTAAAGACAACCATATTCCACCCCATAATTTTAGATGTTTTTCATTGACTTTGTCGTTAACTCTTGGGATATGATTGTACGATTGGTACATAGTTCTTTATCAACGTCTGTTATCTATTAAAAACCGGGTTCTCTGCAGACCACTTTTTGGATTGCAAAGAGCCGTTCAAGTAATTGCAGCTGAGTCCAAAAGTGTTTCTAATAGATCAAATTTACTGAAAAAATCTTACGGTTAAGATATCTTTCACAAATTTGGACCATTAATTTCGAAATTGACCAACATTGGCTTCTCCGTAGTCCAACTATTGAGACGTCGGGTTTAACTACCAAACTGTAGTTTTAATAGCTAAGAGTGAAGTATAAGATGGAATATCCACCCATATACAAAAAATAAATACATATAGTACACATCTTTAATGGGTGATACGAGAATAGAGATAAAAATCTCGAGTTAACAAATACTCAAAAAGTAATGCGCACCTTCTTCACCGTCAAAGCTGCGATAGGTAAAGGTAATGGAAGGCGAAGGACCTTCGTTATGGTACTTTTTCACCTTCCAAACAACGTCGCCAAAGCCTTTCGCCCCCCCTGTTGTTCATAGAGTTGTAAAAGCGAAAACAAAAATGGAACTTCTTTGTTTCCCCAAACATGTTTGAATTACGTCGTAAATTTGACGTAAATCAAGCAGCACGTACCATGAAGCGTATTATTCCCTTCATTAGCATCTAACTTGTAACGGGTTCCATTCAAAGTAAATTGAGCACCCGCAATCCTGTTAGCAACGCGTCCGACAGTGGCACCAAAATAGGTTGTATCATTCTGATATAAAATGGACCATTTTAGTCTAAAATCACGAAGAAGAAAAAAACCCGTCTAATTTGTACGATTTGTTTAAGTGTCTACTGATACCCGATCAAACTTATTTTTTTTCTCAGATATTGTTCTCTGTGAGACGTACACCCTTGTGACTTGTAAAATAAATCTCACCTGGTAGGTCTTGACTGAATCATACCCAAGAACAATATCTTCCACCTTTCCTGGAAAATAGATGAGAAAAGAAAAGGAACAATTCAATGAGAAGATGAGCAAAAAAAGTATGGAATTTGGGTTTCACAGAGCGAAATGGGAACATTACCATGTTTGTCTGGAAGAAAAACGGAGACAATGGTGGCACCCCAGTTGGTAAACTTGACAGAGAAATCTCCAGTCTTCAGCTCGTAGATCCCAATCTCTGGCTTTGATTCTGCACCATTTACAACAACCCAAAAGGCAAAAATCAGGAAACAGGACAATGAATGAGTATTCTGCATTTTCTCTTTCATTTGTAATGTCGGCAATGATTTTCACACCCAGCTTTTTTTATAACCACAGTTTCCTCTTTTTCTTCTCGTGACGTGAATTTATTATAGTTTCCTTCCAAGTGTGGAAGTGTATACAAATGAAATGTTAATTTCGTAAATTCACTTCAAAAGAAGACAAAAAATAGAGTGTGAAAATCAATTATTTGTAATTCGCAGTACTTTAGGGTTTAGAGCAATCAATACACTACATATGTATGGTATGAACTCTTAATAGGAAGTCAAAGTTGGGCCTTTTTTGGACCCTCAGTAGACCCAATTATTTTATTTGATGATCAAAATCGTTCATTCTTTTACAATTATTGAAGAATATTGATTATGTGAAAAATCATGTTAATTGAATATCAGTTGATGTGATTTTGAAACACAATTATCTTGTGAAATAAATATATTTTGACACTGAATGAAAACCCAGTTTTCCAACATAGATCTGTTCCATACAACATCAAACAATAATCCGTCAATATAATTTTTGACATAACCGGAGTTTTTAATAAGTTCTAAAAGACGAGCAATGAATATGCAAAAATTGTAAAGTTTACCATGTTTGTGTCCAATGGGAAACTTAGCGCCAAATGTGACCGCCGGAAGGGCAACTGTGACGACAATAGCGAAGGTAAATAGAATTTGCTTGGTCATTTTGTTGTTTCGGAATTGTAGGATTTGGAAAATGAGGGGTTATTTATAGAGTTTCCGGTGGTAAGTGAGAGGCCATGAGAACAAATAGGAGTCATGGGTAGAGTCGTCCAGAGAGATTCTCTTTCCAACTCAGAAATTTTATCTTTTTTTGATTGCCTCGTCAATCGTCTTTTTCATCTTTAGTGATTTTTTAACAAGTTTTTTATAATGTTTTTACATTTTTTACATAAATATATTTTGACGCTGAATCAAAACCCAGTTTTTTCATAATAGATCTATTCTACAAAACATCAGACAACAATTGGCCAATATAATTTTTGACATAACTGGTGTTTTCAATGAGTTCTAAAAAAACAAGAACTATACTGATCATCAAAGTTGACCCGAAATGAGCTCAAAATGGGCCCACTTAAACAGAACTGTCTAGTCTCTAAATAAAACTGGAGAGGGCCCTTTTCTTGAATAAACCAAGGGAGCTCTTAATGCCACAGATAATTGTTATGAATCACCACATTCGCAACACTCTGCCACTTGACTAGGTAAGCAAAAACATACACTCTGCATATATGATTGGTGAAGAAGATTGGGATGCACATTAGATGGTTCTTTTCACTTTCTTATTTACTGGCACTATTTGAGTCTTTGATCAAAAAATTGTATGGTCTCATTTGTTAATGGAGATCAGAGATACAAATATAAGTGTTTTTTTGAACTACAAATAGCCATACTTAAGCGATACTGAACAGAGTCTCCAAATTGAAGCAAAAATTCTCCAAAACTTTCAGTTCAAGAAATCCAAAAGAGCTTTTCTGAAACATCAAGATCAAATTTCTACCCCTTTCTCTGGAATTTAGCATTCAAGACAAAGGAGAGCTGCAAGGAAAAGACCGCATTGCAGCACACAAAGCTAATAAACAGAACAATGCAGGGTTAAACTTAGTGTCTACAATCAGATTATTCATCTCTTTTCGCTAACTCTTACAAACGCGACAGGAAAATGGTGAAAGGTGAAACTAAATCCTCTTCTGGCCGATTTCGAGCTCGACAAAGATTATTCTGAAAATTCGAAAAACTCAAACAATTCATCCATGAAGTTCTGTTTAGCCTTTGATGGTAAACTTGATCAACATCTCATGCACATACGTCTTCCCAGGAGCAAGAATCTGGGAAGGGAAATTGGGGTGGTTAACCGCATCGGGAAAGCCTTGTGTCTCCAAACACAAACCGGCATGAGGTTGATAAACGAACCCATCTTTGCCCTTCACGTTAACCAAATAGTTTCCTGTGTAAAACTGCACCCCCGGTTGATTCGTTGACACCTCCATTACTCTTCCCGATTTCTTATCAAACACTACAGCTGCCGTCTTTAATTTTTTGCTGGCACCACCATCAAGAGCATAGTTGATGTCATAACCATTCGGGAGCCCCTTGATCTTGCTTCCAATGGAGGCAGGTTTGAGGAAATCGTAGGGCGTGCCTTTTACGGACGCTAATTTGCCGGTGGGGATGAGGTTTTTGTCGACAGGCGTTATGTGGGATCCAAATATCTGGATCTCGTTCGACAAAATATCGCCGCTGTTTTGGCCACCGAGGTTCCAGTAGGAGTGGTGTGCTAGGTTTACCGGCGTGGCCTTGTTTAGAGCTTTGGCTTTCATTTTCACAGCCATATTATGTCCGGTAAGAGTATAAGTCACGGATACGCTTAGAGTACCTGGAAATCCTGTATAACACAAAATATAGCTTCAATAAGAATTGAAGACAACCATATTAAACCCCTTAATTTTAGATGTTTGGTACGTAGCTCTTTATCAGAGTGACTTCTGTTATCTACTAAAAGTCGGGTTCTCTGCAGACCACTTTTTGGATTGCAGATGGCAGTTCGTGTAATCGCAGCCGTCCAAAAGTATTTTCAATGATCAAATTTACTGAAAGAATCGTACCGGTAAGATATCTTAGCTGCAGGATTCTTCCACAAATTCAGACCATTAAATGTCGAGATAAACGATCGAGATTGAATAGAGATAAAGCTCTTTGAGTCAACAAATACTGAAACAGTAATGCTCACCTTCTTCGCCATCAAAGCTGTGATAGGTAAAGGTAATGTAAGGCGAATGACCTTCGTTATGGTGCTTTTTCACCTTCCAAACAAGGCGGCCGAAGCCTTTCGGCCCACCTGGTGTTCATAGAGTTGTAAAACTAGTATCAGCGAAAACAAAAAGGAAGTTCTTTGTTCCCCCAAACATATTTGAATCACGTTGTAAATTTGAAGTCAATCAAGAAAACACGTACCATGAAGCGTATTATTCCCATCATTAGCAATTAATTTGTAAAGGGTTCCGTCCAAAATGAATTGAGCACCCCCAATCCTGTTAGCAACGCGTCCGACAGTGGCACCAAAATTGGTTGTATCATTCTGGAGAGAAATGAGATGAATATAATCAGTCTATACCACATAGTAGTGGAATTTTTCAACTAGAAAAACAAAGCTACAAACCAAGACAACCACAGGTTGCTGAATAGCAAATGCTCAGAAATTTTCCAACATTATTATGAAGAGGCTGCACCAAGATTATACATCCATACACAGCGGAATGAAGAGTCTGAATCCAATGTAGACAAGCGACCCATAATCGGTGTCCAATTTTCCTCATGGAAAAAGAGAGGAGCCTTGGAGGAATTTGATGAATTAGAGGAAGCTGATGATTTGAAGGAAGGTGCCTCTCTTTTACTGAATCTTTAATTCCGAAGTGTGGAGGTTTTTTGGTTTTGTCCTCGGTTTTTGTTTGGTCCTTCCGGTTTATTCGTTTGGGGTTTAGGTTTGTTTCTTGTGGCTTTGGTTTGTTTTGTTAGGAGGTTGTTTGGGTTGTTTTGCGGTTTTGGGGCTATCATTTAGGTGTGGTGTTTGGGTTGGCATCTTGCCTTCCTTTGGGGTTGGTTCTCAGGTGGCGTATGCCTATGTGCCCATAATGCTTTTAATCTTAGTATCCCTTTCAAAGATAAATGAAATTTTTTTGCCTATCAAAAAAAGAGAGGGGCAATGCTAGGGACATAAACAACCAGAAGCAGGTCCGTGCAGAGATATGTCCGGAGTTATCAGACGCACCTAGAGTCTCATGAAGGATCTATAGACCCTCAATCATTAGACAAATTTGGAAACATCTATGTCCTGATCAGCGTCCGAAGCATTATTGTATTCAAAAAGCTACATACACGACCACTCCCACACAACACTCTCACATAGAGGTGGGTTCCACACGTAGGGCCCACATGTGGGACCCACCCCTATGTGAGGGTGTTGTATGGGAGTGGTTGTGTGTGTAGCATTTTATATTATAAATAAAATTGGAAACAAATTAGGATACTATTAATTCCTTCTTTTTTCCTCGGCTAGCTAGGAGAATTCCTTAACAGTAAGTTTTTTTAAAATCAAATGTTGAGGCGGTCAATGGACTAGAAAGTATGCTAATAATGCTGCTCAACAGAAAGGGGTATCCCATACTGCAAAAAGATGATAGTCAATGAAGTAGCCTGTTAATGAAAGCAGAAGGAATATACTAATCAGAAAGGGATATGTGCTCCTCCATTTAAAAACAAATCACATGCCAATGCCGAGGATATTTAATTCTTCTTTTTATAACTCAGGTGTCCGGGCCAACTTACGCGTATCTTAATAAATTCTGGGGGCCAATTTTGCCGCTTACATGCGGGGAGCCTAATTAAAACTGGAGCAAAGCCCCGTATGGACCGATTTCAAAGGAGTTGATAAGATACGAGAGGGATTTCGAAAGCATTTTTAATTATTATAGAACCAAGCAACCAAAAAGACAGGGACCAAGGGCATACCCTTGAAAATCGAGACAACAAGATCAGAACCAAACAAATAGCAAAAGAACACTCTGGGAGAGAATCCCCAGCAACACAAAATACCAAAACCAAGCTATATGGCAAGAACACAAAAACTACAGTTTCCAGACAATTTAGACAACTCTAAAGTTTTCAACATAACTGGCAAACATCCCATTAGACAATATTATATATCTATAGGTTGCAGGCCTTGAACGTGTTAGATACCATTTTCTTTTTGTCTTGTACGAGAAAATTCTGAAGGAATCCTATGAGGAATGAGGAATGAGAATATGTTAAAGTTGAGCATCAAAAGAGATTAAGAATGACATGCATGTGATCAGGATTTTGCTGAGAAACCCCCTCAATTAAGCAATTTAGAATTCCTAAATTCTAAAGGACACTCATAGTATCGTATCAGCCATTACGAAGGGGATTCTGGACCTCCGCTATTGATATTTGCCTATGTTTCGGTACTAAATAGACAAATGACTCTCTATATGCAAGTTCCGCAAACTCAAACCTAGACGGATCGTGTATGGGAGGGAGGTGCACTCAAGCCCACTCACCTTTCCCAAGTAGGCTACCACCTTTCAGTGGTATATGAATCCGTTTTTCGATTCCGTGATTTATTACCATGTTTCACACTTTCCAACAAGATCAACAAATATCTTCTACTTTTGTATGCTACATTGAGAATCTCATATCCCTAAACTTTGGCTACGTGAATATACGTACAAGGAAACAAATTTTGTAACAGGTTGTTTGAGATTTCATCGATTTCCATTCCAAAATTTGTGGTAAAAGTATCGAAAGTAAGAATAATAATGCAATTCATAATTGACAAAAAAGAATGCACAAAAAAAGTTTGGAAATGAAAGGGATGATGGTCATTGGTCAATTATGGAGACTGACTATTCTTAGATGTAATTTCTGACCTTAAAAGCTGATATTTGACAAGTAACCCATTATCAGAACAATTACCGTTCTAGGCTCATTCCTCTTTCCAATAAGCGAAAAGTATTTCAGAAAATGCCAAAATCTCCTCCAATTTCCACATACAAAAACATCAGAACATGGGCAGTCTTATCTTTTGGGTTGATCTTTCAGCCATAAGGATAAAAGCAACACAGGAAGAGTCAAACTGATGGATCAAACCACAGCTCATATCCACAATAGATCAGATTCCCCGCAAGTGGAGTGGTAATCCAATGGTAGGCACCGGGCCATGCACACCCATGCATTTAACTGTGGTTCAAACATCACTAACTACAATTAATACTACTTTTGGGATTAATTAGCTCATTAATGTTAAATAGAATTAATCATCTCATTGGATAGAAATCCCTCACTATTAGCCCAGCCAATCAAACATGGCCTATGACCGAACTAGACAAGGGAATTAGACCGGGAACTCTGTAGCACTCCCTTCCATTTGATTGCCGAGATGAACGGTTGGGATAGGGGCGCCGCACCGTGTAGCACAGATGGGGGCTACAGGGACCCGATTTTCGACCTTTTGGCGTTTGAATGCAATAATTGTGAAGGGACCACCGGAGAAAAAAGTATACAATATCCTAGAAAAAAAGGGTACAAGTACACTCAACAGATTATGAACCTGACTAATCAAACATGACTCAGCAGTATAACAAGTGGTATAAAATGGACCATTTTAGTCTAAAATCACAAAAAACTGTCTAATTTGAACGATTTGTTTAAGTGTATATCCGATCAAACTTATTTTTTTTCAGATATTGTTCTTTATGAGACGTACACCGCTGTGAGTCCACGGTGGAGCTAGAGAACTTGAAGTGTGAAGGATAGGACTATAGGAGTGTCGGAGGTGAGCTGAACCGACAATCAATCGTTGCTTGCAAGAAAAAGGTAGAAATCAGAGGGAAAAGAGCAACATTTCTACACCTACTAATGTCGATTTTCGATTTCTTCAGTGAGTTAAGAAATCATAGAGGAGACCAATCTCTCTCTCTATCTCTCTCTCTGTGTCGAAAATGTCATTTGCTTCCAATAATCTAAAAAGAAGAGGAAAAAATAAAAGTTGAAGCAAAATAAATCTCACCACGTATTCCTCGACAGAGTCATAGCCAAGAACAATATCCTCCAACTTTCCTGGGAAAACAAAAACAAGAAAAAGGAAAAGAATAATTCCATGAGAGAATATGTGCGGAAGTACAAGAATTTGGATTCAGAGAGGGAGGAAGGGGGGAAATGGGAAATTTACCATGTTTGTTTGGAAGAACAAGTGATACAACTCTGGCACCCCAGTTGGTGAATTTGACAGAGAAATCTCCAGTCTTCAGCTCATAGAACCCAATCTCTGGCTTCGATTCTGCACCATTTGCGACAACCCAAAGGGCAAAAATTAGGAAACAGAACAATGGAAGTGGATTCTGCATTTTCTCTTTCTTCTTTTGGGTACGATGTGTCATGTATGGAGGATGAGAGAGGAGGCTAATATCAGAGTGAAGGGGGCTACTGTGCTACTCCTACTATATAAAGGGACAAAGGAGAGGGATTCAAGTTGGGGCCACGTGCTCCCCCTTTCTCAAAGTTTCATATTATTTGTTTGCACATGGAATTATGACCAAATTGGACAAGAGAGAATTAATTATTTTGTCCATTTATATTGGACCCGACTGGGGGTACAGAAGATTGGGACCAAAAAATGTACCGATCTGCTTGGGGGATCCACTTTTGGGCTCCACACGAGCGATCCGAACCGTTCATTATTCTTAAAAACAATTTCCGAGGGCCCCCACAAAATTTCAGCTCAATCAGACGGTTAAAAGTGTGTAAACCAAACTTTGACCGTTTCAATCACCGTTTTTAAGAATAATGAACGGTTCGGATCGCTCATGTGGAACCCAAAAGTGGGTCCCCCAAGCAGATCGATACATTTTCTAGTCCCAATCTTCTGTACGCGTAGGATTTTCCATTTATATTACCCCATTTGGGTGATTAACTCATACCAGAGAGACGGGTAGTACTAGCTAGTCCCCTCCTCGGGATTCTCCATCATCTCTATCTCACCTTTATCTCACTGTAATCGAACAAAGTATAACTAATCCAAGCATTTATATAATCTCATCTATTATCTCGTGGACCTTACTTGTCTCCTCCATTTCTATTCTTAATCCCATCTTATCCAATCTTTCTTAAAAATAGTCATGCCAAGGGTTGAAGAGTGAGAATAGTATTTGTGATTGGGTAGTGATTTTCACACTCTCCTTTTTTTATAACCACGCTCCTCTTTTTGTTTTCTTGTGATGTAAATTTAGGAGAAAAAAAAAGAGTGTGGAAATCAATATTTGTTATTTGCAGTACTTTAAAATTTAGAGCAATGTACACACTAGGTCTAGTTATGTATGGTATGACCTCTTAAAATAAAGTTAAAGTTGGGGCTTTTTTGGACCTTCATCGGATTCAATTTGATGATCGGAACCATTCATTTTTTTTTTATTGCCTCGTCAACCGTCTTTTTCATCTTTAGTGATTTTTTAACAAATTTTTTTATTATGTTTTTACATTTTTTATATTTTGACGCTGAATCAAAACCTAGTTTTTTCAGAATAGATCGGTCAATAAAACATCAAACAACAATTGGCCAATATAATTTTTGACATAACTGGTGTTTTCAATGAGTTCTAAAAAAACAAGAACTATGCCGATCATCAAAGTTGACCTGAAATGAGCTCAGAATGGGCTCGCCTAAACAGGACTTTCTAGTCTCAAAATAAAACCAGAAAGGGCCCTTTTCTTGAATAAACCAAGGGAGCTCTTAATGCCACAGATAATTGTTATGAATCACCACATTCTCAACACTCTGCCACTTGACTATTGACTAGGTAAGCAACAACATATACTCCCTCCATCCCAATTTGTTTGTCCACCTTCATTATTTCGGACCTGTCAAACGCGACAGGAAAATGGTGAAAGGTGAAACTAAATCCTCTTCTGGCCGATTTCGAGCTTGACAAAGATTATTCTGAAAATTCGAAGAAAAACTCAAACAATTCATTCATGAAGTTCTGTTTAGCCTTTGATGGTAAACTTGATCAACATCTCATGCACGTACGTCTTCCCAGGAGCAAGAATCTGGGAAGGGAAATTAGGGTGGTTAACCGCGTCGGGAAAGCCTTGTGTCTCCAAACACAAACCGGCCTGAGGTTGATAAACGAACCCATCTTTGCCCTTCACGTTAACCAAATAGTACGCCGTGTAAAACTGCACCCCCGGTTGATTCGTCAACACCTCCATTACTCTTCCCGATTTCTTATCATACACTATAGCTGCCGTCTTTAATTTTTTGCTGGCACCACCATCAAGAGCATAGTTGATGTTGTAACCATTCGGTAGCCCCTTGATCTTGCTTCCAATGGAGGCAGGTTTGAGGAAATCGTAGGGCGTGCCTTTTACGGACGCTAATTTGCCGGTGGGGATGAGATTTTTGTCGACAAGCGTAATGTGGGATCCAAATATCTGGATCTCGTTCGACAAAATATCGCCGCTGTTATGGCCACCGAGGTTCCAGTAGGAGTGGTGTGCTAGGTTTACCGGCGTGGCCTTGTTTAGAGCTTTGGCTTTCATTTTCACAGCCATATTATGTCCGGTAAGAGTATAAGTCACGGATACGCTTAGATTACCTGGAAATCCTGTGTAACACAAAACATAGCTTCAATAGGAATTAAAGACGATCATATTTCACCCGATAATTTTAGATGTTTGGTACATAGCTCTTTATCAGAGTGACTTCTATTATCTACCTACCGGGTTTCTCTGCAGACCACTTTTTGGATTGCAGATGGCAGTTCGTGTAATCCCAACCGTCCAAAAAGTATATTCAATGATCAAATTTACTGAAAGAATCGTAATGGTAAGATTTCTTACCTGCAAGATTCTTCCACAAATTTGGACCATTAAATATCGAGATAAACGATCGAGATTGAATAGAGAATAGAGATAAAGCTTACCTTGTTCACCATCAAAGCTGTGATAGGTAAAAGTAATGTAGGGCGAATGACCTTCGTTATGGTGCTTTTTCACCTTCCAAACAAGGCGGCCGAAGCCTTTCGGCCCACCTGGTGTTCATAGAGTTGTAAAACTAGTATCAGCAAACACAAAATGGAAGTTCTTTGTTCCCCCAAGCATATTTGAATCACGTTGTAAATTTGAAGTAAATCAAGAAAACACGTACCATGAAGTGTATCATTCCCAGCATTAGCAATTAATTTGTAAAGGGTTCCGTCCAAAATGAATTGAGCACCCCCAATCCTGTTAGCAACGCGTCCGACAGTGGCACCAAAATAGGTTGTATCATTCTGGAGAGAAATGAAGATGAATATAATCACTCTATACCATATGGTAGTGGAATTTTTCAACTAGAAAAACAAAGCTACAAACCAAGACAACCACAGGTTACTGAATAGCAGATGCACAGAAATTTTCCAACATTATTATGAAGAGGCTGCACCAAGATTATACATCTATACACTGAGGAATGAAGAGTCTGAATCCAATGTAGACAAGCGACCCATAATCGGAGTCCAATTTTCCTAATGGAAAAAGAGAGGAGCCTTGGGGGAATTTGATGAATTAGAGGAAGCTCATGATTTGAAGGAAGGTGCCTCTCTTTTACTGAATTTTTAATTCCGAAGTGTGGAGGTTCTTTGGTTTTGTCCTCGGTTTTCGTTTGGTCCTTCCGGTTTATTCCTTCGGGGTTTAGGTTTGTTTCTTGTGGCTTTGGTTTGTTTTGTTAGGAGGTTGTTTGGGTTGTTTTGCGGTTTTGGGGCTATCATTTAGGTGTGGTGTTTGGGTTGGCATCTTGCCTTCCTTTGGGGTTGGTTCTCGGGTGGCGTATACCTGTGTGCTCGTGATCCTTTTAATCTTAGTATCCCTTTCAAAGACAAATGAAATTTTTTTGCCTATCAAAAAAAGAGAGGGGCAATGCTAGGGACATAAACAACCAGAAGCAGGTCCGTGCAGAGATATGTCCGGAGTTATCAGACGCACCTAGAGTCTCATGAAGGATCTATAGACCCTCAATCATTAGACAAATTTAGAAACATCTATGTCCTGATCAGCGTCCGAAGCATTATTGTATTCAAAAAGCTACATACACAACCACTCCCACACAACACTCTCACATAGGAGTGGGTTCCACACGTAGGGCCCACATGTGGGACCCACCCCTATGTGACGGTGTTATATGGGAGTTGGTTGTGTGTGTAGCATTTTATATTATAAATAAAATTGGAAACAAATTAGGATACTATTAACTCCTTTTTTCCTCGGCTAGCTAGGAGAATTCCTTAACAGTAAATTTTTTTAAAATCAAATGTTGAGACGGTCAATGGACTAGAAAGTATGCTAATAATGCTGCTCAACAGAAAGGGGTATCCCATACTGCAAAAAGATAGTAGTCAATGAAGTAGCATGTTAATGAAAGCAGAAGGAATATACTAATCAGAAAGGGATATGTGCCAATGCCGAGGATATTTAATTCTTCTTTTTATAACTCAGGTGTTCGGGCCAATTTACGCGTATCTTAATAAATTCTGGGGGCCAATTTCGCCGCTCACATGCAGGGAGCCTAATTAAAACTGGAGCAAAGCCCCGTATGAACCAATCTCAAAGGAGTTGATAAGATACGAGAGGGATTTCAAAAGCATATTTAATTATTATAGAACCAAGCAACCAAAAAGACAGAGACCAAGGGCATACCCTTGAAAATCGAGACAACGAGATCAGAACCAAACAAATAGAAAAAGAACGCTCTGGGAGAGAATCCCCAGCAACACAAAAAATACCAAACCCAAGCTATATGGCAAGAACACAAAAACTACAGTTTCCAGACAATTTAGACAACTCTAAAGTTTTCAACATAACTAGCAAACATCCCATTACACAATATTATATCTATAGGTTGCAGGCCTTGAACGTGTTAGATACCATTTTCTTTTTGTCTTGTACTTGAAAATTCTGAAGGAATCCTATGAGGAATGAGAATATGTTAATGTTGTTGAGATCGACCCTCTAGATGATGACTCAATTGAGTTAGGTGTCCTTGATGGTCAGGAGCAAAATATTTGTGTAGACGCAAAGATGGATTTGCCGGAGTTGGGGTTGGACAATAAGCATTATCTTTCTGATGATTTGGGCCTTTGTGATGGAAGCAAGGATGAAGTCTTTGAGAAGGAGAGCGTTGCTATTGGTGTTCTGGCTCATGTGTTGTCTAATTCGCCTAACACTGAATCTTTTTCTATTACTAGCCCTATCTCTCTATCGAGGCCTGAGATGAATGATATGAGAGATGAGCTATGTACCACAGGAGAGAATTCCGAGTCAGTGGAAAAGCAGAATAGTCATGAAAAGTTTTTAGGTGCTAATTTGGCTGATTCGAGCTCGATTGATAAGGAGGTTTCTAGGGGTTCTAATTATGACGACTGGGATCTTATCTCGAACGAACCTCTTATTAAGTATGTGGAGTGCAAGCGCCTTAAGAAAACTCAAAAGTCCAAAAAAGATTATCAGAGGAAAACTTTATGGAGCAAAAATCCTTGGAAAACAACGATGTTTTCTAGGACGGTTAGCCAAGACAGTAAAAGGAAAGTTTCAAGGTTAGATTCGAAGAATGAAAGTTTCAATGGAAGTATCGATGGTCCCACCCGTTCAATCCATGAAGAGGTTAGTAGCGTCTTTCATAAGAGGAATTCGATTTTGATCAAGGAAGCCCGGGAGAACATGAAGATGAGTGTCCACTTCGGTGTTAAATATCATGGAAGGGAAAGTTATAATATTAAGAAGTTCTTAGAATTGAAAGGAATTGAAATTTTAGAACATGAGATTAAAGCGGAAATTAAAGCTCTTGACATTTTGGAGGGTGATGCATCCCTTTCTATGGAGTTCTGATTTGCGGCTTGTCTTTTGTTGGGTGCTCTATGGTGTTGTTTCTCGTTCTTGTTAGTTGGGAGTTTCGTCGTTTGGGGTTTTTTTTTTCTTTTCAGGATGTTGCCGCTGCTTCTGGTTTTGCTTGCTCTTGGTTCGTTTAGCAGTAGTTTCTCTTAGGTTATTTCTTTGTTTTGCTGTAGTTCTTTGGGGGTGCCTCGGGTGTTTCTTTTCTGGTTTTTGGTTTCGGTTTCTGGTTGGTATCTTACCATCCTTTTGGTTAGTCTTTTCCCCTTTGGGCCCTTGGCATTTTCAGTCTCGAGTCCCTTTAATCTTTGTAATTCGTTTTCAAAGATTAATAAATTCTTTACTTAGCAAAAAAAAAAAAAAGAAATTAAGAATGACATGTGATCAGGATTTTGCTGAGAAACCCCCTCAATTAAGCAATTTAGAATTCCTAAATTCCAAAGGACACTCATACGCAGGTTCCTAGATATATGCACCGCATGGTATCGTATCATATCAGCCATTACGAACGGGATTCTGGACCTCCGCTATCGATATTTCCCTATGTATCGGTACTAGATGGACAAAGGGCCCTCTACGCAAGTCCCGCAATTAGCCAGACTCGAACTTAGACGTATCGTATATGGGAGGGAGGAGCACTCAAGCCCACTCACCTTTCCCGTGTAGGCTACCACCTTTCGGTGATATATGAATCCGTTTGTTGATTCCGGGATTTATACCTTGTTTCACACCTTCCAACAAAAACAACAAATATCTTCTACTTTCGTAAACTGCATTGAGAATCTCAGATCCCTAAACTTTGGCTACGTGAATATACATGAAGGAAACAAATTTTGTACCGGGTTTTTGAGATTTCATCTATTTCCATTCCAAAATTTGTGGTAAAAGTATCGAAAGTAAGAATAATGCAATTCATAATTGACAAAAAATAATGCACAAAAAAAGTTTGGAAATGAAAGGGATGATGGTCATTGGTCAATTATGGAGACTGACTATTCTTAGACGTAATTTCTGACCTTAAAAGCTGATATTTGACAAGGAAATAAGTAACCCATTATCAGAACAATTACCGAGAACAACTACCGTTCTAGGCTCATTCCTCTTTCCAATAACTGAAAAGTATTTCAGAAAATGCCAAAATCTCCTCCAATTTCCACATATAAAAACATCAGAACATGGGCAGTCTTATCTTTTGGGTTGATCTTTCAGCCATAAGGATAAAAACAACACAGGAAAAGTCAAACTGATGGGCCAAACCACAGCTCATGTCCACTATTTGGAACCGGGAACGCTCCCTCCCATTGATTATCGAGATGAACGGCTGAAATGGGGGCGCTGCACCGTGCAACACCACAATTTTCAACCTTTTGGCATTTGAATGCAATAATTGTGAAGGGACCACCGGAGAAATAAAGTATACAATATCCTAGAAAAAGGGGTACACTCAACAGATTATGAACCCGACTAATCAAACATGACTCAGCAGTATAAAATGGACCATTTTAGTCTAGAATCACAAAAACTGTCTAATTTGAACGATTTGTTTAAGTGTATATCCGATCAAACTTATTTTTTTTCTCAGATATTATTCTATATGAGACGTACACCGTTGTGAGTTCACGGTGGAGCTAGAGAACTTGAAGTGTGAAGGATAGGAGTATCGGAGGTGAGCTGAACCGACAATCAATCGTTGCTTGCAAAAAAAAAAAGTAGAAATCAGAGGGAAAAGAGCAACATTTCTACACCTACTAATGTCGATTTTCGATTTCTTCAGTGAGTTAAGAAATCATAGAGGAGACCAATCTCTCTCTCACTCTGTCTCTCTCTCTCTGCACAATGCCATTTTTTTCCCAATAATCTAAAAAGAAGAGGAAAAAATAAAAGTTGAAGCAAAATAAATCTCACCACGTATTCCTCGACAGAGTCATAGCCAAGCACAATATCCTCCAACTTTCCTGGGAAAAAAAGAAAAAGAAAAAGAATAATTCCATAAGACAAGAATATGTGCGGAAGTACAAGAATTAGGATTCACAAAGGGAGGAAAGGGAAAATGGGAAATTTACCATGTTTGTTTGGAAGAACAAGTGATACAACTCTGGCACCCCAGTTGGTGAATTTGACAGAGAAATCTCCAGTCTTCAGCTCATAGAACCCAATCTCTGGCTTTGATTCTGAACCATTTGCAACAACCCAAAAGGCAAAAACTAGGAAACAGAACAATGGAAGTGGATTCTGCATTTTCTCTCTCTTCTTTTAGGTACGATGTATCATGTATGGAGTGTGAGAGAGGAGGCTAATATCAGAGTGAAGGGGGCTACTTTGCTACTCCTATACAAAGGAGAAAATTTTGGGTACGGGGAGGGTATCACGTGGTACCCTCTCAGCACATTCGGGCCGTCCAAACAATGCAATGAACGGTCCGAATTTTAAAAAAATAGAAAAAAAAAAAAAAAAGAGAGTGTGTTCTCATCCGAGCCGTCCGATGCATTTTGAGACAACTCGGATGTGCCAAATAGGCACTACGCCACTCATACCCTATTTGCACCCAAAATTTTCTCCATATAAAAGGCATGTTTAGGTTAAGAAAGGGGACAAAGGAGAGGGATTAAAGTTGGGCCCACATGCTCCCCTTTTCTCAGAGTTTCTTATTATTATTTGTTTGCACACGAAATTAAGACCAAATTGAACAAGAGAGAACTAATCATTTTTGTCCATTTATATTACCCTATTTGGGTGATTAAAACTCATGCCAGAGAGAGTAGTGGTACTACCTAGTCCCCTCCTCTGGATTATTTATCTTCATGGTCGAAAATAATCTCCATTATCTCTATCTCACCATTATGTCACTCTAACCAAACAAAGTATAACTAATCCAAATATTCATATAATCCCATTTATTATCTTGTGGACCCCACTTGTTTTGCTTTATTTCTATTCTTAATCCCATCTTATCCAATCTTTCTTAAAAATAGTCCAGCAATCAAACATGCCAAGAGTTGAAGAGTGAGATTAGTATTTGTGATTGGGTAGTGATTTTCACACTCCCCTTTTTTTTTATAACCACGCTCATCTTTTTGTTTTCTCGTGATGTAAATTTAGGAGAGAAAAAAAAGTGTGAAAATCAATGTTTGTTATTTGCAGTACTTCAAAATTTAGAGCAATGTACACACTAGGTCTAGTTATGTATGGTATGACCTCTTAAAATAAAGTCAAAGTTGGGGCTTTTTTAAACCTTCATCGGACCCAATTTGATGATCGGAACCATTCATTTTTTACAATTACTGAAGAACACTGATTCTGTGAAAAATCACGTTAATTGGCTACCAGTTGATGTGGTTTTGAAACACAATTATCTTGAAGGGAAAGAAATTGTTTTGACATTGAATCCAATCCCGTTTTTCAACAGTAAATCTGTTCCAGAAAACTAACAACAATCGGTCAATATAAGTTTTGACATAACTACCGTTTTCAATAAGTTCTTAAAGTAGACCCGACATGAGCCCCGAAAGGACCTGCCTAAATGGGACTGTCTAGTCCCAAAATAGAACCATAGAGGGTCCTTTTTCTTGAATTAATCAAGGGAGCTCTTAATGCCACTAATATATGTTATGAATAGCCACATTCTCCAACTCAAGCCACTTGACTAGTAAGCAAAAACCATGTACCCTCCGTTCCAATTTGTTTGTCTACTTTTATTATTTCAGACTCCTCAATTAACCTTAATTTTTTGGTTGTATTTTGATGATTGTTGAAGAAAAATGGGATGCACTTAGATGGTTCTTTCACTTTCTTATTTACTGGCACTATTAATGTTGTCATTGTTATTTGATTTTCTCGTGTTTGCAATCGGTTCTGCCTTTCAATGGTGCTTGATCAAGTGATCTGCTTTAGTCTCCATTGGCTAGGCTTGAATTGCTTGAACCTCTCATGGTTAAGCTACTATCGTAGCTACTCTACGGCGCTCGTGAACGTGCCGGAAACAGGCACATTCACTCGAACTTCCCCCAGTAAGGTAGTTATTAGCTATAACTCCACGGTTCACTATGTGAACGAACCCTTGTAGTAATTATAATTAATATATTAATTATAATATTTACTTGCTACTTGCTATACCTATCCCCCGGAATACATACTTAACTTACATTATGTATTCTACCCCCTTCCCATGTTTCACTCCTGCAATCGCCTCGCAGGGTGTACGTGTATGTGTACGTATACACGCACGATGACTCTTGTTCAAGGCCCCTAAAATTCGTCAAATAATGAATTATCCAGGTGACTGTCAAAACTCAAGGTTTCTCTACATAGAAATCGCCATAGAATCTAATTTCGATCAATTTCAAAACCGTTTTTTGTCAAGTTTCTCTATCTGAGTCACTGGCACCCCATCTCCCATTCCTTCCTTTGTCCAGGAATGGCGGGGTGTACTGGAAAGGTATTGTAACAAGAGAGAAGGATAAAACCCCCCCTCCCCCCAGGTTATTTTGGGGGTATAGCAAAACAAAGCAACACGTCCTTAGTGCACTTCCAGGTAAGAAAGGTAAATAGCTTCTCATTTGCTACTTCAACTCACAACTCAAGCAAGGCAACAGACAGGTGTTCCGTGTACCGACTCAAAGCAAGACACCTTTAGTTCCTTGGTCTGTTTCCTTCGGTTATTGCCAACTGTTCTTTTTCGCTTTAGGCAGAGAAGAGATTTTGAGCTCTCTACTCGTGCTCACGTGTGTGGCAGAGTTCGTTCACTTCATTCACTCACTCTGGGCTATAACTCCACTCCGTTCCGTTATAGCTAGTAACTACCTTATTGGGGTTTCTTGCTTGTACTGGTTCCACAGTAGCCTAAAGGGCTACTATTGAACGACTTCGAGTAGCTACTCTACATCGAATTAAAGCACATGATCAAGGGCTATCTTAAGAATTAAAGCACAAGTCCTTGCATAGGTACATTTACATCAATTTTCTGGTAAAGGTAAAGAAATATGAACTGAAAACATCGGCACTTTGGCAGCGAAAAGGCAATTTACAAAAAGATTTGGTGTCGCTCGCTATTCTGTGGTTAATGGTATTTGTTGATGGGTGGTCCTGCTTGTGAGGGTGACTATATAAAATTAACGGCTCAGATTATAAAGGCGAGGGAGAAAGAGAGGTGATAAAAATACATCATATTCTGGCCTATTTCGAGCTCGACAAAGATTATCCGGAAAATCCAGAAAACTCCAATATTTTTATTGATGAAGTTTTATTTAGCCTTTGATAGAAAACTTGAACAGCATGTCATGCACATATGTCTTCCCACGAGTAACAATCTGGGAAGGGAAATTGGGATGGTTAACCGCATCAGGAAAGCCTTGTGTCTCCAGACACAAACCGGCATGAGGTTGATAAACAAACCCATCTTTCCCCTTCACGTCGGGCATATAGTTCGCCGTGTAAAACTGCAGCCCCGGTTGATTCGTTGACACCTCCATTGCTCTTCCCGATTTCTTATCGTACACTATAGCTGCCGTCTTCAGTTTTTTGCCGGCACCACCATCAAGAGCATAGTTGATGTCGTAACCATTCGGAAGCTCCTTGATCTTGCTTGCAATGGAGGTAGGTTGGAGGAAATCGTAGGGTGTGCCTTTCACGGACGTTATTTTACCGGTGGGGATGGAGTTATTGTCGACAGGAGTTATGTGGGATCCAAATATCTGGATCTCGTTCGACAAAATATTGCCCCTGTTATGGCCACCGAGGTTCCAATAGGAGTGGTGTGCTAGGTTTACCGGAGTGGCCTTGTTTAGAGCTGTGGCTTTCATTTTCACAGCCAAGTTATGTCCGGAAAGAGTATAGGTCACGGTTACACTTAGATCACCTGGAAATCCTGTATATATAACACAAAAGAGCTTCAATAGCAAAGACAATTGATACATAGTTGTTTATCAGTCACCCTGTCTAACTTTCACTATTATCTACAAGAATCCTACTTCTCTGCAGACCACTTTTTTATTGTAGAGGACAGTTCGTGTAATCATAGCCGTCTAAAAGTGTTTTCAATTGACCAAATTTGCAGAAATAGTCTTACTCTTATGTATAGGATTCTTCCACAAATCTGGACCATTTAATTGTCCGACTGAACAACCGAGATTGAACTGCATCGGTTTCCTTACAGTCCAGTTGTTGAGAAGCTAAATCCTAACTTCTAAACTGTTCTGATAGCTAAGAGCGAATTATAAGATGGAATGTCACACACACAAAAAAAAAAAGGACAATATAAAGCCGAAGCTTCAAGGAATGTCAAGCCCATATAAAAAAAGTTCGTCCCAACCCTATGCACCTCCGGATCTCTCAAAAGCCGTGCTCTGATCACTTTAGAACCATTCATTTATGAGGGGCACGGACCTTACAAGAATGTATAGTGTTAGAGTATCCCGGAGCACCACATGTCCGTGCTCTGGGAGTGTCATCTGTTATTGTCTAGTTAACTTTTCTTCTTACATCACTCTTTTTCTTTTATTTTTTTGCTAAACGATATAGGAGTACATCGGTGAGGTTAGATGGAGTTGGTCGCTACCAACTCAACGGAAATGACAATAGAAATAAGGGTCAAGTCAACAAATACCCGAAAGGAGTTATGCTCACCTTGATCACCATCAAAGCTGTGATAGCTAAAGGTAACGAAAGGTGAATGACCTTCATTATGGTACTTTTTCACCTTCCAAACAACACGGCCGAAGCCTTTCGACCCACCTGGTGTTCAAAGAGCAGTAAAAACCATTATCAACAAACACAAAATGGTAGCTCTCTGTTTCCCCACAAGCATTTGAATTGCGCCGTAAATATGAAGTAAAGCAAGAAATGAGTACCGTGAATCGTACAATTCCCCGCATTAGCATCTAACTTGTAATGGGTTCCATTTAAAGTAAATTGAGCACCCGCAATCCTGTTAGCAACACGTCCGGCAGTGGCACCAAAATACGTTATATCATTCTGGAAAGGAATGAGATCAAATATCAACGGTCTGTACGACGATTAGTAAAAGAAATTTTTCTACTGGTACTTTCTGCTCCGCTCTTTCTCGTATACGGTATACATGATTGCGTGGGGCTCACGTCGGAGTCTCACACATATAATCTGAACCGTCTATTAATTTTAAATTATTTGTTTGGGTGGTCTTGTATAAAATCATCTATATTAGGTAATTGTAAAGAATCGATCTAATCTTCAAATCTTTCATTCAAAATTTAGAATCCTAAATACTAAATAAATTTTAAAAAAAAGTGAAACGACCGTATACTTGGTATTCCCATGAAATAAATCACAGACATTGTAGAGTTTACTCCTAACTACCAGCAAAAACTCAATTCATATTTGAAACCACGGGCATGACACTCGTGCGTAGCACCAACCAGTCCTAGTATTGAAACATGGGTAAGAACATGGCTACTTTTGGTTGATCTTTCAACCATACGGATGAAAACAACACAGAAGAGTAAAATTGAATAACACAGCGAAAGGTCCAAAGCTCATGTGCGCAATAGATCAGATTCTCCATGTATTACAAAGAAAAAAAGGGCTACACAGTAAACAAAATACGAAGAAATAAAAGCCAGTTTGATTTTCGAATAACATAAAATCGGTAATGAATTATGTCAAGTACTTCTATAAGAGAATGTCTTCAAAATAACATAAAACAATGTAAATTATGAGATATAATCAATTAAAAAGTGGTACAAACTTTAAAAAAGACTAATAAATTGGGACAGATGACATACTTACTTTGGGAATTAATTGCCTCGATCCTTGTCTCATTAACATTCAATACCTCCACCAAATTCTAACTTCCATGCAAAATCAGGTTGCAAAGGAATAGTCCGAAAACAAACGCAGAATGCAAAACAGAGCTTAAAACAGAAACATAATACAGGTCGCCGGATGCAGACAGATAAAAGAGTCAACCGGTCATAAAAACAGAACCTGGTGTGAACCGGTCATAAAAACAGGTTGATAAGGCTCAACATACCAGAACCGGTGAAATCGGATACCGAAACATAAGTTCCGACCAAACATGTTAACCGGCCGATATATCGGTCAAACCGGGTCATACCAGGTTTGATGACTGGATGCCACTTCAGCCAATTTACTGATGTGGCGTTGAGCAAGAACCATGTATTGGTGATGTGGCGGTGCCACATGGTGTTGACCTGGAGCTGACATGGCACCACGTCATCGTCTTCTTCCCCAGAATCGCGCGTGTGGAATAGACCGCGAGTACATCTAATGCGTATGACAAGAGCTGAATCAAGCCGCGTGTGCAGCGTTTCTGGTGGTTGTCCGTGATCGGTCAACCACTACTGTGATTCAGGGCCGGCCCAGGCCCAAGGCCCACAAGGCCTGGGCCTAGGGCACTGCAAAAATGGCTCAAATTTGGGGCACTCCAACACTTTTTACAAATGGGCTTGACTAGAACACTTTTTTGACCCAAAAAAGAAAAAAAATCCATTATTAGTTATGAAAGAGCCCAACCATTGTGGCCCAATATTTAAAAAAAGACTCAAAAACCATTGTGGCCCAATATATTAAAAAAAAAGGCCCCAAAGGTGAAGTTGGTTTTATAGGTGAAGTTGGTTTCATCACTTCTATGAGTATCCAATGTGGGACTAAAGGGAGCAGTGCAAGTTTCACTTCTATGAGAGCATGCAACAGATTCTTTTGTTTAAGAAAATATGTCAAGGTCTTAGAGATAGGGAATAGAAGAAGCCATAGAAATGGAAGAATATCAAGTAGCGGAGCCTACCTCAATACTCGAATTTATACAAATAATCAAAGACTTCAAGCCAATTTACCCAATGAAGCCATAAAGGCTATGTTAGACAGTTAGCCAGAAGCTAGATAATTTCTGCGGGATTAACAAAATTACAAGAACAACTCGATTTAAAGGACACAAGTATGGATTTAAGTTTGAATCACTTCACTGGAGAAATATCATCAGGATCCAGATACACTCTGTTTGAACTACGAAAAGTCCAAAAAATTACTAGAAAGCCAAGATGCAAAGCAAACTACTAAGGCCATCTCAAATCCTCAATCCGAGTAAAATGTTGGTTAAAAAAGCTTTGATTTGAAATGATGCATTCCAACCCTTACTCTTTTCTTCTCATCAGACCTTTTCCAAAAGCTTCCCAAATTATCCTTATATGGCCGAATCCTCCTTCGACCATTTGGTCCATTTCTTTATGAAAGTTTGATTTTGGAGAAAGCTTTTTAATCCCACATCGGCAGAACAAGTTGGAATTTTTGCTCCCCTTCCTATATAGCCTCAACTTGACTCTCCCTATTTCCAAGTGGCAGAACAAGCCAACAGCTAGTGATGATTTTATATGCTATGTTTGGTTTTAAAAAAAATTTGTTAAGAGTGAAGGACACATTATTGTAAGTAGGCCTAGGGCACTTTGGACCCTTGGGCCGGCCCTGCTGTGATTGTGTCGGTGAGACGAAGAGGACAACCAAAACTAATCTGATCGTGTTTTGAGTTCTTTAGAAAAACGTGGTCACGAACAGAGAGACTGAAAACAGATGGGTATTCGTCATTTTGGAAACCCGGTGCTCTAGTATCATTTGTCGTGCCCAAAACCAAACCGAACACACACAAACACAAGTATTTACGTGGTTCCCAAAAATTAGGTACTCCACCAAAGTCAATCGGACCAATTTTTTAGACGCCAGAAAACACAAGCTTTACAAGTGGTGTTCTCTCACACACGACACTCTGTTGTGCTACATTGCTACCTCACAGATCCCTCACTCACTAAGATGCAGATACAAGAAACCAAAGGCTCTCTTATAACCATGGTTTTGGCACAGAATTGAATTGGAATGGTTGGCAAAGGATAGAAACAAAGCTGTCCAACCACTTGGACAAGTCCATGTGCAAGGCAACCCATGTGAGGTTGATGAGAAGGGGAGCCAACAAGATACAAATATATCCAACAAAAATCATAGAGGAAATGGCAACATTTCCTGTTATTAGAAATCAGAAGTTAAAGCAAAATAAATCTCACCACGTATTCCTCGACGGAGTCATAGCCAAGAACAATATCCTCCAACTTTCCTGGGAAAAAAAATGAACAATTCCTCGAGAATATATTTAAAAGTATGAGAATTTGGATTCACAGAGGGAGGAAGAGGCAAATGGGAAAATTACCATGTTTGTTTGGAAGAACAAGTGATACAATTCTGGCACCCCAATTGGTGAATTTGACAGAGAAATCTCCAGTCTTCAGTTCATACAATTCTGTACCATTAACAACCACCCCCCCAAGGCAAAAATTAGGAGCAAGGACTTGTGTATTCGGCATTTTCTCTTTCATCTTTTGGTGTGAGGTATGCAGAGTGGGTGAAGAGCAGGTCCACTAATCTTCTGTACTGATAAAAATACTTTGTCATTTTCAGTAGCAGAATTGCTCAAAAGACTCTTCTCTGTTCGTGTGTATTTTCAGCCGCAGGGAGAAACTTTTGAGCAATCCAGCTTTGTCATTTTCAGCAGCAGGATTGCTCAAGAGACTCTTCTCTGTTCCCGTGTATTTTCAGCCGCAGGAAGAGTCTTTCGAGCGATCGAGCGACTGAAAATGCGCGGAAACAAAGGTATAGACAATTTTGGTATAGATGACCTGAGGTGAGTGAGTGGATGACGATTGAGCTTAATGTTTGTAATCTATACTATGTATTAAAACAAATGATTCTTTGGTGAGTAGAACAAGTGATGGTCATCTAAAGATTGTCATTGTTAAATATCTTGTTTGCTTATATTTGTATGCTGAAGGGTATTTCAAAAAAATCTTGTGCTTGCACTTACCTTCACCAGAAAATATTTTCAAATATTGAACGAGGGTTTTAATTTTTCTTGTTAAAAATCCTGAAATATAAGTTGTAAAATCCGTCATTGAAACAAGTTTTTAGAAACGAATTTGAAAATTGTGACATGGCTGAGCCCTGTAGGGTAAAAAAACCATGCATGCCGTCCAATGCATAATGTCACAAGTTGGTATCCCAAAAATTGGTAGACGTCGTGAAATTTGTAATTGAACAAAAATGTTGATCATATGGAGGATTCTTAAACACGGGCAGAAAAGAAATGAAAATGCAACAGTTTCAAAATTTACCAAGTTTATCTCCAATCGGAATATCTGCGGCAAAGGTGACCGCCGAAAGGGCAACCGCGGCTACAATGGTGAAGGCAAATAGAATTGGCTTGGTCATTGTGTTGTTTCCGAATTTTAGGATGATTGGATTTGGAAAATGAGCAGGTTATTTATAGAGTTTGTGGTGGTAGAGAAAGGCTATGAGAACAAATAGGAATCAGGGGTTGTCTAGGGTTTACCAGGCAAATAAAAAAGCTTGTTAAAATACGAATATACCGGTTTTTTATGCGATTAAGAAAGATCGATTCTATAGAGAACCGTAGAGGTGTATACGGCAAAGCTAGTCAAAGACTCCCATACCCTCAACATCAATGAAAAACACAAGCTAGAATTAATCTTAGATTCAAGTTCGGTGTGAGAAACGATTAGTTAGCTTTGTAACATTTGAATATCAAATGAACTATATTAATTAAATTTATATGATTAACATAGGTAATGGTTAATGAAGCGTTAGTCATTTACTTAACAGATTAGTTAAACTTTAATGCTAAGCTTTGTTTAAAATTAACTTAACTGATGATTAATTAATTAATTAAGTTACCAACTTGTGGAATGAATTCCTACCTGGTCTGATAGTGAATTAAATGCAAATGTGTTTGCAGTGGCTATAAAAGCCTTCCTATGGCATTTGCCAGTATTACAAAACGAAGTAGAAAACAATTAGGCCTTCTTTGGTAACACTGCCAATTTTCTGTTTTCTGTTTTTTATTTTTGTAAACAAGTTTCTACTTTTTTTATTGAAAACAAAAATAAAAAACATGTTTGCGTCAACTTGCTTTCAACAATAAAAATGAAACTAAGTTTCACATGAACATGTACAATACAATTCCTCATAGATTGAGATTAACATACATCACCGTTATTCGGGATCACATACGATGCACCCAAAATCACACAATTTACTTCTAACACTATTTTCTAATCTTCCTGAGAGAGAATAGCTTGTAATCTGCTACATCGATCTTTGGAAATTTTACCCACCACAGAGGTTATATCTCCTTAAAGAGAGCGAGATACCCGCGCCTCAGTTAGTATGGTGTTGGGATTAACTATTTATTGTATTATCTGCAGTACATTAAACCAACAGTAAGTTTGTGAGGACTCACAACTGAACCTCAATCTCTAGTTTAACGGATTTATGCTAAGAATTGAGAGAAGATAGGAAATTGAAAAGTAAACCAAACAAGAAATTTATAACTACAACTTATAAAATATAATAAGAAGACTTTTGGTAATACGTACCCTAAGGGCATATGCTGGTGATCATTAAATGAACACAAGCACTACACCCGACTTGTATTGGAATCTGTACAAATAGTTAATCTATTAGGCAATTTCGAAGTAGAAGAACTTATTCTTGTGAGACCAATATGCCCTTTTCTTTTCCATTCTCCCCATTTCCATTTCATTTCCCTTCATCTCCTAATCCCTGTCCTTTGAACTCCCACAAGCAGGAGTTTAGAACCGGGAAAAAAAAAATGATGAGCAGAATTACTATAATAAAGAATGAAGAAAAGAGAAAAGGAACATCTTCCAAAAAAAAAAAAAAAGTGAGAACGGAAATAATAATTACATGAACATATACAACATAACTCAAGACTATTATTATGCTAATACAGCATTACATAAAGAAAAAAAAGAAGTGATGCAGTGGCACGTGGAGGAAATAAGGAAATGGCGTAATTTAGGGGTGTTTTACTAGGGCAGTTTTTTGAATAAATTGGTTCTTCACGATTTTTTATAAAATGTATTGTGAGAGAATGATCTGTCTTGATTTTTGAAAAACAAAACTGTTTTTTGTTAGTGAAACACCCCCTTAGTCGATGTGAGTCTCACAAGACCCACTTTATTTGAGAAGAAAGAGGACACATTGGTCTTTTCAAATGCGAAACAGATTAACTGATGCCGGCCCCCATGACCCGCCTCATTTATTGACACAAAGGGCACGATCATCTTCCTAAATTTCAATCAAATCGGGGGTTCCACACTGCCGCAGTCCTTATCGCTGCTACATTTTACGATCTGGATTTCATGAAGGGCGAATTTCCTGGTGCTTGAGATCATGAACTGCTTAATTGAAATTGTATGTGCTCTTTTAGGCATTTTAGCTAGCAAACAATCAAATCATAGCTCTAATAGCATCAACAAATGACTAGGTAAAGTGCGTTCTTGAATAATAACTCAACACAGGATTCGGGGGTACTAGTGATCTCTCCCTAGTGATCCCCCTAGAAATCACCCCAAAACGACGTCGTTTTGGGGTCCCAAAGGCACAACAAAAAAAGAAACACTCAAAACTACGTCGTTTTGAGGAAACATGAGAACAAAAGAAATAGGGCCACGTCTAAACCCTTATACACTTGTCGACTACAGAGAGAAGCGTTCCTCGGGAAAAAAAGATGGAATCTACATCCAAGGCTCATCTTCCTCCTTCCCCTACTGATATCGTTGATCATTCACCGTCGGAATCGGATACTGAACTGCCGAAATCATCATCTCGCACCAGGTATTGCTAATATGTCTTTTTCTATGTACAGAGTCAATTTTTATTTATTTATTTATTTATGGACGTTAGTAGCTTTCCTGTGGGTACATCTTTGATCGGTTTATTTGTTCAGTAGCTTTCCTGTGGGTACGTTAGTAGCTTTCCTATGGGTACATTTTCGTTAAAAATCTACGGTTGGTTTTTGGACTTCTGGAATTCAGGGTGAAAAATAAGGGGTTCTATTCAACCTTGGACTCAAAAAGTTGTTAAATTTTTTTGTTCTTGCGGTCGTCTAATTGTTCATACGTGAAAAATCAAATGATATTGTGCGTACGTGAAAGTTTAAATTGATCGAATATGGGAATGCATTTTATGCCGTCACTTATAGAAGGGAAAAAAGAAGAAGAAAGCAACAGGTCAATTTTAGAAGGGATAAAAGAAGAAAAAGAAAACAACAGGTTTGTTATACGATAATGGATGGCAGCAAAACGACATAGTTTTGAGTGTATTTTTTGTTGTGCCTTTGGAACCCCAAAACGACGTCGTTTTGGGGTGATTTCTAGGGAGATCACTAGGGAGAGATCACTAGGATCCCTGGATCCCTCAACACATATGCCTTATATTGAGGTATTCTTCGTCAGGGGCGGACGCAGGATTTATCATTAGGGGGGTCAAGAATCTGCAATATTTAGTCCCTTCGTTTCATTTTGATGGTTCCCTATGAAGTTACATGCAAATTTTTAGCACATTTGAGATGTAAAGACAACAATATTCACTCCCGTGAGGCAAAATTACAAAAATAACCAAAAAAATATGTATATCCCAGGAAGGATTTCCTCCTCGGGGGACCCCCCCCCCCCCACACACACACACATGGGGCAGCCCCTGTTCTTCGCTATCATTTTCCTCTCTCAACTTCCCCCCACCTAATTAAATAAAAATATTTAAGGAATGATGAAATATAATAATTGATGATATGTAAAATAGATACTCCTCTGTTGGAGTTCTAATAGAAAAAGTGTCTAGCTATTACAGATATGTGCACTATACACACATAATTTACCCACCCATGTTGGGCTTGCCCTAAAGAAATATGAACTGAAAACATCACCACTTTGTCACCAAAAGAAGCGGAAAAAGTTGATTTACAAAAAATAAAATAAAATTGATGTTGCTTGCTATTCTGTGGTTAATACTGTTCGTATCAAGCTTTTTCTGTGAACGAATGATCTACACATTATAGTTTATAAAACAAACGGCTCATATCATCAAAACGGGCCCTCTAAGTGAGGGCCATCGAAGCGAATGTTAGGTCCTTCGTTAAAGAGAATTGTTTCTTGTAGTTCCGTATTTTGAATTGCGATGCTTTAGTACTACATGCGCTATCAAATCTGGAAAGGATTGAAATTGGCTTAAAGCTGGACCTGGTGGCATTAACCAGAGGAGGGAACTTCACTCTAAAACCATCTGACAAACCACCACTTCCAACGGATGGTGGCAATGGACACCGGAAGCGGCAGAGTCTTGTGGTCCACGGCCAACCTAGTAATAATGCCTTCTTTAATGGTCCCGTGACTGTAGACAGCAATGTGATCTTCAGAGGGTCCACTGATATAAAAGGACCATTTACGTATGGTTGTATGACACCGGAGCAACTGTAGATGGCAGTTTAGCAGTTAGCGACGGGTGATTTTACAGGCAGAAAAGTTTGGAACGTGTCAGTGATCAACGGGTGCGTTTGCATGAGGAACAGATTTTGCATGAGTAACAGATATAATGTCACCAATTCAGCAATCTCGGCTGGAACGTCACTGTATGCATTCTGTGTCGATTCTGTCGAATGAACTTTTGTCTTAATTTAAGCTCGGTATCCATCTGGAGCTCAAACAAGTATCGCTAAAAATGTATCATTTGTCAAATGCATTTCCAGATACAATTTTCCCAGTTCTATTCTAGGTCTTTTCAGTGCTTTCAAAGAATTTAGTGGGCCTTTGCCTCTCTAAAGCCAGAAAACCCAAATCATGTCGAAACGTAATAACAGTCCCCAGTTCTATTCTAGGTCTTTTTGGTGTTTTCAAAGAATTTAGTAGGCCTTTGCATCTCCAAGGCCCGAAATCCTAAATTATGTCGTTGGACATAGTAACATAGCAGTAATCCAAGCGGACAAGGCAACCACAAACCAAGCAACACACGCAGAAATGCGATTGACAGTGCCATACCCACAGGTTGGCAACAAAAGAAGATACGATAAACTTGAAAGGAAAACTTAGGCACAACAGCTACTTGAAACTACTAGAATCATGGGAGGTGTCCTCAATTACGTCGATATTTCTTTTCCAATGACCTATATTTGTAAATATGCAAGGGAAGGGTTTCCCACTCGTATGGTTCACAACAAATCAACTCCCGTCATTTCCTTTGTCTATTCAAGCAGTATAGGCATAGGCCAATGAGTGCAATCTTCAACTAAATAAACGGAGAAGACAAGACAAATGCATATTTGAGAAAGAAATTTGTCTATCAAGCATTATCGAGGTTCCTCACGTCTTACAGTGCTGCAGGGAAACAGGAAACAAAGAATAAAGCACACAGATAATGTCAAACGAAACCAACCCACTCATGAGTATATATGACTATACATGTTCCCTTACAGTGTGCCTAAAAGCCGAATTAAACACAGATAATCAAACAACGTTTTTTCGTGAAGTTTGATTTCACATGACAGAATTGAAGTGAAGAGCTACGACCAAGCACTCGCGTTTTTCACGTTCTGAACTCCATAATGTTCAAAAAGCAGTATCCTGCACTTACCTCCTCCACCCGGGCTGCTGTAGTACCTTCTCTGAAATACGGAATTTAACCAAAAATCCATCAGATAATCATAAACAAATACTTCATTCTAACAAACTGATTTCAACATCAATAGCCAAATTGCAGATAATTATATTAAGAAATCACATTTGTATATGATTCTAGTAGTTGATTTCTTATCTGAAATGCAAAAGAGACAGGAAGGAAGTTTGAATAACAAAAAGATAACATCCAGAGATTAAACAAACTGTGGACTATGCATCTTACACTAGCCCAGACTTTGTAATTCAATAGACTACCTCAAACCATAAGACATGTGAAAGCACCGCAGCCATTGACCTCATAAAAATTAAGATTCACTAATTTAACCAAACATGAATTGATTACTATGGGCGGTACCAGTAAATCACACTAAACAGCAAGAATGTACTGCAAAAAGCTGTCAGGATTCATACCGTTGCCATCTCTGGAGGCTAAAAGTGATTTATCACTTCGGCTTCCTCCCTTTCCATTTGCTTGTACCACTGGCTTCTGAACCCTAGGGGAGTTTAATTTGCCATTCGTGGAAGACGGTAAAGAGTGCCGCCTGACAAAACCATTTTCTGCACTACCATCTTGCACAAGTCTTGGTGACCCTTGTGCTCTAAGTTTTGCCTTTGCAGATTCAGTCACAGCCATATAACTTGGCACCGTTGGAGGAGTGTTCTGCGAGACATTCTCAGGGTATTCCTGTTTTCCTGGGAGAGATCTCCTCCTCGCAGCTTTAGAATTCTCCTTGGTCAGTTCTTCCTTGGAGCTTATATCCTCATTCGCCTTATCACTGATTATGACCTTTTCACCAATTTCTGCAGATTCTAGTTCAACAGAAGGATGATCTTCATGCACAATTTCAACTGGTTCATCCACAGCCAATGAAATTGGAGGTGGTTCTACTACCACAGGCTGTTCGGAAACTGCAACTGTCAGCTCACTTGTTTCTTTTTCTGAAGAATTATCCTTACCTTTCGATACTTTCTTTAGGCTTCGTTGAAGCTTCTCAGTCACCGCTTCTGGTTTGTCAGAAGCCTCTTCAGCTGATACAGATACTTTTCTCAGACTGCGTTTAACCCTCTCAAGTTCACTTTGAGGGGGTTCTTGAGCCGTTTCTGTTTGATGGCTCAAAGTTTTCCTCTGGTTGCGCTTTTGTTTGTCATGTTCAGATGAGGAATGAAACGAATTACTCAGGGCAGCTCTTTTTGTCCTTACAGATTCTACACTTTGCATGTTAGCTTGCTTTTTCTGTTGCTTTAACTTGAGAGTCTTCTTTGGTCGTGCAACTGGTTCCCAGAAGCGGGATGATGACCAACGTTCTAGCCAGTTGGTGACAGAATTTGGTTCCTCCGGAGCATATTGGAGGCTCAGGTGCATCACAGAAGGTGATGAAGTAACAAGCTGAAATAAAGAAACATGGAATATCAACTCCCATTACACGAAACAAAGACATACAAACTATGTTACACGGACTCTTTTAAAATGTACTGTATAAAGTACCATAATTGACAATCAATATAGAATCTGTCCTGACATGTTTAATTGGGCATCTACTTAGAAAGTATATCTTGTAATTCGAGAATACCGTAGAACTGTGAGTATTAAATCCCATGTTATGCATGAAATGTCCAAAGGCACCTTGGAAACACCATTTATCGGACAAAATCAAAATATCATGACATGTACACATTTCCTTACAAGGGAAACTAGGTGAATAACAAAACGCGCAAGAAACCATTCCCGAGTCCATTTAACCCTATATACAACTACAGAAAACGCAGTAAGGCACATCTGTATCATCTTTCTATCAAACTTACACTGATCCAGAACTTAGATATGGATTTCAGATAAAAGTAAAAAGCATGTAAACAGCTGCAGTATAGCAGAGTTGTCTGAGCACATGCACACCAAAGCCAACCATGGCAATTACAAGCAAAAGCTTAACTTCAGAGTTTTTAACTCGCAGAAAACATTCACGACATGTGGATCAACTTCCCTTTCTTATATGTCAAACCAGACTGCGGATGAGAGATATCTCTCTGCCTCTCTAGTTTGCTTCTCAAAGGAATAGTCAATAGCAAATAAGTGAAATAGCTATTATCCATCCTGAATCAAGAGGGGGGTAACTGACCATGTTTCTAGCACCGAAGAAGTGGGAAAAAATCAAAAGTAACCATGGTCAACTTCATGTACTATAGTATATAAGTTAGAAGACTGGAAGTTAATAACATACTGAAGAGACCACAAAAAGGATAGAACATACCTTAGCGACAAATGCATTCCTGGATAGCTTCTCTGACTTAAGAAGCGTGTTTACTGCATGGGAGTCCAATCTTTTACACTCCTGCTAAATTGCAGAACATGGAGATGTAACCAATTGAAACTTCCATTAAACATGTTACACCATAAATCACGACATAAATGACAAGAAAGATGCTTTGATCAGTGAATGATGGCACAAAATAAAGCAGCAACCAAGTTTAAACATTGAAACTTTGGCAGAAACTGAAAGTACATCTACACAACGATTGAGATAACATGACGTCAATTGTGCTTGAAATGAGCATATGTCTAAGAAGTTCGAGATAACAGCAATGAATGAGAGTGGAAGTCAGAAGCAATGGCTTTGCCAGTAAGAAATGATAATGTCCTATAAAAAGTAAAGAGCTTGGGGCTGACTACATGAAACCCAATTATATTAGAGTACATGAAACCTAATTATATTAGAGGATATATGGAACAAATAAAAACAGAATGTCAACATCTATCAAGCAGGTGAGTGAAAAAGTATTTTGTTAAGGCTTGCAGAGTAGTCAGAAAAGGTAAAACTGAACAGGATAAATCACTAAAGAACTAGGGATGCAGAAGCAAATATGGGTGTCTTCGAGGGATTACCTTGGCTACCCCGGATCTGCACTTTTGAAGTACTTCACTTTCAGCATGAGAAAGTCTGACTTGTCGGCCACGAACTACAGACTGCAGCTTAACAATTGCTTGCATGCAACGCAAAGTAGCAACAGCCTGTCTCCTGACCAAGTGCCCACGAATAAGTGCTTGCAACCTTATGATGCCCTTGAGAGCCCGAAATGCCCGGCGTGCCTTCAAGGAAAGATATGTTGCCAGTACATCAGGATATAGACCATTCAATCCAACACACACGGTAAAGAACGATTGTTTTAAAAGAAATAGAACAGATGTTTTCCTAAAAAGGACAATGTAACCCAGATGTCCATGTATGATTAAAGATACTCACAAAGTTTAACCAATCATTCACAACGGACAAAAGTCCAAAGAAATTTGGTACCTATCAAGACAGACTAAAAAAATGCTAAGTGAAAATAACTATTCTTAAGCTTTCGAGTAAATTGCGTTGAAAGTTGGTAAAATAATACATTGGGTTCTCCAAAACAGTTAAAACTTAAAAGGATAACAAAAAAAATAAATAACTAAATAACACAAAATAAATTGGTACACAGATTTTTCTGAATCCGTAAAGATAAATTGCAATTCTTTACACCAAAAGATATTACCATGTAGCCCCTAAAAGCAGCCTGTGCCTTTGTGGCAGCTTGCTCTTGCTGGAGTATCTCACGATTGTTTGCAGAGATCAGCCTCTCATCACCTTCTGTATCTGCCCCTTGCTTTCCAGGCAAGAACGCTACACCACATGATAAGTTGTCACTAGTACACCTTTCCAACTCCGTGTTTTCAACACTTCTATGGGTGGTCTGAGGTGGCAGATCAGTAGTCACAGGAGGACCCACTTGCAAATCTCCAGAGAGACCCTTTGCATCAGAGGATGCCCTTTTCTACAAATGAGATCATTCTAATGAATCAGAGCTTGACATGCTACTTGCAATGTGAATACAAGAGCAATACTACAAAAGCAAATATATATCAGCTTAATAAGACATCTCTTACTTTGGTAGAACTAGATTTTGACGACTTCTTCCCGAAAAGAACAGCCTTGATCCATTTCCCTGGAGATTTCCCCATCGATCAAAGTCAATAAGAAAGTAGAAGAACCTTCACCCTGCATTGTTTCAAAAAACAAAAATGAAATTAGAAACATACGGCACAAGGCAGAGGAAGGAAGCAAGTCAGCTAGAGTACCGTGCTGCAAACTACAGGTTAAATCAACATATAGGGAAGAACATAACATCGCAAACTCATCTAACAGACACAGAAGTTAAGGGTAATCGCCTTATTCAAATAAAAAAGTTGAGGGATAATCAAATATTTTCATGAGAAGATCATCTGCCATATTGATAATTAACCCTACAATGGCTGACCAATTACAGGAATAGAAAAGAAGTGCAACAGACTATCTCTTATTTCAATTTGGCAACTACACTATCACAACAGTAGAGATAAGACAACCATCAAACCAAAAAACCAAAACTTCTATTATTCACAAAAGTTAAACCAGTAGCTCAAATAACCAATCCCAAACGTTTGCCATACTAAATCCACACGCAAAATAGAATGGCACCAAATTTCCTCCGAAGAATAAGATTAGAACAGAACGTAAAGGGGCAAATCCATCGGAAATGACACCCCAAACAGAAGTGCAAAGTGAGGAATCATGCAGCAAACAATCAACCATAACGAACAAAAAACCACAAGGACAAACCAAAAAATGTAAAAACTTCTAATTGAGTGATTTCATGAGAAAATAAAGGATAATGGGTTCTCCCAAATCTCACCCTTTTTTTTTTATCAAGAAATGGTGAGAAACAAAATAAACCTTACACTCGCACAGATTTCTCACCTATTTATCCAAACAAGTGGTGAGATATCTAAACAAGTGGTGAGATTCTCTTTTCCATTCTTTTTATTTTCTCACCAAACCCCTCAATCCAAAGGGACTGTAAGATTTGCAACAAAATAAATGAATATCACCCAGATAGAGTACAAACCACGAACCCATCACTAAATGTGTATATCTAACATAAATGTGAGGTAGGTAAACGGAAATGCGTTTCAGATCTGAGAGATACCTGAGCAATGAGGAGAAACCCCACCAGTCCTGAAGTCCAAAATTCACGAAACAAAGACGAACAAGAGAGTGAAGTTAGCCGAGTGAGACATCAGATTGAAGAAAGAAAATGCTGCTAATAAGGAAATCCGTGAAAGTGATTTCGATTAAAAGCTGTTTTTCAGGTGAAGGATTGATTGAGATGCAAGTAAAACGTAAGCCCTACCAAAATTTGAAGCCTTTAGCTTTCCGCTGCGATGGGCCTGGACCCCTCCATTGCTTCTCTCTCTCTGTCTACTCTCTCTCCTCTCTGGTTGTGTCTGTGAGTGTTTAATATGCTTGCAGTTATTCAGTCGCTTTTGGTAAAGTTGGGACTTGGTACACATCCGAACCAAAATTTCAAATAAATTTAAGTTTGCCCCCCAAAAAAAGCGGAAATTTCGAATTTAGTGGTAATCTCTAAAATAGTGTAGTTTAAAAGTAACCTGGCGCCTTGGTTACGACGCCGTTTGACCAGCTCCAGCTTCCACTTTCCAAGAGAGTCAACAGAATGGGCAATGGAAATGTTTGGTGGAGATAGTGAAATGACCCGTGGGTATAATAATGGATGGGGATTTTTAAAAAAGAGGGCCAAATGTGAAACTATTTTAAAGAGTTTGTAAGAAATAGGACTCCTATATGACACAGTAATCCAGTTTTAAAGGGGTTAATTAGTTGAATTCTCAAGATTCTAAAGTGGTCAAAATCACCAAATTTTGTTTCGTAAATGTCATATGTACATAAGATAAATAAAAGTACACTACCAAAATTTGGGACCCCCATCAGCGTTCTCTCAGTCTAGGCCCGGCCCTGAAGACAACCGCAAGAAATAGAAGCAGCTAATTATTTGCTCGGTACATGTTAGGGCGTAAGTTCAATTCTCACGTGTTACCTTTTATATATTGAAGTCAAATGTTAAAAAAGATATCAGTACAAACGTGAATTAGAGCTTGAGAGGTTTGACCCAAAGTCGTGTCAAATTGTCCTCACTGCTCTATCCAAATGATGAACACAATAAATCAACATCGAAAGTTTGGCTACATAAATCACAATGTTAGGTTATCGCATCATGCAACAATCCCTCACCCCGGCTCACTTAAATCACAATGTCTTGTCGGCCGGTGCTGGTCTTCACAGTAGTATGTCTATTGCACGTTTCCCATTTTTCCTTTAGTGTTGAAAGATTTCGTTGTATCGCTTTTTCATTATATTCAGATGGAAATTGTTGGAAGTGCAGGAAGGCTGTTTTTTGAAAGACAATGTCAATTATGATTTTTCCCATTTTTTTAGTTTTACGTTGATTTTTTTTTAAAAAAAAAATTACAAGCTCAATTTAGTCAAAATTAAAAATATATGTTGTCTTTGGTATTTTATTGATTTCATTTTAAATTTGGGATAGGTCATTATATTAATGAGATAGGTCATTATCTTACAACATGTCAACTCAATTACACTCAATAATAAAGATTTTGCACTTAACATTTCTCTCTTCGTATTTTTACCAAAACTCGAATAATATGTGTTGACTCCAGTTAAACAGCGTCACCATTGAACTTAAGTCTTGGCGCCGCCATCAAACCAATGTGTTATGTAACGTGATGAATCCAGCCTTGACTGGTTAGAAGATAAGCCAAATTGGATGAATCCACAGTTGAAGAGTGGACAAATGCTTGGGCAGTTAAAAATGGACAAAATTATACAGTGAGTAAGTATTTGGTGGTCGCGATCATGACAGAACAACAGAAATTTGGAAATAACAATGGTTTTACGTTTATGGAAATTGGGCACTGTGGAGCTGCTCTGATTATAGAAAGAAGTTGGATTCTTGGCAGAATCTAATTAGCATTCAATTAACACAATATTATCCCACGGTTTTCAGCGAAATCTACAACATGCATGAAACCGATCATTGCAACAGGTCCAACAATTGGCAGAAAAGGCTGAACTGCACAGTGTGTAGTTTACGTACAGACGTACCGAGAATCCAAAGTTATTTAGAGGAAATATGAAGGGGTTCCACCTCTCCGGTCATTAATTTTAATAGATCACATAGCCTAACTTTATTTTTTATTTTCTTTCGTCTATATTCTTAGTAACCTATCGCATGTTCCACACAATTACATAAAATATAACTAAGACTAAAGACTCTCCTCGGATACATCAGATGTGATTACAACAAATTTTAATGTACATCAAACTCAAAAACCAATTTTGTTGTTTTAATTATAATCGCATTAATCTAAAACGAGCTTTTAGTCAATCAATTATGGAGTTCTTTAAATTTCTTGAAAAACAAGGTGATAAGGATGAACACCCCATGTTACAACCTCCTCCACCAAAAACATTTATAAGGTCAATTGTATTTTAGATTACTTAATTAAGGTTCCAACCAAATAAGTGAACAAAGGAAAAATGCTGCATATATATGGAGAAAGGTTCCCCCCTTGCTATCACCTGAAACCGACACTATAGCTAAGACATTACATTAATTATTAGATTATTAGATTATTTATTCCCCCAGCTAAGCAACTAGAACATGTTGAATTATCACCCGGGAAAAGTATCCTAACTTGATCAGGAATCCTATGTACCATGTAAGAAGTAAATAATCATAGGGTACGTAAACCAAGATTAAAAATTGGTTAGGGACAAGAATAGTGTAAGAAGTAAATAATCATAGGGTACATAAATCAAGATTAAAGTTGATTAGGGACAAAAATAGTGAACGAGTAGACAATGGGACTAAGGAGAAATCTGTGGACTGATGAAGAACAAGGCAAAATAGTAGGGAAGAATTCTTGGCAGGAATTCGTCACCAACTAGAGTAAGAATCAAGTGCGACTTCTCTCTAGAAATAGTGTTTCTTTCTCTCTAGAAATTGCTCTAATTATCCTCCAAAAATGTCCTATTAATAGGCCACTCGACCTCTCATCTGGGCCAAGTTAACTAATAAATCCAGACACGTGTCACACAAAAAGTTCACAAATATTCCTCCATAGTATCAAGTCGTTGTCCTTCACGACACCCACGGGATGGTCTCGCAGGTGTTACTCCGCGAGTGCTTCTCCACGAAGAACCCTTGTTCTTGTAGCCATCAAACCACAAAATCTCCAGTAATCCTGAGAAACGGCATCATCAAGGTCAGCCTCGGTCTCGTCATCGCCGCTATTGGGCACGATCGAGGCTCTACCTCACCATCACTGTCGAGCAGCATGATCATGACCTCTTCGGTCGTGCCACTACCGCGACTAAGCCTCTAAATGGCTCCCCTTCGGACCCTGCCATGTCGACCGAGGGCGGAACATATCGTCCGGGTCAACTCATCTTTGGAAGGCCGACGCCTCTCTTCGTCGTGCCCCAAAATCTTGGGGAATCATAATCGATTCACTCATCATTGTCTCTCATCCAAGACTTAAATGGCATAGGTCTTGTCACCATCGGGTTGCCTCCTAATTAAGGCAACCCTGTCTGTCACTCGAAAATTTGGCTTAATTTTTCGAAAAGTTGTGATTTGCAAGATAAAAAGTCCCTATAATTGTTCCTTCGATTTTTCTTAGTCCAATGGTATAATCAGATGATCTTTTCGAGTAGGAGAAGGTTGTCTTTCACACATTTTCTTCAAAGAAAAATATGTTGTTTTTCGCCTTTGTACTAAAAGTGGGGGGAAGAGATTTTCCTAGGATTGGAATTTCAATTTTCTGGTAATGCCATTGTTTTCAAATGGGAGGTACTTTTTTTATTTTCAATAATTAAATTAAATTAAATTAAAGAAATCTTTAATTAACTTTATTTTTGTGGAAAGTAAGTACCAAAAGGGTTCAACAGCCCAAGGCCCCAATGGTTTAAGGGGTCCAGCGGCCAGGAGGTCCAGCGGTTCTGGGCTCCCAGGATTGGGTCCCTGGTTGAGCCTCCCAAGGTTGGGATTCCGAGGTTGACCTCTCGAGGTTAGGATTCTGGGGTTGAGGACCCGGGGTTGAGATTCCAGAGTTGGGCTCCCAGGGTTGAGGGTCCTGGGGTGAGACCCTGGAGTTGGGCCCAAGGTTGGGCTTCTTGCCTTCATGCTTCAATCACTCCTTTGTTTTTCCACACATCTCATCAATTTGTGTGCCACGTCTCCGAGGTTAACTTTACCCTTCTACATACCCAAAAATACATGTAAGTAGTGTTTGGGTATACTTTCGTCATTGTACTTGTACTAGTACTTTCTCATGACTTTCATTTGATCGATCTAATGATCGAAAATGAATCGGAACACCTGTAACATGCATTTTTGTAAACACAAATATACAATTTGAGGGGTTGAGACGGTGTCAAAAAACTATTTTTTTAAATTAAAGAAAGAAAGAAAGAGCTTCCTAGATAACTGTGAAAGTAACAAATTATAGAGTAAAATCATAGGAGATTAAATTCCTTCCGCCGGCGGCGAAAACTAAGGGTTTTCCACCACCATCATATTAGGCCCCACGATGCTTTAATAAGTGATCTAAACCGTTCATCTTATAGAGTTCTCGGAGTAGTATTCTCTTCCGGATATGTTTACATTTTGATGTATAAAACGGACGATCATGGAAAGTTTAACTTGACAGTATTAGACCGTCCATTTTATTAAGTAAAATTCAACTTTTGATAGATTTCTTCATATCCAATCAAGCTATTTTTTGGTGTAAACATACTACACTATGGGCCCTACAAACTGAACGATTCAGATTATTACAAGAAACGCACAGTGGGATCCACAATGGGCGGCGGTGGAAAACCCACCGTTTCCACCGCCCGCGGTTTTTTGTTTTTTTTTGGGTTTTGTCCTTATTCAAGAAATTTTTTGCATTTGTTAGTTTTCGGTCGATTTTTTTTGGTTTCTTGGTTGTCTCGACGAGAGGAATCTAAAAAGTATAAAATTATTAGCCAAACTTAAAGTTTTGTGAGTAAAGACGAAAAATAATCCAAAAAACCGGTTTTTTGGATGTCACCTTCGTCTTTATTCACAAAACTTTAAGTTTGGCTAATAGTTTTATACTTTTAGATTCCTCTCGTCGAGACAAGCCAAGAAACCACAAAAAATAGACCGAAAACTAACAAATGCAAAAAAAATTTGAATAAAGACAAAACCAAAAAAACCCAAAAATCAATTTTTTCAATTTACCCAAACCAGGATCATAATCAAGAAAATGATAAAAAGAAGCCACTGCTTTTTGTGGAGTAGATACTATAGATAATGAGATGGTTCAATAGCCTCCATTGAAATGAAAAATGAAGAAGAAGAGATTGTTCAAGCGTTTCACTAACTTCTGGCTCTCTATTTTTTTCGCTTTGGTTTTTATTTGATGGATGTGAATAGGATGATCTGTCTCGAGAAACATCAAAAGTAAAAAAGAAAAAAGAAACATAAAAGCCCAAAAATCTTCTCAGTTGAATGACGTTGAATTCCAGCGAAAGCACCAAGGCAGGCTTTCTTTTTTGTTAATTTATTATTTTATTTTTTTGAAAAAAGACATTCAATTTTCGAACGCATGCAAAAGTATAGTAGTTCTATGCATAATTTTGTCAAATTTTCTGCGCAAAATTAAAGATTTTATTGTCTATATTTATCTGGAAATTACACTTATTCCCATAAGAGATGATTACAAGGGATGCAGGGAGTACAATATTGCATTTGATAAACACTTCTGCTGTAATAGATCACCATGTCCAATACCATCACCGTTCTATAACTCTTTATCACACTCTAATCGTAACATAAATTTTCAACTTTCGTCAAAAATTTTTAAAAGTTATATTAAGTTAAAAAACTGACGCAAATTCGACAAACTTATATCCTGCTTGTCAGGATTTAACAATTAGAGTGCATTTAGACCTGTTTGTCTAAACACACTCTAAGGGAAGGGAAAAAAAAAGAAGAAGAAGAAGAAGAAGAAGACAAAAAGAGTAGATAATGCTGAAGAGGAATCTGCACTGTTAACTTTTTGATCAAAGAATTTTGAAACCACTTTCCCTTGGTGCATGCATACGAGATAAGGTATCCGAGGTAGATGAACAAGCATGTACAAAAGAAAAGACAGATATGGATACAACTAGGTTAGATTCATTTCATGCAGAAATTCTAGAATAGTGAGAATTCATTTAAACTCTTGATGAAAGATACTCCAATTTTGCTATACAGTGGCGGAGTCAACTTGAGACTAGTGTGGACACGTGCTCACATTGCCTTTTCCTATTTTGTGAGTTTTTTTTTTTTTTTTTCTTTCAATGGTAAAGGATGTTCGGCCTAGCTTACTGCTTACGCGCACCTCAACATTGTCCTCCCCCGTCCGGTCAAAGGCAGACCATCCACGGCAAAACTAAAGGATTCACAAGAGATTCCTCTCTTGTGGCCTGACCCCAAGAGGTTGCCAAGTTTTGAAGATGTCAAGGTTTATAGCTCATCCATGTTGCCACATGACCTAATTAACCCTTATGGGGTTTCTTATTTTGTTGGTTTTACTTGCTAATTGAACCCTTAGTCTCGTAATCCTTCAAAATGGTTCTCGTTCTTGCTCTCAATTCTCGCTAATTCTTTTACATGACCCCAAGAGCAGCTAATTCTTTTACATGCTCTTGTTACCTTGTAGTTTCAAATACACTTCTGAATCTGTGCAATCATTTATATCTCTTTCCTGTGCTAATCCAAGACCTTTGAGACTTGTATCCATGTCTTTTCCAAGGACAGGGAAGTTGAAGCTTAACACAGATAGCAATAGCCGTGGCAATAGCTAGGAATCTTTAGAGCAACAACAGCAGCTAGTTTAAAATAGCTATTTGGGCAAAATAGACAAGAGAATGAAGAAAATGAGTGCTGCAGCAGCTTGTCTATTACCCTAGCTATTTTACATTCTCTCTATATTTGCTACAGTGCTTGTCTATTTTTAGACAAGCACTGTTCACCAGCAACTGATTTGTTTATTATTTTCTCTCTCTCTCCCTACCGTTGAAGACGAGCACAGTGCCGACGGCGACGGGATGGGACGGGATTTTAGATCTACGACCATGGAACTCTGGATCGGCACAGATATACGAAGACGGACGACGGCGATGGGTATGGAGGCGACGAAGACGGACGACGGCGATGTAGGATGAACGACGGGCGACGGGCGGAGAAGACGATGAACAGTGTGTGTATGCATGTGTGTGTGTGTGTATGTATGTATGTATGTATGTATGTATGTATGTATATAAACGAAAAAATAATATTTTAATAAAGGGTAAGGTAAAATGGATAGGTTGTTGGAGTGTTGATGGTGACAGGGTAGCTATATGCACTGTACACCAGGTATTTTGGCCAAATTTTTGGCTTAGCTGCTGGTGTTGCTCTTAGGGAGGAAAGAGCCGTGGCAATAGCTAGGAGTCTCTAGGGAGGAAAGAGGACACTGGATCCTAGTATACTCGGACAAGTTGGAGGCGAGCGTGTACAAGCTTGAAGGCTTAACTTTGGTCTTTGGGGAATGTTTAGAGGTTTGGAGCTGGCTCATAATCAAGGAATGCACGAGATGGAGGTGAACTGTGACTCGGAAATTGTTCCGTCTTTAATCAATGAGAAACCCCCTGTACACTCTCCACAAGAGTGCAAATCGCTTATGGCGGCCACGGGATGCACCCTTAAGCATACTCTTCGGGAGGAAAACAAAGTTGCAAATAGACTTACTATTATGGGTGTTGACGTTGAACAAGATGAAAAAATGGTATTGCACGTTACCCCGCCCGACGATATAATTCCTTTTACTGGAAGCTGACAGAAGAGCGGCTTTCGAAAGATATCTTTCGTTACCGGAAGCTGATGTTAGACGGGTGACTTTCGAGAGATTAGAGCATCCACAATGGCCTAACCAAAATTGGATAACCAAAAGTTGCCACATAAGCTTTTGGTTATCCATTTAGAAGTTGCTAAAGTTAGCAATGTCAAGTCCCACATTGGTGTTTTTTGTCCATAACAAAAAACAATGGACCCCCCTATCACTTATTCAAATGACAAACAAAACTTGCCACATCACTATTTCAAACTAAAAAAAAAAATTATGGAATTTTTTTTATAGTACAAAACAGTTTTTCAAAAAAAAGAAAACAGTTTATAAAAAATAAATTTTGAAGTTTTTAAAAATAAACTTTTGAAAAAAAAGTTTTTTAAAATGAACTTTTTTAAAAACAGTTTTTTAAACTAAACTTTTGAAGAAAAAAAAACAGTTTTTTAAATTAAACTTTTGAAGAAAAAAAAATAGTTTTTTAAATTAAACTTTTGAATACATTGTTGAGAGAGAGAGAGAGAAAGAGAAGGAAGGAGAGAGAAGGTTTCTATCATTTTGTGTAATGGTGGGTGTACTTGATTGGGTAGATGTGAAGTCCATTAAATTTGATTATTGGCAAAAAGTTGCTAGTTTTGATTATTCAAGTGCCAAAATTTGATTAGTTGCTAAGAGGTTGTTAAGTTTGGTTATTCCAATGTGAGCACTTTTTTTAACAAACATTGCTAATATTAGCAACCTTTTGGTTTTGGTTAGGCCAATGTGGATGCTCTTATAACAGTAGTTCTTTTCCACTTCTGCTGTACCCAGGGGCAAAAAAAAACCCAATTGATTTGCTCTTTTCTCCTCTCAAAAAAATTATCGCCAAAATTTGACTATTACGTCCTTCGTTTTTTTTTTTTTGTCTTTAATAATTTATAACAAATAATTTATTTATTTTTCTACTTTTTGAATGTATATTGCGTACCAAAAAATTAAAAAGCTCATTGAAAATGTCAAAAAAATTGACTAAAGACGGAAATTACACAACCATATATAACTTTTTTTTTTTCTTAAAACTAAGAGGAATACATTTTGGAATAGTATATTATTGGATTCGTATTCACAAGTACGATTGCAGTTCAAAAAAAAAAGTACAATTGTATCTAAAAAGTACCCAACAATGATATATATAATTGAAAAATACAACGCCAGTCTCTAGGAGCATCGGTGCTATATAGCGCTCATCGCTTTGTATCTTTCCATTCTATCAGATTATTTACATTCAATCATCTAAACTTAAAACAAACAGAAAAAAAAAACTTAACAAGGAACAAAGTTCTGATGCTGCGTCGCATGGATGAACGAAAGATGGTATACAGTTTCTGCACGAGAAACTACTATGAACATCTATCGAAATCGAATTTTTTCACCTTCTATGTTGGCATGTTACATCACTGACCCCTTTATTCAAAATTTAAAAAAAAAAAAAAAAAATCTGGGCCGCTAAATCGACACATAGGAGGTGAAAAAAGACCAGTGGGAAAGCATTTTTTTTTCTTTGAAACAAGCACTATAATTTTTCCTACTGAATGGTAATCACCTCTCCACAATCCTGGGGCCGTTGTAGGGTGCTCCAACAACGGTCAAGTCCTCCAGATCCTCTCTCTCTTGGAGCCAGCCATAGCTTTCTCTCCCCTCATCCGGTGCTGGTGCTCCATCAACTGAGAATTCAACAATCAGAATTTCATGCTAAGATTAAGGAAGACCTTGCCCCCTGGAAGGCCATTTGCATACACAATCACGGAAAGTTCCCACCTTATGACATGATTAACCATAAATCCCTATTAACATTTTGTGGTATAGTATAACGGCAGTTTGTAATGAGAATAAGTGGTATTCTTATGAAGTAGCAAGATAAAATCAACTGGTATGGAATCCCCACCGCTAGTGATTTAAACATTTAGCTAGGCTGAGTTTTCACTACGGTATTTTTTGAATTCTTAGACTACAAGTTGTCAAGCCAGTTGACGTATGTGAAAAGAATGACTTCTTGATTTGACAACTTGTAGGCCAAAAATACCAAGAATACCGTAGTGGAAACTGAGCCTTAATTAGGATATCACATGAAATTAAATTAAGCAAACCCTTCCGCTAGAGGCCAGTTTCTCAACTTGCTTTCTCCTTTGGATTGTGTTTTGGAAAATTTGATTTAAGCAGCCTCCACAGGCTAGGTTTTTCTTTCCTTCTTTCTATAGTCTTTTTCTCTTTTCATTCTCCTTTCGGAGAACGATCTAAGCTTCAGCCAACCTCTTTTGAAGCTATAGTAATCTCAACTGGATTTTTTAGACTGCATTTTGAATCTTGAATTTATGGAAACACGTATATCTCGGTCCATCCAAGATTCAACTGTTAGAACATTTATTCACAAATATCTTTCTATCACATAAATTACTAGACCGTATTAATATAGAAAACTGAGAGAAATAGAGAAAATAGTAAAAGTAGGAAAGATGTTGCCTGTGAGAATGAGTCATGAAGTCATTGTCTTAAGACTAATATTTCTCCCCTCGTGAAGGTAGCACCGGAGTATACTAGCCCCAATATTAAACCCAAGAGCTCAGAAGCATTCCTCATTCAATGTTCACGACCATCGGGAGGTTTGAACGAGTCACAAACCGAATTGCCCAACTCTATAGAAAATAGTATAAGAATATTCTAAAACTCTCTTCCATTATTTGTGTATACTCTCCATATACTTCCTACACTTCCTCTACTTTTCACACCTTCCACTTTTGCACAAATCTCAAATATATGGAGGTTAAAGTCTAATTCTCCTTAATGGCAATAATAGCAAATAATAAATTCACTATTAACTTTTGTAATAGAAATGATATTTATAACGATAAATTTTGTAACGGTCAATCAATGATATTAAGTAATAACAATTTTATTTCTATTAAAAGGTTCCAACATGAAGCACGACTTAAAGAGATGACCAAAAGTATTTCCCGAGTTTCAAATAAAGCCAAAGGTCAAGCAAAAGTACGCTGCCAAGTACCTGAGAAAGTGGAAAAGGGAAAGTCAAGGTAGTAAGCACAGTGCCTTCCGTCAGGATCAGAGTAAGGCGGGCACAACACATCCAGCACAGCGCATGGCGTCACAGCGGTGAAGCAGTGCATGTTTCCCCCATCGGCTGGATAAAGTACAGAGGTGTTGCAAGGAGCCGTAAAGTCCGAGTCGACCTTAACCTTTGCCAACCGCAATCCCGGAGGAGCATTGGCTGCATTCGGCAAGAAAATTTACTATTGAGTGTCAATTCTGTCCCAAGAACAGGAAAGGAGAGTGGAGGAAAAAAGAACCAGATATGAATGCCTCACAAAATGATGCATTGAACAGAACAATTAAAGAAGGAATGGAATGACCATTCGTAAGAATTGGTAAATGATAATCCATTTGTAATGAAACATTCTGTCATTTGTAGCAAAACAAATGGTTGAAAGAGCATTCCAAGAATAGACAAGATAATCAAGTACTACTGCCTTGTAGTTGATGCAGCCTTGGGTATCAAATAGTATTCATCATGTGGGGGCACCGAAAACTGTAGATGAGACTATTTCAAGGATTATAGCATCGGCATTCTATCCATACTGAGATCATATACCTTGTCCCTAGTTTCCCTTTCCAATTCTACACAACCCTCCAAGAAGCTAAGCGAAAACTTGTTTCCTGCTCTTTAAAAACGAATCTTGAAAACCAACATGTAACTGAAACAGATCCTTAACTTTCGCTTTTAGTCAAAATCAAACAGAAAGACAAACACAAGGAACTTTCACTTGAGATGTTTATATGACCGCAATCATGAAAAGAAGGTTCAAACTTCAAAGACGAAAATGGACAACATATTCAGAGATAGGCAGTTAAAATAAAAAAACTTACGGTCAGGACTGATATCAACTGCCCAGTCATATGATTTGATGTGCATGGTCCCAAAGAGAAGCTTACTGAATACAGTCATTCCTGGGTGATTGTGAAGCGGGATGACACCTGATGGTGGCAAGCAGAAGATCCCAATCTGCAATGCACAGTATGTAGTCAAGACTTTCATTCAGAGGCAAGATACAAACAACCATAGCTGAGTTGATGGAAGGAACTTTTTGAAACAAAAGATTACTGTTTCAATAGTGATGCAGGGAATTTCTAAGATTAAATTTTTGTTTTGCACAAAATCCAGTCAACTAATTGAAAAGTAAATGTCCTGTGATAGTATTTCCTGATGAGCTCAAATCTTCTGTACCTAATTTTGTCTAAACCAATGGTCCAGTTCATTTTAAGTCATGGAATATGTGAATTTTTTCCATCTCTTAAGATTTCAATGTGTCAATGACTAAAAATGTATTGCTTGCACATGTGGGTGAAAATATAACCGACGAACCAAACCACCCCAAAAACCGACCAGAATTTTTGGTTTTCGATCGGTCTAAGCCCGATATTGGTCAGTTTCGGTTTTGGAAGAAAAAAAATTAAAAAATTAGGTTTGGTCTCAGTCACCTGACTTGTCCCCCAGGAAAATGCTTTTTCATACGTGGGTGTACTTTGATAATGTAATGAAATGACCCCAAATGCACCTACCGAAAACTTGTCGCATTCGTGGATGTGGAGGTATGTTATTTTAGGAAGTTGATCCGTTGCTGCCCTTCTGAAATATGGCATATTTGGATTCAAACCAACATCCACCCCAGTCATTCCATCTACACAAACAAACAATCAAGCTCCTTTTAGCACAAAGTACAAAAACAGGAGAGGTTGATTAGGTTTAGAACCCAGCAACAAGAGTAAAAAACACAAGGGCGTCAAAACAAGAATCAAGTTCTTTGAACCTCTTTTTCTCTTTATTTCTGTTCTCTTTTGAGCTATGAAGCACCGACACTCCTAGGAGGCGCCGTATTGCCGTATGGGACACGGGGACACGGCAGGAACACACCTAAATACGTATGGGACACGCCACGTGGCGTGTCCCCCAATTTTTTTGAATTTTTTGACAGGGACATGGCTGGTACACGGCAGGGACACGTGGGGGACACGGCAGGGGGCAAATTGTAATTTTTTTAAAAAAAATTTGGGGTCAATCTTTAACTTTTTAATTTTTCAGGGGTCAAATTGTAATTTTTTTTTTAATTTTTGGGGTCAAACTGTAATTATCAATCTTTAAATTTTTGTGTTTTTTAAATTTTTTTATAATATATACTCCATATTTTCCCGTGTCCCTCGCCGTGTCCGTGTCTCTTTTTTCAAAAAAATTGCCGTATCCGTGTCCGTGTCCGTATTCGTATCCGTGTCCGTATTCGTATCCGTGTCCGTGCTACATAGCTTTTGAGACATGATCCAACGACGAAAAACAGACAAAAAAATAGAGGCAAAGTTAAATGAGTACAGACGACGAGGTGCCGTCAAAACATGGCCATAACTTCACAAAACCAAAAAGCACTCCCAGGAGTCAATTTTTAGTTGGACAAAATTCCCACAACCGAATTTTTAGAAAGTTCTTGGGCGATTCATTTCAAGATTTCATTGACCTAAACTGTAATTCCTTATGCAATAGCAGTATGGTTACAGAGCATTTGCCACGGACTTCGAAATGCACAATTGGAAAGGTGGCTCAATCATTATGTGGTACCCATCGAATAAGGCCTATCAAAAGATCCCCTAAGAACCATATTCTCAAACGCCCGATTCTACTAGCCGTAAAATAGGAGCGTGTCCGCTGCTGCATCCATGGTCATAGACTCATAGCCAAAGCCAAAGGGAAGATAAAATAGCAGAGCAGCAAATGTTGAAATTCAAAAGACATTGATATGAAAAATTGGTGAACTCGGTTCACGTCCAGTTCTGCAATAATCCAGTCCCGTCCAGTTTGATTTTGTACAACATTCGAGAAGAGTATCCATGCCGAAAATCAGTTTGATCGAAATCTCTTTTCGCAGGCAAGATCAAACCAAATGTGGTGTTCTAGTAAATTTTTTTCTTGCACAAACACGATTTGTTCATTGTAAAACTAAAGTTCGATCAAATTGATGTGTGGCATGAACAATGTTCTCCACGAGTTCTACAAAATGAACGATTCCAGTTATGTTTGGGGTCTGAAATGGACCAAAACAAATCGAAAACTGGACAGCATTGGACCATTGCGAAACTGGACAGGAACCGAGCCCAAAATTCGTGTTCAAAAGCAATCCCAATCCGTCGAAGCCAAGTTTGAGACAAACCCTTCAGAAATTGCAAGCCTGAATTTAATCCGAATCACCAACAAAAATTAAAAAAATCGCCGTTCTTAAGGAACCATTACGATTTACGAGCCTTATTACCTCAATTTTATTAGTGTTTATATATATTCGCTGAAATAATTTCGAAATTTTTTGAATTCTTCGCGGTTCACCAAAATTGGAGTATGATCACTGATCAGTACATTGGAACACAAGTTCGTGATATTCTAACCGAACCAAACGTCAGGATTAGCATTTCTTTCCATCAATGAAAGGGTTTGACAATCTACTCATACAAAAGACAAACCACATTCAACAATTTCAATCAAATCACCAAATCTGGAACGAAAATAACAGAGCAATGCCAAAATCATAGTTTAACGAAAACAGAAAAACATACCCAATACGGATTTAATCCGTTGGATATCACCTTCAGGAGGAACAATGCCATGCCTACCGGCAACAAATACTTCACTACATGTATCGTATAGCCTCTGCACCACAGACATTTTCCTTTGCCGCCCCCGCCTGTTTTTCTTCGACGACGACTTGCTATTCGTCTCGCTAGGCAATCGTAAACCCTCTTTTCCTTTTCGAGTAGCCACTATTGTCTCTATTCCCATTCAAATCTCAATAAAAACCCCCCAACAAATCTCAAAAAAAGCCCTCAAGAAACAGAGGAATTCCAATTTGGGTATAAAGAAAGCTCAATTCTTTGTTTGTAGTGGTGGGAAAAATACGATCTGGGTAAGTAAGAAAGATCGGAAAATCAACAGAAAATCTATCAAAATTTCGGAAACGAACAGGGTATACGTGTATGTGCGTGTTTTTGGAAGATAAGTGTACTTAGTACACGGCAGTCGTACTTGATGAAAAGAAAGATCCAAAATTTGGCCTCTCTGTTGATGAAGGTGATGGGGGTGGGATGATTGGAGCGGGGTCGGTACAAAAATGGAGATGTGCTAGGTTTTAAGAGAGAGACAGAAAAAGAGAGAGAGAGAGAGAGATGGAGAAAAATACAGTTGGGTTTTTCTCTTTCTACAGGGGGGAGAGGGAAAACCAGGGGCCAGTGTTTGGAAATCCTATGGGCTGAATTACAACGGCGGATTTTTTAACCAATCCCACCCTGCTTTAAGATTTGTCGTCGCACATTCCAACTTTGCCGGCTAAATTCCAGCTTTAGGCCTTCAGCTAATCAGCTCTATAGTTTTTGTCTATTAAGTCCTTCACCCCTGAAGTTTCGGACAAATACAAGCACCTTCCTTGAGGTTTCTAAAATATTAATGATAAAAATCAATGGTTAATTGTTCTAGGATTCAGGAGTGGGGATTTATTGGGCATTTAGTCCATGTTAAAGTTTTACAAGGTCTAAGGTCCATGAATTTTTTTTTTTTAGAATTAAGGCACTTTCAAAGGGTATCCTAGGGTTTAGGTTTTAGGATTCACTTTCCTGTTATAGGGTTTTAGTGGTTAGGCACTTTCATAGGGTACCCTAGAATTTATGTTTTAGGGTGCACTTTTCTATTATAGGGTTTTAGTGGTTTAGGCACTTTCATAGGGTACCCTAGGGTTTTAGGCACTTCCGTAGGATACCCTAAGGTTTTAGGCACTTTCGTAGAATATCCTATGATTTTAGGCACTTTCATAGGGTACAAACTTTTTTGGCACTTTCATAGGGTACAAACTTTTTTTTCGTAAAGTTAAAAAAAATAAATAAATAAATGCTGTCAGCGTTAGAATTGGATAGGTTATAAACTTGTTTGGTGGATTAACAGGGTTACAAATTCTTTGCCTATTACTTTTGAACAAGTCGCCCAAAATCAAAACACATTTGGGCTGTCTAAAACACGATTAGACGGCCGAGAGGTGCATAGCATGGTGTACAGCCAAATAGCGTGAGATTTGACAATGAAATGACAAAAATAACTTTTATTTTGCCACAACACCAACCGTCTTCATTGCCATTCCTCAATTCATTCATTTATTAACGCTCTGTTTGGTACCTTGGAAAGGAAAATAAAGAAGAAAATCACTTATTTTACCCTAGTGTTTTTGTCAACTATTATATGGTTGCAAATTAATTATGAGCATTTCATGATGACAATGAAGATGGTTGGAGTTATGGCAAAATAAACATGACAAAACCCACATGGATTAACTTTTTCAAAGTTATTTATGAGTATTAAATATTAAAGGTCAATAAAGTTATTAAAGGTCAATAAAGATTAATAAATTAAAAAAATAGAAAATCACTTATTTTACCCTAGTGTTTTTGTTAACTATTAAACAATTGCAAATTAATCATGAGCACTACATGCAAAAGGTCATTTGTGGTGGGGATTTTCCGTGCGGGAGATTCCTCTTGCGTGTACTTCTTCTCCAGTAGATCCTGCACCAGAGAACGTTGGTTAGTGTCACTTGGGCCTCTTGCCCAAGGACACTCCGACGATCAAGTTAGTATAAAGGAGAAGAGGGTACAAAGGGTAATAGATCTGAGATTGTGTGTGTACCTCTTGGGTTTATCCCTTGGTATTTATAGATACCTCTGTACTTGCTTTCCACGTCATGTGACATCATTTGTTACATTCGCGGTCACGTGACACGGCTTATAGCAGGACACCACGTGGCCACCTAGAGGCTTCTAGAAGCCTCTTCCACAGTGCTAGCTGTTCCTCGGCACGTGCTCCTCGTAACCGCCTTACTGACCCGAGTGGGCAAGCTCATGGGTCGGGCTGTAACCACCCACCCGTACTCTGCTTTACCCTACTGGCCCATTCCTTGATCCGGAATCGTACAGTCATTCCATTCGCCCCTAACGGGGCATCATTGATGCCTACGGTAACATATATAGTCGGCCATAATGGGACACAACGATCCATGCATCTATTTCATACGGCCTTGTAGTATGTCCGGCCTTAGACCGAGATATTCGGCTCCCACATCATTGAAGATTAAAAACAATAAAAAAATAGTACAACGTCATTTATTTTTATCTTTAGCATTTTTTTTTCCAAACAAGGTATGCATATTTTCTTAAACCTTTTTTATTCCTCTATTCGAGATGAATAAAGAAGGTTATAAAAAATGACCAAAAGATGAAAAAAAAAAATTCAATAAGACAAACAAAATCTTGAAATTCTCGAATAAAGTCATCCAAAATGGGACTTTGTAAAATAAACAACTCAACGGATATAGTTGGAGGAGCAGGTGTAACATGTATCTATCCGTGTGTGCGTGTGTCTTTGAACAAATGGACAGCTAGAGGGAGGGAGACGAAGATGGTTAGAGTTGTGGTAAATGATGTGGCGTTCTCTTCATTTTAGGCCTTGTTCTTGAATGGATTTTATGAGATAAAATCTAATTTTAATAAAATGTAGTTTTGTTTAGAGGTGTGATAAAATGACATTGTTTTCCCAATGGATTAAATCTAAGGTTGATAAAGGTGTTTTATAGATGGTTTTGTGAAATAAAATCTAGTGTTCATAAAATCTAGTTTTGCTAAAATCCATTGAGAACATTATATTTTATCAAAACTAGATTTTATGAGATAAAATTCATTCAATAACAAGGCCTTAGAGTCAAATCTAACGCTATTGGGAGGGAAACTTAACGGAAGGGATAATCTGGACAATTGTTTCAAAAGCAAGGGTATCGGTGATATTTTTGAAACTTGGGGAGGTATTTACATTTGTTTGAAACTTTGCGGGAGCTCAGAAAGTTACCCTTCAACATATTGGAGTCAATTCCATGAAACGATGAAAATGTCACCAAATAAAAATGGGCCTAAAATTTGAATTCCCGCCGGCCCAATAAAGCATGGTCCAGCACCCTCATGTAAGATGACGAAAATAAGTACTCAGGTAGAGTTTCCCATATGATTTTAACTTTGATAAAATCAAGACAATAAGAAGGTGGGTTGATAAAATCTCAATTTTTTTTTGTTAATAAAATCTCAGTTTTTTTGCATGCACGCGATCAAATCTCAAACCACTGCAGTACGACACATAATCCTACAAATATACCCATAAAATCATACCGAAATAAATACTCCGCAGGTTTCTTCTGTCTATTTTTTTCTGGTGTAGGATTCCCATATTTTCCAGGAAAATGTTAAGCAAGTGTTTGGATTCAGTTGGGTGATGGTGAATGAACAATATCCATTTCAGTCATGCAAGTTTATTGTCATTTTTTACCAGAGTAAATTTTTTTCCTATTTGGTTCTTCTGTTCTTAGATTTGATTTGTATTACCCAATAATTGATTGATGAGTAGAGAAAAAAGGGGGAGGGACGAGAAAGAGATAGACTACGGTGGTGAAGACGTGTTGTGTTGGAATTTTGACAATTCAATGTGAATGAATTTGTGCACATGGGTGGCTTCAATGTGAATGAATTGTGCACATGGGTGGCTTCCCATTGTAGGCTACCTAATCTTCCTCATTTCACACTAGAAGTCACCATTGTGGGCTACCTAACTTTCCCTCTTTCACACTTGGAGTTTCTTCTATAAATAGGTCACTCCTCATTGTGTTTTGCATAGAGAAAAACAATCCAATTCATTCCTACAAATTTCATTTGAGTCAGGAAGAGAGACAGACGTTAGTTAGTTCGCCAAGGCGGTCGACGGTGGTGTTTCGTCGGCTTGTGGTTCTAGCCGTTGTATCCTGGGACGAAGACGTCGGTTCAACCTACAACACCCACGGTAGGCGGCGAATCTTTGTTAAGGAGAGTGTGGTTACACACGACTCGGCAGTTTCCAATTTACTGTTTGTATCTCTGTTTCGATTCTATTATTTTCGGTTCATGTAATTTGTTTACATTTTGTTCATGTTTAATGTTATAAAGAGAATTTGTTCTTTGGATCTGTGATTGCCACTATAATTTCTCCAACAGTCTTAACAAAGATTTTTTTTATCGATTGGCAATCGAGTTCCAGAAAACAATTCTGTTTTGATACTGACTTTTGAGTTGCAAGAACAGAATCGAAGAAGAGACAGAATTGGTGGGATCTCGTTGAGATCATAGAGTAATCTGACTAGATTACTCGTATGGGAAATAAATACAAACAACAATCAGAGGCTACGGCCTAAGTCAATCGTGCGCGATTGAACTTCACTGATTAAGCCACGGCTTTAGGTAGTTGTGCGCAACTGGCCTTGATCAGTGGATTGTTTGGCTTTTGGAGCAACCTACTCTGCTTAAGCAGTGACGTTGCTTAGCCACAGTCCTCTGGATCTCTGCTTTGTGATAGCAGTCTTTGTGTTGGGTTTAAGAACAGCCAGTGGATGGGCTAGTTCGGCCTAAGCATGTGCTCTGCCTGCAAGTAATATAACCAGTGGAAGGTTAATTACTCAGCCTTAGTACATGGCCAGTGTAGTAACTTGGCACAGGGATTGGTATACTTGGCAGAGGCAGAAGATGAATTGCAAGTAATATAACCCCGTCGAGGGCGCTGCCCTCGAACTCCCGCCTAGGGGCGCTGCCCCTAGGAACCCCGCTAGGGGGCACGGCCCCCTAGAACCCCCACCTGGGACCCCCGGGGTACGCTTGTGCGTTGTGGGTGCAAGACCAATTTTTGGTTGCTAAGTTTAGATTGTTAATCTATGCTTCTTGTCATGATTGTGAAAATAGTTTCACTAATTTGTGGTTTGTCATTTCTCAAGGTACGATGACAAAGAACAATGAGACTCCAAATATGGGAAGCTCGAGTGCTGCTACTCCTCTGCATGGAGTCCCCTCGATACCGATGTCCCATGTTGATAAGCTTGGGAAGTTTGGTCCAGGGGTTGATTTCAAGAGGTGGCAACAGAAGATGATGTTCTATCTGACCACTCTCCATCTCGCTGGGTGCTTGTCTGAGGATGCCCCAATTGTTGCTGAAAATGAGAAGGACAACCAAAAGCGACAGGCTCTGGATCAGTGGAAGAATGCTGATTATCTGGCCAAGAACTATGTCTTGAATGCTCTTGATGACTCGTTGTACTCTGTGTTCAATGAGGCAGAATCAGCCAAGGAACTGTGGAAATCCTTGGACAAAAAGTACAAGATCGAGGGGGCTGGGCCTAAGAAATTCGTGGTGGGCCGCTTCCTTGATTATACTATGAGAGATGAAAGGCCTGTGACTGAACAGGTCCAAGAGCTCCAGATGTTGATCAATGAAATCAAAGCAGAAGGGATGTTATTGCCTGAGCCATTTTTGGTGGCTGCTATCATCCACAAGCTTCCGGGAACTTGGAAGGAGTTCAAGAGTTATCTCATGTTCAAGAACAAGGAGATGACGTTGGAGACTCTCTTCTATAAGCTCAATGTCACGGAAGGAAACCGGGCTAGAGAGATTGCTGCCAAGGAGGACGAAATGGCAAAGGTCAATATGGTGGAGCATGGTCGTCCCTCCTCAAGTGGTGTGAGAAAGAACCAACATGACAAACGGTCTAATAAGCAGAAGGGCAAGAATGTCCATCTGGGACCAAAGGGTGGTGTCGCTAAGAAGCCCAAGGAGAAGTTCCAAGGGAAATGCTTCAATTGTGACAAGTTTGGCCATAAAGCATCAGAATGCAAGAAGCCACCTCGTCCACAAGCGCATATTGCAGAAGCCTCGGGAGGTAATTCTGAAATGAACTTCTCAGCTATGGTATCTGAGGTGAACATGGTGGGCTCAAATCCACGGGAGTGGTGGATTGACACTGGGGCTACTCGCCATATCTGCTGTGACAAGAAGATGTTCACGTCACTTGAGCCGGTTAATGGGGAGAAGCTGTTTATGGGGAATTCAGCGACCTCAGATATTACTGGTGAAGGAACAGTGGTCCTGAAGATGACTTTGGGGAAGACATTGACCCTGAACAAAGTGTTGTTCGTGCCAGACATTCGCAAGAATCTGATATCTGGCTCTCTGCTGAGCAATCACGGCTTTCGCATGGTGTTTGAATCAGATAGGGTCATTTTGACTAAAGCTGGATCATATGTAGGGAAAGGTTATATGGCCGATGGACTGTTCAAAATGAATGTAATGACTGTTATCCCTACTATTAATAAGACAACTGCCCCAGTTGCTTATGTGCTTGAGTCTTCCATTTTGTGGCATGGTAGACTAGGTCATGTTAATTATGAATCTATGCGTAGATTAGTTAACTTGGACCACATTCCAGCTTTTCATATTGATACAAATCACAAGTGTGAAACTTGTGTCGAAGCAAAGTTAACTAGAACTTCGTTTCAATCGGTTGAGAGAAGTACCGAACCGTTGGGGCTAATCCACACTGATGTGTGTGATTTGAAATATGTCCAAACGCCAAATGCAAACAAGTATTTCATTACTTTTATTGATGATAGCACGAAATATTGCTATGTATACTTGCTAAAAAGCAAGGATGAAGCGTTGGATAAATTCATTCTCTTTAAGAATGAGATGGAGAACCAACTTAGCAGTAAGATTAAGGTGGTGAGAAGTGACCGAGGTGGTGAATTTGAAACACCGTTTGGGAATTACTGTGCTAAACACGGTATTATTTACCAAACCACTGCACCTTACTCGCCTCAGCAGAACGGAACTGCAGAGCGCAAGAATCGCACATTAAAAGAAATGATGAATGCTATGTTGGTTAGTTCTGGGTTGCCTTAGAACATGTGGGGTGAAGCGGTGTTGACCGCTAACTATCTTTTGAATTTAGTGCCCCGCAAAAAGTTAGACAAAACACCTTATGAGTTGCTCAAAGGTAAGAAGCCTAACTTTAAGCACTTGCGAGTGTGGGGGTGTCTTGCTAAAGTAGCAATACCTCCTCCTAAGTATGAGAAGATAGGACCGAAGACCGTTGACTGTGTGTTCATCGGTTATGCACACAATAGTAGTGCATATCGGTTCCTTGTGTATGAGTCTGGAGTACCAGATATACACAAAAACACTTACATGGAGTCTATAAATGTGTCATTTTTCGAGCACATTTTTCCGTATAGATCCATTGGGGAGTCCAGTTCAGTGAAACGGACTTTGCATCCTGCTAACCATAGCAGTGGAGACCAAGAAAAGGAAGTTGATGTTAAACCCAGACGTAGCAAGCGTGCTAGGACATCAACGTCCTTTGGTCCAGATTTTCTAACTTATTTGTTAGAAAGTGAGCCTCGGACTTACAAGGAAGCTGTAAGCTGTCCTGAAGGTCCTTTGTGGAAAGAGGCCATTAAAAGTGAAATCGACTCCATTCTACAGAATCATACGTGGGAACTGGTGGATTTACCACCTGGTTGTAAGCCTCTGGGCTATAAGTGGATCTTCAAGAGGAAGATGAAAGCAGATGGGTCGATCGATAAGTACAAAGCTAGGCTTGTCATTAAAGGCTATAGGCAAAAAGAGGGCCTAGATTACTTTGATACTTATTCGCCGGTCTCAAGGATCAATTCCATTCGAATGATAATTGCTATCGCAGCTTTGCGAAACCTTGAGATACATCAGATGGATGTAAAAACAGCTTTCCTAAATGGCGATTTAAGAAGAAATCTATATGGAACAACCTGAGGGTTTTTCCGCACCAGGCCAAGAGAGGAAAGTCTGTAAGCTTGTTAGATCTCTGTATGGTCTAAAGCAAGCTCCAAAACAATGGCATGAGAAGTTTGACTATGCAATGTTGTCTAGTGGCTTCCGCATCAACGAATGTGACAAATGTGTTAATGTCAAGAACACTGATGAAGGATATGTCATTTTGTGTCTCTATGTATATGATATGCTCATTGTTGGTAGTAATGACAGGGTCATTCAATCTACCAAAGATATGTTGAACTCTAAGTTTGACATGAAGGATATGGGCCTTGCAGATGTGATACTAGGTGTCAAGATCACCAGAACATCTGATGGACTTGCGTTGTCTCAAGACACACTACGTTGACAAAATTCTTGAACAGTTCAATCAGTCTGACACAGGCATCGCAAAACCCCCGTGGACGTTAGTCTCCATTTATCCAAGAATGGGGGGGAAGGGGTGTCCCAATTAGAGTATTCTCGGATAATTGGGAGCCTCATGTACTTGATGAGTTGTATAAGGCCTGATATAGCCTACTCAGTAAGCAGACTGAGCAGATACACGAGTAATCCAGGACATGATCATTGGAAGGCGATAGTCAGAGTACTACATTATTTAAGGTATACTCGTGATCTGGGGTTGCACTATGCCAGATATCCAGCAGTACTAGAAGGGTACTGTGATGCGAATTGGATATCGGATATGAAGGACTCAAAATCCACGAGTGGATATGTCTTCACGCTTGGTGGTGCAGCAGTTGCTTGGAAATCTTCTAAACAGACGTGTATAGCACGGTCTACAATGGAATCTGAATTCATTGCTTTAGATAAAGCAACTGAAGAGGCCGAGTGGCTACGACAGTTTCTGGAAGATATTCCAAGATGGTCAAAACCAGTGCCAGCTATTAGTATCCACTGTGATAGTCAAGCTGCGATTGGTAGGGCTTTGAGTGCCAATTATAATGGTAAGTCTAGACATATACGTCGAAGACATAATACCATTAAACAACTGCTCTCAAGTGGGGTTGTCACAATTGACTATGTGAGGTCAAAGGACAATATTGCGGATCCGCTAACCAAAGGGTTATCTCGAGAGCTAGTTGAGAAAGCATCGAGAGGAATGGGGCTAAAGCCAATACGCTCATAGTTACCGTGAGGGTAGCCAACCTAGCTGACTGGAGATCCCAAGATCTAGGTTCAATGAGACTACTTTTTGCGTGTATTCGAGGACGATCACTGAGGAGACGAGGTTTCCTACCCATTCCTGTATAAGATGTAGAACAGTGATACCTGTAAAGTGAAAAAGGTTAAGCGTTGCTTTTAATGACTCTTATGCGTCGGAGATGCCGAGCGGGGTATAACAGGATACCTTTTATAAGAAGGTCACCTATGTGAGTATGAAGTGGGGCCGCTTTTGTGAGAATTCGGGCAAAATTCTCGAGAAAATACTTGCAGAACCAGGAAGGGGGGTGTCAAGGCCGAAATGAACCCAACAGTGAGAACTGAACTACGTCAGGAGAAGTCCTGTGTGACGTCTGTTGTCTAAGTTTACACCAGCGACGGAACAGTTCAAAGCAGGACTGCACACTGGTCTGTCAGTAAACTCGATAGGCTATCACAAGGGAAGGTTCAAGGCCAAAAGCTACCTATCCTATGCAGGACCTATCTGTTGTCTCTCTTTCTAGGTCAGCATTATAGTTTGCATTAGAATGCATGCCAATTTCATTCATGGGGGGGATTGTTGGAATTTTGACAATTCAATGTGAATGAATTTGTGCACATGGGTGGCTTCAATGTGAATGAATTGTGCACATGGGTGGCTTCCCATTGTAGGCTACCTAATCTTCCTCATTTCACACTAGAAGTCACCATTGTGGGCTACCTAACTTTCCCTCTTTCACACTTGGAGTTTCTCCTATAAATAGGTCACTCCTCATTGTGTTTTGCATAGAGAAAAACAATCCAATTCATTCCTACAAATTTCATTTGAGTCAGGAAGAGAGACAGGCGTTAGTTAGTTCGCCAAGGCGGTCGACGGTGGTGTTTCGTCGGCTCGTGGTTCTACCCGTTGTATCCTGGGACGAAGACGTCGGTTCAACCTACAACACCCACGGTAGGCGGCGAATCTTTGTTAAGGAGAGTGTGGTTACACACGACTCGGCAGTTTCCAATCTACTGTTTGTATCTCTGTTTCGATTCTATTATTTTCGGTTCATGTAATTTGTTTACATTTTGTTCATGTTTAATGTTATAAAGAGAATTTGTTCTTTGGATTTGTGATTGCCACTATAATTTCTCCAACATGTTGGTGGGTATATATGGAGGCGTTGGCGGTAGGGATGGTGGGTCGATGGTGGAGGACTGGTGCGGTGGCGGTGGGAAGAGGAAGGGGTTTTGGGGCAGAGCTGAGAGAGAGAGGATTTTTTTTTTTGTTTTGTTCTAGTCAGTCCTTGTGGTGGGCCCTAGTGCCATGTGGCACCTTGATAGAATGACACATGGGGGGTGTGGTTTGGGGCATGTTTTTCAGGGGAATAATGATACAGACACACCCTTTCAGCCACACTCTACCACACTCTCACTCACATGTGAGTATGTGGACCACATGTGGGGACCACCCATATGTGAGTAAGGGTGTGGTAGAGTGTGGCTGAAAGGGTGTGTCCGTTTCATTTTTGTTTTCAGGGTGTGTATGTAGCATTATTGAATCTAATGTCTATCTATCTACTCTACTCCCTCCATTCCAAAATAATGTTCCACTACGAAAAGTAATGTCATTTTTCAAATAAAAAAATGAACTACTTCCATAAATCATTTTTCGAATTTTTTCGCACCAAATTACTTTAATTCGGTGCAAAAATTTTTGAAAAATGATACACGAAAGTATTTCATTTTTTTATTTAAAAAATGGTAAGAGAAAGAGAGTGAGGCTCTTATTTAGAAACGGAGGGAGTAACATATAAAGGGTGAACATCATTGATGTAACCACTTTTTGAAGCTGTGTTGCACTTTTGATTTCCTAAAATGCCCAATAGAACAGCTTAACAAATGTTGAAAAAAGAGCAAACTTGTAAAGTATCATGGAAGTTTCCAAAGACATTAGCATCCATACACTTCACAATCAGCCAGATTTACCCCCCATATTCTCTAATATTTTAGTCCCCAAAACCCTAAAAACCTTCAACTCCCTCAAAGAAAATTCTACAAAACCTCAAACACTTCAAAATCCTCCTTAAGCATTAAAAAATCCAAGTTTCTCAACCAAAAACCCACCTCCAAACTGTTTTTCAAGATAAAATCACCAAGGAGCATTTGTTCAAGCTAAAAACGTAAAAAACTTTTCTCAATCACTGTTTCGAAACCCTGAGGGGAGCCATTGGGCGCGGGCCAGCTCCTCATACTGATCCTGAGCCCAACTGGCCTATATTGCAAAATAACAAAAGAGGTTCAAAACTTCTAAAAGCCCAGAAACCTTCTTAAGCGCTTAGTTCTCTTTCGTTGGACTTACTCTGTTTTCTCATATTGGATAAGTCTAACATGTCTCTTTCATTTTCGTTGCCTACTGTTTACTTTAAAATAGTTCATAAAAGTTCTATTTACTTTCTGAAAGCGGTTTAGAAATCTCGAGTTTCTGTTTTAGAAACTAACATAGGAGTAATTTGTAGGTACGTTCTGGCCCTTCTAAAACCAAAAATCAGTTTGTTTTCAATTTGTTGAGAGCTGAACTCTCAAGATCAGTTCCTGAGCGCTCAATTGTGGTGCTAAGTGCTTAGACATGGTTTAGCGTTCAAGAGTACTTTATGGGCAACTTTTCAGGATATGTAGTATCACTGATTGGAGAAACATTTGCATTTATGTAACAAACTAGACTGGGAAAATAGAGGAAATTCCTTTCGTTGGTACAAATGGTGCAATTGCATGCCTATCAATGAGATGACCAACTATAGTAAGACCCATTTTCTCAGTTGTTGCAACTACGTACTATTAATTGAGAGTTTGTATAAAAAAATTTCGTGATTGTTCTGTTGTCAACTCTACACAAGAAAGGTTAAAGCTTCAAATTAACATGTGACTAACATATGAGCCAAAAGAAGAAACATAAGCATTGCCGATAAAAAGAAAAGAAAAGAAAATTGAGCATTATTGAATTTTTTTTATAGGCAGCATTACTGATTTCTTAGAAGTCATTTTGCAGCAAATGGGACCAAAAAAAGAGGAAATTTGGTTCTAGAAAATGGCATACGAACCCACATAAGGGAAAAGAAGCTTCCAACTTTGTATTGCAAATTGCAATTACCATGAGCCCATGCAATTTTATGTTTGAGAATTGAAATAATTACAAACATCTGTTCTCTTCCTCACTCCTTTCGTGAATAGCCTCTTATCGTTTCATCATGTGACTTTTAATCATGGTATTACAAATAATAAATCGATCCAATTTGCAAAAAATAATACTCTAGTATTAACACATCTAACAAGAAAAAAGAATTAAAAAAAACTTGGTCAGTACAATTGTAAAGTTGTGAACTCTTCAAAAAAATAAATAAACTAATGAGTATGAGATAACGTGCGAAGCACGTTGGATTAATGCTAATATTTGTAGACATGAACCCTGTATCTAGCTACAAACCATATTTATGTGATTAGCGACCCAAACCTAATTGGCCTTTTGAATGTGTTAGGAATTCTAACTCCGATACATGTGTTCATGTGACCCTTTGTATTTAGATTGAATTTCCACTATAGTATTTTAATATTTTGAGTATTTTTGCTAGTTAAAATTTGAGTACGAGAATACCGAAAATTTCAAAATTACCAAAAAAAAAGGAAGAGCATTTATAGTGGAAACTCGGCCTAATCACCATTATGTTAACTCGCGTGTATATATCTACATATGTAGAGAGGGGAGCGAATAAACAGCCTTTATATATGTACATGTGTATGTGTATATCGAGAAGGGGAGGTAAGCAGTAAACTTTGTCCTCTCAATTCACCAAGAACAAGAGTTTCCTCGAGAAAATTTGTTGCTCAATCCATTAGGGCCCTTGGTTATTTTACCTTGCTACTCAATTTCCATTGTAAAAATAGTTGTTACTAATTTATAAACATTAGTAGTTTATTAACGTTTGCTTCTCTTTCCATTGTTTTATTAATCTGTTTTTTTTCGTCAAACGCATCCTGGATTTCACTTTTAAGAAATGCTAGTCACACATCTAAGGGGTGATTTGGCTAAATCCAAAAAACTAGTTTTTTGGTTTTTTTGATTTTGTCTTTATTCAAAAAAATTTTGCATTTGTTAGTTTTTGGTCGATTTTTTGTGATTTCTTGACTTGTCTCGACGAGAGGAATCTAAAAAGTATAAAATTATTAGCCAAACTTAAAATTTTGTGAATAAAGACGAAAAATTTAGCCAAAAAACCGGTTTTTTGGATTATTCTTCGTCTTTATTCACAAAACTTTAAATTTGGCTAATAATTTTATACTTTTTAGATTCCCCTCGTCGAGACAAGTCAAGAAACCACAAAAAATCGACCAAAAACTAACAAATGCAATTTTTTTTTGAATAAAGACAAAACCAAAAAAACCACAAAAACTAGTTTTTTCAATTTACCCAAACCACCCCTAAGTTTATCTCAATTCTTACATTTTCTTTCTCCAGTGAGACTTTTCCATTAGTGTTGTAGGTTCAACGATCACTTGTGAGAGAAATATAAGAATGAGCGTGCACTCGAATGTGTCCTCAACGTTGCTCTAGTTAACTCGTAAAAAACAATTGGTTGTTGCAACTCTCTCAAAGTACAGGAGGTGCGATTAATTTTTTTTTTTCCATGTAACCAAAGGAAAATAAAATTTGGCCAGGCTCGTTTGGGGATGGACTACGGTGATTAGCACAACATATTGAGTTTGAAACTTGATAATTTCTTAAGCCATACTGGATGAGAGAAATTTCAGATAAATTTCCTAATTTCATTCTGGATAGCCCTTTGATGGTAGAAGATCTTCTGTCCTATCCATTCGCACTGTTTATCCGAGCAATCAACGGCTCGAATGCCATCTTGCCTCCGAATAGATCTGAGCCGTTCATGGTTATTTGTGAATCCGAGTCATTGATTTCTCAGATGGATAGTGCGGATCAGTAAATCGACTCTAAATAAAACCGCATTGATTGGATTGGAAAGAAGAAGAATAGTTGAGCTGCTTGTAAATCGACTCAAAATAAATACAGTAATAAAAAAAGGTGGGGCCTACATTGGTCCGTCAATCGACTCGCGCCCCTACTTGACTTGCTACCTACTATAGTTCCTAGTCGCTCAGTTCACCTCTTTCAACCACCCTCCCCAAAAATGCTCTCCGCCACCTCCACCACCACCGCCCTCCTCCTACTCCTCCTCCTTCTCCACTTTACTCCCTCCCTCCAAACCCCCACATCCACCACCACCCCAATCCCAGGCCTCGACTCCTTCTTAACCCAACAAGCCCGCCTCGACCCCCAAGCCACCAACGACTCCTTCCTCTCTCTCCCCTCCTCCCTCAAAACCCCCCTCTCTCTCTCCGCCTCCATCTCCTCTTCCTCCCTCCTCTCTCTCCTCCACCTCTCCGTCCCCCTCACCGTCACCCTCGTCGGCCCCTCCTTCACCTCCTCCTCCCCTTCCCTCCTCCACTCCTTCCTCTCCGCCTCCATCTCCTCCGACCACTTCCACGTCACCTCCCCCTTCCCTCCCAACCACCACCAACTTGCCCTCTCCCACTCCCTCCACCTCGACGTCTCTCTTTCTTCCCCTTCTCTCTCCTCCCTCCTTTCCGAAACCCTAAAACATCAAATCTCATCCACCCCTTCCTCTCTCCGATCCCCAAACACCCTCTCCATCCCTTACTCCTCCATTGACCAGATCATCAAACAAGACTTCGAAAAACAGAAACCCGTCCATGGGTTTTACATCTATTTACTCAATCTGGGCCCGCAGTCCAAACCCTACGCTTACAATTACGGTTTGGGAGATTCCTCCCCTTCTTTCACTAGATGTACGGGGACTATCTGGGCCGGAAAAGATCGGTATGTATGGATCGATCTGGCCGCCGGACCAGTTGATTACGGGCCGGGTTTGTCCGGCGACGGGGTGGTTCCAACGGGTGAGTTTCATCCGCTGACGTCACTTCACGGTCGACCCAAATCACAGAAAGTGTTATTAGCTGATTTGGCTTCTTTAGTTTGGAGTGCTTATCAGGTACTAATCGTGCCTTCTTTGAGAATCCCAGTTCCTTTTGAGAATTCATTGATAGTTGAGTTCATTCATATATCCGCAAATAAGGACAGTAATACCGTTGGTTTGGACTTCAAATCGATCGAGAAGACTTTCATGGACGAGGTCAATGAGGGTGGATTGTTATTAGGTGATCAGTCGTTGAGTTTTAGGAAATACGAGGTGGGTTATTCTCAGTGTTCTATTTGTTCTTTAGCCGTTTCTAGGGCTATAACTTCGTATACTTCTAGGTACTTGTTTGATAACTACACCTTGATTGTGAGTGAGTACTTGGATTCGAAGCGTCTGCATCATATATTGTCAGAGTCGGCTGAAGAGTTCAGGAGGGTGGCCGGGTTGCCAGAAGAGGATTTTGGCAGGGTTCTTCCTGTTTATGTTTTCGATTTGGATTTCAATTCGATACTGTTGCTTGATCGGTACCACCAGTCGGTCTCGTTTAAAGACATGGTTATTGCGGTCAGGACTAAGAATACTCATACCGTGAGCGATTATAGTTGTAATGGTCGTCATGTGTTTACTCAAACAAGGGAGCTTGAGAGGCCTCTTGTGGGTTCCATTTTACAGAGTATGTGGGGGGTTTCGCCCACTCATATTAATTGGAGCCCTAGGCATAATAACACACTGGTGGATTATACATGGAGCGTTGGGCAAACTCCATTTGGGCCATTTTCTGAGATTTCATCACTTTCATTCGTGCAAAAGGATGCTGCGCGGAGGAATGTCCTTTTGACGTCGTTGAATTTCAGTATCACCAGTGCCATTGAGGTACTTGAATCTGTAGCAGCACACGGCGGGGAGAGAAAGCTTCTTAAACGGAGTCAACATACGGAATTTATACAAAGGTGGAATTTGTTCAAGTACAAGATTGACAAAGCGGTTTCTTCCTTGTCCCATTTGGATTTTGAGATGGCTTTGTATTTCTTGAGATCTTCTGATTATGACATGTATGCGATCCACGCTATTGCTTACCAGGCGTCCCAAGAGATCGAGGCATCTCTTGTCTGTTTCAAGGACCCTCCATTTCCATGGGCATCAGTTTCAATGTCTGCCGTAGTTTTCTTCGCTGTCGTTTATGTTTATGTGAAAAGGGACAAGTTTTTCAGCAACAAAAGAAAGCAGTTTTGAGATTCTCAAGCAATTGAGGATTGTAATTCTTGAACATGATTTTGCACATGTGTTTCTTTGGCAGAGGTAAGTTGGAAGGCACCTTCAGAATCAGTTCAATAGAATGTACTGTAGTTTAATTAGCAAACTGACCTATTTTCATTGTTTTCAGTTTCTTATAAATTGTCAGCTTTACGCTTTAACTTCGCATCGGATGATCTTTATATTTTGAAGTTGTCGGCAACTTTTATGCGTATTGATACTCATAAAAGTATATTTTCTTGGATAGAATTCTTGAGGTACTTCTATGGCTATTTGGTGAAGATTGCCCAATTGCTACTTTAGAGTATGTAAGGTACTTCTATAGCTATTTGGTACCAATTTTGTAGCTATTCTTTCAAGTTAACACTTTTATTTTCTTCGATAGAATATGTAAGGTACTTATATAGCTATTTGGTGATGATTGCCTGATTGCTACTTCAAAACTATGGCATTCAATAGTTTGATATCTTGTCGCATATTGACTAATTGTTGCCTGAGACTAGTCTATAAGCCTAGACAGTCTCTTCCGTCATGGTTAATTGATTTTGAGTTGGATGCTTTAACATGGTATTGGAAGAAGGCTTTGCTCAATTGTTTGTGCCTTAGGTACATCTTATTTTGTTGTGATCCTTATGTTATAGATCGTTCCTTTATGTCTCCGCGTGATACGTTAGGGGTCACACTTGCGGAGGAGTGCTAGCTTGTCCGCATCGATTAATTACTACCTCCCAAACTAAAAAGTATATGAGTCTGGATGGTCTCTCCACTAATTGACAGTTATTTTTGTGTTTGATGCTTTAACACAATACTTCATTTGAAACTTTACATCCTCATTGTCCACTTTCTGCAGCGCTGACTTCCAATGTCTAATGGAGTCAAGTTATTGATTTTGGTTTCTGATGTCAGAATCTGATGAGGTGGTTTGACAGGTTACAGATATAGGTGTGTTATTCGCCTCAACGCATATAACATTCTAGTATTGTATCAGGGAACTGGGAAAATTCTTTTCAATGTTTTGTTGTGTCTCACCATATAATATTCCATCCATTCATTCATGTATTCCTGGTGATTTATCTTTATCCCATAAAATTTCACAAGCTTTGGTAATTTAGGCTGCACATGACTTTGAGTTGAGGACGCTTCTTTGCTTTTCTGTTGAAGAACTATCTTGACATCTGAGAGTTATCCCCTTGGGCTTCTGTGTTAGGTATATGTTGTGTCTGCCAGTTTTCTATTTGGTACATGGTATTGGCAATCTAATTTGCAGGTATAGTTGAAGCTGATTAGCTGCAGTTTATTGTTTTTCCTTATGATTCGATAGTTTGGGAAAGAAGTATACAGATTTAGGGGTAGAGATAGGAAAGCAAATCCCTTACTACTCCATGTAAGGCCTTCAGAACAGGTAATGCTGATAGAGCATGGTCTAGTTGTTTTGTTCAGAATTGGGATTGTTTCACCCATGATAGAAGGCATTGAATCGTACTCGAGACGAAGTTACTATCTTTAGTCTTGCGTTACATTGACAAGCTATGTTACGCTGACTCGGATATGGGTATTGGGTGAGAGTAGGTGTGTATCGAGGTTGCCTAATGTCTATCTCAAGTACATGGGGGTATGCCGAACTATTGGGATTCCATTTCTTATCATACTTTGTTTTCTCGGGTTAATACTAGGAGTATTACAAAGCATGTTTGGACATTTCATGCGAAGTGTAGGAGTGTCACGCATCCACATGTTGGACATAGATCCCCTATCTTTATCGGAGTGTCACTCATCGACGTGTTGGAGTTGGACATAGATCCCCTATATTTATCGGAGTGTCAAGTGTCATGACAAGGATATTTTATACGTTTAGAAGGATCTATGTAACATAGTTGGTAAGTGTTAGACAATAACATGGATTTTGACATTCCTAATTTTGTTAAGTTATTCATCAGATACTGTAAAACAGTTTTGATGATGTTGTTTGTATTTCTGGAATAGATATCCTGGATATGTAAGTAAGGAACCATTGAAGCTATTCCTTGTACCTTGGGCTTAAGCATTTTGGGTAATATGGTGTGGCTTGTGATTTACATGGTGCATTTACAAGTGTTTATCATAGTAACTTGTGTAGAGGACTGTGTGGGCTCAGGCCAAAGAAAGGACCCAGTAAAGCCGCGGTGAGTCTAGCTGCTAGGGAAAATACCCGGGCATAGCCGTGATGACTCTAGTGCAGGGATGGCAATTCAACCCGCCCCGCTCCGAACCCGCCCTACCTTGCCCCGATAGGGTAGGTTTTTTTCTATTTTTTTGGGTTATGAGTAGGGGCAGGGGTATGGTCACCCCGCCCCGATATTACCTGCCCCGACATATTTACGTATGTATAATTATATTTATATATATGAAATTATATTTTCTCCCTTAGATGCATCAACTGTTATTTGTATTCTTACAATTTTATTTTTACGACTAAAATACAACGTTAGATAGTAGATTTTAGTTAAGTTGTGAAAGTTATTTTGTGAACTCTTATCATTTTTGTTCACTAATATTGGAGTCTAAAATTTACTTTACCAATATGTGAAAAAAATAGGGGTGGGGCGGATAAACCCGATACCCGACAGGGGCGGGGGCGAGGGTACTCATAAATTACCCGGTCGGGTTAGGGGGTGGTTCGGGAATTTTAGGGTCGGGGCCGGGATCACCAAAACCCGCCCCAACCCGCCCCGTTGACATCCCTACTCTAGTGCTCAACCTCGCGAGCGTAAAGTTGGAGAGATTGCTAACACCCGTCCTACATCAGAAGTCTACATAGATTTGTGCTTGTCGAGCATCATGACATGCTCTTAGAAATGTTGGATCAAATCATCAAATAAGCAGCAAACATTATACCTTACCAATGAGGGAGTCTGTCCCTGCTTTCTTGTTCTTTTTATCCCCTTGTCCTGTTTTCTAAATAGCAGCATCTTTTATAGTTTTAGCCACTTTTTTTCAATCCAAAAAACCGTTTTCCGCTTATTAAACAGCAGTTTTTTCGTAAATTTTTCACAAAAGCTTCCTCCTGATTCAAAAATTATTTAAGATAGAAATGTGATGTGGTTGTAAATGGACGAATCACATCACACTTCTGGCTTAACCAACGTGACGAGGCTTACCCAAGATTAAGAATTCAAATCAAAATTGCGGAAAAGATTTCTTTAATAATTACAAAACATGGCATTGCCAGTTTATCTATTACAAAATTGTGTGGTCACCCATTTTCCCTCCTTTCTCACTTCATCTGACTCCCCATTCATGGCCTTCCTTTTCTGCTCCCTTGCTTCTCATCTTATCAACACTGTAAACTTCCTCTGCTGAGCGAAAAAACAGAAAACATCGCAAAATTCTTTGACGAACACTTCAAACTTAACAGGCAACACCAGGCCTGCAACCACCGAGGACACCAGAGAATCGGGTAAGGCGCACGACTGCTCTCCCAGGCCTCGCTTGGAGGAGGTCAAGGGTTCCCAGTCTTTTAGCCCCATTAGGGTCTCCAGATTGAACAAAGAAGGCTCCATTTATGAACATATCTGCCTCTGACCTCCATGTCCATTTGCTCCACTCGGCCTCGGTGGCATAATCCCTATGCGTAACCTGTACAATCCAAGGCAAATGAAAGATCAATGATACTAATATTTACCACATTTCATCTTACCGACGTCCTACTGCATCGCGTTTTAGCATTTCAGTACCTGTTTGAATTCAGGTCTGTCCGGGGCAATGAACCGGTTGCCCTGGCTAACGAGGGTAGCGTGGTGGCTGCCGCCGATGGCATACATTTCCCAGTGAGTGTAATCGTTGTTGACCACATGAACGATTCCTGATCTGACTCTCGGCATTCTTTGAACTAGCCTTTTGCCGAAATGGTTATACGCAACTGTAATTCGCATGGAGTCATCCTCCTCGGTCGTATCGCTGGCACCAAACAGCAACACCTGCAGTACATCATTGCATAACCATATATAACATCAATAACTATAAAGTACTAGATAATTTTATACACATCATCAGCCGGCTCTGAATGCCGTAATAGCTTTGTTGGCTTATGCCATAACCCGGCTCTGAATGCGGGTATAGTCAGTAAACATGTTTACCTTGTCATGATCAGTCCAGTGACAATTCGAAATGGTGATGGCGGTGGATCCTTCAATAGCATCAACAATGCCGTCGGCGCATTTGTGCATGGACAGATGATCAATCCAAATATTCGAAGCCCCAAAGATCGAAACACCGTCGCCATCGGCCACCGTCCTGAGCCCAACATGGTCGACGGAGTCTCGGATCATTCCCCCATTAGTCACCTTAATATCGTGTATGTAAATGTTGTGGATGATGACGTTCCTGACAAATTGGACGGTGATGCCCGCACCATAAGCGATGTGGACCTTAGCTCCGCGGCCGTCGATCGTCTTGTCGCTCTGCATGAGCAGCTCCTGCTTCAAAGTGATCGTCATGCTGGTCTTGAATATGATCCACAGTGGCTCCTTTTGTTTCGGGATTTGGACACCAACGATTGCAAAATAACATATACGAAGTGTCATTCATCGGTTAAACTATTGGAATAGCATGAATCAAGTATAGCAAAAGCCAAAATATACCAATGTTGTACTGGTTCGGTGACATTTTGCCACAATCTCAAATCAAGACAATTGTATTTAAGGGCAGAACCAGGAGCCTAATCTACCCTGAGCTAACCAAAGTTTTGAATATTGTCTCGGGCATGATACCGTTTTTATTACTTGTACGGTATGTATTGGTGCCGTGCGATATCGGGTACCGTGTCGGATTACTCATTTCAGATTAGTATTGCCAAAGTTCTTATATATACCTATATCAATGATGTTGTTGGAGTGTCCATTGTGTAATAACTTTAAGGACTTAAATTTTCTCTTTCCAATCATTTTCTTATCCCCAAAGCCCTTTTTTAACTCTGAAGAAAAAATTTGGGAAGAAAAAATCTTCATTATAAAAACTACAAAATCGATTAGGAGCAGTTTCGAAGAAGGTGTCAAGACAGCAGGAAAAAGATCTTTGACTTCCTACCTTTGACCGGCGTTCAAGAAAAATCATGGCTACAATAGTTATAGAAGAAAGTTTCGTTTTGATTTCCTATTCCTCCTCCTTTTTTTCCCTCAATTTTTCTTCAAGAATATGTTGTTTTCGTACTCGCTGGTACTTTTCGGAAATGGCCGGAATTCGCCAGTCCCAGTATTTTTTTTATTTTTTATTTTTTATTTTATTTTTTTCAGAAGAAGAAGTTAGGGTTGGGCTACGTTTGGACCAAGGGTTAAAATGAGTTGGGGCTATACAAAAAAATTGAGGTGCACTAAAATTTATTGCGCTAAAATTTTGCGTATAATTCTTTTTTCCCCTTTTTTCTACACCTCACATGTGCTATAGCCTACCTTAGCCCATGAAAGGTTCCGCCCTTTGATTGTATTAAATGGCTCGGATGGAATCGAAGAAATGGCAATGCCATCTTAGGCGCCAAATTTGGCAGAAAAATATTGCATTGCCAGCTTTTGGCGTCAACAAATGGAGATGGGTGGATTTAGATTTTGTTAACAAACTACCTCTCTAGGATCAACCAAGCCGTGGTCATAACAAATTCACAAACTTCTTAAAATTCTCCAAGTTCACAATACCTTTTGAATGACGGCGTGGCGGAGGGTACCGGGAATGGGGTTAACGACGTCGTTATCAGAAGGATTGGTGACGACGTAGATTTTTCCGGCCATGCCGCCGGTGGTGCCGCGGCCGAACCCTAGTGCACATGACGCCAGCTTCTTACGGTTGAGATGCCAGTTTGGGTCGCACCTCCAGCACCTGTCAATTGCGTTGGTGGCCATGCATTTGCCTCTGTACCTTCTCCTCAGAACTAGGCTTCTCCTAGTACTGGTGGCGGTGTCGTTTGATAAAGCCCTGCCACCATGAAATGTACACAAATGAATACAGTATTACTGTACTGGGATGAGTTTTCCGTTTTTAGCTAAAAATCCTAGACCTGCAAGAAGTGTTAAAACTCTTAAAAGTAATCTATGTAAGGAGAATGATTCGTCTCGAAATTTGTGTAGATTTCTAGTATTCCGAAACTAATTATTTTTTAGATTTTGGATCTCACATTGTAATTCATTCATAAATTTGATAAGAGATGTTTAGAATCTTTAGATGACGCGTGAAATAAATTTTACGAAGGATTTTATAAGTAAAAATATAATCGGAATTCAAAGTTCACATTTGGATATGATTCTTGGATTCTGCATTCTCTAGTTTGGTTTCCAAAATGTATGTGGCCGATTCTAGATTCGCTCCCAAACATCTAAAATGCAAAACTATACTATGTAAAATGCTAAAATTGGGTGGCCAAACACCCCCTTGATTTACAAGTAAAAGTTTTTATCAAGAGGCTTTTATTAGAAATATATATTCTAAATGATGCGTAGGGACATTTTCCTAAAAGGAAAATGCAAAAATGCCTAGAACATAGATGTCCGGATGTTGGAAGTTGGTTTACATGTGCATTGTGTAAGATTCATGTGTATTGGATGGCTCTAGATTTGTTTGTGTACAAATTTGTGATCGGATATCTGTGTCCATTGCTTTTTTTTTTTTTTTTGCGTCAATAATTGCAAATAATTTTTTCCACCATAGCAGGATCTATTGGACTTTCACAAATGGGGAAAAAAATAGAGAAAAGAATTACTCCATAAGGGCATCCTCATCAGCCACCCTAAAATGACTTTTCAGCTAATTTGAAGAGCCAAACCCCCCAAAACCCCCAAAAATCAGCCTCTCTATTCTCCCTCACCAAATTATTTTTGCTACAGTGCCTACTCAAATTTGAGTAGGCACTGTTCACGCACCAACTCATTTTTTATTGTTTTGCCGGTGGGCTTGATGGGAGACGGGAGACAGAGAGAGGGCACGTGGCTATGACCAGGAGGGGGGGCCATGAACAGTAGACGGGCATGAACACGCGTCAGACACAAACCAATGGTAATGGGGAAAAGTCCTCCAGGCCTGACACAAACCAATGGTTATAACCAACGGAAAAGTCGTCCACTTGCCTAACCAATGGGTATATGGGATTTTTTTTTTAATTATAGATTTGAGGGGAATAGTTTAATATAGTAAAATTTGAATAGAGAGTCTGATTTTTTGAGTTTTTGATAAAGTGGCTTGCTAAATTGTAAAAGGTGTTTTTGTGGTTAAATTTGATGTTTTTTTTGGTGAGGCTGATGAGGATGCTCTAAGCCAAGAGAAAATGATATCAAATTAGCAGCAGGGTTGGCTGTTGGCTAATCTATTGGACACTTACAAATGAAAATGTTCGTTCAATTCAGCCGCAGGGTTGCGGCTGTTGGCTTCAATGGCAGCCTTCTTCGCTTCCTCGGCTCGCTTTTGCCATACCTCATCAAAGTCGCTGATATTGGCATTGAGGGTTCGAATTATTGCAGCAAAAGTGAAAATCAAGACGAAGAAACAGTTGGGCTGCATTTTTGAGAAAATTGGAGTGAGCCTGATGGTGGTTTAAGGTCTAGGGGGTTCGAATCCTGATTTGCTGCTATGGGCTCGGGACCTCGCTAGACCAAACCGAATCAGACTCACTTCAATTGTTAGAGAGACATCCTGTTTATAGGCTTAAGGGAGTTTCAAACGAAGTGATTAGTATTTGTTGACATTGATTTCTTGAAATACTATTCCTAGGATTCTAAAATAAGCCATGACGAGCGACGAATGAGGGAGACGCTATATTTTGTTGGAGAGAGCGGAATTTGAGTGAGAAAAGAAAATTAACGGTGACGAATAGACATATATACTTCTTGACTAAGTCTTTACCGTAGTTGGACATTTTTTTTTTCCCCCCTCAATCTACCCAAATTAAAACAGTAACTGTTGGAACTTGTGGCTCATATGGAGAAGTACCAAGAAGTTCTGATGAAAGGTCAGATGCCGAGCGGAGCGGAGTGGAATAGAGTAGGGCCATATATGTACTCTCTATTGTAAAAACCTTACCCGATTTTGATCATAATAAACAGACTCGCTCTCGCTCCCGTGGAGGTACCCGGTTTTGGGAAACCATGTAAATTCCTGTGTTGATTGTTTTACTGTTTTCGTATTCCATTATTGTATGTGTGGTGATTTCTGTAAAAAGAACTATATGGTTGTAGTGTGGTATTCGAGCCGTTGATCGCCCAATCAATGGTCCAGATTTTATCTCGGCAATTGCATAATTCGAACGGACCATTGCCGAGATGTAATCCGAGCAGTTGACTATCGAGATCAACGGCTCGGTTGCCGCACTACATTGTAAGTCTTCCATCACCACATCATATACCTACGAGGCATGCTATTCAAACCAGGAAAGTTTTACAGAATGTAACAAGAAAATTCTTGAATTAAAAGGTTTGAAAATATGGATACATTAGCCCCCTCATCTCTGTTTTCTTGAAATACTTCTCGTCTCATTTACAGTGTCGTAAAAATTACATTCAAGTACTGAATCAACGAGTTACATATTTGAAAAAAAATAGTCATTTATGCACTCTCCTTTTTACCATTCGCACCCTTTCATAAGTTTGTCTTTTCGTACAATGTAGAAAAGTTACGACAAATAAAAAACAAAGAGCCGAGTGTGGACGGTAAAAAGAGGAGTCGGGAAACCGAAATTCCCTTCTCCAAATCCTAACATGGCCTTCCGGGAATGCAGCGAAGTGTGCCAGCAAAACGTGTGATCACATTGACAGCTTTTCCAGGCTGGGCTTTTACATTGGCTTTGCTCTCAAACCTTGAGAAGGCCTTGGAAGCCCCATTCGGATCTCCAGATTCCACAAAGAATGCTCCATTCACCATAAGGTCTCCCTCTGATCTCCATGTCCAATGCCTCCATACATCCTCAGTAGACTCCCTCTTTGTAACCTATCCCATTCCAACAAACAAAAAACAACAGGTCAGTGGTCCTTTTTGCGCAAAAAATACATAAACATTGCCCGTTACAAGGCCCGGAAACGGCTTGAATGCTTTGAAGAGGATGAGTTTCTAGAAGATGTGCCACATGGTGTTGGAGAATGGAATCCCGCAAAAGAGAATCAATTTGAGGTGAATAAAGTTGAAGGAAATGTAGCCGAGCAAAGCAGGCGTGAAGATCAGATGAATAGTGACATGATGGCATCAACAGAGGAAAAAGAAATTGAAGACATAAAAGAAACAGTTGTTGAAGCAGAGACCTCCGTAGAATAGGAAGAGGATGCAATCGAACAAGAAATCCGTGATAGAGTTGAAAAGTGATCGAAGGAAGAGAGTGGGACTATTGAAGATTAGAGAAAATGTGGAGATCCAAGTATAATTCTTGACGACAAAATTGTAAGTTAGTAAGTTGAATAGAGTTAAGGATTATGGACTTCAGCCATGTGAATTTGTTTGCAAAATCATTCTATTGAATTTTTTTTAATACCTCTTTTGCCCTCGGGTTGAGCGGGGCAACGAAGCGGTTACCCTGGCTGAGGATGGTCGGATTGCTACTCCCTCCGATTGCGTACATTTCCCAGTGCGTGTAATCGTTGTTGACGACGTGAAACAATCCCCATCGGCACCTGGGCATTCTCTGGATTAGCCTCTTTCCAAAATGGTTGAATGCAACCGTGACTTGCATCATCCCATCTTGTGGGTTTGAATCGCGTGCCCCGAATAGCATCACCTGCACCAAACCCAATTTACCATCTTGGATTAACAATGTCATTGCCCTTACGGACGCAACAATGCCAAAATTTCGCAAAAAGTGACGAGGAATTTGGAACGAAGAGAGTACCTCGTTATGATCAGTGAAGTGACTATTCGAGATGGTGATAGCAGTGGATCCCTCGATAGCATCAACAAGCCCGTCCATGCACTTAGCCATGGAAACATGATCGATCCAGATGTTGGACGATCCGAATATCGAAATCCCGTCTCCGTCGCTCCTCGTCCTTATACCCAGATGATCAACAGCATCCCTAACTAATCCCCCGCTTCCAACCATAATGTTCCTTATCCTGATGTTATGAATAATCACATTCTTCACGAATTGGATAGTTATCCCGGCCCCGTTCGCGATCATCACGTTAGCCCCGCGCCCATCGATTGTCTTGTCCCCCTGCATAGTTTAAGGGTAGAGTCAGGAATTTTGTTCGATAAGGTTAAATGTTTTTCAAATAAACGGCGCGGGGATAGGGGTGGATCAAAGAAGGGGCTGTAGGGGCATGGTTCCCCACTCAATTTTGTATAATTATATTTATAGCCTTATATTTCCAATAAAATTACTCCAAATTCCCTTTGTGGGGATATTATTCATATTTTTTCTTAAATTGCTAAATTTTCCCATTATTATTTTTGTTCACACACACCCTTTTTGTTAATTATAAGGAGAATTTACACAAAGTCGGCAATGTATATTGCTTTAATTTTGCCGACGAAAAATATGTATTGTTAAACAACTATAAAATATGAGTGAAATTCACAACTATTCTTCTTATGAAAAAGATTTTACTGCATGTTCCCCGCTAATGCAAATTTCTAAGTCCGTCACTGTTGTGGAAGATCTAAAATCCCGAGTTGTATAACATTACAATTCCATAAGAATTATTAATATTTTAATTTCTGAACATTTTATGGGGGTAATTATAAAAAATTTAACGCGGGTGATTTGGGAATATTCAAAACATTAAACATGACGACGCTAATAGACTATATTTTCCATAGAATTAATGTTACAAGCACTACGTAACTTACAAATTATTACACTAAGGTACCTCCGCCCTTACCTGCATTATGAGTTCTTGGGTCAACCTAATATTCATGCTATGCTTGAATACAATCCACAAAGGCTCCTTCTGAATTACGGCGTGGCGGAGGGTCCCGGGTTTAGGGTTCGAGCTGTCGTCAGAATTATCGGTCACCAAATAGAAATTTCCGGCCTTGCCACCGGTGGTCTTGTAGCCGAACCCAAGTGCGCAATCGGCTAGCCGCTTGCGGTTGTCTTGCCAATTGGGTTGGCACCTCCAGCACCTGTCAATTGGGTTGGTGGCCATGCACGGACCGCTATACCTTTTTTTACCCAAAAGGTGCCTCCCCGCGGTGCTGTTGCTTGGCAAATCTTCAATTAAGGTAGTTGCATTGCTCAGGTACGTTATGCTCCGTAACGTCCTGCACAACAAAACATGCATAAATTCGGATACAGATTGATTTTACGAATAAATTTCCCGTGTTGAAAAAAAAAAACGAAAAATATTGAAGGAAAATATTAATTCATGATTTGTTCATTGTTAGCGAAGGAGAATATTTTTTTTTATCACGTACCTGTGGACTTCTTTGTTTAAGGTATCGGTGACTTCTGAAGGGTCCGGTATGTAGGCTTTGAGGGTTGCCTCCCTCGCTTCCTCAGCTCGCTTTTGCCACACCTCATCGAAATCGGCAATGTTGGCCATCAGGGTCGGAAGCAATGCAGCAAATGTGAAAAACACGGCGAACCAATTGAGTTTTGTTGTCTCCATTTTGATTCGTATCGTTTGTTACCTTCAATTGTCAAATGTAGAATAAATTTGGTAACCCTAATGGTATAGGGCCGAGCTTGAGAATAAATTTGGTAACCCTAATGGTATAGGATCGAGCCCCGAGGCCCTTGGTGCTAACCTAAGAATTCCTAGCCAGGGGACGTATTCCTGCCACAGAATTACGTCCGAAGAAAAACAAATTAGAAGTCCGAGTTGTATGATTTGATGCGCAAAGAGCTGTTTAAATACTTTTCGCGGGAGTCTAAAACGAGATGCCAGAACGAGAATCGGGGGAAGACAGCATTCAAATTTCTATATATGTCTTCTTTGCAACTGGATTTGCTCCATTTTCCCCAGCTCTGTCCGAATTAAAGGGTGGGTTGACTACAATTACCAATAAAAGGGTTTGAATGAAAGAAGTCAAAGATAGAGTTCTTTTTGGAACTTTGCCCCTATCTCATAACTGTATTTGGCCCTAGATTTTCTCCGCTATGCGAAGAACTAGTCACAATTCTTCACGAATCAGGAGAAAACCCCTAACCCGGATCCTTAGACTCTTTAGCGGTCTCATTTTCTATCTTCTAAATAAGAATAACGAGACATCCCACAACAATATTATAGCCAACCCTTTGTTATGACTTTCTATTCAAAAATTGAAGCGACATATTTTAAAATTGGCAAAAACATAAAGGAATTATATTACATCGGGAGTAATTTAGCATTGTATGCTCGGTTAGAAAAACCACTTCTATAAATTACTTTTGTCGCTAAGTTTTTTAGTTGGAAAAGACGATCATTGCTTCACCACACCCAATTCATGAGTACACTCGGTTACTCATCCCACATATATCAACTGATTATTGCGACGAAGGCCCGGGATAATAAAAAACATGAAAAAAAATCTATCATTACTTCTCCCCAAAGATGAATTGGTCATTGGGAAAATCATAGACATTTTACAATAACTAGTAACACAGATGAAGAATCTATACCCACCTTGGATTACAAATCATGCACAGTTCCTCACATCTGAAAGCACCAAACACCACCAACAAAGCTGTTTCAAGTCATTCCTGCAAATTCCCAAAGTCACTTATGAATGAAAGAAAAATTCTTTTGGGCATACTGAAAATCAATGAATTTTTTCTATTAGGAATTACTGAAAATGTTTGACTCTTAACCGCTGTGTTTATTAGCTTATTTACACACAGCTCTATGTGGCTGTTACATGAGCAATGTGGGCTTCTTTATTAGGCTTTTAATTCACAGTTCACTCGTAGTTCTCACCTACGTTTTCCTGGATCGCGGTTATTGTTGCATGCCCGTTATTGACCTATCCAAGATTTGTGTTTGTGATTTGAAACGTTCGTCTTTTTTTAGTCTTTGAGTAGACGACTCCAGAAAAAATTCATGTTTATCGAACATTAATAACTATGATGCATATGAGCTTATTTTTAAAAACACTCTAAATAAATAATGTGTTTTGGTCATATAGCTACAACATCCGATCAATCTGAATGTTTTTATGAGCCGTGGCAACCAGGGGTGGACCTTAGGGTTTTGCTGGTGCTATTAATTTTTTTTTTCTATTTTGGGCATTGTGGCCCATTGGGTGTGATCTTTGCCCAATAGGTGTGGACTTCGGCCTTAGGGATTTCTTTGATGGGGTTCTTCCAGGCCGGCCTTCTTTTGGGAGGGTGTTCCCATCTAGGCCCCGCGTCACACTATTTCATTTAAGCCCTTTTTTTCACGCGTGCGTCAGGGGTGTACCGTACCTTTTCTTTATTCTCTCTCTCCTCTGCACACTGCACAACATTTTCCCTTTTCTTTATTCTCTCTCCTCCGCTCATTGCACAACATTTTCCCTTTTCTTTATTCTCACTCTCCTCCGTACATTGCACCCACCTAATATTTTCTCTCATGTACAAGTAACCACAGGCCACGTGAGACCTCTCTCTCTCTCTCTCTCATTTTAGATTTCATTTCAAAATAAAATAATTTTTTTTATACTCATTCATTTTTTTTTTAAAACTATATATTTGAAACCTACTTGACGAGATCTTTAAAATAAGAAAATATGAAAATGAAAATATGTTTACAATAAAAAAAGTTATTTACACCTCTTATCACACAATTCACACGCTCCGTAACGGAGAATTCACAGGACTAATTTACACAAATATACAATTCACACCCCAAAAATGAAAGAATTCACAACCCTCAAAATACAGAATTCACATCCTCCAAAAAAATAAAAAAATACCCACATCAAATGCAGAATTTACACATCCTGTACACAACTTACACCCTAAAAAAACACAATTCACACACTCCAAAATGAAAGAATTCACACCCTTCAAAAGGAAAAAATTCATTGCATTTCTGAACAATTCACACCCTACAAAATGAAAGAATTCTTTTGCGCATAATTTCATATCTAATATGGGTCTTGTTTGATAGATCTCGTCGAGTTTGTTTTAACAAATTTTTTTTTTCAAAATCGGATATATAAATTAAAAGTTATAAACATTTAATGTTTCAAATAAAAAGGATAGAGAATAGAGAGGGAGAGAGAGAGTATGGCAGTAGACAGAGAGAAAGAGAGGAGGGAGGCGATTGGGTGGGTAGTAATGAATTAAAGAGAGAGGGAGAGGAGAGAGAGAGAGAGGGACTCTGGGCAATTGATGTCATCGAGATCTCACGCGCGGGAGGGCCTAGGAAGGAGCAAAAGTCAAAATGGGGTTTGGACAGAAGCCCCTAGAGAAAGTAGGGGCGGCTTGGGATTTCCCGTTCTTTGATTGGTTCCTTACAAATCGTGGTTTGGGTCATGGACTAGGCATTTTTGCTTTCTCCTTGTTCCTATTAGTCATTGTAACATTTTGATGATTAGTGAATTTTTTTTGCCGTGCAAAAAAGAAAGAAAAAAAAAACGGGGTGGACCTTAAAAGGGGAGGTGGCATGTGCCACTCTACTAATTCCATTTTTTTTTTACGGAGTATTTTTTTAGTTTTCAACAAACGAAATAGGGCCTAACCGGCTTCTGTGACACCCCTAGTTCCGGGAAAATTAAAATTAGATTTTTCATGAACAAAACTCTTGGATAAACCTGCTTCGATCTCGCTCAACAATATCAGATGATGGTTGAAGAATGACAACTTTGACATGCGGTGAGATTCGATGTGCTTCAATTCGAACTGCAAAATATGGAAAACGATATTAATTATGATGATACAAATCATAAAAATTTAACGAGGATAGGGTGGTCATCCAAGCTTATCCGCCCCTTGATCCGTCCTGAATACTAAGAGGATCCACATGGAGGGGGCTGGGATAGGTGTCATCCACACTTTCGAACACATAAAATTTTATAGACTAACATGGTTCAACTGGGTATTTACGGGTATGCAAAAAAACTACTACAATGCTTTGTACAAATACTATAAAAATTGCATTTTAGAGAAGGGCCGGTTCGATCAAGAAAAATAAGTATTTGGGTCTTGCAATGGGTGCACCATTGCACCCGTTAGCACTTTCCTTAGTATTTTTACGTTTTACATTTCAATACCACAAGAGAGTTGAAGCACGCCCCCTTTTTTTTTTTTTTTTTTAACCAAAAGCTCAAGACAAAACCTAATAATTATATAACTTTACACTTTTTTTTTTTTTTTTCACATTTGTTCGCACATCATGTAACTAGATTTTTGTGATCAAACAGTGTCAATCCAGTGTATGAATCCTTGTTCCGCCAATACCAAGAACAAAAGTAATTGAACCTCGTGATCTCCCGCCTCTGTTTTCATAGAAGATTGAAAAAACAGTAGAGAGAGAAGCTCCTGCTCGTCTCCTCTTTTGCTACTGTTAGGGTTTGGTTTGGGGGGAGGGGGGCTGCCCACTCCTCCTCCTCCACCTCCCACCCATCTCCATCTCTCCTAGCTGGCCACTCTGCAAGCCTGCGTCCTCTTCTCTTCGTCACCCTCTGCTGCCTCCCTCAACCTTCCTCCATTGCTGTCAGCGCTGGAATTTCCAACCCACCTCCATTGGCTCCGTTCTAAGTCTCTGGAGGGCCAAATCTGATGAGACTGCGTGATTTTAAGGTGGTTCGACGACTCCTCCAGCAAATAAGCTTCCAGAGTCGTAGCAGTGGCGGCTCCAGCGATACTTTTGATGATTAGAGGTCCCTTTTTTTGTTTTTTAGCTATTCCCTATGTTGAATCTTTACCCCCTTTCGAGGATGGTTCTTTTCTCCCTTTCGAGGGTAGTCGTCCTTTGTATTCGATGTATTCTCATCCGAACCACACGGATAACTCAATTATCGGGGGTTTCTACCATTCGAAGGGCTCCAGTTTGAGGTTTGTAGCCTTTTGGACGGATTTTGAGTAATAAAAGATTACTGAGTTCGATAAATAAATAAAAAACTAATAGGTGCACAATAACAAGTGCGCAACATGTGATGAGAACACCTAGGGGCTAGGAGTCACCATTGAGCAATGATGTCGCAGCTAAAGGAGTAAAGAAAGCGAAATGCTTGACATCATATTATACATTTTCTCCAAATGTTTGTATTCTATTTCTATCGCATTAATATATAGCCAATAGCGTCACTAGTTTGCTTATAGACTTCGTTTCTCATGACACCGAGGATCAAATAACTATTAAATTATAATGTTCGTTATATTCAGAACACTTCGGGCATCCCATCCGGCTTGCTTCTTTGCCTTTGGAGCTATACTACCGAGTAAAAGTGCAAATGCAAGAAAATTAGCCTCGCCACCGCCTTGGGTCAAAATATAATTGCTACAGTGCCTTTACTTCCCCAGCAAGGCACTATTCATGGGTTAGCCTTGTATTATTGCTTTTTTCACCGGTTATTCTTTTATTTAATATTTTGCTTCTACCTTCAGGTCCCCCATATACCATCCCACGTTCCAAATTTCACTTCTTTTTCCTTCCAAAAGTTGGGTAGCCTTGTATAGTTGTATTGATGTTATATATATATATATTGAAAATACTTCTACCAAAATCCGATTGAATTTTTTGTACATGAATGTTTAAAATATTAAATAAACAAATCCTTATAAAAATCAGCTCAATCGGATATCGAATACCTGTAGAAGTTTTGAAAAATTAGAAACATATTTGAATAGAAAAATAGAAGTAGAAAAAAAGAATAGTTTAATACAGTAAAGTTAGAATAGAGAGCCTAATTCTGTGAGTTTTTGAAAAAGTGACTTGCTAAAGTATAAAATGTGTTTTTGAAGTTAAATTTGGTTCAAAATATGCTGAGGCTCATGAGGATGCTCTTAGGAATAGCACGAATAGTTGATGACTAGACCTATAAGAACATAGAAGAAGAGAGCAAAATACGAAGGGGTAAGTGAAGTCTATGTTCGATTCCTAGTGTGACAACAGGAAATCTTTTTTTTTTTTTAATAACTGGATATTCAGACCAGTTTATATGTACCTCAACTAGTTTTGGAGCTCTGGAAGTAGTGATTGGGCATAACCGCCTAGTAGTTCCAAGAGTTTTGCTGGCATGAGGAATCGAACTTGTGAGACTTTAGGTGAGAGCAAAGGTCAAGGGGTCCCGGCTGGGCACTAGGTGCGCCCCATCTAGTCGTCTGTTACTAAAATGCACAGCTTGGATCAAATCCAAAGAATGGCTCTCACATGGGGTTGGATTTTATTCTAGCCGTGCATTTTCGCAACCAATGACCGGATAGAAGTATAGCACAGTGCCATGCACCTAATACACGGTAGAAAACCCACACCCGAGAGCAAATCTCTAAGTCCTAAGTCAAGATCAGTTTACCAAACCTTGAGGTTGACAGAAAATCCTTTGGTGCTACTGGAGTTTGTCCGGTACTTAATTTCAAGATGTATATGTGTCCACTGACACAGCCAACATATCACAATATTTTTTTATTTTTTATTTCATTGGTCCGAAAATATGTTACGTGAATTACTTGGGTTTTTTTTATGTGGATATAAGAGGAAAAAATGATCTGCCCCAGTTAGAATGGAAAATGGGAAAAAAAAATTAAAAAAGAAAAGATTTCTTGTTTGCCAATATACAGTTTCTTTTGGCCAAAGAAAAGCAAAGATTAATCTTTGTTTCGTTTATTGTTTATCCGATTAGTATATCAGTCCGTACACAGTAAATTAAAAAAAGAAAAAGACACGTGTCTCTCGTATCTCCATCGACGGCCCAAATAGAGCTAAAACCCCAATCCCCCCCAGATCTACGGTCCAGATTCTCCTAAAAAACACTAAATTCTTATATTATATTACACCGCTCTGGAAAATATACAAAAAATATACTTAGGGCTCTCGGTTATTAGTATATATGTAAGCCTATATCCACCTCTTCGCTGCATCCCCACCTCTCTCTCTCTCTCTCTCTCTCTCTCTCTCTCTAGAATCTGTGCATTAGGTGTCTCTGCTGGAAGCCATGGGCAAGGGTCCTGGTTTGTACTCCGATATTGGCAAGCAAGCACGAGGTTCTCTCTCTCTCTCTCTCTCTCCATGTGTGTGTGCGTGTGTGGCGCAATTGTAAAAATTTGATGGCGTATCGAAATTATGAATATGTATCATGTATGCGTGTTGAGTTTCTGGTGTGTGTTGATTAAGAGTTCTTCTGGTGATTTGATTTGTGTATTTTGTTGTGGCAGATCTTCTGTACAAGGACTACCACACTGACCAGAAGTTCATTCTCACGACCTACTCTCCCACTGGAGTTGTAAGTTTTTCCTCATTTTTTTTCAGATCAGTTTTACTTTTTTTTGAAACTAGTGTTTTCTGCGTGAGATTATACGTAGGAAAATGCTAATGTAGATATCCCTGAAGATCAGCTGTACCTATTGAAACTAGTGTTTCGTGATATTAATACATTTATACGTGAGAAATTGCTAATGTATTAAAATTCTCTCTCTTAATATTGATACCGGTGAGATGTGTATTGAAATTCTAACTTAGGTTTGGATTTGTGCTTATTATCCGTCGCTCACTGGACTGTGTTTAGCAAACCAAGACCCTTGTAAGTGTATGATATGTTCGTTTGAGCTGATGCATCCACACATTTTGGTCTGGTAATTTTTTTCGTTATTTTTCACTTTTCTAAAATTTTCCTTTAGCTTTTTTGGAATTAATAGACGAGAGGAATAAAAAAAGTATGAAAATATCGACCGAAGCAAAAAAAAAAAAAAAAAAAGAAGTTCATATAAGACGACATTGAAGACAAATTTAGTGAACTTTTTTTCTTTCTTTTGGTCATAAGTTTTTACTTTTTAGACTCCCATTGAGACAAACGAGTTATCCAAAACAATGTAATGTTGAATGTACAAAAGTTCATAAAGATCATAAAGATGAGCAAGTTTGGAATCGGATTCCTATATTTGTGATTTAGCTATTATGATCCTGGTTATATACACTTGTATGAGTGTGTATAGCAGTGGGCTATGCTTATGGTTTTTTCCTGAAATGCAAAAGGTTTAATTAGTGGCTAATCATTTTCATTTGTTATGTGGTTTTAACGACCTCCACTGGTTCTTCCCTCTTAAAGTAAGCAATTTTGATAGATTGCATACTTTATTGCAGAGTGATGTTTTGTGATTTGGATGTGTGGTGTTTTCATATTAATTAGTAGGTTTAGCTTTTTTGGGCTCTGTTTGATCTTTGTTCTGCTTTCTGTTAAGATCTTTGTTATTGGATCACTGAATTGTGTTCACTCATTGCTCAATCCAAATTGTAAAACCCCACTATAGCTTAACGCCTTTTCCTCTCCCTCCCTGCCCTCCATTATGTGCTTCCTTCCATTCACTCATCTATCTCCATCGCATACTAGTCCTGCTGTTCGTACTCCGCATATTCACAGAGAATTCAGTTTCCCTGGGTCCATGTCGGTGACAGCAGGGAAGTCGTTACACCGTTTGTGCAGGTCGCTACTCATGGGGCACCCATAAACAACAAAAAAATCTCAAATCTGAAGTTTCTGATACCAGGGTTGGTCAACATCAGGGAAGCCCTTCATGCGACAGTCTAACTTTGCTTCTTCTTTCTATTCAAGATCACAAAGTGGATTTAATCAACTTCCAATACTGTCTCTTTGAAATGCCTAGGAGTATTTTTTGTTTTTATTCGTCATTCCTAATCTATTACATGGGGGGAGCGGGGAATGGGACTCGATCCCGAGATGCAGTGTGGGGAATCCAAGAGCTCTACCACATGAGCTAGCCACCACTTGCCCTAGGAGTATGTTCAAAGAGGGAAAGAAGCAATGTCTTTTGTTCTGTACCGAAATGCCTTAGTTACTGCAGTTAAAAAGTAGCCTAGTTGCTGTAGTTAAAAGTAGTTCTTATAACATGTTGGATGATGAAATACGGATTTCATTACGTAGTATATTTCTATTCTTGAAATACGCCACGTGGCTTGTCATTTGGATTCTAAATTGGAACGCCCTGTGATTATCTTATGCGGGAACTGATCTAATGTTTTCACACTGTAAAGCCTCAGAGCTAGGTTTGTAAAATCTATTGGAGAATTAACCATCTATGGCTAGTGTGTTGTAATAAAATGGCTATCACACCTCTGGCTTTGATATTTTTATTTCTTTATTAGCGTGTATCGGATCATTAATGCATTTATTTTCTTGTATCATTTGAGGTTTTGCAAGTCTATTTAATTCCATATAATGTGTGAAATGTAATGATCGTCTATGGAATGGTAATCGTCATTTTAGGCTATTACGGCGTCGGGAACGAAGAAAGATGAGCTGTTTATTGCTGATGTTAATACGCAACTGAAGAACAAGAATGTCACAACTGATATCAAAGTTGACTCCAACTCTCATGTGAGTTACATTTTATGGTTTCCTGTTAAACTGTTTCCAATTTGCTTGTATTCATTTCTTTCTCACCATACAGACATTCACAATTTACAAGCTAAATAAAGTAAATCAATGATACTTGACTTGTAAAACCAATTTTTGGTAGTTTATCTCCATGCTTTGCTGACTCATTGATGGTATTAGTTGCACCCTAGCCTTGAGGCCCCATGAGCATTACTACCTTGACCTGATATCTCTATAGCAGCTATTTTGTTTTCCGTTTTGCTAAAGTATGCTTGGTTTTTTCTTACTCTGTTTCCAATAGTTTTAGTGTTCATCTCTCATGCCTTACCTGTTAGGCTACACAGCTAACATTACTAAAAATTGAAAACCACAGTTAGTTTCCCTTTTCCATATGCAGCTTTATCATCTAACTGATGTTTTACCAGCTTTTTACTACTATTACGGTTGATGAGCCAGCTCCTGGATTGAAGACGATCCTTAGCTGCAAAGTTCCTGATCAAAGGTCTGGCAAGGTAAGCAATTAATTCTGGTACCAAAGACATTCCCATACGATAATGGTTCAATTGCTTTCCTGCTTTCGCCTGTATGAGTTTAAGGGATTTATGCTCATGCTGTCCATCCGTTTGCTCTGTTATGTAATGTCAAATTCTTTTTGCTTGGTTACGTTCGAGTTATCGCGGTATTTTTACTGACTGGTAAGTGATTTGTGATAGTTTGAAGTTCAATACTTGCATGACTATGCGGGGATAAGCACAAGTGTGGGCTTGACAGCTAACCCAATTGTCAATTTCTCGGGTGTGGTGGGAACAAATGTAGTTGCACTTGGTACCGATGTCGCCTTTGACTCTCAGACAGGGAACTTCACCAAGTGCAATGCTGGATTGAGCGTCTCCAACGCCGACCTTATTGCTTCTTTGACCCTGTGAGTTGTTTATTCTGCAAGATTATAATTTACATTCTTCATGTTATCGCATTCTACATGTTACTAGATACGGCAGAAGTTGGTAGTTCCTCATTTATGTGACTAGTCATTTAGTAGTTCCAGAAGTCGTTATTCCTCTTGCTTGTACATTATTTATGGTTCAGTTTTTGCCAATATATGCATTCCTGTTATACATTGAGCCATGTGTTCATAACTAATAAGAGTGAGGGCTGCTATATGTCACTTTTTTTTTGCACCATTTCATTCCATCGTGTACATGGCAATATATGATTCGTCCTAATTTATATTAATGATTGGTTGCCAAATATGAAACCAATTACATGTATCCACCTAACTAGCGACGTAAATTGGTGATTCTCTTCCAGTGGCATAAATTACTTTTTTTTGGGGTAAATACTAGCATAAAGTATTTCTCATAAAGTGGACTAAATTTGTTGTATCGTGTAATTATCAGTTCTACATACCTGAATTGGTGCTTCCCCAGACATTACTTTCTATGTTTTGCATTTTCCCGGCATGATGCAGTGGGCATGTGTTGCTTCATTCAGGAATGACAAGGGCGACACTATCAATGCTTCATACTACCACACAGTGAGCCCCCTGACCAGCACAGCTGTCGGTGGGGAGGTGTCCCACAGCTTCTCCACCAATGAGAACACCATCACTATCGGCACCCAACACTCATTGGACCCATTTACCAAAGTGAAGGCTCGGCTCAACAACGCCGGCAAGGCAAGTGCGCTCATCCAGCATGAGTGGCGACTGAGGTCGCTCTTCACCTTATCTGGAGAAGTTGATACCAAAGCCCTTGACAAGTCCGCGAAGTTTGGGCTGGCCTTGGCTCTCAAACCTTAGGTGAAACTATTCAGTCCATTATGGTTAGGACCAAGAAGGTGAGCAGTGAGCCCAGCAAGCTAGCACAGTCATCTGTTTAAATTTTGTACTGTCAGCATCAGTTGATTCTCGTCTTTTTGGTGGTTTTTGGACTAAAACAATAATTGTAGATCGTTTTATGAAATCTGGTTCAGTTCTTGGTTCTTATGTTCCTCAATTCATCCCTTTTCGGTTATGGAACCGAGCACTTGATATCCTAGTTCTGAAATACTGATCTTTGCATCATGGCTCTTGGCTCTGTTTTGTTTTGGGTCTCTTAAAGTACTCTCCCGTGATCCTCACGAGAAGACGTAATTTTCGGGGAAAAAAAAAATCAAATGTTTTCGTCCGTAGCTTTCAAGTTTTTTCGCACCAAATTTAAAATAATCATAGAATTATTTTGGTATGAAAGAAGTATTTTACTTTTGATCCGAAAATTATACCTTTTTTTTTTTTTTTTTTTCGGGGGACTATTGTTTTCCGATGGAGAGAGCAACTTTTTACCCATTGTTTCTCTTCGTTGTGCAAAAGTCGATAAAATGTTGTGCAAGTGGAAGTGGAATACTTGCAATTAAAAAAAAGAAAAAGAAAAAGCGGAATACTTGATGTTTTTTTGAATAATTCGGAATATGGAAGTGGAATACTTTTGTTTGGGACCTTGGGTAGTACACGACACACCCCGTACACATTCTCTCACATGTTTTCAGGGTTAATAGGATATATGAAAAATATTTTCGAATGATTTCATGCAAATGAGAAGGAATGACTTAGATTCATGGTAAGATCTCTGAAAGCGTCTAGGAACGGGGAATTTTCGGAGCTATTATTCTCCTTTCTTGGACACTTCCGGAAATACTTTTTATGTATCTTAATATTTTAGGATTGTTCTAGTCATTTTCGTCAAAAGATTTATGAGCTTGAGGTCGAAGATTTGAGATCAGAAAAATGGTTTGCAGCAAAACTTGAGAAAGAATCTTCCACGATACTTTGTCCAAGTGGGGCTTTTGAAATACTTCGTCTCTTAATCTCCTCTCTGGATCCTTATAAACTTATGTGATACTTTGTCTCTTAATCTCTTCTTATGTATGATTTGATTCAAACCTTAAATATGAAAACAAATAAGCCATGGTTACCACAAACAAGCCCTTGGATTGGTAGGAGGCTGAGTCCCGTCTTACTATCTTCCAGTCCACCAACAATGCCATTTGTGTATTAACTTAGCCTTTTTCTTTTTTTCTTTTTTTTTCCGTTTCTTCGAGCGATAATATGTTAATATGTTAGTTAAATCAAGGTACTAAAGGGGTATCGCTGGTATTCCATCAAACCCTTACCGAGAACCTCCCAACACCAAAATATCAGTACACGACCAACTAAGCTAGAACTCATAGTCGAACAAAATGTATCACATAGGAACAGATGTAAATAAGCACCTTCTCTCGATAAGGAAGACAAGAAAATCACCTAGAGAATGGAATTAGAGAACAGCTATGAAAGTAGAATTTTATAACAAGGCAAACCAATCTTCAAATAACGAACTATACGATATAAAATCATAAACTCACTAAGTTAAACACATCAAAACGAAAACCAAATTCAAACCATTATGTACTGCACAATTTTCACCTTATATTTGCAGCATATACCCGAGATTAACATCCTATATGAAATACCACTTTAGTATCACATAGAAAGTACCGGCAATTGCATTATTGCTCAAAAGCTAATGCTGAACACTTCCGGCCTGAAGAAGGCCCTCTCGGATCTGTGCTGCGACATCTCTCACCGCGCCGGGTCCATGCGGGATGAAAACTGCAGAGGACTTGGAGGAAGCCCCAATCTCCTTCATGGTGTCGAAGTATTGAGTGACCAACACCATGTCCATGATATCCTTGGCTGTTGTTCCGGGCACGTTCTCAGAAAAGGCCAGCACACTGTCCCTCAGCCCATCCACGATGGCTTGGCGCTGCCTAGCAATACCAAGCCCTGAGAGGTATTTAGACTCTGCCTCTCCCTCAGCTCGCTTGATCTGCAGTATTTTCTCTGCTTCAGCCTTCTCGTTTGCTGCAACCCTCATTCTAGCAGCTGCGATGGCAACGAAAAAGGCTTATTAGGATAATTACATCTAATAACTGGTCAACAAAATTCGTTTGTGTCTCATATAGCAACTCTTTTATTCTTTAGTTAAGACCAAATACCCAACAACACCAACGGTCACCAAAGGAAACATTACAAGAATACTTTGGATCCTTTAGGTTTGTGTTTGGATGAAGGCTTTAGGGGGGGTGCTAAAGGAAAAGTAAATAGATCTAGTGGATTAAAGAAATACTGGATTAAAGAACAAACTCTGAATCACTAAGCTAATATTTCAATGGCAATAAGAAAAGAAAACATTATCGCAAAGACAAGTTACTATTGCCAAAAACTAAGCTGAGTGATGAAATACAGCATAGATGCAACATCATCTGTACATCACAAGTAGCTTAGACACCCAATTATTGCTACGCAGTCATAGCAACAGGCAAAAGGCACTGTCCAAGTTCCATTTCATTACAAGTGGAAAAATGGTTCCTCAACTTGCATTGATTGGTAAATGCAAGGCATGGTGGGCAATTGTAATCCTACTTTAGCGTAAGAAAAAGTAAGTGGTTGATATTGCAATCAAAATCATTCGGGGAATCAGGCATGTACACTGTACCTGCATTTATCTCATTCATTGCCCTCTTGACATTAATATCTGGCTCAATATCCACGATAAGAGTCTGGACTATTTCGTATCCATAAGCAGACATGGCCTACAAATATTACGATTCAGGGGAGAGGTGAAAACCAGCATAATTATTGATCTGATTGCCATTCAAAAGCTAGATGATACAACTATGTATTCCTCGAGGCAATTTGTTGTTACCTTTTCAAGTTCTTCCTCCACAGCTTTTGCTATATCATTCTTTTGCTCAAAAGCAGAATCCAACTCCATCTTTGGTACACTTGCCCTGATGACTGAAAAGTTTGGTGGAGGGGTACCAATTAGTTCTGACATAATCTTAACAATTCCTCCATTACCATAAAAACAATCTATCAAAGGGGAACAAAGAAAGCATCATTAGTACAATCGTAGTATTACCCATTTACATCTCAGTGCTTACACAAAAAATGAAACTACTTTTGAAATTAAGAAGCACGAAAGCATTCAACCCGCAATTTTTTTTTTTGGGAAGACTTCTTCCGACTTTGAAAGATACTAAACTAAAACAACGTCAAAGGATTGGGATGCTGAGAAAATGGCAAAGAGCTCGCAAGCAGTCATCCTTTGGCTGGACAATGAAAGAATTTCTAAAAGTTGAGAATCAATAACAAATTAAGAATAAGACAGTGGTCACTGGAATTGGCAATAATCAAGTCTTGCTCACCAAGTCTAGAAGCAAATCATCTTTTCAGTAGGTAATAGACTTGAAGTTTGAAACACTACAATGCAGTCTCTCTGAGCAAACTTTTGTCTTTTTGGAGGCCAGACGAATGTTTTGGAGAAAAAAAATTTATGCAGCCTCAGTAAAAGGGACAACTTATGAACTACCAATGCTTAAAAAATGAGAGGGAACTCAATTAAACAATGCTGAATCCTCCTTAATTGTTACAAGGAAGACAAAATTAAAGGCTGTATCAATACCGTCGAAAACATAAGCCTGGATTTGTCCCTTGGTATTGGAAAGCTTATAGAAAGCATCGGATGCATTATCTGCCACTGCGCGGTATTGAATGGATGCAACCACATTAACAAAGACATTATCCTGAAAGAAAATAACAATCCCAGTTAGTAAACTGATGACACTAGAGCACAGAAAATGAACTAGTAAGCCAAATAACAACACATCAGTCTTTTGGGTTAGTGTAAGATAAAAATGCATTTGATGAAAAAGGTGAAACTCCAAATAAGAATCCTCTCACATAAGAAACAAAGAAATGGAGAGGGTAATAGAACTCTGACAATTGATTAAACAAAGGCAGAACTAAAAAGGAGGCAGTTGATAACACTCCTAGTTGACCAAATTACATTGAAAGGATATCAAGTAATCAACAATAGTTTTCCACAACAACCAAGATGCCCCAGTACCTTTGTAGTAAATAACGGCATGAATGTGAACTTTCATTTCTAAATATTAGACAACACCACCATGGATGCTAGAGTGCTAATGCAGATTAAAAAGTGAAGCTCTTTACGGAAAAGGTGTACAGATCGCATAGTTTTAGAAAATCTTTCAGTCTACTCTCACACAAACAAATTAAAAAATAATAATAATACACTAATCGCCGTAGTAATTGACTGTTATCTCAAGTATATAATCAGCCAAGACACGTGAGAAATTTCAAGTCAGCTTTAGAATCAACTCTTCCCTTTTTGCAGTGCAGTAATCTTGTAAGCAAGCTAATATAAAAAATGTAGAGAGTACAATTTCTTCATGATCACAAGAAAACGGAAAAACAGTTCCAGGGTTAATTTTGGATCAGGGACTAAGTACTCAGGATTAAATTTTCTAAAATAAAAAGCAGGCATCAATGACCAAATAGGCAATAGAAAATTCCTAATGATGCTAATAGCAACATGATCCATCATGTAATTAAATGATTAAACTGACAGCTAAATGAAACAATCGAAAGCTAACAGATTGTCTAAGTTGGAAGCCATGCTATGATGACATCATGTTTAGCTGCAAGTTTGAGGGAAACATCATCCCTGTGATGTCAGTTTGATCTCCTGACTACATTGCCTCTCTTCTAGCTTATACCATAGACCTGGATGTTAAAAGTTCTTGCAGGCAGCAAACCTTTTACCAAATAACAGTCGTATGAAAAATTTTAGCAGAGTTAAGAAACTCCCTTGCCTTGGTTTTTGTTTCACAGCGAACATCAAGCTGCTGCACACGTAATGACAATTCCCCAGCTACCTGGTACCCCAAACACCAGGGTAAGCAGTGACAGCCAGGCTCAAGGACTTCAGCAAACCTTCCAAAATGCTCCTTAATGGCAACTGTAGACTGATCAACTTGAACACAACCCAATGCTTGACCCATAGTTTGCTGTGAGATGCAATTATACTTGTTAATCAGAAGTTCCAGTATCGGTACATACAAAGGTAACCCAGATTGATTAAATGGAACTCAAAGCGGTAGAACTCATAACATGAGAGAGAGAGAGAGAGAGAGAGAGCCTTTTCCTTTTTAACCCTATTGGTAGTTGCCAGCAAAAAGCATATCCAAGCACTTGGATACTATAAACATAGAATCAGCTACTTGCCTATTGCGTTCGTCACAATATTTCAACATGACTCAACTCACAATATACTCCACATTCGTTCTTATTGGAAGGTTTAAGCATTTATAAGTATCAAATAGTTTCTATAATTGACTAAGAGAAGCATAACAAGCACAACGTTCACATAGCGGTGGACCTGCTGGTAGTTTACATAGTAAATTCAAAATAAAATAAGAAATAGCCTCAGCAAAGATCAGACAGACAAATAAAACAGATCTTCATTTTCTATAACGGAGAAAACAAAGCATGTGTCTCTTTTGGCCTTTATGTGCGCATGTGAGTGTATGAGAGAGAGAGAGAAGAGAGACCAAGACTGCTCTCTCTGGTAGCCTAAATAAGTTTCAAAGGACATTATCAGTATAGAAAACAAAGGGAAAACAAAAATCATATGTAACTTCTAACAAGAGAAGGTTAAGAAAGGCATTTTGGATATTTATATGCAACTGTATTCAACTCTCTCTAATAAGGTATTGCATGAGAACAAAATAAACATAAATTAGATTAATATGAAATTATGAGCTACAACTATGACATAAAGCCGAATCTACCATTCGAGGACAATAAACGCTATGTGCTCATGAACCCTATTTTTTCATTTCAGATGAGTCTCAAAGAACAATCACAAGTTCTGGAATAAAAACGAGACAAATAAGATAATTAAAAAGATAAATAACATAACATAATAAAACATCATTCAAATTCGAAATCACAGAACATTTTTCTGTCATAGACCATTACTTGCAACATGATTCACTCATCATGACCACAAAACAAGCAAATCAAAATTCGTAAAGCAAATCGACTACTCACAATTATTCTCTGTTCTGTGTTGGTGCTAGGAAACCCTAATTTTCAATTTCCAACGAAGTTTCAAATTGAAATCTAAATTCAGGTTGGAATCAAATAATGTAACCACAAACGCCACAGAAATTCAAAATCACAAACATTCTGTATATAAAACCATCAAGCAGATCACATTAAACAAGCCATAAAAACGAAACTCGCAACAACAAAATAGGCTACTTACAATTGTTTTTCCTTCAAGTATAGAATAAAGAAACCCTAAAAACTGCGAGTATAAATTCTTGAAACGAAAACACAAATATTTATATATAAAGGCTACCTACTACTACAACTTGCGAAACAAATGATAATACCTTGAAGCAAACGCGTGAAGAGACGACGGAGACAATGAGAGAGAGAGAGAGAGAGAGAGAGAGAGAGAGAGATCTAAAAGTAATAAGGCTGATAACCCTTTCTGAGAATTTTCTTGTGCAATTGCATTGTGGATATTTACGGGAAAAACTCTGCTTGTGGGATTCCTTCGTCAGTCGCCATCGCCAATTTTTCTCGTTATAAAAATGATGAAGGACGAGGGATCGAGCCTTCCGGCGGGGGACCACACGGAAATTTTAAGGCTTTGTTTGGAACTCAAGAAAAAAAGAAAAGGAAATATAAAAAATAAAAAATATTCCTCATCCTTTGATTGGTACTTAAATTAGGACAGTGCTACTCGTACAGAACTAAGCTCACAAAAAGTTCACAGAGGCATTCGAGGACCCACTTTTGGGTTTTACACGAGTGATCCGAACCGTTCATTATTCTTAAGAACATTTTCCCCTCGTGATTGAAACGGTGGGGCTTTGGTTGAACCACTTCTAACCGTCCGATTGAGCTGAAATTTTGTGGAGCCCCTCGGAAAAACGTTCTAAGAATAATGTACGGTTCGGATCACTCGTGTGAGACTCAAAAGTGAATCCCCGAACTCATTCTGTACATTTTCTGTGGGCTTTTTTCTGTACCTGTAGGTTTATCCATTAAATTATTTTAATTAAAGAATTTTGATCTTTAACTTTTCTCAGTCTCTTTTTTTTTTAACCGGACTATTCTCACTCTTGACTCTCTTCTTTTTCCCTTTCTTTTATTATTCTTTCTTTTCCCTGGCTACCAAACGGAGCGTAAAAGCTTTAGGTAATGCAGGGATGGCAATCGTGAAGTTCCACAGCATTTTTGGGTATTTTATTTTGTGATCCGAGGCCCCTGTAGTGCGCATCGTGGCTATCCAACTAGCAATTAATGGTCTGAATTTGCAACCAATTTTTTTTATAAGAAAGCTTTCTTACAATAAGAAAGCAATTACAAACCTTGATTATTGAAACCACTTTTGGATGGCCACGATTGGAGGGCTACGACCCTGTAGCGCCCCGGATCCTTTAATTGGACGGTATTTTCGGTAATTTTTCAACCAACTAGTATTCTTTTTTGCATATATTACAAAATATCATTTATTCCCTCCGTCCCTTTTTAAATGTGTTACTTCGTAAATTCAACTTAAAATAAACATCATCATTACATATTTCACATCAATTTTTTCCTCTACTTTACACTTTTCACATCAACTTTTACCTTTACTTTCCAAAATTATTCTCCATTTTTATCCACTAACTCTTTATCCACTAACTTTTCAAAAGGACAAAATGATAATTGTACAAACTTTTGCCCATTAACTTTTCAAACCACACATTTATTTAGGGACAACCCAAAATAAAAAGTTAAACACTTAAAAAATGAACGGATGGATGGAGTAACTGAAACAACGTTCACTTTTTAACTAGAATTAAAAGACGTTGGTGGAAACTCACTCAACCCTAATTATCAATTGCAATCGATTTCGTACAATCTTGTACCGAGAATAATAGTAACTCAGAGATGCATTAATCCCATTGACTGACTCGAGATCAACAAACAGAACGCTGCTACGTGCACCGACCCAAATGCACCGACGGCGTCACCGACGCCGTTGTGGGCCCCAACCGATCGATCCGAGCCGTTCATCCTTTTCAAAATTGAATTCCGAGTGGGCCTAAATTTGGATGAAATGGGGTGATTTTGGATCGAGCTCATACAGCCGTCCGATTGCCTTGATTCCCGCGTAGGCCCACTCGGAATTTGATTTTGAGAACGATGAACGGCTCGGATCGATTGGTTGGGACCCACAACGGCGTCGGCGACGACGTCGGTACGCCGTCGGTGCATTTGGGTCGGTGCGGAAGGAATTACCGCAACAAATAAATTTCTTCAGTCGTTTACTGGGGGGGAAAAGCTACGCTAACAGAAAGCTTTGGGTGGTTTCGCATCTTCGGACTCGTCAATCTTATCGGTTGCAATTCGCAGCAATAATAAACTTAACTTTGACGAATTAGGTTCGTTTTATTATCAAAATCATCTTTGACTTTTAGGAAAGTTATGCTTCATCTTTACATTTTTTAAATTTCTAAATTTTTGTGGTTTAGGTGTTTTGCTCCATGCTCACAATCAGATTTTTTTTTTTTGCTCCATGCTCACAATCAGATTTTTTTTTTTTTTTTTTGATGATGCACAATCAGATAATATTATACCGGTGGGGAAACGAATCTCAGAGAAACCAATAATAACACGTATAGATTAGACAATAAAAGCCCGGAAACTATACATGGCAGAATTAAACCCTACATGGCGGAAGTAGCTAGGTTTACCTCTTCTCTATAGAAACGAACTCACGATGGACTAGTTACCGAGATTTGTTTTTCCCTCTCTCACAACAGACTTTTTGGTTCTCTCAAAAAAACATGTGCGAGACTTGTAGAACAAGACAGTATTGTTGTAGGGCTACGACAAGGATCTCAAGAGAAATAAATTCGGTCTCCTTGTGTAAATAAGAAACTCCAATCCTACAGACTCCTCTCGCTAAATCCAAAAAACTGGTTTTTTGGTTTTTTTGTTTTGTCCTTATTAAAAAAATTGCATTTGTTAGTTTTCGGTCGATTTTTTGTGGTTTCTTGGCTTGTCTCGACGAGAGGAATTTAAAAAGTATAAAATTATTAGCCAAACTTAAAGTTTTGTGAATAAAGACGAAAAATAGAAGCAAAAAACTGGGTTTTTGGATTATTTTTTATCTTTATTCACAAAACTTTAAGTTTGGTTAATAATTTTATACTTTTTAGATTCCTCTCGTCGAGACAAGCCAAGAAACGGCAAAAAATAGACCGAAAACTAACAAATGCAAAAAAAAATTAAATAAGGACAAAATGAAAAAAAGAAACAAGGAACCAATTTTTTGGATTTAGCCAAAGGAGGTATTTCTTATTTCACAAATTATACTCCATTGATACCAGTATAGTACTAAAGAATTATAATTGCACTACCGTCTTTATCTCAATTATATTTTGAGTTTCATGTCATTAAATACTCGTTAATCTATTCGTGTTAATATTATAAATACCTGTTGATTCCATTAAATTATTGACAATACTCTCAAACACTATTCATGTTACAAAATTTATTATGCACATAGTCACGGATGATCTAGGCCGTTGATCGTCGAACACAGATAACTCGGATGGGTCAGGATGCATGTTGTCCCTGCACGGCCCCCGCTTCCACATAGCCACATAGGAGTATCTCTAAACACGTACTACAGATATATACAATAATATATTTTGACCATAATCAGAAAATGAAAACACCCACACAAAAAAATAGGTCCGAAACACCCTTTATATCCTTGGGGTGGTGGGAACTGGAAAATCTCACCAAAACAAAACCCCAAACGGGATACATGAGGGCAAATGAAAGAATAAATTTAAATTTACTTGAAAATGAAGAACAAAATCTGTCAATTTGATATTTTCCTAGGGTTTCTAAGAAAATAGTATAAGATGGAGGAGTGGGCAACCGAAGCTACTACTTTCCTTGAGCGTGATCATATAGACGCCAAACTTACATCAATTAGACTCTTAATTTTCTATCGTCCCACTAATGCACAAGGGTGAAAAAAAGCCTCTCCTATATAACATCAAACTGTAAAACCAATTACCATCTGCGACTACGAAACAATTAATAGATATTTACGTCCAATAATTTTGCCAACTCATCTTAGAGAAGTCAAGTTGTTAGTTTTCCATTTGCTAAAATCTAACATTTGATAAAATCAAGTGTTTTATTTGACAACATGTAAAGTAGTGGGAAGACCAATATAATTAGTTATACAGAATCTTGTCCTGATCTGTTTTTTGTTTTCAGAAATTAATTGCCTGTCAATTTGCAATTTGTGCCCCTTGTATCTTTTTAGAATATCGTGGATGCTACAGCAGTCTTTGGTCATTTGATAATTTTCTGTTCTTTTTTATTTTATCCGAGTTTGATAATTTTGTTATCTTTGAATGAATCTATAATATGATTATTATTTTTGGCTCTTTCAATATCTTGCCAGCTTAATTTTTCATATCTTCACTTGTAGAATTATTTCTTGATTGTATTTTTTATTATTATTATTATTATTATTATTATTATTATCAAAATTCCGTTGTTGTATTTCAAGAAAGCCTTTCGGCACTTGCAACGGTTTCCAATCGAATACAATGAATAGGAATAAAACAATAAAACACGTAAAGGCAGACTACTGTCAAAATTCAAACACGAGACGAGGCTCACTGACAATGAGGTACGGGGCACAAGGAGTTTGCAATCAAGACATACAATCCTCTAAAACTGGAAGACATCCCATTCAAAGATTTCACTAATCACCGATGGAAACTCCTCCCTAGATCTACTATCTCAAAACCAATGCCGGCCTCTAAGTGGCATGCAAGAAAACTGGCAAAACAGTGGAACTCTCAATGCCACGCAGAGCGGAAGCCACTCCAAGACTAGTCCCCGCCAACATGGTGGACTCTGGGCGCTGAAAAGTAAACGCCGGCGAAGCTGACCACCCATGCACCACAGCAGGCACGACACTAAATCCAGGATATAACTCGAAACTAAGAAAAAAAACTAATAGCTACAAATTGCATATCTTTTTCAGTGGTCCTTTTTGGGGCGGACAAAGATACTTCACAAAGATGGAGCCAAATACAAAATTGTTTAGAATATGAAGGAATGGCGACAAAAGCATTTCAATTTTTTAAAGAGTTGAAGAAAAATGATCGAGATTTTTACCAAACTTAAATATTAATGCATGCCACAAATAACGGGGTCCAGGAAAATATAGCGTGAAGATAATTTGAGCCGTTAATTGTCAAACGGACAGTTGATTGAGGGACTGCAACCTTGTAGTGCTTTGGAGCACTACAGGGTCCCCGGATCCCCAAATAAAAGTATGCTACAGTTAAGGGATGGGCGCTAAAACGAAGGAATGCCTGCTTTCATACTTTCAAATTTCCACATGCTAAAGATTACATTAAAAATTTGTCTGGTCAGAAGACAAAAAGGATTAAAAATGGTTGGTGTAATGGACCAGAAGAATATGGATTTCTTAATTATGTGTAGCTAAACATATGGATTGCCAGGGTCATACAGATCAGCCATGTTCTTTGTTCTTAAATTAAATACCACACGGACCAGAAACCTTAACTTAGGGGGTGTTTGGAAGCCTACTTTTTAGCTTTTGATTTTTGACTTTTTGGCTTTTTAGTTTTTTGGCTTTTGGTCAGAATGAGTTTTGGATGTGGGAGGAGTGTTTGGAAGAAATGTGCAGAATGTGTTTTGGAAGGGAAAATGAGAAGTAGAAATCAAAAAACACCTCCAAACCTATTTTTGATTTCTGGCTTCTAAATGGAAAAATGGAAAAAACGATTTCTGGAGAAGTAGTTTCTGGGTGTTGCTGCCAAACACCCAGAATGCAAAAAGGAGAAATCAATAAGTTGATAAAGAGGCGGCCAAACGGCCCCTTAAACCTAGTTGAAAGAATATGCCAAATATTCCATTATCTTCCAATTTTATCAGCAGAAATTTTTGTAGAATGTGTAGAGCGATCATGTCATCTACGCTTCTAGTAAATCTATAGAGTTTTTTTTTTTTTCAAGGCAAGGCCCAGTGGCGTAGTCAGGAAATTGGGTCAGCGAGGGCACAATTCATGAACGCCAGTACTTTTGTTTTGAAAAAAAATCTTTTCTTAAAAAGTCTAACATGTCTTAATTTTCATTTGAAATGAGTCTCGTTTGACTTACATTTTATGGATAGACGTGACTCTTAGACTATTTGGTTGTACTCCTTGGCTTCCAAGGGGGAGATCTGGGGTTTGGGGTTCGAGTTAGTGGAGGCCTGGCTCCGTAAACATTTAGTTTTGAGTCAAAAATTCAATATATTGAGACTTATTTGTGAGTAATTAGTTATTCAGTTGTTCCGGGGCATCGCCATGTGATGCCCTAACTCCCTTCTCCATCACTTTTTTTTATGGGCCTTCTCATCACATATTCAGGTGAAATTCATATCTTTAGTCCTGAGTCCCACATATATATGCGTAGGAGAATTACATTATCACGCTAAGTAATGACGCCCAAGAGCACTAATTAGTTTTTTTGCATAAAAAAAAGAAGTGATGTACCAATTTATATTTTTCTACAAAAAAAAAAAAAAAATCCTCCCAAAAATTCAGTGTGGGCACAGGCCCATACTGGTCCACATGTGGCTCCGCCACTGCTGGGGCCGCGCAGATGCTAACCCCATAACAATAAATTATGACGTAAATTCCACCACTCAAGTAGACCTTTGATGGGCACCACTTCAGAGTGCGAGGCCACCAACTAGGCAACTAGGCCATGGGCCTACGTGATCACCCATTGACCCACCAGCCTATAGAGCTATTGCAAGCCAAATTGCCAAATATCCAAAAATATTGTAGTTGCCCTAAATTTGAGGTCAATTATTGCTACTCTCATGCATTTATACACACAATGTTACCAGAATCTCTCTAGCTTAATATTGTTGCCTAGTATTTCGAACCTTTTTCAATTTCGGCTCTAATTTTTGTTTAATTTGATTCGTCTCAGGACTCCAAAAACTAAATTTTAATATTCCTTCCGTCCCTTTTTAAATATCAACTATAGGAATAAAAAAATGATTGAGATACAACAGTTAGTATACAACATGGCTCCAAATGTTAGAGTCATGTTGAAGATTAATTGTTGTACCTCAATCATTACCATAAGAATATGTGCTCATTGAATACTTTGATTGGTACAATTTTTTTAAAAAAAAAATTGGAGTCATGTTGGAGACTAATTGTTGTAACTCAATCATTATCTATAAAAATGCGTGCTCATTGAATACTTTGATTGGTAAAAAAAAGGGGTGTTGATTATGGGGCTCCCTTTTTTTTATGCAAACACTCCAATCTTTAATGAAGTTACAAAACTACCCTTTTTAAGATATAAAAATTATTGGAGACACTCCACCCCAAAATTATCTCCTCATTTACTAAAGCACTCCAAACGGAAAAATGAACCAAAACAAACATAAACATTAGGTTCTAAACATTAACATTACGTTCCAAACATTAAACATTCACAACATAAACATTAAGTTCCGAATATTAAACATGCATCTAAGTCAGATTGCTTCACGCCACTTTGCACAAAAAAAAAAAAAAAAAACCTAAACATTGCTAGAATTCTCCAAAATAAACAACATACAATTGAAAATGTTAACGCTCCAAAATCTTCATAACGGCTGCGACACAAGATCTTTATATTTTCGTACTTATTATCTACCATTGTCCTCTCAAAATCTTCATAACGGCTGCAAATCTACATTTTAAAACTCATAGTGAGACAAACAAAGCACATCACCAAAGTTAGAGAACTCTTGAGAGGAAAAGTAACAGAACTCTCAAGAGACTTTGCATGGACAAAAGGATGGTTCTACAATCATAGGCCAAAGGCCACTTGTCCAGATTGTTCTGGTGCATAGCATGGAGACAATAACATAAAGACTCTACCAAGGGAACATTACATATGGAAGTAGGCAATCCAGTAATGTGCAGTAAAAGGAGTTGAGCAACTATCTGTTTTTTTCTGATTAAAAAAATAATTTACTTTTTTGGAGTGCCTGAAGTAAATGAGAAGAGTAAAGGTTTTTTGGAGTGCTTGAAGTAAATCATGGAACTTGCAAAAAGGGTAATTTTGGAAAACTACTATAGCTTGGAGCCCCTGCATCAAAATTGGGAGTGCGAATATCAATTTTCAAAAAAAAATTAAAAACATTCAATGAACGTAAATTTTTTAGCGTTTACAAAAATACACATTTTTCAAAGGGGAAAATTTTAAAAAGGACAGAGTGAGAGGTAACCAAAACTTTTTGGTTTATTTCTTCGTTGTCTATTTTTTTCTTTAAGAACAAAGTTCATATTTCACATGATTCTCTATCCCGGAGTACATCACATTAAAGCCCAAAGGGCACGTTTGATTGCCAGATTATTTTTGGGAGGATTGGAAAAGATGGGATTAATTATGGGGATAAATGGGACACAAATGGATACCTGTGATTGTACTGTGTTTGGTTTAAGTTGAATAAAGGATGGGATAAAGAGTGAAAAATTATTTTTGACTGTTGAATGAGGTGGGAAGTAATCCCAAGGGACCGGATTAGCTAATAACCACCCCTAGGTGGTATTGGATTGTCCATAAATTAAGTGGCAAAATAATCCCCACTATAGTGCAGACTGTCCAGTCTTACATTTATTCTCCAAGACTCTATTTAGTTGTCAGGAATGTTATTTGAAAAATGAATTCTTAGGAAAAGCAAAGTAAGGTGGAGTAAAGGAAAATGATATTTTTTTTTTCCCTTGTGTGTGTTTTCTTGACAAAGAATGTTGCAGAAAAACTAAAATTCCTAACTTTTAGCAGGATCTATTTGTAGGAAATTGTTTCTCAGTTGGAAAGTTAAAATTGTGAGTCTCATAATTTTATTGGTAACTAAACACACATAAAATTACAAGAAAAATGATTTTTCTATTATTTCTCGTCATTTCCGTGCAACTGAACGGGGACAAAATAGTAGTTCCAAATGCCCGAGTCTCATAACTTTATTGGTAACGAAACACACGTAAAATTATTGGAAAATTAAAAACCCGAAAACCATACATGGCAGAATTAAACCCTACACAGCGGAAGTAGGTTTACCTCTTCTATGTAGACACGAATTCACGATGGACTAGTTACCGAGATCTATTTTTCCCTCTCTCACGGCACACTTTTTTGTTCTCTCAAAAAAACATGTGTGAGACCTATAGAACAAGACAGTATTTTTGTAGGGCTATGACAAGGACCTCAGGAGAAATAAATTCGGTCTCCTTGTGTAAATAAGAAACTCCAATCCTACTAGGACTCTATTTCTTGTTTCACAAATTATACTCCATTCATACCAGTATAATACTAAAGAATTATAATTGCACTCCGGTCCTCATCTCAATTATATTTTGAGCTTCATGTCATTAAATACTTGTTAATCTATTCGTTAAGATTATAAATACCCGTTGACTCCATGAAATTACTGGCAATACTCTCAAATACTATTCATGTTACAAAATTTATTATGCACATAGTCACGGATGATCTAGGCCGTTGATCGCCGAGCACAGATGATTCGGATGGGTCATCATGCATGTTGTCCCTGCACACCCCCCACTTCCACATAGCCACATAGGAGTATCTCTAAACACGTACTATAGATGTATACAGTAATATATTGTGACCATAATCTGAAAATGAAAACACCCACACAAAAAAAGGGTCCGAAACACCCTTCATATCCCTGGGGTGGTGGGAACTGGAAAATCTCACCAAAACAAAACCCCAAACGGGATACATGAGGGCAAATGAAAGAATAAATTAAATTTAGTTGAAAATGAAGAACAAAATCTATCAATTTGATATTTTTCTAGGGTTTATACGAAAATAGTATAAGTTGGAGGATTGGGCAACCGAAGCTACTACTTTCCTTGAGCGTGATCATATAGACTCCAAATTTACATATGGCCTTGTTCGTTTAGTACTTTTAGTTTAGTTCAGTTTTGGAAAAAGGTGTAATGAGTATAGAGAGAGAGAAAGAAATGAGTGTAAAGATTACAAAACAAAATTAAAACTAAACTAAAACTATGAAAAAAAGCCTCTCCTATATAACATCAAATTGTAAAACCAATTACCGTCTGCGACTAGCTACGAAACAATTACTAGATATTTACGTCCAGTAATTTTGCCAGCTCGTCTTAGAGAAGTCAAGTTTTTAGTTTTTGATTTGCTAAAATCTAATATTTGATAAAATGAAGTGTTGATTTTAACGAACGTAATATTTGCTAACATGTAAAGTAGTGGGAAGACGGATAGAATTAGCTCTACAGAATCTTGTCCTGATCTGTTTTTTGTTTTCAGAAATTAATTGCCTGTCAATTTGCAGTGTGTGCCCCTTGCATCTTTCACGATAATGACTAATAAATTAGAATATCGTGGATGCTACGGCAGTCTTTGGTCAATTTGATAATTTTCTTTTCTTTTTTTATTTTATCCGAGATTGATAGTTATCTTTGAATGAATCTATAATATGATTATTATTGTTATTATTATTGGCTCTGTCAATATCTTGCCAGCTTAGTTTTTCATATCTTCGCTTGTAGAATTATTTCTTGATTGTGTTATTATTATTATTATTATTATTATCAGAATTTCATTGTTGTATTTCACGAAAGCCTTTCGGCACTTACAACGGTTTCCAATCGAATACAATGAATAGGAATAAAACAATAGATCGAACACATAATTCAAACACGAGACGAGGCTCACTGACAATGAGATACGGGGCACATTAGAGGCACAAGGAGTTCGCAATCAAGACATACAATGCTTTAAAACTGGAAGACATCCCATTCAAAGATTTCACTAATCACCGCTGGAAACTCCTCCACAGATCTACTATCTCAAAACCAACGCCGGCCCCTAAGTGGCACCAAAGAAAACTGGCAAAACAGCCCTCGACTCCACACACAACAGAAGCCACTCCAAGATTAGCCCCCGCTAACATGGCAGACTCTGGGCGCAGAAAAGCAAACACCGGCAAAACCAACCAACCATGTACCACGGCAAGCCCGACACTAAATCCAGGCTATAACACGAAACTAAGAAAAAAACTACTCCTACTGGCTACAAATTGTTGCATATCTTTTTCAGTGGGCTCCCTAGGTCGGACGCGGACACTTCACAAAAATAAAGCCTTTCCAAGTTGTTTAGAATTTGAAGGAATGGCGACAAAAACATTTCAATCTTGAAAGAATTGAAGTCAAATAATCGATATTTTTACCAAGCTTAAATATTAATGCATGCCACAAATAACAGGGTCCGGGGACTTTAAGGTAGTGCTTTGGGCACTATAGGGTTGTAGTCTTCTAATCACAGCTGTCCGTATTTGACAATCAACGGTCCGGATTATTTTAAAGGTAAATAGTTATCTTTACGTAAGATAGTGTGAAGATAATCCGGGCCATTGAATGTCAAACGGGCGACGTTGTTGGGGGACTACAACCTGTAATTCTTTGGGGCACTACAGGGACCCCGAATCCCAAATAACGTAGGAACAGAAAGTACACTACAGTTAAGGGATCTGGGCGGTAAAACAAAGAATGAAATTTTTTTAAAAAACAAGTCTATGAACAACCTTTTACACTTTCAAATTTCCACATGCTAAAGAATTAGAGTAAAAATTTGTCTGGTCAAAAGACAAAAAGAATTAAAAATGGTTGGTGTAATGTACCAGAAGAATAGCTAAACATATGGATTGAGGTCATACAGATCAGCCATGTTATTTGTTCTTAAATTAATATCACACAGACCACAAACCTTGACTCAAACCTATGCCAAATATTCCATTATCTTTTTAACTTTTTGTAGAATGTGTAGAGCGATCATGTCATCTACTCTCTCCGTTCCGATTCTGCTAAGAGTAACACTACATACACACAAAAAATACCCACAAATTATCCAAACACATACACACAAGTGTGGCCCCCACACACACTGGAGGTGCAATGTGTGTGGGGGCCACACTTGTGTGTGTGTGTTTGGGTAATTTGTGGGTATTTTTTGTTTGGGTACCTAGCATTTTCCTTCTGCTAAAGTTGGCCTACTTTGCTTCTTTTAACTTTTTCCCTTCATATTGTTGTTGCCTGGTATTCCGAACCTTTTCCAATTTCGGTTCCAATTTTTGCTTAATTTGATTCGTCTTGGGGCTCTAAAAACCAAATTTTAATATTCCATCCGTCTTTTTTTAAATATCAACCATAGGCATACAAAAATGATTGAGGTATAACAGTTAGTCTTAGGGGTGCACATCGGCCCGGTAGTCCGCTCAACCCACCCAGTCCAACCCGATTTTTTTAGGGCTTGGGATAAATATTTAGACCCAGAGGGCTGGGCTGGATTGAGATTTTAAGCCCATTTACCAAGTGGGTTGGGTTTGAGAAATTCCTTTGAAGCCCAGTGCGGCCCGGCCCGACCCGATTTAAATAAATATTTTATTTTAATACTATATATATGTTAGTATGTTACCGCCGGAACCTACCTGCTTAGGGTTAGATTATCTTGATGAGAGGCACATATCCTCATCTCCTCTTATTCAGTAAAATCTCCTCGTCTCTTATTCAACGATCATCTTTTTTTAATATTATTGTAAGAATTTCAAACTTTAAGTATATTATTATAGTTGCGAATTGTAATTTGATCGTTATGGTTGATTAATTTATGTTTATGATACCATGCATTAGAAAAGGTTGATTAATTTATGTTTATGATACCATGCATTAGAAAAATAAATGGGCCTGTTGGACGGACTTGGAAAATTAAATTTTTATTTGGGTTGGGCTTGGGCTTATTAAATGAAGCCCGATTATAAATGGGTCGGGCTTGAGAATGCACAAATTTCGTTATTATCTACTACAAACCAGACCCGAACAAGACCCAACTCGATATATGTGCACCCCTAGTTAGTCTCCAACATGGCTCATACTGTTGGGGTCATGTTGGAGACTAACTGTTGTACCTCAATCATTATCCATGGGAATACGTGCTCATTGAGTACTTTGATAAGAAAAAATTTAAAATATTCTATGGAAGTAAAATTTTTAACGTAAAAAAAAAAAAAAAAACACGTTTCCCAAAAGGGAAAAATTAAAAAAGGGACGGAGAGTGAGAGATAACCAAAACTTTTTGGTTTATTTTTTTGTTGTCTATTTTTTTCTTTAAAAACAAAATCCATATTTCACATGATTCTCTATCCTGGAGTACATCACATTAAAGTCCAAAGGGCACGTTTGATTACAGGATTATTTTTGGAAGGATTGGAAAAGATGGGATTAATTAAGGGGATAAATGGGACATGTGGGTACCTGTGATTGTATGTAGTAGAGGATTGGTAGTACTGTGTTTGGTTTAAGTTAGATAAAGGATAGGATACGGAGTAAACAATTATTTTTGACAGTTGAATGAGGAGGGAAATAATCCCAAAGGACCGGATTAGCTAACATCCACCCCTAGGTGGTATTGGATAGTCCACCTAGGAGATTATTAAGTGGCAAAATAATCTCCAATCTTACATTTATTCTCCAAGGCTCTGTTCAGTTGTCAGTAAATGTTGTTTGAAAAATGAATTCTTAGGAAAAGTACAGTAAGGTGGAGTAAAGGACAATGATTTTTTTTCTTTGAGAAGGAATGTTGTAGAAAGACTAAGCTTCATACCTTTTAGCAGGATCTATTTTGTAGGAAATTGTTTCTCAATTGGAAAGTTGAAATTGTGAGTTTCAAAACTTTACTGGTAACTAAACATACATAAAATTACAGGGGCCATGTTCGTTTCCCAATTTAGTTTTAGTTTTAGTTTTGATGACATCATCATTTTCCTCATTTCTCTCTCTATCTCTCTCTACTCATTACACCTGCTGACATCATCAAAACTAAACTAAACTATCTAACCAAAGACAACCAGGAAAATTGATTTTTCTATTATTTCTCATTATTTCCGTGCAACTTAAGGCAGACAAAACGGCAGTTCCAAATGCCCAAACTCATTAATTGATTAAACGAATTTAAAACACTTAACCTAATCCAATCCAACGAATATATGGACTTTCGAAAAACTAATCCAATCCTGGAGTCCAAATAAAACAGATTGGGCTTGAGGGGGTTAGTGGGCTTTGTCTCCGGACAGCCTAATTGAAAACGAAGTCCAATAATTCGGCTGACATTGTTCACGTCAAACCGTACCTAAAAACGGCGTCGTACGGTGCTTACCAAATCCCTGAAACTGAATCGCGCCCTAATTGCAGTGCTGCTGTTGAAGACGGCTTGCTTGAACGAGAGAGAGAGAGAGAGAGAGAGAGAATGGGGAAGACGGAGTACAAGAGGGTAAAGGGGAGCCAGAACCTGAGGCAGCGTCTTCTACTCTCTGCACTTTCTTCCAAACCGGTTCTGATAGAGGATATCCGGGTTAACGAAACCTGGCCCGGTCTTCGCCCGCACGAGGTCTCCTTCCTCCGCCTCCTCGAGAAAATCTCCGACGACTGTGTCGTCGAAATCAACGAAACTGGTAAAATTAAACTATGAATTTCTCGTATATACTTTGGCACACATTTATGTATCTTTGTATGGGTTTTGGGTAGGGCTGCAAATGAGCTGAACTGAACCGAATTTTAGTATCTTCAAGTTTGTTTGTTGGGTTTCTAGCGGACTTGAGCTCGAGCCTATTGAAAATTTGACGAGGCAAACTTGAGCCGAGTTGGCCTGAGTTTGAGCCTAGCTAGAGCTTGTTCATGAGCCTTAACGAGTCCCAGTATTATGTATTTGTGCTCGAATACTGGTCTACAGCTGCAAATAAGTTTTCTGTTTCACGAGCCTAAGAACTGAATAATGTCAGTTTGGGTTTGGCTTATTTATTAAACAAGCCAAAAATTGAGGCTTAGGTTCTGTTCGTTTAATGGACGAATTGAACTCAAATAAGTCTTTACCGAAACTGGTAAAATAAACTAAGAATTTCTCGTATATATTTGGCTATTTGGCTCACATGTATGTATCTTTGTATGGGTTTTGGTAGGGCTGCAAATGAGCTGAACTGAACCGAATTTTAGTATCTTCAAGTTTTTTTTGTTAAGTTTCCAGCGAACTTGAGCTCAAGCCTATTGAAAATTTGACGAGCCATACTTGAGCCGAGTTGCCTGTGTTTGAGCTGGCTAGAGCTTGTTCATGAGTCTTAACGAGTCCAAGTATTACTATGTATTTGTGCTCGAATACTGGTCTACAGCTGCAAATAAATTTTCTTTTATGGATATAAATAAGTTCATCCCTATGCAAAATTCTAAAAAATATACATTTACAAGTTTTAAGTACATGTAAAACTTCAAACATATGCAAATAATAGAATATTCATTATGCACATATAAAGTTTATACATATTCAAGTTATATGAGTCAGAATCAAAGAGGATGGGTCAAGGGGGGTTCGGGACAAAACCATGAGGTTATACATATCTGACATTTATATATGAAATCTCCATGATACATATATACTCCAGTTTCGCTAGCCTAAGAGCTCAATGCTCTCAGTTTGGGTTTGGCTTATTTATTAAACGAGCCATTTTTTGAGGCTCAGGTTCTGTTTGTTTAATGGACGAATTGAACTCAAATGAGCCTTTACTGAGTCGAGCCTCGAATAGTTCATGAACGGCTTGGTTCATTTGCTGCCCTAGTTTTGGATGGGGTTTTAGGGGTTTATATTTTTTAATTTCGTTTTGATAAAATGGTAATTTATGTGACAGGAACGAAACTGAAGTACAAGCCTGGGGTTTTGATGGGTGGGAAACATCTTGTGCATGATTGTGGTGTTAGTCGGTCCATTGGATATTTCTTGGAGCCACTTATTTTGCTTGGATTGTTTGGGAAGAAACCTCTATCAATAAGGCTCAAAGGTATTTCATATCGCTCTTCTTTTGCTGTTTGTAAATCGTTTTGTCTTATCGATGAATGCTCGGTTTGCTCCATGTCAACCGAAAATGCTACTATGCTAGTGAAAATTACGTTTTGGAATGCTCGTTCTGAAATATGGCACACCTGCTTTCTACAATATTGAGTCTAGTGAACCAGAACGATCCCGAAGTTCTTATAAATTAGAGAGATATGTTCTCTAGGGAGACGAATCATAAGAAAAAATAATAATAATAATAATGCTTATCAATTGTGTTTTACACAAGGAATTAGACAAATGATACTCTATTTAATTGGAAGGTTTTCACATGAAATGAACACATTCTTATATCGTAATACATAGAAGCCTACTCCTACTGTAATGCAACTTAAGGTGTCTGGTGTACCATGTTCCAGGTACCTTGCTCTTTGCATTGCATGTGTCAAACCAATGCTCTTTGCCCAGAATGCATAGGTTTGCCCAGTGCATAGGTTGCCTTACCCCCAAAGAGTTGTGATGTGTTAAAATCATGATGTTAATGCTTCATACGGTGGTCCTTCGACACCATAAGTAGAACTTAATCCAGAATTTATGTACTTCTGATTCTTTCAGGGATTACTAATGACTCCAAGGATCCATCTGTTGACACCTTCCGGTCGACAACCTTACCAATCCTGAAGCGTTTTGGAGTTCCTTCAGAAGGATTGGACCTCAAAATAGAGAGTCGAGGGGTTCCTCCTCATGGAGGTGGAGAAGTTATTCTGTCAGTTCCCATTGTCCAGAAAAGTTTAAATGTGAGTTTCTTCATCTAAGGGCTTAGCATCTTGTTTCTCTTGTATATATTGTACTCCTGGTTCTGTTTCTCATGGTTTCATCTGATTCCTACTGCCCAGAAAAGCTTGACAGCAAATTTCTTCATTTAATGGTTTCTATTTTTTGGCATTTTTTAAAATCTAATTGAACTGTGTTGCAGGCAGTTACTTGGGTTGACGAGGGGATGGTGAAGAGGATTAGGGGTATTACTTTTTCAACTAGAGTGTCTGTTCAGTTTGAGAATACCATGCTACATGCAGCTCGTGGTATTTTTAATCGCTTGCTTCCAGATGTTCACATATTTACTGATCATAAAGCCGGAGCTCAAGCTGGAAAGTATGTTTAGGTTTGAGTATATATAATATTATCATCTAATGGTGGTTTACTTGTTTGGGATACCCCAAAATTAACTCCTAAGTTCCTGTTATTAGGACATTTGGCACATTTCTCTCATCTGAATATTTATTGGCAGGTCACCTGGTTATGGAATTTCACTAGTTGCTGAAACTACTTCTGGTTGTTTCATCTCTGCCGATACTGCAGTATCTTATGCAAGGGGGGAGGAAGAGGGCGAAATTGAAGACACGGACAATAAAGAGCTCACTCCTCCGGAGGATGTTGGAGAGCAAATTGCTTCTGTGCTGCTTGGGGAGGTTGAGCAAGGGGGAGTAGTTGATTCAACGCATCAGGTTTGCTGCTCTCTGTCATAAATTGTTGCGCTCAATGAATTGAAGTATTTAAAAGTTTCCAATCAGCTAATTGTATTGGTCAGAGGGTCAGATTTTTTTAGGGCAGTTAAACTGGCAAACAGTTGCAGTATTATTGTTTAGAGGGCGAACTTAGAATATTATTGGCTCAAACAGTCTTAACAGTTGAAAACTTGAAGTCGAGGGTGAGCTCTTACAGGAGCATCTCCAATGGCAAGGTAAAAGTCTTGCCAAACCCTTTTTATTCTTTTGGCTTAGACCCTAAAAAATGTGCCAAGACCCTGCCAGGTTTGCCACTTGAACAAAACCATGCCATAATCGTTGTATTGATTTGTATAGACCCAATGACCCAAAAATGATACTTCCTCTGTTTCAAATTGATGGTCACTTTTGGGAATTTCAACTTTTTAAGCAAACATGCAATAACTGCATTCTATAAATGCATTCACATTAAACAGATTCATTAATTTCCAACAATGCCCTTATATTTTCAACTTTTGACCGAAATGATGGTTGTTGAAAGATTGAATAAATTTTGTTTTGACTTTTCAAAGAATAACAATTTGGAAACCAAAATAGTATAAGGGACAAGCAATTTGGAACGGAGGGAGTAGGGAATTGGGGCCAAAATGGCAGGTTAACGTTAACCATTGGATCACTATAGGCAAAAGACGATGTTTTGCTAGATCCTTTGAAGTTGCTCTAAGAGTTAAACCTGTAACAGTAGGTGGTGCATTGTTGCTCTTAAATTTTCGAAGCGTTCCATGCTCTCTGAAAAATAAGTCAAGATTTAGAAAATTTGGAAAAATGAGGTTTGATTGCTGCAAAATGCATGCTTTGTTTACAAACTGAAGCTGATTGTATATCTAATGTTGTACTAACTTCCAGACTTTCTATGGTCAAATAAAATTGCTTTAATGCGACCTATTTTCAAAGGTTTGTTGTTATTTGGATCATGTTCTACCAGCTGATATTTGTTGCTGTTATATTCAATTCGGCAGGGTTTATTGTTCCTCCTTTGCGCATTATGTCCACAAGACGTTTCAAAGATTCGTGTAGGTATACTCTCACCATATGGAATAGAGACACTCAGAAACATCAGAGAATTTCTGGATGTTAAATTTGTCATCACTCCGGAACCATCAACTGGGACAGTCATCCTCAAATGTGTAGGATGGGGGTTGACAAATTTATCCAGAAAGGCTTCATAATTCGTGACATTTAAAGGAGTCTTTTTACAAGGGATGTGTTGATATAGTGATAGAATATGATTGAACCGCCTGGCGTGCATCAAGTGGGGGAAAATTGCAGATTGTGGCATTGCTTGTCCAATTGTCTCGGAATTTTGGTAGTTTCAATTTTGAATCATCATATCGAAGCGGGATTAGCTTCTGTTATGTGAAACATTGTAGTTGGATCTATTTTTTGCAACATTGGTAGTATGAAATTGTAATACCTACATGGATCTATTTATCAACCGTCACTTTTTACAGTGCTATATTCCTTCTAGCATGGTTGGTAGGGGTTAGGTTCAAACACGTATTCTTGGCTCTGGTGAAGGACCCATTTTTGGGGTTACTGTGGAATATTATATGCTTTTGGTAGTCTTTTGAGTTTATAAAATACTGTAACATTGGATAAAAATTCATTTTTTTGAGATACATATATTTCTAAAACACATCAAATGATGTCCCATTAGGATGAATTTTTGCTTGCCTAATGTTTCTAAAGTATCAAATTGTCCCGAATATCAAAACAGACCCGATAAAGATTGGAAACGAATCCGGACAAAACTGTCTAGTCCCTGGACCGAAGAGGATCCTATTCCGATTTGTGTTAGCAGGCAGGTGTTTTGGTATCGTTGTGCATAAATATAGTTTCCTCCATTGGTTAAGGTGGAAATTTACTGATACTATTGCTATGGTGATTGTAGTTTCGATACCTTTTGTTTTAGTGTGCATATTGACCAACGCGTCACTGACCATTTCCAATATTGTAGTTTTTCTTAGGATTGTGCACGGTCTGGATTGGTTCAATTTTTTTCAAGAATTTGAGAACTGAAACACGAGTCACAGTTCTGAAAATTGCGATCCGTGTTTGGACCAAACCAAACCAATTCGAGAGTCACAGCTCGATTCCGGTTTTTGTTCACGGTTACATGCAAATTCCACTCGAGCACTCTTTGTCCATTCCAGCTGTCAAGAGAAGTATACAAGAAGAAATTCTCCAATCAATTAAAGAGCAAATCTGCCTAATAAATATAGTTTCCTCCACACTAATAAGTTACACTTGTAACCTAACAATTTAAAACTATGGGTAAGATAATTTACAAAATATTACATACATATATGCTTGTATCCATATGGATTAATTTTCTATAAGCACTGTCTGCTTCGGTTAATCCACGGTTTCATAACAAAAATTCGTGGAACAAACCATATACTACTGTTCTCAAATTTTTTAATCTGTAGCCAACCATATTAACCCACGGATCGGGATGCAGTTCACCAGATTTTGTGTCCAGCGCTTGACTTTTTCCTTGGATTGAGCTCCTCCCTAGTAATTTTTTGGACATGTTACATTTTCTTCGCAATGCAATAGTATTTTACCTGTAATATACTTTCACGAGACCTAGACTTTTGAGACAGCTCCAGAAAATATGCGGAAGTTACTGGACCTAGACTTTTGAGACAGTTCCGGGAAATATCCGGACAGTTACCGGAGAGGATCATTTCTTTGTTCCTTCCTCCCTTCCATTTTTTACTATTAAGTTGGTTTTTCCTTTATTCTTTGTCATCCCTTTTCCGCTTATGTTCCCAGGACGCGCTCTCGTGAACCTCACACCCACCCCACTTTCTTTGCCTGTAATTTCCAAGTAATTTCCTTCATTTAAACGCTCGACTTTTTGAATTTTCTGGGCAATTTCCGCTCATCCAATGTACATATATAAATCCTGAAACTTGCATCCCAGCAAACATCACAATTCACAAAAGGTCATCATCTTTATTCCTACCTCACTGTGCTTCCGTCATCATATCTCCAATTACCATAGCCAAAAAAAAAAATCACCATGGTTGGCAATTTCAGAAGAGACCCAGAAAGAGAAACAACAAATTTGTTCCCTTCGATCGTTTGCTTCTTCTTCGCATCGAACAGCATCGGTACATTGTACCGCGCTTACTCCCGTGGAGACTACACCACGTTGGCCTTCGTCGTGTTCGAATACTCTGCATTCCTGTTGCTAGACCTCTGTTTCACGGCGCTTCACAAGTTGCCTTCGCGAGACAGAACCAAGTGGAGAAAGTTTTTGCAAATGGCCATTTGGGTTTTGTACTCGGGGATTTCTTTTGCGTTTTCGGCGTATTTCGGGCCGTTTTTTGATGGTCCTGGTGTTGGGTACACCCTCTACGGCATTTCAGCGGTGGGGAGTGCGTTGCTGTTTTACATGAACGTGGTTTGGGATTACAAGAGTGGGTGCGATGCGTGTTTGGAAGAGGAGAGAGTGAGGGAGAGAAAATTGCAGCAGTATTATGTGTATGTTTTGGACAAGGTGTAAGATTTTCCTGGAAAAAAACAGGGGGGAGATTTGAAGTGGCTTTCACAAATCTTCTGGTTGTTTGAATTTTGAAGTTTATTGAGTTTGTAAAGGTTTGGGAGAGTCCTAGGAAGTAGAAATGGAGTTTATAAAAAGAAGGGATGGATAATAAAGTGGAATGTGAACGAAAAATTTGTAAAAGAAACAAAAAGAGTGTTTGATGAAGTGAAGTGAAGTGACTGTGAAAGCTAATTAATCAATTATGTCTAAAAAGATTGTAATTTGTTGTGTGGTTTTAAATATAAGCCATTGCAGATTGTTCGTGATATTTGATACATCCGATATTGATATTTATCTGTCTCTATTGATACTGTCTATATCAACCAATAAAAGGTTGTAGAATCGATGCTAACACATATGTTCATTATGCAAAACCTTATGTGCTGGCATTAACGCCTTGTTTGAATGCCGGAGATGGAGGTGGTTTGTGATGCGCCTGGATATGTAAATCTTGGTCCCACTCCAAATCCAGGGGCTTTTGGTATGGTTTTGCCCCTCCAAATCCACCCACCCGCCTCCTTGAATTGACCAGATCGATTAGTTGGGTTGTGGTCTTCCAAGAGAAGAAGTCGCCTTTTCAAATTGTGTGACCCCATTGTCGCTCATCTTGATCTCGTCTTCAATCATTTCTCTCAAGTATTCAACGTACTCCATTGTTGATCTGTGTAAGTTTTCGATCTCGTCTGATTTGGGGTTTCAAACTAGTTTTTTGCCCTAATAGGTGGATTTGGTTTTGTCCTAATTTCTGGGTTTGAATCGATCTTGCTCACCAATTGGTTCATTGGTTGGCCTAATTTTGAGATTATTTACCCTAGTTTCTGACATTATTCACAAAACCTACTGATTTTGGCCACTTGGAGCTGATTTTTTGCCCTAATTTCTCGAACTGATTTTGCCCTAATTTTTGGGTTTTAATCGATATTACTCACAAATTGGTTCACAATTTGCCCTAATTTGTGAGATTGTTTGCCCTAATTTATAAGAAGGTTTGCCCTAATTTCTGTCATTGTTCACAGTTTGCCCTATTTTCTGACATTGTTCATAGTTTGGTGTATTTTCTTAGATGTTGACCTAATTTCTGAGATCATTCATAGTTTGCCCTACTTTCTAAGATTTTTCATAGGTTGGTAAATAGCATTTTCCTCAAAATTTTGATTTTGCCCTAATTTCTATGCCCTAATTTTAGCGTTTGGTCCAATAAAAACAAATGATGACCTAATATTTTCCCCAAAAAGAATGAGTTTGGCCAATTTCACTAAATTTAAGAGCCTAATAAAATGTGTTACCCTGAAATATCTATGTTCACCCTAATTTCATAAGATGGTTTATTTGAAAATAGATGGCAAGACTACTCTCATGCTTTACATGTTAATTATGGACTTAATTTCCAAAGGGGTTCGATGAAGGCCTCATATTCGTTTAAATCTTAATGTTACCAAGCCCAAATTGACGCATTGAATAGGGTAATATGCGACAGTGACACTGATTGCCACGACCTATTAATGGTAAATAGACATACTTCATGAGGTTGTGTCATTTATTAGAGGAAAAAGGCCTACAAAAATCTAGGAATGTCTCCCTTGCATATACATTCATGAGGTTGTGCCATTTATTAGAGGAAAGAGGCTTACAAAACTACAGGAATGTCCCACTTATGGAGAAAGTTGCTATATTTATGAGGATCCTTGCGCACCATAATAAAAATAGGATTACCAAGTTCCAATTTTTGAGGTCTAGGGAAACAATTAGTAGGCATGTCAATGCAGTTCTGTTGGCGGTTTTGCGACTTCACAATGAATTGTGGCATTATCTCCAATCTATTTTCCACCACCGGTCTATTTTCATTTTCATCCTATTCAAACCCATTAATCTGAAGCAGCTCATCCACAAAATAGAAATTTTGCCTCCAAACCTTAATTTTGCCTTAAATATTATTTATTTGAATACCATCTTCAGCGAAAGAAGCTTGCATCTGATTTTTCAAGACTTCTAAGTAGCTAGTACGAAACCATCCGTCCTGAGTTTGCCAAACCCCCCACATCTGCAAGGGTCGTAGGTTTTGAAGCAAAGTCTCCTTTTCCTCCTCGCTCCAAGCCTGGCGTACCAAAAACGGAAATATAAGACTTGTTTTTGTAATTGAAATATTGGATGAGATTGAAAGTGAGTTTGTTTGGCATTTAAAGGATTCAACTACAAACCCACCATTCAATCACCTATCCACCAACCATTCACCTGCCATCTACTCTCCATTCAACAAAAAAAAAAAAAAAACCCCAAAACCCTACTCTCCATTCAAATTAACCCATTGTCTTTTACTTTTAAAAAATTTCACTTTCTAACTATTTTTTGATTTTTTTTCAATTTTTTTTAATATCTAATATAGTTTCAATATATTTATTCATTTCTTTTGTATTTAATCTATTTTGTCAATTAAATTAATAAACTGGAGATAATTCAGTCATTTGCCCTCTTATCCTGTCATATCCACCCTCCAAATCTCCCTTCTAAAAAAACTATCAAAACACCTCATATATAAATCAACCCTTCTTAGAAGTAGGACACACCCTCATTACAAACCTACCCAAAAACAAATCCGCCATCCAAACGAGCCGTAATTGTGGTTTAAAGTGCTAGCTTAATACTCCCTCCGTCCCAATTTTATAGGCCCTCGTTCTATCCTAACTGGATAAAAAAAACGAGTATATCTTTCAATCGGTAATACATTTTATATGCAATATGGATCTTGTTTGATAGATCTTGATTTAATCTAATAAACAAAGTGTTCAAAATCACCTAAAACAATGTACTCCCTCCGTTCCATATTAATGTTCCACTACGAAAAGTCGTGCCATTTTTCAAATAAAAAAATGAACTACTTCCGTAAATCATTTTTTGAATTTTTTCGCACCGAATTAAAGTACTTGACAAGTACTTTAATTCAGTGCAAAAAAATTCGAAAAATGATACACGAAAGTACTTCATTTTTTGATTTGAAAAAAGGTAAGAGAGAGAAAGTAGGGACATTATTTAGGAACGAAGGGAGTAGATTATAAGATATAAACACTATGAAATTGGGACGGAGGGAGTAGTACTTATTCATGATCGCATGCACCCTTTGTACTTCCCTTGTACATCTTGAGATAGAAGACAATGTTGGTCTCGCACTCATACAAAGGGTATGGTGATAAGAATGTCTATTATGGAGAGATTTTTCAGTGCCGAGTAGCACCATTCTACGTGGTACCCAAGCAGCAATCTAGGTTAAGATTACCACTTGACACCACGTGGTGTACCCACTCGACACTATTTTTTTTTTCCCCCCTTACGATGGTTGAGGGTTAAAAAATTGGTCAATTTGAGTGAGAGCCAAAATTGATCTAGTCAGTTTTGGGAAATAGTTTAGCAAAAGGCCACAAAAAAGGGATGGAGGGGGAAGAAACGAACATTTCCGTGAAAAACAGGTAGGAATATCATCAGTAGGAAAAGGGCGTCTTTGAAGGGGACGAAAAATTGGAGATGCGGGGTATCGATCCCCGTACCTCTCGCATGCTAAGCGAGCGCTCTACCATCTGAGCTACATCCCCGCTTGTGTAAGCCCCGCTCTTTTAATATATTTATTTCACTGAAGCCACTACGGGGGTGTTTGGGAGATTCATGTTCAGCTTTTCATTTTTTACTTTTTGGTTTTTGGCTTTTTGAATTATGATTAGAATGCATTTTGGATTTGGTATGAGCGCTTGGGAGAAATGTGTAGAACGCATTTTAAAACAGGAGTAATGTTTGGGAGATATGTGCAAAATACATTTTGCAGGTTTTTTTATTAATCAAAATGGAAAAAGTAAAAATGAGAAGTCAAAAAGCTCCTCTCAACCTATTTTTCATTTCTGTTCTAGATCGTGTATTTTGGAGAACTCATTCTCAGATGATGAGTTCTGGGAGTTTCTCCCAAACATCCAAAATGAAAAAATGAGAATGGAAAATGGGACAAATTGTCTCCCAAACAGGCTCTACAACGCCTTTGGATATTATTTTTGCTCCTTAGATCTTTGTTGAAAATTGAAAAGATGCTTATGTGCCCTGAAGTCCTAAATAACCTGATATGGAGAAATGTGTTTTTTGACACACACACACACAAAAAAAAAAAAAAAAAAAAGCAAAAAAATTAAAGGTTTTTCCGCCTCCTTTTCGGAAAAATATAAACCCATCCAAACTTTGCACAGATAAATTCATCCAACATTCTTATATAATATTAAGAAAACTCATCCAATAATATTATATTGGATTATGAGAGGGTGAGTAATGTAAATTTGTAACGCTGTATGGGTCGAAGCCAATTTAGGATGTTAAGATTGAAATCAGTGTAGAGCGTATCAAAATCCTTCAACGAAGCTTCTTCTCTGTTCACATTTTATCGAACAGGAATGCTGAATTTCTACGCATGTCCTACGCGATACGATCTTTTTTTCATTTGCTGCTGAATTTCTTTCTTGTGTGAACACTAAAATTTGTGACTCCCCACTGAGTAGGATTGTATGTCTCCAATCATGATCCGTGAAGAAGGTTATGCTGTGTTCGATTAAATTTTCTTGCTTCCATTTTTCAGACAAATCCTAACAATTTTCACTACAGCAAAAAAGAAATTTTAGTGCCAGATCTTATGAAGAACACCAGCATGATTAATGGCATCGTTGCTAGGCCAGCTGCTAAAATGACAGTTAAAAGAGAGTGGAAAATTAGAAGAAGTTTGATACGTCACCGCATTATCCTATGCAGATGATTATTAGTTTTAACCGTTCCACAAACTGACTTAAACTGAATAAGTCGGTGGAATTGTCCTACTGAGGCCCCATTCCACCAACTCAAAAAGCCAGTTTATCGTGGTTTTCGAGGCTAGTCATTCACTCATAACATATCACATAAAAAGCCGTAAAAAACCAAAAAGCCAAAAAACAACTTTAGTGAGAGAGGAACTTGTCTTGTGAAGCACAATGTCAGTTTTGAGTTTAAGTCAGTTTTGTGGAACAATGCCAAAATATAGGAGGAGAAAAATAGGATTCATTTGAACGAATCCTTGCAGGATGTCTCTAAAGAGCAAAAACCAAGCAGGAACTTCATGAATTCAGAGAGAGAATGGTTTCCCAGAAAGAGGGGGAAAAAAAAAAAAACTACACTTGATACTTCCAACCGTTACTGATTGCCGCTACAGAATTTTGACATCCGAGTATAAATACATATATATACCACAATTGAGCAACCGAGCGACGACAACAATTATATTAAGACACAGGAGGAGCAACTGAAAGTGTTGATATCAAGACATAGTTCGAATCAAAAGAAAGCTAATAGCTTCTCAAGTGACTGACAAAAAAAATGGATGCAGGTCAATTGGATACCCAATTAACGATCCTGACATGCGGCAGCAGCGCAAGAATAAGTACCGGAATCCGAATATAAAATGTAGGATCTCCCTCAAACTGTGTATGCTTGCTGAATTGTGTCGATGTCGAGGCCCTTCAACTTCACAACTGATTCAACATGGCCTTTCAGTGTGAGCAGTTCTCTCAACCTGGAGAGAGAGAGAAAATCAGAAAATTCAGTTGCTGTGCACAATTGTTACGCTATATTTGTTTCTTGCACAAAAAATCCTGAAGACAAATAATTGGAAGACGGGAAATGGTGTCTATTGCAGAATCAAGTAGGGAGGGCACCACAATTTTGTAAATGCAGGAAAATATCTCTACTTGGAAAATTTGCAGATTCGAACATTATTATCAAGTGTGGTGAGTCTTTTATATACCTTGCAATCTCAGCTCGTCGCTTTGCCTCTTCAGCCATCTGATTAAGCTCTGTGAAATTACTGCGATCACCAAACGTCAACTTAGACTCGGGAGGTTGCAGCCCATGGAGGGTCCTCTGTGCATGTGCCCATTTGAGCTTCTGTTCTTCTTTCCCAAAATCCTTTTTCCTCGTGAAAGCAATCTGCAATATCAATGGTTTTAACCAAATGATACTCGAATTCAATTTTTCGTTTTCAACTCAAACCTTTTAACTGAATAAACATCTATCATACCCTTTGCTCAATAACCAGATCCCAAGCTTTTCCACTCAAGGCGTATCGGATAGCAAACTTTATAAAATCGAGAGGGAAGTAGGTTACGATGTTAAAGAGCCAAATCACCCCAGCCCAGCCCCATCCAATCCCCTCAATAGCAGCAAAACTCCAGTTTGCATAAACAGCAATCAATGTAGCAATCTGTTCGAACAAAGAGTACATCCACAAAGGCACTTTCTTCAAGTCAAGTAATTAGGAATTCACGAAGTACTTGCATGGAGGTTGGCAAACTTTCTTCAAAAAAAAAAAAAAAAAGAAGAGAAGGAATAGATAAGGAAATCAGAAGTTCACTTACCAACTGAGCAACAAGGAAAGCCACCATAAGCAATAGGCCAGGACGTTCCATGAAAGACCAACTTCTAGATCGTGTCACGAAGATTAGTGCCTGACTGATGATGCTTACTTGAAGGTATACTGCCGAAGCAAGTTTCCTGAACTCATGCTCTTTTTCTAGATTTGCATGTTTTTCTAGATGTGGAACCCCAAATGTACGCTGGAAATTACACAAAAAAAGAGGGAAAAGGTATCAAGACCAAGGTTTGAATGCCATGTCTACAACCAGGACACTGACAGATCATGGAAACTGGAAAGCAGAAAAAATTACACTTGGTCTATAAGTTAAAACAACACAGGTTATAGAGGCATAGAGAAGGCATCTAATTTGGAACTCGAAGTCGTAGTTTCAAGAGTATTACGCAACACATCAACTGCATGGACCATTAATCCCCAACTAAATCTAATGTTAGCATGATAGAGACGACATAAAGAGGAACTTCATTAAGATCAGAAGCAACATGGAACTATGTACAGCACCATTAAGACTGATGCCATATTGTACCTCAAAGCAGTCATTTCCTCCTCAAGCCTAAAGTACTTACAAGGATGGTGAGATCAAAAGTGAACTGGGAATCATTTACAGGGCTGAGGCTAAGAAAGAGATAGATGATCAGGTTAATTAAGGAATTTGGCAGAAGTTATCTGAAAGGCAAAGGCTACCAAACCTAAAATGACCTAACTACTACCATAAAAGTGATCAATCAAATAGTATTAAGGTGGCTGTGGCAAGTGCCAATAGTGAAAATGTACAAAGAAAGGTGATGTAAGTTCTAGGTGATAATACCAAATCGCAGTGACAAAAACACTCATTATTTGTGAATGATTTGCCATGGGAGTTACTATAGTGGATGGGGAAGAAGAAAGCACTGAAAGTAATAGAGACCTATATCGTTTAGATAGAACACTGGATGATGTGAAATGTGCAGAGCACCAAAAATGCAGATGATCTGAGAAAGAACGGTGCCAAAAGCCACTAGTACGATGGTGATATTTTAAAAGAATTGTAATTGAGCTTGTAAAGAATTAGAAGAAAGAAAAAATGGGATATTCAGTGGCATTTATCTATCGGTTGTATCTTGTGCAATCAACTGTTTCAGGACCATGACTAATTTACGTTTACTTACAGGAAAAAAGTCTGTCATGTATGCAGCCCAGAAGAAAATGACCGTCATCATGGCCAAGTAACCTCCAAGAACGACTCCAGTAGTAAAAATCTCTGCCAGCTTCCAGCTGTCTGGCTGTGGAGATGGTTTCACCCTATCCTTTGATATTGTCATTATGGTACCTGAATTGCCCGAATAGTGACAAGGCATTTAGCATAAAAGCGGAGCAGCATTTCACTCAATGTGGAGAAATTGATAAGAACTATGCAGGTATCAACGTCTGTGGGTTTTAAGTGCGAAAAATATGCCTCTATCTAAGCGCGCGCGAGCACACGTACATGGTAACCACAGAAATAGGGGAATTCAAGTTCAAACTTTAACAAGAGGACTAACCATCATTGAGGATGGCAATAATCAGCACCATGAATGGTGGAAAATCAAACTTCCATATGAGGGCGAGCAACATAAAACCAAGCTGTCAAAACAGAGATTAAAAGGAAGTGCGTAAGAGGAAACTAGTGATACAGGATAGAGAATCCTATTAAGTAATTCATAACTTTACTAGCAGGTAAAAGTGCAAATAACAAAATCAAAAGATACTTCTAAGTGGTCGTCCCAATTCCAAACACTTACCACAATACGGATTGTAATAGAAACAGCATATATCTGCACATTGAACAGCCAATGTATAAATCAAACCGGCTATGTAAATAGCATAGCAGAAGTTATGAAAGGTCATGATGCTTCTCATGACCCACAGAACATCGTTTCTGCGGGTGGTGCATAGTGCAGTAGATGACACAGCCTAACTCACTAGATAACACGTCCTCCATTAAGGTTAAACATTTCCCACGAAGGCATGCAATATAGTTATGGAATCTTTTTGGTAAAATATTCTTGCTGCTTTTGTTTTTTGATGCCTGGTACATTTCGAAAGTTTTTACAATGGCAGAAAGGTACCATTACCAAACCCTCCAAGCCCTCAAAGCGCACACAAAAAAAGTTTTGTGAGGCTACGCTTTGACAAACCATACAGAAAAATGACTTCCCAGGGCTGATTTTTGCTTGGTAAGCTGCTTTTCATTGATATCATGCAAATCATTTTTTTTTCAAAAAACATTTAACTATTTTGTAACCAAAGACCAAAAAAAGAAAAGATTTTTAAGGAAAATATGCGGAGTGCAAACAGATGGAGCATAAATCGAAAAGTCAAACTACTTCACTACTACAACCCAAACTTACAGTGTAATTTTTCATCCTCTGAAAGATAGCCCGACTTGTTAGCACGGCACTGATGATAACGCTCAGGCCAGGTTCTGTCAGGACTATATCAGAAGCACTACGAGCAGCATCAGTTGCATCAGCAACGGCTATGCCGATGTCAGCCTTCTTAAGTGCCGGAGCATCATTTACTCCATCGCCGGTCATTCCACAGATGTGTTTTCGAGCTTGCAGACGTTTTACAATCTCATATTTGTGCTCTGCACCAGCGGATAAAATAAGGCCAACCAAACAAGAACACAGAAATGCTCAATGAATGACTACAGCTTTTAATTCAGTATTTTCACCAACGGAAGGTTGTTATTCAGGCCAAGTGGTGTAGATCCCTCACTAAGAGTACAAAACATCAAACCAAAGCTCTGTGCTTGGGCATAATTAACCAAAAAGAAAGGGGGAAAAAAACTCACAAAAAGAACATGAGAGAAGAAATTAGTGATTACCAGGGAAAACACCAGCAAAACCATCAGCTTTTTCGATCAGTTCATCAACTGGCAAGGCTATAATTGATTCATCCTTGTGCTGCCCTAGTAAGGCAGATGAAGGATACATATTGGTTCCCATTCCCAAACGTCGTCCTGTTTCCTTTGCTATTGCCAGTTGATCACCTGGTGAACGTTTACAAGGGTCAAGCATATTTACCACAAAACAAACAATGGAAACAGCCAACTTCTGATAAATGGGGACGACGAGAAAGAGGGGACAACGAGAAAGAGAAAGAGAAGAATTTTTTTAGAAATACAGGGGGAAAGAATAAACAAAAGAAAAAAAAGGATGCAACTGGACTCTTTCTGATGGCATTATCCCAATTGCCATGAATACCATTATTAGCACCGACACGCAAAAGTTACAATATGTTGAAAACCACAACCCCCAAATGTAAACTTGAGAATTAGAACTTCTCTAGGGCAGCCTACTAACTTATAGGCCAAAATTTTATCTGTTTTGCCAATATTAACATGCCAGCTATAAAGCTATAAGATTACATATAAGAAATAAAGCAAGCAGTGACTCCAGAAATGGTGTTTTAGTGCTGATGTACACACCTGTGATCATTTTAACATTAACTCCCAGATTCAAAGCCCTTGTAATTGTGTCTGCACTGTCATGTCGAGGTGGGTCAAAGAGGGGCATGAGGCCAGTGAATTGCCAGGGACCTCCTGGACTATCCTTCCTCCCCTCAGGAACTTCCTATTGAGAACATCAAGAATAGCCCATCAACTACACTGAACAGAGGAATATAGAGAATGAACAGCAACTAATGACAATAACATAGTACCTGGTAAGCTACTGCAAGAGATCGCAATCCTCGCTCTGCAAACTTATCAATCACAGCATGAACTCTATGCTCTATTTCTGATTTATTGTGTGCAAGATTGAGTATCTGATAACCATATTGCAGCACAAATTAAACAAAACAATAAGCGATGCCACATGGAAGCCGCAAGGTATAAGGGAAAAAAGTACAAGTTAGGTTACCTGTTCTGGTGCACCTTTGCTAACTCTATGCATTTTGCCTTCACTATCAATATATGTCAGAGCTGTTCTCTTGTCGGTGGGGTTAAATGGAAGGAAGTGAACCTCTTGAATGCCAGCCCTTGCCTTATGTATAGTATACGTCACGGAAAGAAAATAGAAAAGTAAACATTCATGAACAACTAGTCCCCAAGTCATCCAATTCAAAATTCAATTTGCATTGTTTTCAGCTATTGGAACGCGAACCATAACCAGGAATTTGCATTTCCATTTCAAGTACTCGACGCAGCATACACTAATTGACATACCTCTTTTGGATCGGCCAATGTTCCGACAATAGCAGTGTCTATTGCATCTTGGTTTTCCACTCTGGAGGCTCTTGCAGCCATCAAAACTACAGTATCTGCATCTATTCCTCTAGCAAATACCTACGAGAATACAACCAGGCAAAGGCTTAGAACAAGTACTACAGTGCAGAATCGAGAAATTCAAACCGGAGCAAACAAGCCCTCCCAAAAAAGCCAAGAAAGAACCTCAATCAGACTTTTGTCAACTGTCAGCTTGTTCAATGTAAGCGTTCCAGTTTTATCGCTGCAAAGCACATCCATGCCAGCCATTTCTTCAATTGCCGTCATTCTTTTTGTTATGGCCCCCTACAAAGGAAAAAAGAAGAAGATCAAACTAACACACTTCCAAACCACAATCGAATTTTTGCATTAGAATACCACTCAACCAACCTGCTGAGATAAACGGTGGGAGCCAATTGCCATTGTGACCGACAAAACCGTCGGCATTGCAATGGGGATTCCTCCAATAAGAAGTACCAGCAAATTGTCAATTCCTGGACGATACGGCCGATGCTGAATTGGGTACATTACAACGATCTCTATTACCATCCCCACAGCAATAGAACAAATACAGAAATTCCCAATGGCAGTCAAGACCTATAAGGCAGTAAAGAGAAATTTGAGAATGCAAAAAATCAGTTATAATCTACACAACTCCAAAAGGACGAGGAATGTACAAAAAAAAAAATTTAACAGCCTACACTAGGGGCCACTGAAATCGAATGTGAAGAACGAAGTAAAAGTACTTAAGGAACAAGTACGACAATTTCCCCTTGTCATCCCTGTAGCACTTAACTTAATTCTCTTTCTTTCCAGGTGACCATAGTCTATAACCTTTGCAAGGTATAGTTATATTTGAATCTACATACCTTCTGAAAGTGGCCAACTTGATTTGTACTGTCCACAAGGTGAGCAGCCTTGCCAAAGAAAGTATGGACACCAGTGGCAATGACCACTGCTTCAATCTCTCCCTGTTTGCAAGTGGAGCCAGAATAAACCCCATCCCCAGGGCCTTTTGTCACAGGAAGGGACTCACCTGTCAATGCAGACTGCAAGGCCCAAATAGAGGTATTGCAGGAACATATGGCTTGACTATTAGAAGATGAAATCGACCTACTTCAAATCAACATAATAATTATAGATTCAAAAGTACCTGGTCTATTTTCAACGGGTCACCTTCAAGGAGACGTGCATCAGCAGGAATTATGTCACCAAGTTTAACACTAATTATGTCGCCTGGAACAAGAACTGATGCATCTTCCTCACTCCATCTCCCATCTCGAAGGACCTACATTTTTTTTTTTTGCTTTCAGAATAGTATATCTATATTAAAAGACATTTTTCATAAGTATCAAACTAGGATAGATGATATGATATCAATTGCACCAATTTTAAATAACTTATCATCAGATCGAATACTAAAAGCAACCCACAAAACAACAACCAAAGGTAGCCACATACCTTTGCTTTTGGGGCAAGGCGGGCCATGAGAGCTGCAGCAGCATTACCCGCGTTGTTTTCCTCAATAAAACTTATGGTAGAATTGATAACAAGAAGGGTGATGATCCCAACAAAATCTTGCCAGTCAGGTGGTTTTCCCTGCAAAACATGAGAGTAACATGCAGTTCCTATGAGTAAAACTTTCCAATATGATGGGAATGAGATAAATAATAAATGCCCTGCCTGGTTCATGAGCATCTGCACACAAACACAATAATGGAAAATGCTAACCTCATCCCAAAAGGTGGAGGGTAATAAATAGAAAGTGCATAGATATCCGAGAGAAGTGTATTGATATCCGTGAAAGTATATTGTTATTCGTGGAATGGGCATTGATATCCGAGGTTTGTTATTACATACATATTATCTTCCACCAACTGGGTGGAGGTTAGCAAGACCCAATTAACAATAAATACCAATGTTCTTACATCCAGTTCCCATAGAAAGAACCTGCACTCGTCTCAACCTAACTCCACATGGTTTGTTCTTTAACAAAAATTATATTGATATAATTTTCTCAATATTTCTCAGCAAACAAACAAAGGGGGGAAAAGAATCAGCACTTACTCCTCCATTTGCAAGTGCGATGGCCATAATAGCTGCAGCTTCCATCACCCATGAAAGGGGGTTCCACATAAACCCTAAGAACTTCAAAAACTTACTCTCCTGAAAATTAAAAAATTACAAGAAACAAAACAAAAACGCTTCAAACTCTGAGAAAACCAATATAACCTCGACTGATCGAGAGAGGTAAATAAAATCAACATCGACACAAAGAGCACCACTGAACAACAATAATCTTTATTTTTTCTGTTTTTATTTTTTTACAACCACCCCTCCCAGAAACTGTATTTTTTAATTTTGCTGTTTGTATAAACAATAATTGAAAGGCTCAGGGGTAGGATGAGTTTTCGAGATTTGCAATTGTTGACGAGTCGTTTTACTCTTTGAAATTTCTCTTGCCAATTAAAAACAACAACAATAAACTATGAAACTTAGATTAGCAAATATTATCAAACACCTCCTTCTCCTCAAGCTTGTTGTGCCCAAAAATAGCAAGTCTCTGTTCAACAGCCTCACTCGTGAGTCCTTCTTTGGTACATCTCAAATTCTGAAAAACCTCCTCAATCGGTATGTTCTCCTGCAAAATCAAAAAATCCATTTGCATACTCAGACGACCGAAATACTCAAACCAACACCACCAGCAAAAGAAAAACCCTAGCTAAATCAAAACAAAAACAGATTGATTAGTCAAAAATAGAGTCCGTACCAAATCCACAGCTTCCTTCTTCAGAGCCTCCATTACTTCATCTTTGCTCCCCATTTCAGTCTCTTTCATTTTCAAACCACCTAAAAATCCCAAACAAACAACAGATACAAGTTATACAATACACAAACGAGTACTCCTATATATGCTTTTTGAAAAAACGAAATCTAGTATATATAGAGAAACAGAAATGAAAAAACAGGGTGGAATTTGAAGGGCTAACCAAAAACAGAATGAAATTCTTTGTTCTGATAGGGTTTTTGGGGCACTGGAAGGACAGTGGATGATGATGATGAACAGAGAGTCCGGAAAAAGGGGTAAAAAAAGGAGTTTAAGTAGAGAGGGATGTGGCGACTATCTCTCTCTCTCTCTCTCTCTGTAAAATCTCTCTCTCCCCTCTCTCTCTCTCTCTCTCTCTCTCTCTATCCCATTCGCAGCCCAAAAAAGATCTCACGTACCTAGCAGGTACAGTCAGGCCCTTTCGTTAATTCCCCAAAATTAACCTTTGTTTTTACTACTATTATTCTTTGTGTCTTTTCCCATAATAATTCTATGCTACCATGGGGAGTGCACCGATGACATACGTCGATCGGCCTGTGGGGCTTATTTTTAGATTTTATATCCAAATAATTCGAGTTGTTTTTAAGTTTTAAAATATTTTTTAAGTAATTCTTCAACAATTAACTCAATTAGATAATTCTGAGTTTTTGATCGGACTGTCAGACTTTTTCGCAATATCCATTTAGAATTTAAAATTTAAAATTCTGAATAAAACATTAGAACGTTCGATGAAAACACTTATAAGTTATCCGATTGAGTTGAATTTTTACGACACCTCGTAAAAACTGTTTTGATATTAATGAACGATTTGGATCAGTAACGTGAGACTTTGAAACAGGCCCCGCGTAATGATATGTGCACCATTGATGCATTCCCCATTGATTGCATTCGTGTTGTTATCCGTAAGGAATATTAAAATTCTCTCTGGCACTGGGAAATCGGACGGAGGTTGGTGATATAGGTGAGAATCTTGGGGGTTGGCACCCTTGTTCTTCGGATTTCTATTGACTTTTGCTCCCTGAGGCGAATATATTTTATTTTTTAGTCTTGTTTTCATTTCTCTAAAATTCTGGCACTGATTTAATTTTAATACTTTTAGTTTTCTAATGGAATATCAACTGCTAATTCTGTGGCACTAAAGGTGAAACCGAGGACGGAAGCATTATTTGAAATAATTGGGCGTAAAGTGTTTGTAGGCAAGAATTTAAAGAGGGCGCTACAGGTATCGTGTGTCCTAAATTAATGTGAAGTGGATAATTTTAAAATTTTTGGTCCTTTCTTAATATTTCTAAGTTAATCTGTACTGGTTTTTAACTTTTTTATTTTCTCACATCCAGATAAATTGGAAAAGTAATACTATGTTAATCATTGCTTAAAAATTTCCTAAGTAGAAAAGTCAATGTTTATTTGAAAAATAAGTTCACTGCTATGTTAATACTATTTAGTTTTTCCTGTTTTTTGGTTGAGCAAGAAATTCAAAGTAAGTAAATAATCATCACTGTACAAAACCAGTGGTTGTGAATTTTGGTTGCCCCAAAGGTTCAGACGAACGCCAGGCTTTGGAGTACTCTTTAAGGTTTGTGGTGCGATTCCCCACTGAGCGAGTACATTGATTTAAGTGGGGAGTCATAGCGGTGTATTGCTACGCTAGTTTCCTCGGAGGTTTGCGTTGCACAATCGGATCTGTAGGGCCTCACTGTAAAGATGTTCCCCGTCCTAGTAGTAATAATAATAATAGTAGTAGTAGTATTCAGTAATCAAGGATCATTGATCCGAATTTAAAAACATTTGAAAAGTAAGAGAAAAACATAAGTATATGGTTGACTGTTTCATGGTATAATATCTTGACCATTTAATATGTACGTAATACGGATGGTTACAGGAGTGTTGGATTTGCTTAAATGCCACATCTCGTCGACAAAAAAAAAAAATTTGTTACATCTCACGGATGTAAGTGACATTAATTATTAGATCAATTAGTCTACCTTTGTTAATGACAAAATAAAAAATCTCCTCTTTTTTTTTTTTGTTGAGATGCAACGTTAAATATCTCGCCGTGACACGTAGTTTTTTTTGTTTTTTTGTCATTCGTCATTCCTAATTTGTTACATGGTGGAAAGGGGAATGAGACTCGATCCCGAGATGCAGTATACACAGAAGGTTTTTTTCAAATTTAATGTACAAGTCTACAAGAAAAAGACAAATAAAACATAACTAATTGCCCTACTCATGGCCTACCTCATTGAATTCCGTTTTCAATCCACCTAATCCAACTAAAGAATTTCTTGATTATTTCCCCTAAAAAATTCTAAAATTAGTAAAAGTGTATAGAAAAGAAAAAAAATACATTGGGGTGTGTTTTTTAATTTCTTCTTGACTTATTTTTGACCTAGTTGGCCGTCAATAGAATGACCTATTTTCCCATTAGTTTTTTCCTCATAGTCTTTCGAACAGGGAAGGAAAGGAGGATCAACCATTTCTTCAGCTATTTTTTCCGGCACATTTTTTGCCATGCGATAGAATGTTAATATATGTTATATTATTAAGAGGACTAACCTCACATATATAGGAGCCGAACCCAAATCCTCATGCTCCAAATGAGCGCTAATGCGCTATACAAATATTGGGCCAAACCCTAGGATTTTCCCCGGACATTAAGGTAGTTGAAATTCATTTATTTTTTTATATGCTCCAAACATCCAGTGTGTAATTTTATTTCACTCCACAAGGGTTCATTCCCTTGAAATTAGAGTTGTAAATGAACTGAGCCGTTCGTGGACTATTCGAGGCTCGACTTGGTAAAGACTCGTTCGAGTTCGATTCGGATACTAAACGAACTGAACCTGAACCTCAATTTTAGGCTCGTTTAATAAACGGGCTGAACTTGAACTTGACAATATTCGGCTCGAATAGGCTCGTAAACTTGGAATATATGTACATTTTATAAGAATTTCTTATATAACCTTGGATATGTATAAACTTTTACATATATATAATGAAAATTTTATAACTTGTACTTGTATAAACCAATAAAAAGTATTATAAACTTAAATTTTACTAATATGTTTTTATAATTTTATCCATGTATGAACTTATTTATGTACAAAATAGTTTTTTTTGAAGTTCTAGACTTATAATAGAGCATAAATATCTACAGTAATATTTTTTCCTCGTTAAGGCTCGTGAACAAGTTCGAGTTCGACTCAAACCTAGGCAAGTTCGGCTCGAGCTCGGCTCATCAAATTTTCATTGAGTTCGAGTTTGGCTCGAGTTCGTTTAAAAATTTAATGAACGAACTTGAACATTCTAAAGCGCGACTCAATTCGGCTCGTTTACAGCCCTACTTGAAATTATTCGTGCTTGCACTCATACTAGTAAAACCGTTGATCTATCCTTGCACAAGCACTTTCTGCGTAATTTCCTACAGAATAAATTACAACGTTTATAGTCAGTTTGGTCCCGAAGATATTATAGTTCCGCCTCTAATTAAATGCCTTCTTGGAATTTTCCAGTGTCCACATATAGAGCTTGCAGCTATAATCAGAACGGTAAACTTCATAGAACGAACAAATAATTACTCGCCTAAAAGAAATCAATAACATTTAATATCCATAGATATGTTAATAAATTACTACTTTATTATGTAAATTGTGAGGTTCCAACTTTAGAATGTATTATTCATAACAGTTCGCAACGTGTTCACATGTACAATGATAGCCGATCATATTGATGTTTTGTAGATATGTAGCTTGTTGCATCCAAACAAGTGGAGCATAATAAAATTTAGCAAGGGATTGGCTTGATGGTGAAAATCGTACCCGGGGAATTTGCCGATGGCAGAGTCTGCCGATCAATCTCGGTCGTCCAAACGTGTTTTGGATGACCCTAATTTAAGGGGAATTAAAATATCTAAAACATCTTTCGACACTCTTTAAATTTGGACCATTCAAAACATATTTAGACAACTGTGATCAAGTCAACGGGCCCGCCATTCCTAAAGGATAGCAGGATCCCCGGATCCGTGAAAACGTAGTCCCCCGTCGAGTTTGCACCCCTAAAAGTCTAAAAGTTTCAACAATAATTGCCAGCAACTTTTAAAGCCCACCTTAGTTTGCGCGTAAGGTGTTGTAAAAGACCAAAAGTAGAAACCAAAACGCACAGCAGCAGCACCAAAAATACATTTTTAATGGTGCGCCAGACTTATCAAACCTCGATATTTCCTTCTCAATCACACTTTCAATACTTGGCTAGGACGGTGCACTTGTCCACTTGGCTCCATAATTGCCCTCAATTTGAATAGTCAGGCCACATCATAGTGTGACACCCAATTCCATCTTTATTCTTTTATTCCTTTTTTTTTTTTAATGAAAGGCGTCACATGCCAGCTTGCACGCACTTTGAAATAGTATAGCCTCACGAGTAACCGTTTCACACACTTACACGTAGAGTGAGGTGGCTCCAAAAATTGCTAGCAAGGAAACCGAACCTGAAATCTATCATTCATTTGAGAAAAACTTACTTGGGTGCCGGCTGGGCACTACCACGTGGCAGCACCTAGCGTGCATTTGGCTGTCCAAGAACGGTCTGGGTTTTAAAATCCGAATCGCCCAAAGCACTTTTGTACAGCTAAGATGTGGCGTTGGACATCACGTTAGTGGTACCGTACAGACGGCCAAAATTTTCTCCATCGTTTAGTCAAGCCATGTACGGAAAATTCAGCCCTGGTCCCATGGGAGGTGGAAAGTTGACACTTCTACCGTTACCTAGCTAGTAAAACATACCACTCCTATAAAAGATGGAGTACTCTTTTTTTGGCCAAAGAACAAAAAGAAGATAATCGGAACAAACAAAAGAAAAAGGATTAATCTACCGTCCGCCCAATAAGCAGATAATAAAGTGTATAGGATTTGAATTCTTACATGTAAGAATTCAAAAAGGGAAAATTTTTCCATGTAAGAATTATGATTATTTTGTGTTTTACCGTCCGCTTAGTGGGCGAATAATAGAAAGTTCCAAAGAAAAAAAGATGAAAAAGAAGATAAAAACACGTTTAACACTGGTTTATTTTTTTCTCAGCTACCCACTCTCTCTCTCTCTCTCTCTCTCTCTCTCTTGTCTTAAGTGTACAATATTGGAATGAAAACTTGAGAGCTAAATGTTTGACTTCTTAATATCTATCCTTCAAATTAAAGGGCATGAATCTAATTGTAACAATTTGGACTTGATTTTTCTTCCAAAATTTTTTGACTTGATTTCGTTTGCCTTTTTTTTTTTCCTGATAATAATAAAGAAATTAGTTTTTAGGACATCTGCCACCAAAAGGAATTTACAAAACATACAAAATTGCAGTTGATTTTCACGTGACGTTAGTACACATAATTAGAGCCGAAATTAACCATTTGGCCAGCTACAAAACATCCAATATGAATGATTGATTATATCTATTAAATTCACTTCATATTATTTTTATTTTTTCTTCAGAACAAACTAGAATAATTAAATGATTTGACCAAAAATGGAGTTATTTTTTACAAAATCACGTAAAAATCAATTTAATTGAAACTCAGAATGCCTCGACATGCGACCCATTAAAAAATGTGTCACGTTCCAAACTAAAAGTGAGTAGATTGTCCAGTTTGAGTGTAATAACCCGAAATTTCGTAAATAAAAATTTCGATTTATTAATGCGGTTTTATTTTTAAATAAGTATAGCTTATAATTTAGTTTGGTTAGAATAAACGAATTAGATTTAATCTGTTTATTTATACTTTTCGCACCGTAAATGAACGCGTGCACACCAAGTATTTCACTACACTGCGTCCGGAAGCTTTACTAAATCCCCAACTCCTATTTTGTTTTATTAAAACTAGCCTTTGATTTAGTGGGAATTTACTCATAACCTAAAACTAGCCTTTGATTTAGTGGGAATTTACTCATAACCTAAGTTTAGCCTTTGATTTAGTGGGAAATTATTCATAACCTAAAAATAGTCTTTAAACCTAAATTTTTCTTTTGCAAAAGGTTGTTTGGACACTTGTGGGGAAGGTATATGGCTGATTATTTTTGGGGAAGGTGAGTCTCATTGCTTCACTATAAATAGCTCACTCACCTTGCTTCATTTCTCACACCAAAACCTTCCAACTTCTCCACTTTGTGCTTTCTAGTGTTCTTGAGTGAGTTCTTGAGTGTTCTTCTTGAAACTCATCCTAAACCACTACACTCCACCACCCTCGACCACCCCTAGATCTTAGAAAGGTAGAATAAGTTAGCAAGAAAGCGTTCGAGCAAAGGTCGACTAGTCGTTACGCCGCCGGAATTCAACTAGCTTATCGGCTTCCGACTAATCATCGGAATTAAGGTAGATACTTTATCTTAACTTTAGATTAGTATTTACTAGTCCATATTAATGATGTTATTATTTTGCTTAAACATGCCTAATTATGATTAAACGTGATTATGTTGGTGATTAGTGATTTTATGAACAATTAGACTTTGAAAATCACACTTAGTCGTTACTATGCACGATTTAAAATTGACTATCAAAATGCACCGTTATAATGTTCGATGGACTTTTGGAAAACTAAATTACCCAGTTATAATGCCCGAATAAAAAATTGACTTTTCAAATTTACGCAGTTATAATGCCCGACCGATTTTCTGAAGAAAAGAGTTTTTTTTAAATGAAATGAGATTTTCCGGGATTATTGAATAAATATTCTTAATTTATTCAAACTAACAAATAGAATCTATGACTAGCATGTCTAGTCAGGCTTTTTCTTGGTTTAGCCCAAACCAAGTGGTGATTCGACGAACGAATCTTAAAACACACCAAACGGATTCAACTACTAGAGTTTTCTAGTAGGGTACTTTCTTGGTTTAGCCAAACCAAGTGGCAATTTGACGTACGAATCTTAAAATACGCCAACAAAAATTCAAAAGTGAGCATAACTGTTAATGTTGTTTTAAATTCTCGGAAGAAAGAATTTTTGTCTTTAAGTAACACGGTTATCGTGAAATGTTTTTAAACGAAAAGCTTATCGTGAAACGATTTCTCAACGGAGGATTTTTATGTAATATGGCATGTGCACGTTTTTCTGAGACGGTACGACACGACACATTTTTCAAGAAAATAATTGATTGATTTTACAAGAAGAAATAGAGATGAGAATAAAAATGATGTTGTAATTAAAATTTAGACAATACTGCCATTGGAGTCCCGCCTCAGTTCCCCGGGGTGAACTGGTGGCCAAAGCTCAATGGAACTATACGGTAGTGCTGTTTATAGTTCTCCTCAAATTCCGCGGGTGAATTTGACGGTCAGAACTTACTCAGTACAACACGTAGTAAACGGATCTTATAAACAGGCTGTTAAGTTCGGTGCTATAAGAAAACCGGGACTATGTCGTGTGTGACGCGGAGTTGGCGGAACTCATACTGCAGGAGTCAGTATATGGGTGGCCGAACCTTCGAACGGAAAGGTTGGTGACCGTTAGAACGGGGTTGTAAAACGGGCCAATAACTTTCGAGAGATGTGAGATGTTGACATGGTTAAAATTTGAAGAAGAATGCTGTTATGAGAAAGTGAAACGAGATGCTGATACTGTACTCTGATTTTTATTAAAAGAAACGAGATACTGATACTGTACTCTGATTTTTCTTAAAAGAAACGAGATACTGATTTTATTAAAGCTGCACTCTGATTTGATCTAATTTGATATTGATGCATTGACACGCATGAACTTACTGTTTTGATAAATGATTTTCAACTATTTACCTGCCACCTACAATATTGTTCTAGAATTGCTAGTTTAAGATTAAGGTAGGGTATCTATTGAGCGTCCTCGCTCACGGTGTTGCCCTGGCATAATACCACGATGTTGCTTCGCGACTCTGACGTATTATGCTAGATTATCACGTTGGACAGGTGGACCTTTACGGAGAACACGGAGCCGGAGGAGCTGCCGAGATGGAGATCCACCAGGCGGAGAGATTTGCGGAGTCATAGAGTCCACCCAGTCTACCTTTTTGTAATCTGTGAAGGATAGATCATCTATATGTATTTTTGGTTATTACTATTACTGTTTAGATTGACTTTAAATTGTAATAATAATCCATAACGTATTCCAAAAATGCGGGGCGTTACATTGAGTTCAACTTTGGCAACTCAACAAGTCAAAAGGGTGAGTGAGGTGAGGTTTGTTTTCCTCTGAATTATGGGGTATCACTTGAGATCGGTAATTGATTTTCAGTTTTCAAAATCTTTTTTTTCTCATTTGTTAAAAACAGCAAAGTGATTTTAGCAATTTAGTTTTAGCAGAAAAAAGTATGCGAGAAAAAATTGATTTTTAGCAACTTAGCTTTTATTTAATGAGAAACAAAAATGATTGTAACAAATTAAGCTAAATTCAACTTTTATGAGAAATTTCATTTTAGCAAATGAGATTTTAGCACCCAGGTGCTAAAATCATGATATTTTAAATCAAAAAATAAAGTGGTTCCGTTTATCGTTTTTTGATTTTTTTCGCATCAAATTAAAGTACACGAGGAGTACTTTAGTTTGGTGCCAAAAAATCGAAAAACGATACACGAAACCACTTCATTTTTTGATTTGAAATATCATGATTTTAGCACCTGGGTGCTAAAATCTTTTGAAAAACTGAGCCTAATCTTCTTGCAACATGAATTTATAATATTGTCATTCCAAATGTGAAAGAGTATACACATAAAAAGGTAATCTCGTAAAGTACTCTATCTTTTTCATATTGTCGGACCTTACAAAAAGACATGCAAATTCAAGATAAAAAATAAAGTATTTACGTGCATAACTTTTTAAATTTCTGTGTACTATATTAAAGAACACATCAAGTACTTCAATTTGGTGTCAAGGAACCCAAAAAATAATGCAATGAAGTAGGTAGTTTTTTCGATTTTAAAATTATGCGACTTTGTTTTGTTGTTTTAAAAAACAGGCAATTTGAGGCGGATGGAGTAACATGGTATAAAAGAACACAAAAAAAGGGAAATTGTGAAAATCACTAGGCCATTTTTTTTCCGTTTTGAACAATCCACTTCTAGTTAGAGATCCCTGGCTCTATTAAAGTTAGAGATCCCTCTCATTCTCATATTTTCTGATTGAATTTTGATGATCTGGCCCGTTCAATGTGTTTAAAACATATATTTAAGGGTCCATGCGAGGAATAACCCAACCAAACCAAGCTTTATGTCTTAATCAATTGGAGTCCCCACGAGGAATCATTTAAAAAAAGGGGGGGGGGGGGGGGGGGGGGTGGAATGGCTGCATCCGAGCAGTTTTTCATACAAATTATAGATATATATTTTATGATTTCCTCACGAGGACCGTTAAAAATACAAATTTAAACACATTAGATGGTTTGAATCATCAAAATTCAATAAAAAAAAAAACGGGGAATGGCTCCATCCGAGCAGTTTTTCGGATGAATCCCTTTCTGGTATTTTTTGTTTATGATTTTCCCACGAGGACTATTAAAAATACATTTCAAACACATTAAAGAATTCAAATCATCAAAATTCAATCAAAGAATATGAGGCCTTGACTTTAATGAAGTCAGAAATTCTTGACTAGAATTTTTCTGCCGTTCTTTATCCTTTGGCCTTCTTTTGACCTTTTGATTGGAATTTTATCGCGCAGGAAAATTCGGCACCAGTTACGTACGGACCGTTCCGTTCCACGGAGTGATGTAGACAGCGCGCGCGTAAACGAATAAAACTGCGCCGGATGTACTTGGCAACGGTACAGGGTCCACAAATGCAAATTGCCTATGTTTCATAGTGCATGTGTATAAGTCGTCCACTCCACGTTTTTCTCCGAACGTTCTCACAAGTCACAACTACTGGTCTAACCACCCCTTTGCCAATGTTCCTATACAAGGCCCCATGTTTCCCTTACATGTGATTAGGATCTTTCATTTTGTTTGTTGAATTTATTACCATGGACAGAAGTCTGCCAATTAAACAGGACAACGGTCACCGACGGGTGCGGATATAGAAAATGATGAACGGCACTGAGCAGTTTGAAATTGAATTGAACTGCCCAAAATTGTCCGCTGGACAACCCTAGGCGGAACTATATAGAAGTGGTGTGGCACAGACCACCCCCATTAATACACGAATGGTCCAGTCTTGTTCTAATCACTGACTTATTGCGTTTTTGAGACATGTCATTCTCTTACAATATATTAACTTAAAAGCTGACTAAAGTCAGGTAATGAATTGGAATGAATAACTTCATTTTTTTACAAAATTGTTGAAGAAATAACAATTTGAAGAATGAACGTTTCGGATCATTAAAGAAATACTCCCTACGTCCCAAAATGGATTTTCAGAATCACTATTCACATCTATATTTCATATTTTATAGTAAATTTTTAGATTTTAAAATTTTTTATTTAATAAAAACTAAGCAAGATCTATATTGCATATGTAATTCAACAAAGCTTAAAAAAACATGAATGATTTTTCGAGATGCGTGAATAGTGATTTTGGACATCCATTTTGGGACAGAGGGAGTACCTCGTTGTCTGTCATTTGAAGACCACAAGAGAGTTGAATCAGAGCCTTTATCAATTTTTAACTAAAACAAATCTCATGACAAAATTTGAGTTTAACAATAGACCACAATACAAGTGGATTAACATCAAGCAACGCCACCTCCCATTCCAAATTCTAGTTTTGTCACTACAAGAATCACATAAAATCACATTTCATAGGGATTACGGTAATAAGATTTAAATTGAGCACATCGAGACACAAAATACAACCCAAAGTGTATTAGCGCCGTACGGGCAGATCAATAAGTTTTTTGGAAGGCCGAGTTAGAAGGTCGTCGCTTGCTTATTTTTTAGTCAGAAGAAAGAGTTTCCATACAACCAAATAAATCGAATCACTAATGCAACCTATCAAAAAGACCTACAAAGAGATGGGAGGAAAAAAACAACAAAAAACATAGAAAATACCGAAAATACAGAAAACAGAAAAGTTGTTGGAGCCTTGACTGGAGTTGTCACGCCACCGCCACCGATGATGGAAGTTTGCTTGCTTATAAGTAAACGGAGAGATATACCTCACCACAAATGTCATTAACAAATGAAACCTTACTATTAAATATAAGGTTGTTGATTTTGGGGCTCCCTTTTTTTATGCAGGCACTCTAATATTTAATAAAGTTACAAAACTAACCTTTTTAAGATATAAAAATTACTAGAGGCTAGGCACTCCACCTCCAAATTATCTCCTCATTTACCAAGGCACTCCAAACGGAAAAATTAACCAAAACCAAACATAAACATTAGATTCTAAACATTAACATTACGTTCCAAACATTAAACATCCACAACATAAACATTAGGTTCTAATTGGTTCTAAGTATTAGATATGCATCTATGTCAGATTGCTTCATGTACCAAAAAAAAAAAATGAAAATGTTGATGCTGCAAAATCTTTATAATGGTTGCGACACAAGATCTTTATATTTTCATACTCATTATCTACCATTTTCCCCTTAAAATCTTTATAACAGCTGTAAATCTACATTTTAAAACTTATAGTGAGACAAACAAAGCACATCACCAAAGTTAGAGAATTCTTGAGAGGAAAAGTATCAAAACTCTCTAGAGACTTTGGATGGACAAAAGGATAGTTCTACAATCATAGGTAGAAGACCACTTGTCCAGGTTGTCCTAGTGCAGAACATGGAGACAATAACATGAAGACTCTACTAAGGAAATATTACATATGCGGCAATTCAATGACGTGCAGTAAAAGGAGTTGAGCAACTATTTATTTTTTTCTGATAAAAAAAATATATATTTGCTTTATTAGAGTGTCTGAAGTAAATGAGAAGAGTAAATGTTTTTTGGTGTCTTGAAGTAAATCATGTAATTTGCAAAAGGGTAATTTTGGAAAACTACTGTGGCTTGGAGCCCGTGCATCAAAATTGGGAGTAGGGTTGGTCATTTCCTCCGACCCGTTCGAATCTGATCCGATCCCCGATCCGAACGGATCGGCAATATGGAGATTTGTTTGGAGATTGGATAGGATATGAGAATTTTTTTTGAAAATGTTTGGAGATCGGGTAGGGGGTGGAGATAGGAATGTCCCTGCCCTTAATCAGGTCCAAATCCGTTCCCCGATCCATCACCTCCCCACTCCACCCCGTCCCCGATCCGTCCCATCCCCGAATCCCCGAATATAGGAGTCTATTCATGAGTTAAGAAACTTTTGGGCCCCACTAAATTTTCTCCAAACACATGGGGTTACACTAAATTCTCTTCAAACATTTTATTATAATTGAACTTTTGTAATACAATAAATGTGATTAAATAAGAAATGCATCACTATAATTTGAATACATTCCAACTAGGTTGACATCTACTCAACTATCAATCATATGCATTCCTTAAAATAAACATAAAAAAAAAATGCAAAATAAAAACAATATTTTTTCAATCGAGCCTTGATTTTGTTGTTCTTATTGATGTGTAAACTTTCTTCTCGATCAAGTTTAGAAAGCTTGTCGATCGGGACCCAATTTGTATTTTTTTAATGATACTTTTCATCAGATTAAATGCCTACTGATACGCGATCCACTTAATTTTTCTACAACTGATGGATACCATAATATGTTATCTTGCTTGTGGTTAGTTTTCAAATTAGAAATCTAATTGATACTTGATACAACTTGAATTGAAGCTGGCAAATACTTACGCTAACACATGGATACCGTGCCGGTCCGGCCCATTCGACACCTCTACTTGTAACTTGATTTTAGCATTTAATTTGTAACTGAGATTCGAGATTTTTAGTAATTTTTTTTTAAAAAAAAATGAGTGGGTCCCTGAATCCTCGTGGGAATCCCCGTTCCCCATTTGGAGTGGGGATGTAGGATGAAAATAAAGTCCCGTTGGGGATCGGGTAGGAAATGGATATGGAGAAGGGATTTGGAGATTGGGGCTCGAGATAGTATTCTCCGGCCCCAATCTGTCCCCATGCCCATCTCTAATTGGGAGTGTGAATATCAATTTCCTAAATATAATTAATTAGTGGAGTAGTTGGGTATAATCATTGTTACAAGAATAGTCGCGTACAAAAACAAATTACACACATAATTCTAGATGCTTGTTTTGCAGGCATTGCCAAATGGCCAACAAAGCCGGATTCATAATCCCAAATTAAGGAATAAAATATTTGAGGGATAAAAAAAAGAGATATGATTAAAAAGCTTCTCTGTTACTCTCAAAAGTGAGAATAAGATTCCAAGTAAGGCCTCCTTTGGGTAAAAAACTTAATCCAGATTTTTGGTTTTTTGGGGTACAAAAAACTACAGTGCTTTGGGTGATAATCTTAATCCAAAGAACCAGAGTCCTTTGGGTAATAATCCAATAATCCAATAATCCGGATTATTTGTTTGTCCTTATTCAAATTTTTTTTGCATTCGTTAGTTTTGCATCAAGATTTTGTGATTTCTGGATTTCTCTCAACGAGACGAATCTAACAAGTACAAAATCTTGATGCAAAACTAATGAATGCAACGACAAACGAATAATCTAATAATCCATAATCTGAATTATTAGCCAAAGGAGGGAATAATTTGGATTAAGTTTAAGAAAAAACCAAACTGGTTTTTTGGATTATTTGACAAAAAACCAAAAAACCAATAATCTGGATTAAGTTTTTTATCCAAATTAGGCCTAAATAACCAGTGAAGGTCTTATCCCAACCCAACTCACAAATTCTAAAAGATTGGCGCAACTTATTAAAATTGTTAAGATAATAGGGAATTTTAAAATTTTAAAAAATTTAATATTTCTTATCATGACCAGGGTCACTGATTTTCTGATCGTCAAATCTCCAAGTGTGAGGTCTTGGCCACCAAGATAATTCTTTATTGGACCGTGAGTTTGATTGTTTGTTTATAAAGATGCTCGATAGTCTCTTCAAATTAGATTGCGTACTATCTCTGTTATTTCATGTCGTTCATCACTTTTGATAAAACTATGTTGTCATGACTCAAGATCAATTATTATTATTATTATTTTTTTATTTTTTTTGTCATTCGTCATTCCTAATTTATTCTATGGGGAAGGGGAGAATGTGATAACTTTCTTTAAATTCTTTAGTATTATTTGGAATGAAAAACTGATAGAGGTTTTTATCTTTTTTGAAATATACTTAAAAAATGTTAATAGATCAACGAAAGTCATTTTGTTTGGGGTTGAAAATAGGGTTCAAATAATTTGCAGTCTAAGGCTTCGTTCTTCAACATATTTTTATTTCATAAAATCTCATATTTTATGACACTCCAATCTTAACACATAAAATGTAAAAATGATTTTATGAGATTTTCATAAAATCCTCCTAAAATCTATAGGAAAACCACTACATTTTATCAATTGGGAAAACAACTCCGTTTTATCACCCCTCCATAAAATGTTCATTTTATGAGATTTTCATAAAATGCACCTAAAATTTATTGGAGAACAATTCCTAAATAAACGATTCAATTAATTGCAGTGCCTAAACGATTCAGAACTGAACTGTCTCGTCTAAATCAAAACTTGAACGGGATAGGATCCATCTCCTACGTCTCCATGAAGATAACAGTGGCCGACCTTAAAGTTCCTTCTTTTCTCCTTATAAAAATCACAATCTACACAAAAAAGTGAGAAAATGGTCCGCAAAGGCTTTCCAATAATGGACTTGTGTCACGAATATATTCACATCGAATATTGTTTGGAAAAGTAAGATCAGTCAGTCCAAGCAATTCGTGACCAAATTGATTTCAAAGATTTGGGAGGAAAATTGAACATTACGTATCCCTTTTAAAGTTGTTGGGATCGATTATAGTGTATTATTTATTCATGAAAGTAAACGGAAAAATACTTGAAAACCCCTCAACTTTCTCAGCCCAAACACAACTCATATTCCCAGAAGTAGAAAGTAGGAACCGAGAAATCCCAAATGGGTAGCTCAAGTGGCAATAGGAATGAGCCGTAAACCCACATATCATGCATTTGAAACTTGGCAACATCTTAGGGCCAGACTGCAAGAACTTCTCTTTTGAATTCCTTAGTCTCGGTGTTGATGACTTGGCTTTGACCAGATCTGAGAGGGAATTTAGTCAAGGTGCGTGCAAGCTGGTCTAGAAAAACTTTGGTGCGGTTGTATCACGTGGTTGTACCTAGCGCGCATCTGTGCTGTCCAAAAGTGTTTTGGACGGTTCAGATTTTATAGAGAGAAAGAGGAGAGAGAGAGGAAGGAGAGAGGAAGGGAAAAATGTGAGCCGTTTAGGACACTTTTAAACGGTCGAAATGGGCTATCAGACACCACGTGCGCGGTACCCTATTTGCACCCAAAATTTTCTCTGTTGCCCGCACACCCTTTTTTTTTTTTTTTTCCAAACACCCTTGTGTGGTATTTGAGACGTCTTTTTAATTTGAATGCAAATCTTTTTATTTTGGAGACAACAGATGATTAATTGGGCCGAGTCACACGGTTGACTGCACATTTTCTAAAAATAAAATGAGCTCTATTTGGATTGTCTCTATTCCCTTCGGCCCAGTTAAGGTTTTCTGGGCCTTTTTCTGAGTCCACATTTCGATCCATTGATCCTTTAAAACTCATTGAGAACATCAGCTTCCTCAAAAGTCATTAAAATAGTTGGGGGAAAAAAACCTTTCATAAAGAAGTCATTGCAAGTATTTAAGAGCATAAATACCAAAAATCAATAACCATTAAAATATCTCAAAATTATCATTTAAAAATTATTATTTTTTGATTGGCCATTTAGATGTTATTCTCAGAACGCTCCTACTAAAGGGCTTCTATTAAGCATAAGAAAAGACCCAAAAAAATAATAAAAAATCCTTCAATACACTTTTTACACTTCTCAATACACTTTCATCCACCTTTTTTTTATTTTTTATTTACACTTTTCACACATTAACCTTAAGAGCAAAGCCAATGCAATTGTCAAAATGGTTATAGCCATTTCTATATTTTGGCACCAAAAAGTGGTTTTTGGTGTTAAAATAAAACCTTAGCTCCAGTGCTTGGTTCTATTTTAGAACCAAACAGTTCCAAATTTAACTAACTTTCCCACCACTCACTTTTAATTACGTTTTCAACCCCAACTCAACTATGTACGTTATTTTCAACCCCGTTGTGATCTAATTTTTTAATCTCCATTTCGAATTATTTTTTAATTACGTTTTTTCTTCTTCTTTTACATAATTTGTCCTCCACTGTTTCAACTACCATTCTACTCAGATATTTTCTCATCTAACTTTCTGACCTAACTTTCTCATCTTACTTTCTGACCTAACTTTCTCATCTAACATTCTATCCAATTTTTTCTATAAATACACAATTTTTCTATAAATACCACACCATTCTCATCGGCCATATAAATTTTCCTTTCCAAACTAATATCATGAACAACTTAAGCAAAAGTGTATTGCGAAGAGATTTCGACAGAGATTCCTCCGATGAATATGAAGTTGCAATGCTGTAGATGGTAATGGCAAGTAGCTATCAACAAATGCAAATGCAGCATAACCAATTGGTGTGCATCTTGCCTACACCGAATAATTATCTCATGTCTCTCTTTCTCCTTCCCAACGTCGGTCCAGAGAAAACAAAACCCGGATCTAAAATTGGGGGAAAGGGGAAAATCCAGTCCAACATCTCTCTCTCTCTCTCTCTCTCTCTCTCACACACACACACACACACACACACAAGTCACAAACACCCTCTGTCTCTCTATTTGCAATCGTGCCATGGAAGTTGAGGGTTTTTCAGTGGAAGAAATCACCATTGATTCCTGCGAAGGCAACAACCGTTGAGATTCCAGTGATGGCGTTGAGATTCCGGTCGTCTTTGTTCGGCCACTATCCGGTGGGATTTTATTTTCCAGCCGTTTGCCGGCCACTCTCAGGCATGTCCGGCCCACCCATTTTCTGGTATTTGGCAACTAGAGTAGTGAGGTGGCAAGGATGGCTATAGCCATATTTGGTTCTAAATATAGAACCAAGTATATATTTGGTTCTAAATATAGAACCAAGTATAGCTTTGTGCTATTTTAGAACCAAATATAGCACTGCACTGGATTTGGGTTTTTTGAGTTTGGTGTCAAATTTTGAGTATAGAACCAAGTATAGCTCTTGCATTGGATTTGCTCTAATAGAAGCCAACTGGGCTTTTGTTACCATTTTCCTTCTCCGAATACAGGGTAGAAACACTATAGTTACAGTCACTCTCATAAATACCAGACAGTTCTGGTTATGGGGGCAAGGGCAACCATCCACCTTTGTCATGAAATCTTGCACAATCTTGTTTTGAACTTTGACATATCACGCCCCATGCTATCAAGAAAACAAAAAACTAATTAAGCCTCCACCGTGCGCATGTTGAAGTCTAAACTTGATTTGGTCCATAGGAAAAAGAAGCCCAATAAGTTAAAGCCCAAGAAAAGCCCTATAAAGAAGCCCAAATTCGAAGATATTTTTGGAGGAGATAAAAAATTAAGTTTCTAGAAGTTCTAAAATATCTAGTTTTTAGAAGAGTTCTAAAAAATCCTTATGAGAGTATCTAGATTTTGTATTCACATGTCTAAATCTAGAATGCACCAAAAAAAATATTACTTATTTTGTAAGATAAATATCTAGGTCTAGGTCTAGAATCCTCCTTGGAGTAGTATAAATAGGGGTGGGTTCTAGCCATTTTGTACCAACCAAGCCAAAAGTCTTTCCTTCCTCACTCCTGTCTCAAGTGTTTGTTTCTCTTCCAAATCTGTTGTAATTTTGTAATTTAGAGTGTCCGTTTAGGTGTGGAAGAAAATCAATATGTAATTGTTTTTAGCGCAATACTTGTTTCGATAAGATTCAAGAAAAGTGCTCAAGCAACATACAAGCTACACATCAAGCAAGTGGACTGCCTTCGGTAACATGCTCGAGCAACTCCCAACCTGCTGAAGCATGTCTTCTGTGTTTGCTAAAACTTCAATGACCAAAGATGACTTGTCTAGCAGTGAGGAAAATCATCAGACAACAAGATGTAATCAATAGCTACACAAAAACAATACAAAAGCACTTCTGACACCGTCGTCGATAGCTCCTCTTTAAATCGTCCCAATGAGTTCTCACTATTCGTTTTACTCCATGTTTATCCTGTATTTAGTCATCAATTAAAATTGTAGTAACTTTTAATGGTTTTTCGTTTCATGTTTTCTCTCAAAATAGAAATTCAAGTGGGGCAAGTGATGAATCTACAAATCCAAAGCCCATCTTGACATCTGATTCTGTGTTTGCTAAAACTTGCTAAAACTCCAATGACCAAAGACAACTTTTCTAGCAGTGAGGAAAATCAACAGACAACAAGAAAGGCAGAGTTGCTAGCTAGTTGCAAAAAAGGGAACATGTTCAAAATGTACTAGAAAAATCACTAAAGCAAAGCACAGGGAGAAAAATAATTACCTTTGCAATGAGAAAGCCAGTTCTTGCAAAGAGTGTAGTGAGAGAAAATAAAGGAGAGCCGAATGCTGAAGTGAGTTAGCTATACAGAGAGACGGTTATGAGGAAATCATATATACAGCTGTGGGTTGTGTGCGATCATTTATTACCAACTGTAATCATTCACTAACCAAAAGGAGAGAGGAATAAAGTGACTGTGAGCGAGTGAGATGGACTCACTTTGGTATATTTTCTTGGTTCACTACTCCATTATTATTGCCTTATCTTATTTTTTTAATTTAGTGTTTTTTAAACATTTTAGAAAGTGCTTATTCATCTTAATAAGAGGAATTAGAAAAACAATTTTATCTAGTAGTACTTATATAAAGTTGATAGTTTTGGATCATTTTTATATTTAGTCTACAACTTTTTTACAGTTTTATCTAGTAATTTTTTATTTTTTTAGATTTTTCTCATCAAGCCAAATAAATAATTCAAACAAGATTTGATGTAAAAGTAATAAAAATTCAGAAATATATTATATTTTTACAGTGACGTGCGCAGATCCATTTTAGTAGGTTAAGAATTCTCAACTACTACCGTGTGAGTTAGTTACATATTACATATTTTTACACGTAACCGACCCGCGCAACCTCAAAACCAACTAGTTAGTTGGTAATTGTTTTGGCAGTTTCAAAGCCTTCGGGGGTGTTCCACTAAGAATGTTTTTAAAATAAACTGGATTTTCACGGTTGAGGACAAAATACGAGACTCACTGGTCATATGGTCAGTCGCACTAGTATCTATAATCCAAGAAGATAAAGACATAGGCAGTACAGTGGCATTCAAAGCAGATCTGGTAGTACCTGGAACTGAAGTGGGAGCTTTAGAGGAGAGGCCCTCCAATGCATCGATGCCTTTCATTAGACGATCAATCTTGTCTTCTATGCCACTACAAGCAAGCAGAGGCAGAAGCCCTATCTGTGCCAGTAGTCAGTATTGGGTGCAATGGTCTCTGAAGTCGCTGAATGAGCATTTCTAGCATTGCATTATAAGAGAATCATCTGTCTTGGTTTTTGAAATTGATATTGGCACTCTTGAAAGTGCCAAAATCAAGTCCATATAAGGATTGATATTAACACTCCCCTTTAAGAGCACCAATAACAATTTGAGAAGTGTCAATAGCAGTTCCCAATAAGATTAACAAGAATCATTCATATGAAAGGAAGAAATATGTGTAGATCATTCATGGTTAAAGAGCAAATTTGACAGCAAAATCAGACTTTATTTTAAAAGTTTATAGACAATGACATGATATTCTTTGAGACACACATATAACGGGTTGGGTCGGATTCATGTCATATTAAGAAGATTTAATCCACAGTCAACACAACTTGCTTCGACGTAACTTATCACCCCAAGCCGACCGGTTCATCCCTCTTTGGGTGGCGATGTGTGTGGTTCGTTGTAAATGTCCGGTTTTTTCAAATGGAGATCTCTTTTAAGGCGTATATTACTAAAATTCATCAATTCATCATCTACATTCCATGTACTAACATGTATGCTTTCACTGAATGTAACATATGAATGTAACATATGAACGACGGTGATATGTTGTAGATATTATTTTTTCCCCATTTTTGATAGGGAAATGATAATGCCAAAACCATTTTTGTTTGTGCCAAAACTGTAATGCACAAAAGGCTTGTACCTTGCACATGATACAAGGTTTTTAAGCACTACATTTTTGGTACAAACAAAAACGATTTTGGCATTAACACCACCCTTTTGATATTGTCACGCAATTTTTCTTTATTGGGAGTAATTATATTGCTCACGAGACATTGTCATGAGGTACCCAAGCCCTTTTGCCTAGGGCCGGACGCAGGATTTTCTATCGGTGGGATCAAGAATCTACAACGGTTGAACATATTCATGTCTTGAGACAAGATCTAGTGAATCAAGCGTAGGGTCTTGAGACAAAATTTCCAAAATATCCAGAAATGTATGTGCACGCATGTAAGAAATTTTAATCCAGCGGAGTCAATTGACCCTCTTGCCTCTTCTTGGGTCTGCCCCTGCAGTTTTGCCATCACATTGATGCGACAAATGGATTGTGCCCCTAGTATGTAGAACTAAATAAGTTTGAATTTATATATTGTGTCTGGGTCAAGTGTTCATGTTGCACATTATGTTGACATTGCGCTTGCTATGCGCCTATTATCAAGCTCATCCTGGGTTTGTCCTTTTGATCTGAAAAATACGGAGTAAATGTTGTCTTGTAGAGTAGGTGACCTATGCAAAATTAAGCTTCATCAGGTATTGGTAGCCGCTGATCAAAAAAAAAAAAAGGTATTGGTAGCCATATTACTGGAGCATATATACTATACAGCAAACCTGGAGTAGTCCAGAAGAAGTTGATATCATCTGAGAGGTTTAAAAAGAGCAAATCCCAAGGCCCCGTTCAGTTGCACTGAAAAGTTGGGAAAAGATGGAAAAATCAACTTTCCAGTAATTTTCTGTGAGTTCAGACTTCAGTTGTATTAAGAAAGTTGTGGGATCTACAACTTTAACTTTCGCACCAACAAACACTTTCCTGCAAAATATATCTTGCCAAAAGGAAGGAATTTTAGATTTTTTGCAAGATTCTTTGTCGAAAGAACACACACAGGGAAATAAGTTTCATTTTCCTTTACTTCACTTCAATTCATTTTTCTTTGAAATTCATTTTTCATGCAACATTCCTGATGATTAAACGGTCCTAAGTGCTATGCCTTGACCACTATACTAACCCCTCGGGGTTCGTGCCACCCAAAAATTGGACCCGGCCGATCCTGCATCAGTATAGGATCCAAGAGCATAAATTCCAAAGTTGAGCCCGATCCATTGGTACGGCAAATTGACGATACTCTGAAATGGGCTCAGACCTGTGAGCTAGCTGGAGGGGAACCAACATGCTTGTCGAGAGCTAGCTGCAGTCCATCTATCAGACCCCAAATTTCTACCTTCATGCAAGCTTGAGGTTTGATTGTTGTAATTTTGGTTGGTGTCTCACCAAAGTTGTTCGGGTTTGGTGGGCTCATGATTGGTAGTATGTGTCAACATTGATGCTTTTGCCCTCGTCCTTGTTGTAATCCGTTCTCATGTTAATAAAATTTCATGTCTTTTAAAAAAATAAAAATAAAATTGCGATGGAGCATTCCAATGAAGGACTTGATAATATTTTATGTGCACAGTCACCAATTTATATTATTAGGGTAAATGCTAAATTTTTTTTAGTTAATTTTGTACACTACCAACTACGGTTTATCATATTAGGTGGCATTTTAGGACAAATTTTTACAATATTACCATTAGTATTTTCTTTCCAATAAAAAGGGCCGGGGAATACGTACTTTCTTCTTGTACTGATCAATGGGTGGAGAGGCTGCAGCCCATTGATTATGAACCAAATTGAGAAAACAGACCATAAAATCAATTAGATACCTGACTTGCATTTTTTCTCCTTAGGGAGCAACAATTAGAGTTCTTCATAAAATCTCCACAGTGTCTCGACTCATCTAAAAAGTAAAAAAATTAGAACCAAAAAAATTTAAAATTTTGTATAAAGAATGCAAAACATCTGAATGGTTTTGATGACAATTTTTTATTTTTTTGATTTCTCTCGTCGAGACAAACCAATACCATAAGAAAACAACACAAAACTAGTAAAAGCGGCAAAGTTTTGAATAAAGATGCATGAGTTAAAAAAGGAGAAACCAAGTCCATTATGCTCAGATAGAGATTTGAGAAGTTCATCGTAACTCTTTTTTATTTTTATTTTTATCGCAGCAACTGGTCTTTTTAGAAGAAAGGGTTTTGGTTGGGGTCTTGTGATAGTGGAATATCAAATTAGATAAGGAATGTAAAAGATATGAAAGGATTTGTGCAGTGTAGACGGAACTTTCTAAGGGGCTTTTTTGGAAAGCTAAATGACAAAGGAAACTTGAAAACAATTTCCAATGTTAGGGAGGCGAATTGAGACAGACGGTTTAGTATTTTGTGCAACTTAGGGCATCCTCATCAGGATGAGCAAAATAGCTTTTTGGCTAAAATAGGGAGCCAATTCCTTAAAAACCCACCAAAATCAGCCTCCCTATTCTCACTCATCAAAACATTTTTGCTACAGTACCGCACCAAATTTGGTGCGGTACTGTTCACGCCTCAAATACTTTCTTTATTATTTCGGTTGATGGCTGTCAGACACGGAAGAAGGGGGGGGGGGGGGAGAGGGGCGCCACGTGGCGACGCATGAGTGGGGGAATAAATGTCAATGGTTGAAGGGGTGGGTGGGGTGAGACACGTGGGCCACTACTCCAATTGTTTCTACCGAAATGTTATGGCTGTGGGAGAATTTTTTTTTTTTTATAGATTTGAGGGGAATAGTTTAATATAGTAAAGTTAAAATAGAGAGTCTGATTTTATGAGTTTTTGATAAAGTGACTTGCTAATTTATAAAAGGTGTTTTTGAAGTTAAATTTGGTGAAAATTTTGGTGTCCCAGATAAGGATGCTCTTATGTGCGTGGAAGGAACAATAACAGTTTCCCAATGACATTATTTATTACTTATTCACTCTTTTTCCTTATTTGGTGTGAACTAGGAAGCTATAAAGCTTCCAAACCGGGGCCTGTATCCGTTTGACAATCAACAGTCCGAATTATCTTATAACCATTGATTGTCGATGATTCGGATCGTCGACGGCTGTGATGGCTCACTATGCAAAGCTCCCAGGTCTGCACTAAGCTTTGCTTACCAAAATACTCGAAATGATCCTGTTTCCATATTGTAGTCTCCCACTCCGTGTCTAACTCCAATTCCATGTTCAGCCAGAACTCCCTATAATTACTCGATGCCATTCAATTCACAGCATCTTTGAGAGAGAGAGAGAAGAGAGAGAGAGTAATGGACTTCTCAATGGGCATCATCTTGGAATTACTTCTTAGGTTGCCTGTGAAATCAGTCATGAGATTCAAGTGCGTCTCATCGGAGTGGAACGACATGATCTTGGATGCTGCTTTCCGCAAGAATCACCTTTCTCGACACAGTAAAAATGCTCTGACAGGCTTTTTTTACCATCACGATGCACCCAAGTTGTCCGAGACTGGGTATAACCTTAGCGGGCCAGCCAAGTTCATCAACACGACTACAGTAAATACAACGGAACTCCAGAGTCTAGATTATTTACAAAAGTTCGGCTACGTATTAGCCTCGTCCAAAGGCCTTCTTCTGCTCAGTAAAAATCCCAATAGTTATCACGTGTTTGATCCGGTTTCCAAAAAACGTATCAAACTTCCCAAGCCTCTTGAAAAACTCCCTTGTGCTACCGTAGGGTTTATCTGCCATGAACAGGAATGTACCGACGGCCACAACGTTAACGTGTATAGTCTCAGCTACAAACTGGTGCGTATAGGATTTGAGTTGTCCAGTTACAAAGCGAAAACCTGGGCAGTGGAAACGTATTCGTCGAAAACTAGCAAGTGGAAAAAATCCAAAATAGTCGCAGCTTTGGGATTTAATTTCCGGCGAGAACTTGCCGCAAAGGTTATAGGAGGAGTGTTTCACTGGTGGAGTAGGTGGAGCAATTGGATCGTTGCGTACAATCCTGACAATAATCCAAAGGGGCGAGTAAAATTGATCAAATCGCCATGGGACATGGGAGTTAATGAATTCGGTTACACCGGATTTGAAGGAACGCAAAATGGATGTCTTCAATTTTATAAGATTTGTGCGTGGATTGAGGTGTGGATTCTCAAGGGTAAACAGGAAGGAGGAAGCTACTTGGACGACGATGATGAGGATGTAGTCGAAGTTAATCGGTGGACATTGGCCCATAGAATCAGTTTCTTGGAGATTGGGAATAAACCTTGCGATATCGACAACTTTAAAATACTTCTGGTTCCAATAGCAATTAGCCCTTGGAATCCTCACATAATTTTCTTCCAATCGCCATTTAAGTTAATGTCATATGATCGAACTGACCAGAAAATTGAAAATTTTCCCACCCACAAATTTGAGACACATGCTGATGAGTTCGTCCCTTTTGAATGGCCTGTGTGGCCTTGCCTTTAGTAGCTGTGGGTTCAATTTGTTACTACAAGCCTACCCAGTATTTTGAATGGGGTTCAATTTGACTGTTGAGTTTGAACACAACAAACAAAGGTAATTTTATTGATTACAAGCACTTGTACACTTAAGTTGTGTACAACAACACACATTATCACTCACAATGGAAGACTCTCTTTTACACAAGAGGACACACACACAATCTAGGAAGACACTTTAACTTTAGACACAAACACTTTAGTACTTGGACACCTCACACTTGGACACTCACTCAACTTGGAGTATCTCTCACTTGCTCCTTGTTATGACTCTCTCTCTTTGCATTCACTTGCATTGCCACAAATGAAGACCCCATGCCTATTTATAGACACCAATGGAGTATTCTAGAAGCACATATTACTCCATGCTTCTAGATGCTTCTAGTGAAGCCCATAAGCTTCCATCATATTCCGGAATATTCTTGTAATATCCGGAAAGCTCTAGTGTGGTCCATAATATTCCGGAACATTCTAGTAGAACCTAGAATGTTCTAGTATACTCCACAACATTCCGGAAAGGTCCAGAAGACTCTAGCATATTCTAGATGATTCCGGAGCATTCTAGAGAAGTCTAGATATTTCCGGAATAGCCCGGAAGTTTCCGGCGACGTCCGGAAGACTCTGGAAAACTCAAGAGAGGTGGTGATGATCTTTCAACAGTTTCGCTCTTTAGATAGCTATGGTCATATATATGGAGATCCCGGGCCACAATGGAGACGGAATGGTTTTTTATTTTCTGCAATTCCGGTTTCTGATCTTTTTGATTTCCTGTATTCCTCAGATTTGTTTAGCACTTCGTTTTATTTGGTTTTAAGGCCAAGTTTCCCGGGTAGAAAAAAAGAAGCCAACTTGCCCTTTCATTTTGTCTTTTTTCTATTTTTTTGCAATTATTCGTAGAGCAATAAACTTTTGTAAATTATTAGTTTGTCTCGACAATAGGAACAAAAAGTAAAAAAAAAAAAAAAGATTTTGACCCAAATGTTTTTTGAAATATCCGTACGTGGGCTAAATTGGTATGCCAGTTTTTTGGGCTTCTTCTTGGATATTTCTAAAAAAAAAGGTAAAAGTTAAAATTTTATGATTGTGTTTGGTTAGATAGTTTAGTTTAGTTTTAATGATGTTATCAAGTGTAACGAGTGGAGAGAGATAGAGAGAGAAATGAGGGAAATGATGATATCATCAAAACTAAAACTAAAACTGAAAAACGAACAGGGCCTATACTTTTTCGATTTCTCATATCAAGACGAACTAATAACCCATGGATTTGAAGTCCCAAGTCTAAATTCTCGCACTCTGAACTAATAACCCATGGATTTGAAGTCCCAAGTCCAAATTTTATACTTTCTTCTGCTCCACATGCTTTTTTTTAGTTCTTCTGTACCTTCTGTTCCAGCTTTTGTGAGTTCCTCTCTATGACTTCTGCTATGACATGGCATCAGAAATTAGGACATCCAAATTTACCTTTGTTTCAGTCTTGATAAAGCAGTACAATTTCCCTGCTGCAAGACCTTTGTAAAATTTAGTGCTATTGAGAAGTTATGACAAAGTTCTTTCTAATAACAGACTCAATGTCATTATAATTGCTCTGCCTCTAGAGTTTATGTTTCAGTTTTATATGTGGGGGATTCCTGAAGGATTTATCAGGTGGTTTTTTTCATTTGGGTGGACGGAAGGAGTGGTGGTGGTGGTGTTTTGGGAGGGGAGGTAACAAGGTCGGGGGAGAAATGACAGCATGCATAGAGTTCTTTTGAAGGTTTTAAATTGTTGGTTTGGGGCTAATTAAAATGGCTCCAACAACGAGGGTTGGCCAAATGTTTGGGTTGCCCAAACTCCACCTCGAGTCAATGACCCCACTCCGTCAGGGGAGTCTTAGACTCATTCTGAGTTTGAGAGGAGTGGCAGAGGAGGCGGAAGAGGTTGTGGCTGGTGGACACGATGAGCCGGTGGCATGGTAGAGGCTTAATTGGGAAGGTTGACAATGTGGGGAGTGTTGCTGTATAACTAGCATTTATATGTTTAAATCCGATTATATGTGCACGGTGGAGGCTTAATTAGTTTTTTGTTTTCTTGATTGTTAGGGACACTGCAAGCATTCTAGTGATAGAAAATTACTGAGATGTCACTAAGAAGAGGAAGCTAGTGAAATCTCAGTAGTTTTTAAAATTAGTGATAGGTCACTTGAAGAGGAAACTAGTGAGACCTCACTAGTTTTCCTTAATTTCATTTGCATTGTGTTTTCATTTCATTTATTTTTCAGTACCATTTGTGTTTCTGCCACCTCATCCATCATGTGATGATGTGTGAGCCAATGAGAGCTTAGAAGTATATAAGGGGCTTTTTCCCTCATTCGTCAATAATGAAAAGGGTCCATTTTTTGGGAGGACATAGTAAATGGGTCTTTACTAGGGGTGTACAAGAAAACCGAAAAAATCACGAAACCAGACCAACCGAACCAAACCAATCTATTTGGATTGGTTCTACGGTTTAATGGATTGGTTTTGGTTTCAAAAAAATGAGAAACATACATTATGGTTCGGTCCTTGGTTTTATAATTGCAAACCGTGGTTCGATCCGAACAGGACCGTTAATACATACCATAGATACATATATTTATTTATTTGTTTGTTTATTTTTCCCTTGCATCTACCATGGGCCATCAATGAAACTTTTCAACTACTCATCAAACTCTTCTACTCCCCCAAATGACTAAAATCCTTCTAGTCCCCAAAACTATTTCTTGTTTCCCATAAATCTGAAATCCTACAATGATAGCTATATTGGCTGTGTTTGGTTAGATAGTTTAGTTTAGTTTTGATGATGTCAGTAGGTGTAATGAGTGGAGAGAGATAGAGAGAAAAATGAGAGAAATGATGACGTCATTAAAACTAAAACTAATACTAAACAGGGAAACGAACATGGCTATTAGAACTCTTTTTAAGGGATTCAAAGTTATTTCATTCTCACGTGTCTGACTCTCTCCCAAATTGATGGCTCTCTCTCTCTCTCTCAAAGTTCATCAAATTGTGAGCAATTTTAATAAATTAGTGGTATTTTTATTCTTTTTTTTTTTTGGCAATTTGTAGATGATAAATGGTTTAGAACTGTAAACCGAACCAAACCGGACCGATCAATTGGTCTGGTTCCGGTTTGGTTCCATATGTATAATGGTTTGGTTCCGGTTTCAATTTTTTTGAACCGTTAAATATGGTTCGGTTCTTGGATTTCTACAAAACCGGTCCAATCTGGACCATGTACACCCCTAGTCTTTACTACAATAAGGACATCAACTTTTTCTTTAATGCTAAGAGGACAAATCATCTACACATTCAAAAAATGCCCTCACTAGCCAATAAAAGTGCCTAAACCCCCAAACCTAATGAAAGTGCCTAAACCTAAATCCTAGGGTACTCTATGAAAGTGCCTAAAACCATAGGGTACTATAAGAAAGTGTCTAAACCACTAAAACCATATAATTAGAAAGTGCACCCTAAACCTAAACCGTAGGGTACCGTATGAAAGTGCCTAAAACACTAGGGTGCCGTATGAAAGTGCCTAAAAACATTAGGGTACCCTATGAAAGTGCCTAAACAACTAAAACCCTATAATTGGAAAGTGCACCCTAAGTGCCTAAACCCTAGGGTACCCTATGAAAGTGCCTAAAACACTAGGGTACCCTATGAAAATGCCTAAACAACTAAAACCTTATAATTGAAAAGTGAACCCTAAGTGCCTAAACCAAAAATGCCTAAACCCACTATACCCTATCCCAAAGAGCCTAAACCCCTAAAATTGAACCCATCCCAAAAATTAAAGGAGAGAAATTAATTTTGTCCAATCAATTTTGTCCCACATGAGAGAGAGAGAGAGAGAGAGAGAGAGAGAGAGAGAGAGAGAGAAGGAGGCAACTTGGGGAATAATGACGGGTCACATCAAAAATGGGACAAGGTTACGTCAGGGGCTGGGGTTACGTTGTCAGGGGCTAGGAAATGTGACGGGTCACATAAAAATGGAACAACTTTTGCTTTTGTCCGCAGGAACTTCGTGAGCCTGAGTGGTGTGGTTCATTAAGGGTATTTTTGTCTAATGTTGTCCTTAAGCCATCAAAAAATTTCTATCAATGTATTGAAAGTATTAAAATAATTTAAATTGGACTAAACATCATTTAAAGCTCTAAACTTGGTCTTTAGACCAATTTTCTGTTTTTTTCGTTCTTTTGTACCTTCTGTTCCCGCTTTTGTGAGTTCCTCTCTATGACATGGCATCAGAAATTAGGACATCCAAATTTACCTTTGTTTCAGTCTTGATAAAGCAGTACAATTTCCCTGCTGCAAGACCTTTGTAAAATTTAGTGCTCCTGAGAAGTTATGACAAAGTTCGAATGGTATGTTCTTTCTAATAACAGACTCAATGTCATTAGCCACTGAATACCCATTAATAAGTCAAGTCCATTGTTGTGCATCATCCAATCTATTGTATTTCATGTACAAGGTCACAAGATTATTACCTCCAAATGCACCATTTTGATAACCTGATTTTGTTAGAAACCCGTGACTGGCTTGACCCAGTTGAAAATCTTGAGACCCAATTGACATTTGGAGGATCTGAGGCCAGTTATCATTATAATTGCTCTGCCTCTAGAGTTTATGTTTCAGTTTTATATGTGGTGGATTCCTGAAGGATTTATCAGGTGGTTTTTTTCATTTGGGTGGACGGAAGGAGGTGGTGGTGGTGTTTTGGGAGGGGAGGTAACAAGGTCGGGGGAGAAATGACAGCATGCATAGAGTTCTTTTGAAGGTTTTAAATTGTTGGTTTGGGGCTAATTAAAATGGCTCCAACAACGAGGGTTGGCCAAATGTTTGGGTTGCCCAAACTCCACCTCGAGTCAATGACCCCACTCCGTCAGGGGAGTCTTAGACTCATTCTGAGTTTGAGAGGAGTGGCAGAGGAGGCGGAAGAGGCTGTGGCTGGTGGACACGATGAGCTGGTGGCATGGTAGATGCTTAATTGGGAAGGTTGACAATGTGGGGAGTGTTGTTGTATAACTATCATTTATATGTTTAAATCTGATTATATGTGCACGGTGGAGGCTTAATTAGTTTTTTTGTTTTCTTGATTGTTAAGGACACTGCAAGCACTCTAGTGATAGGGAAAATTAGTGAGATGTCACTACGAAGAGGAAGCTAGTGAAATTTCACTAGTTCTGTCACCTCACTAGTTTTCCTTAATTTCATTTCCATTGTGTTTTCATTTCATTTGTTTTTCAGTAGCATTTGTGTTTCTGCCACCTCATCCATCATGAGATGATATGTGAGTCCATGAGTGCTTAGAAGTATATAAGGGGCTTTTTCCCTCATTCGTCAATAATGAAAATCAGTTTACATATGTTCTTCTTCTTCTCTATCATTTCAAGATTGCAATTTCTTCAGTTTTCTTAGATTCTTTCATGGTATCACACCTGTTTGACGAGAGTGATCATTTTTTATTCTGAAAATCAAAAGGCTCAAGAACATAGTTACAAATTGATCAGATACCAACAACTGCATTGACATCAATAACAAATTCTATAGCTCTTCTTTCATCCCTCGCATTTCTTGTAACTCTTCGCCCTCACCAACAGGGGCGGAGCCACAAGCGGACTAGTAGGGTCACTTGACCCACTAAGTTGGCAGCATTCTATAACAGAAAAGATAATCATTAATTTTGAGAGTTTTTTTTTTTTTTTTGAACAGGATTTTGAGAGCTTTACTCTATTAATTTGCCCCATCTATCAATCAATCAATATACTAGTTCGGCTTCCAAACAACCCTAATTTTCCAGATTTTTCAATTATTTTATATTTACAAAAATCCACGTGTACCATCTCCCACCCAACCTCCACCCCACTTTCCATTCCTCCCATTTCAAATTTGACATCCTCGTGCCCCAACTGCCTACCCCTTGCAGTTAAAAAACTGCCATCATCCTATTCTCATTTTCCACAAAAAGATATGGTAGCATAATTTACGTCTCCCTCTCTCTCTCTCTCTCTCTTCTCCATTGATGGCCAAGCCTCACACTACCCATTTCCATCTAACACAATACTGGAACGAACAAAGCAGGAACCAAGAAAATCCAGTGTCGATCAACACAATACGTGGGTGTCAAAGTTTGTTTTTTCTCTTTTGGTTTTTCAATCAATACTTGATTGGTTTTTGTTTTCTTTTACTTGATCGTTGTGTTGGTTTTTATCTCTCACACAGACACTCTCTCTCTCTCACTTTCGGTTTTTCCCTTTTGTGAAACTGTCGATCAACTTACGTTTGTGTTCTAACCATAATCTGATGCAGAGAGAGCTCCGACAAAGAAGAAGTAAAAAAAAAAAAAGGGACATTTACATGAAGCCGAAACAAATCGACATAAACGGGTAAAATAATTTTGTATGTTGATTTTGTGTAATTCCCTTTCTCCCTCTCTCACTATTACTGATGCAAGGTAGTCTCTTTTTACGAAATTATTTGCAAGAGATAAACATGAACAATGTTTGAGCCAGATGTATTCCCCCTTTAAACAAACAATATTGTGTAAAAACTCTTTTTCTTTAATTCATAAACAACCGAATTCTGCCATTAGGTTTACAATGATACTTATAGTGCTAATAAACTCTAATCCAACTCGGAAACAAATAACAAAAAGATTTGACTTGCTAATCAAGCCAAAATCAAAGAAATTGCGAAAATTACCAAAAATAAAAATTCGGAAATAATTGGCAGAATTAAAAACTAGAAAGAAATATAAGGTTGCCAAAACAGACGGCAAAAAATAAAACGGAATTTCCTACTAAAAGTTATTAGCAAATCTATTATTTTCTAAAACGGCAAAATTGCCCGTTTGAAGGCCTAGACGGCATCGAACGGACAAAATCCATCGTTGATCATCGCCAAAACGGCGATGAGAAATGTGCGGAAGCTCGTTTCGCTTTCAAACGCGGACTTTGGCCCATTTCGCCAACGTTGGACCCGCATGACTTATTTGTGCCGCTTGGGCCGTGTACGGTCCAATCGGTCAAGGAACATGGACGCGACCCACTCTACATCAATTGCTCATAATTGCTCTTAATGTTTTTTTCTCTCCTGAAGGTTTTGATTGTGAGTGTCAAAGTTCGGCTACTTTCGGTACAATTGCTTGAAGATTGGTTCAATATCTCCTCCTTCCGGTATGAAAATTTGTCTGACCAACAAGAACTCTAAGGTAACTACTATTTTTTTTTTTAAGAGACTGTACTAATTCAAATGGCGATGAATATAAAGGCTAAAGCACTTGAGGAACATATGTGTATGTATCATTTTTTTCCTTCTAATTGTTTTTGAATTCCTAATTGATGAGTACTATTATAAATTCCTACTTTGTATATAAGCAAGATTCATTTCAAAGTGATTAAGTAATGTAAGTGGGTATAAATATGCTATCATTTCGATACATGAAAACGTGAAAAACACATCAAGGATTTTTTTTTTGTTGCCCCGTGCATCGAACGAGTACAACGTTAGCAAATTATATAGTCTTGTCGCAAAGAGTTAGCAAAAAGCCTCCGCCCTTTTCCGCACACGTTTGAGTGATTCTTTTGGGTCCTTTTCGTTAACAACGTAAAAGGTAATAATGGAAAGGAATGTGGGAGTTTTTCTCCATCCCAACAACAATTTCTTGAGGTTAGTAACCATGCAGCTTCTATTGATTCTGATACCATCGTGATAAGAAATGCCAGCATTTTAAAAAATCTTCAGGATGTTGTGGATAAGAGTAAAAGATTGGGGGTTCATTTCGACGAGAGTGATGAGGATACTATTAAAAGGCTCTATCAGATTGGGTATGAAGAACAGAGACACCATCAGGATAATCTAGGCGAGTTTTAACTGATTGATGTCGGTTTTTCCTTCTCTGTCTGCGGGTTTTGGGTTCTTGTTGAGGCTTTTGTTTTCGGGTCTGTGGCTTGCCTGGATGGTTAAATTTGATTTTGTTTGGATCTCGTCTGACTCTCCTCTCGTGCAAATCTGGTGTTGAGGTTGTCTATGCCTGAGTTTGCTGTTTTTTTGGGTGTTTTGGTTCTATCATTTGGATGCTGGTGTTTTTGGTGTTTTTGATGATGTTGCTGCCTGGTGGTATTGGGAAGTTTCTTGGGTGTTCGTAGTTTGGTGTATTTTGGGTGCGTCCTATTCATGCTTTGGTTGGTTTCTTGCCATCCTGCTAGTGTTTGGTTTTTGCCCTTTTGGTTCCATGCATTGTTAATAGTGATTGTTGGGAAGCGAGGTTGTTCGTTTCCCGTCTTTTCGCAGTCTTGCATTGAATCCATTTAATCTTTGTAATTTGTTTTAACGATTAATAAAATTCTTTTTTTGCTGATAAAAAAATAAAATAAAAACATTGTTATATTTTTTGATTCATCTCGTTGAATTGAATGACATTAATAAAAAAAATTATACCCAAATCTACTAAAAACTAAGAGAAAACAACTACATAAATAGACATTGTCAAAAAGCCCCCAAAAAGTTAGGCCGAAGGGGGCCTTAATATAGACACCCTAACCCATTGTGTGGTGAAAAAAGAATTTGAGGCATCATGTGACGGTGCCCCAAGGCACAAATAATGTATCCTTAAATGAAACTCATCTCTTTACTCCTATAAACAACAAAAGATAAAGATTCAAGAAGACAAAAATGAAAAAATAAGAAGCAGTTGGATACAATTTTATGAATATATGTTTCTTGCCATTGGAAAGTGAAGGAATTTCATACCACCAATCCAAGGTTCTAAATTATGAAGGATCAAGAAAATGTAAGCACAGAGCATCAGGTTCAATTGTAAATGAAATTAGATGTTATAAAAATGTAAATGAATTAACTACATTTGTTCAATATTTCACCTTTGTTTTTTTCCGATTATCAAATACGGAAAAGAAATTGTCTATATTGTATGTAATTGACCCCACTCGTAATAAATTTCTTAGACAAATCTTATCGTACGCATACCTTACACATCTAATGCTGCACATTTTTTTTTTGAACGACAAAATGAAATTTATTAATCTTTGGAAACGGATTACAAAGATTAAAAGGATCCAAACACGAAAGGCATCAAGACGCGGAAAGGCATCCCAACTAGGTTGGCACCCCCTCCCACGACAATCATATGCCGATAAGGACCCAAGAGGGAGATAACAAAAGTTGACAAGAAACAACCGAAAGATACAATTCTGGTTCATGAAAACATTAAGAGTAACCGTCCAAGATAGCTCCTGAACATCATTCAGTGATAGAAAGATCAATCCAGTGGCACCTCCACATAGTTTCCAAACAGCAGCATGTCAAAGCAGTCCATCAACAACAACAACAATTATAGCTAAAACTTCCAGCAATCAGCCAAGATATTTATCATTGAAGCATCAGACCAAATTGATAGATTCCAGATGAGAAAATTCACATTCCAGCAGGTAATGTTTCAGTTGTTGCCCCTAAAGTAAATTTCACAAGTACCCGATGGGCTTCAATTGGTAACCAAGACACAACACTCAAAAATTAGCCATCCTATCAAAAAATTTTAAGGGGCATTTTTTGAAAGCTAAATGCCAGAGGAAACTTGAAAGGGTGATTTTATTAAAAACCATCGATTGACTAAATTCAGCCCACTGAAATTTAACCAATTTAGGACAAAAATACCCTTGAATATAAAGGCTATTTTGTCCCTTAATTTGAGTGGGATGAATTCAGTACAATCAACCACACACTATCATACAACCCAAACACAAAAACCCCATCTTATCTTCTTCTTCTTCCTTCCCAACACTATCATCTTCAGGGAAAAAAAAAAGGTTAATGGAAGGTTCACTACGCTGTCCGTTCCTCACCTCCCAACTAGACCTCCCACCTCCAACTCTAAAATACATTCACTCCCTTGCAGGCCCGGCCCTGAGATTTTTGTGGCCCCAGACCATAATGTAAACCAGGGCCCTATATTTTTCTAGAGAAGAAAAATTAAAGAACCAATATTTATTTTAAATAATAAATACCGTGTTCCATATTTTATCTTTTTGTAATTCGTGTCTTTATGTTAATAAAAAATAGTTTTCGGTCATAATTGTCTATACTTATTGCAAGAATTAGAAAATCAATTGAAATGGGGCAATGTGAACATTTTATGAATACGCATGAAGTGTTTTATTTATTTTTTTCCCTAATTACTACATTGGCAATTTTTTTTAAAAAAGTCAACAAATGATAAGGATGTAGTGGAAGAGGGAAGGGGGGGGGGGGGGGGGGGGGGGGGGAAAGGAAGAGAAGGTAGAAACTGACTATGGTAAGAAAAAAGAAAATGGGAGAGAAGGTATAAAAGGAAAAGAAGGGCCCATGGGATTTGAACCTTGGCATTGACTAGGAAGCACTCAAACCTTTCCACTATGCCAAATGCTTCTCTATTTCTTGTAGCGCAATATTATATATATATATATATATACCTAATTGGGGCCCTAAAAATGGACTATTTGTGGTGGGCCCCAGATCCAGGCCTACCCAGCCTGCCCACAGGGCCGGTCCTGCTCCCTTGTCCATTCCTCACCTCTCCCTCAATGGAGCAATCAATGGAAGGTTCTTCCCCTTCCATGGACCCACTACTCTCATATTTTGAAATGGAAGAACACCAATGAGGCTCAAATTTTCAATTTCAAACGGCATGGAGGTCAACAAGGAAATTTATGGGAAGGAAATGATGCTTTGGGAGGCAAAAGCACCACATAAGATGCAGATTTTAATTTTTCATTTTTGGTCGTTCGTTATTCGGATACCCAGTATTCAATTTTCACAATGTGTTCAGATTTTAAAGTTTGAAAGATGTACCTTAATTTGGATTTTACAACATGAATGGTATTGTTTGAAACTACTAGATTTAATTTCTGCTGTACGCTTCATTTTTTAAATCTGAATTTGTTTTAAATATTCATAAATTAAAATGTGAACTAAACTAATTACTTCAAGTTTAAAAACCTGAATCTGGGCAAACGTGGAATGTGTAGATTCACATCAATTATTTATGTCCGAAACATCAATTGTTAAGGAGGGCAATTGAGCCATTTTAGTGTTTTGTGTAACTAAAGTGCGTGCCAGGAGCCTTAACAGCTTCCCAATGACAACAATGACATAAATTTACTCTTTTTCCTTATCTGGTGTGAACTAGGAAGCTATACAGATTCCAAATCGGGGCCTTGTATTCGTTCAGCAGTCAACGGTCCGGAGTATCTTATACATGAAATCAATAAAAACAATTTCACCTATAAGATAATCCAAACCGTTGATTGTCGAACAAATGACCGTGATGACTCACTACACTCATATGGTGAGTTTACCCGCCTGAGAGCTCCCGGTTCTGCACTAAGCTTTGCTTACCGTACCAAATAACCTAATGATCGTGTTTCTATACTGTAGTCTCCCACTCCATCTCTAACTCAAATTCCATGTTAAGCCAGAATTCATCCCTACAATTACTCGATGCCATTCAATTCACAGCATCTTTGAGAGAGAGACAGAAGAGAGAGAGTAATGGACTTCTCCGATGACATCGTCTTGGAATTACTTCTTAGGTTGCCTGTGAAATCAGTCATGAGATTCAAGTGCGTGTCATCGGAGTGGAACGACATGATCTCGGCTGCTGCTTTCCGCAAGAATTACCTATCTCGACACACTAAAAACTCTCCGACCGGCTTCTTTTACCATCGTGAAGCACCCATGTTTTCCGAGACTGGGTATAACCTTTACGGGCCAGCCAAGTTCATCAACACTACTACTACTGAAGTGAAGACACGGGAATTCCAGAGTCTAGATTATTTGCAAGAGTTCGGCTACGTAATGGCCTCGTCCAAAGGCCTTCTTCTACTCAGCAAAGATCCCAATAGTTATCACGTGTTTGATCCGGTTTCCAAAAAATGTATCAAACTTCCCGAGCCCCTTAAAAAACTCCCTCGTGCTACCGTAGGGTTTATCTGCCATGAACAGGAATGTACCGACGGCCACAACATTAACGTGCATAGTCTCAGCTACAAAGTGGTGCGTATAGGATTTGAGTTTTGCAGTTACAAAGCGAAAACCTGGGTGGTGGAAACGTATTCGTCGAACACTAGCAAGTGGAAAAAGTACAAAATAGTCGCCCCGTTGGAATTTAATTTCGGGCCACAACTTGCCGCAAAGGTTATAGGAGGAGTGTATCACTGGTGGAGTAGGTTGACGAATTCGATCCTTGCGTACAATCCTGACAATAATCCAAAGGGGCACGTAAAATTGATCAAATCGCCATGGGACATGGGAATTGATGCAGGCGGTTTCACCGATATTGAAGGAACACAGAATCGGTGTCTTCAATTGTATAAGATCGGTGCGTGGATTGAGGTGTGGGTTCTCGAGGGTAAACAGGAGGGAGGAAGCTACTTGGACGAGGATGAGGATGTTGTCGAAGTTAATCGATGGACATTGGCCCATAGAATCAGTTTGTGGGAGATTGGGGTTAAACCTTCCGATGTCTACGTTAATTTACTTCCGCTTCCAATATTAATTAGCCCTTGGAATCCTCACATAATTTTCTACCAATCACCAGATAAGTTATTGTCATATGATGGAACTAATCGAAAATTTGTTGAACTTCTTCCTGCCCACAATATTGATTTTGGAGGAGGTATTTGCTAAAGAGTTCGTCCCTTTTCAATGGCCAGTGTGGCCTTGCCTTTAGTAGCTGTGGGTTCAGTTCAATTTTTTTTTTTTGCAAGGTGGGTTCAGTTCAATTTGTTACAAGTCTGCCCAGTATTTGAATTTTGGGTGCAATTTGTTTAGATGTTTTGACAGCTTTGGTCATACGGAGGGGAAGGGGCCGGAGTGCTAATGTGTGCTCTCTCGTGTGCGGCATCTAAACTATCGGATGTGTTATTTCTTCAATTTCGGTCTTTATTCTTCTGATTTTGTGTGTTCCTCAGATTTGTTGAGTACTTCGTTTTATTTTGTTTTAAGGCCTAGTTTCCCAGGGACAAAGAAAAAAGAAAAAAGAAAGCTAACTTGCCCTTTCATTTTGTCTTTATTCAATTTTTTTCGCAATTATTCATTAAGCGTTAAACTTTTGTAAATTATTAGTTTGTCTCGATGTTAGGAACATTAAAGTTAAAAAATTATCACTTTGACCCAATTGTTTTTGAAAATATCCAAGATCTAAATTGGGAAGCCAGTTTTTTGGTCTTCTTCTCGGATATTTCTAAACAAATGGGTAAAAGTTAAATTTTGAACTTTTTCGATTTCTCACGTCGAAACAAAACTAATAATCCTCAAAATTGTCTCAACAAGTCTTATAATATTAGTGGTACCGAGTAAACAATTGTTTAAATTTTCCTCGACGTTATTAGTAGTAAGGATCTTAAATTATACAACAACAATAATATAACCCATTTAGTCCCCAATAATTGGGGGTATGGGCGGGGGATGGATAGGAGACAGACCTAACCTTTGGCAATAAATGCACAAAGTGGCTGCTCCCAGAATACCACTAAAACAGATGGATTAGAGACAGACCTAACCTTTGGCAATAAATGCACAAAGTGGCTGCTCATAGAATACCACTGAAACAGTGGTCCCCCTATACCGTCACGTTTGCTGCAGAATCATGCCCTCAAATCACAGCTAAAAGGCATCAGAGAGGGCAGACCCAAGAATCATTTTGATTTATGTGCACATTACCATGCTTCTTTCATTCAGCATCCAGAGCATTGGCGTTGCACAATAGTAAGGATCTTAAATTATGAATGAAAAATTTAAAGAGTGGATCAATTACTTATAATTATTTGGTTGAGCTGATTGTTTATAAAATTACTCTAAATTTTATTAAAATTATTAAAGGGCTTCAATTTATTCGTTTGAAACTCCAAAGAGAGGACTGGAGCACAAGAGTAATGTATCTGCCTAATTTTCCCAACACGGCGTCGAAATACAAGAGTAATCTTTTCTAGGTCTCTTGCTCTTTTCTCCTCCAGCTTCCTCTGTTCAAGTACAAAATTTTTTTGTCAACCTATCTGTTGAGGCATAACCTCTTTTGTGATGTTTGCCTGGGTAAACAGAGATAGGAGGTGATTTGTGGAGCCTCTTGGGGATGTCCACAAAGGGCTGATTTTTGGAGCACTCCAACAATTTTTACAAATGGGCTAGATTAGGACTCGTTTTTTACTCAAATAAAGGAAAAAAAACTCATTATTAGTTACAAAATAGCCCAAACCATTGTGACCCAATCTAAAAAAAGGCCCAAAGATAATTTTAAAAAAAAAAAGGCCCAACATGGATTTTGTTTGTAAAATCCATGTTGAATGTATCCCGAAATCAAAATCAGTATTGTACCCTAGCAAAAGGTTTTTTTTTTAATTGACAAATGATTAGTTAATTGAAGGATTATGTGGTTGATTAGTTAAAGGAAAATTAGAATGCTTCAATTTCTCTCAAAATCCGGAAAGAGGAAAAAAATTCATCTTCATAGTTGTGGGTTTACTGTTTCTTACTAATTTGACTTATGGATTTGTCATATGTCGAAGAGTTTTATACTCATTGAACTTGTCTCAATGGATTCCATTTCTTTTAGTGTAATAGCTTCATTTTTTTTTAATGCCATAATAATGGAATTTTCTTTTGCCGATGAATTCATTTTTCGATGTCACGATAAAATGACTTGGTAGATTAGGTGGATTATACAAGTGTAATTGATACTTTTGCTTCTAAAAACGCACACGAGTAATATGTAAGTGATAATCGTGCGTTATATATGTATTTGAAGACTTTGTGTTTTGACTTTTTTGTTACTATATAATGATTAGTAGAACTTTATAGTGTCTTCGCTTTGTCGTATTGTGATTGTTACTGGGAAAAAAATTTAAGTGTTATACTCTTAGGGTACATTTTTTGGGCCAAGCTTAGGGTACTCCAAACCCTTGGGCCGACCCTGCTTGAATGCAGTTTTTTCTTGATGGGAAAAAAACCAAAGCTCCCTTGTTTTTGTCGTATTCGATCCTTCAAGGTGCCAGACGGATATCACGTGGCGATATCCGTTGCACATCTTGGCCATTTAAAACACTTTTGGATGGTCCAAATTTTAAATAAACTTTTACCGGTAAGAGAGTTGATACTTTCCTGGTAGGAGTGTATTTAAAACTCAGATCACCCAAAACACTTTTGGACGACCAAGATTCTCGCTCGGACACCACGTCATCTCTATCCTACACGCACCCAAATACTTCTCCTTCGTGAAATGTCAGTTGAGTGAACGAGATGTTCATTTTTGGGATAATTGGTCCGTGTGCCTAATATAAACTCATCTGGGCCAGAATCCAGCACATTTGATAGCAAAGTCAGATCCATGGTCAAGGTCTTGGTCCCATATTGCTTGTCCTGTGCAAGAAATTTAACTTTTTAATTAGATATCCATCAAATGCTTGTTCTCCAAAATAGTTTACGAAAATTAATTTTTTTTTTAGTTTTACTTTTTTAAAAAAGACAAGTATTTTGGAACATCTCAAAATAGAATGCAGGACATGCAATAAACGTGGAGGGTGCAAGGTCCATATCTATTTAAGTGGGCCAGCAAGAGCACAATTGAAATCGAACCCCTGCCATATAAAATGAAACAGGGTCTATTTTGTTAATGAGATGAGAACTGAGTTTGACGTATAAAGACTGGAAATTTCTCCTCTATTTCCTGAGGTTGGTTAGGTCAACGGTTCAGTGGATTTGAGAATGTTAGTATGTTAGTGGCTTGTTAACAGATTGGCCTAATTGGGATGTAAAAAACCAATTTCATCAAGCAGAGATTATCTCAATTAACTCCGCCAGATATCATGATAGTTAGGCCACCTACCTGATGTATTACCTTTTTGTCCAAAAAAAAAAAAAAAAGGTTAAAGTATGGTAACCTTCAACACCATTTCCTATATTATTATAGAGAATTATAAGATAAATCGAATTTCAATCCAAACCTAGAACTCAATTCTTCTCTCAATCACAATCTCTCAATCAACAGGTAGAACTCTATCGCTCACCTCTTGCAACTAATCAATACACCAATATTTGAAAAGAGACCTTTTTATAACAAGGGCAAAAACGTACATCACCCAACATAACCGAGCCAGCCAGCTTCGGTAAAATATTTCAAGGTTGGAATCTAATCGAGCCTAAAAAGGGGGACCGGCCTCTAATTTTCTACACCATTTTCTATATTATTCTAGTGATGTTGTTTGCACAAAAACCTACAAAGATTTCTCTTTCTACTTTGGTGTGAAGCCATCAATTAATTTAGCCCGAATAGTTTTATATATATATATATAGAGTAAGAAATCCAATGATTATGAGGATAAAGTAAAAGTCATTTAGCCTGAAGAGTTAGTCCGGTTAGTTGGTGGGTTTGCTCTCCACATAATTGATCAAGATTGAATTCTAGGGTTAGGCTGCAAGAAAGTAATTTCTTGTAAATCTGATCTAGTCCCGGCGTTGATGACATGCCTTTGACCTAACCGGAAATGAGATTAGTCGAAGTGCGTGTAAGTAGACCCGAATACCCCTCCATAAAAGGTAAAAAAGCTGTAGTTTTAGGAAAAGGCCAGTGACAAGCTAAAACAGATTGTTGGTTTGATTGGTTTTCTGAATGCGAGAATTAAGTGAATGGGTTTTTTTTTTTTTAATAAAACAAAAGTACTTGTTTGGTGAACCATGAAATTCACATAGTTGACTTGTTAATTTCTCTATTTCCGTTGACAAAAATAGAGGATTTATATAATGAGAAAAAGTGATGCATTTCAACTCAATTTTGGGGTTGATTCAGATCAGATTAGTTAGTCGATCCAACTTAATCAATCCTCATTCCTCCCTTCATAGTTTTGTACAGAATCCGTTTGATTAGAAAGAAAATTATGTTGGAAAGTTAAAGCGTGGGAGAAAGTGGTAATGGAAGAAAAGAAAGTGAAAGAAAAACTTATTTCTTTATGCACTTGATTAAATTGAAAAATTTGCTAGGAATATTGGAAGAAATTATTCGTAACTTGCTCTTATCATGTGATATGGATTAAATAGGACAGTGTGAATTATTGGCATCATAGAAAGTCCCATAAGGATTGATTACTTCCACAAGAAAACACGCACGGATGTTCAAAATGCACTGTTCGTGTATTATTCGTACGCGGGGCCTGCTTATGAATAGCTTTTTGGAAAAAATAATATGGACTAATTATAAATCAATAGCTAGCATTCATTTAAGATGGATTTCCAGAATCTGATCAATCTTTAAGAACACCAAAAAAGATAAAAACGAATTTGGATAACTCAACAGTCATTTACTTATTTAACAAGGATTCACTCTCCTACATTTTTCATATTGCCATTTAATGACCCAAACCATTCAGAGCTTTACAAATCAAATTTAAAGGACCTTGATTTCCTGGGGATCCGGGGGACCCCTTTGAATTCAAATAATTTACAATCATCTTATTAAATTTTGTGAATTGCTCTTATATCACAAGAAATATGTGTATTCTTGTTTAGTTACACAAGAGAAAGTATAACAAATCCACACAATTATGGATACATTAGGCTAATAAACTACAACACCAAAAATTGAAGAGTAGTATTTTTTTTTTTCGTAAAAATTTGACTTACGTCCGCACCCATCAAATTGGAATTGTTGCTCTGCCATAACACATGAATACACACATGATTGTCGAAAGTTTCAATTTTTGTGGGCCCATCCCAGGCGCAAAAAAATGTTTGAAACCGTTCAGTTTGTAAAGCTTGTTTACTACTTTAACCAGGAAAAAAATCAAGTTCATCGAATACCATTCAATGCCGTATTGAAACATTTTTATTTTCATCAAATGGGTTTGATAAAAGTGTTTCGATACGGCGTTGATCGGTAATCGAGGAGCATAGTTTTTTTTACGGCTGAAGCACTTGTCAAACTTAACAAAATGAGCAATTTCAATCATTGTTATGAACCCGGAATAGGCCCATAAAAATCAAAAGTAGACGGGGTTGTATTATACCTAGACTAGACAGAACCTTAGAGCAAAGACAGTAACTAGTGTAAATTTTGAGCAAAAAAAGCTGGTGCACAGTGAATATAACTTGCACATCACTCTCAACAACAATACTCTCTATTTTTATAAAATATTATATAAGTGCAAAATGGAGGGGGGAGAGAGTAAAAGTAGTAATAATAAATAAATAAATAAACCCAAAGCTAAGAGAGAGAGAGAGAGAGAGAGAGTAAAAAGTAGTATTAAAAAACTAAGTACCTCATGAATAGTCTCACGGTATCTTTGCCGAGGTACTGTAGCAATTTTGAAGAAAATGTAAAGTACCGAACCGTTTTGCTATTCTGTTGTAGGTGAGTTTCCTTGGTTCACTTCTCTATTTTACCTACACAGTAGCAAATATAGAGGCTGATGCACTTACTCTTAGGTGGAGTTTCCCAAAAGTGATAACAGGGCTAAAATTGCTAAACACGGAGAACAAGACATGTCATCCTCCTTACATACATAATACATCATCTATATAGTAGCAATTTCAGGAAACTCCTCCTAATAGTCCAAAATTAAGATGATGATCTAGAGAGAGGGAGACTATTTTATATAGTCTGTTGTGGTGTGGCCATGGGGTTGGATTGGCGAAGGCAGTGACTGTGGGGGTGATTCGGAACCGAACTGGATTAATTGGGGTGGAGCTGATCATTTGGGAGTTTGGGGGATAGAGGTCTGATTTGGGGGTAATCCCTCATTTGGTGGGGGTTGATTGGTAAGTGAGCTGACTATAGGGTATAGCAATGAATAAACAAAATGTCCATACAATGTAAGAGAATTAAAAAAAGAGTGAAGAAAGTACTCCATATTTTAATGGATGCGTGTTAACGGAGAGTGAGGAGTTCTTGAAAAGTTGACTAGGTTTTTAGAGTGCTCTATAATTTTTTCAAGGGTCTGTTTATTTGATCTGGGATACAGGGTGCTGCACAGCGTGCTGTGTGAAAGTCGGCGCGGCCCTGACGGTGCGTGTAGAGCTCGTCGAATACTACAAGTGTACGAAAAATCAACTCAATCGGATATCGTTAAGTGCATTATCAGAACACAAATAACTTTAAAAAGAATGGGCTCAATGGTTTTCATCCGGTGTTTCAAGCTATACGTGTTCCGATGACGCACTTAACGATATCCAATCGAGTTGATTTTTGAAACCCTTGTAGTACTCGACGAGCTCTACGTGATTGACATCTTCAATTGTCGGACCGATACCGGCACCGACGCACTGACTGCCGCACAACACGTTGCGCAGCACTCCGTTTCCATATCATATTGGACCATACATTCAATGCAACTAAATATAAGTTTGTAATTGGTTAAAACATTTACTGTGTTGGCTAAACATGTTTGATGTGTTTCGGACATGTAACAGTGAAATGATACACCGGGACGTATTATTAATTTGATTACTGATAAAAAAACATATTATGTCAAATTCATTTAATATTTCAACTCTCAAACAGCCGTTATATCTTAGAATTCCATAACGAAGACGGAACTTAGGGGTGTTTGGCTATCCTCACTCATAATATATTCTCTTATAATGCATTTTTAGTTTTTGAGTTTAGAAAATAAAAGCCAAAAGGAAGGGGATAAGAGTTTTTTGACTTCTAATTTTTTAATTTTATCATTATGGTGAATAAAAAGACATGTCGAATGTATTATGCAGCCGGTTTTAGGGACATAACAAAAAATGCAACAATTTTCGGAGCCCCATGCTAATAATCCAAGCCGTTCAATTTGTTTAAAACATGTTTTTAAGGATACCCGTAAAAAATTAACTCATTCTGATATCGGCAAGTGCTCGATCTAGATAATTCTGAGAACACCAGTTCCTGTCAAGCATTTATCGATATTTGATTGAACTAAATTTTTACGTGATTTCCTATTTTATCCATTTAAACAAAGTGTTATACAAACTGTTTGTTTATGTATTTTTTGTTGTGTCCATAGAACCGACCCATCTCGCAAATACTACTCATGTTGCAAAATACATTCTACCTATTATTCTCAAACACTCTACCGAATCTTCTATATATTCTGACCATAATAAAAAAGACAAAAAATAAAAGATAAAAAATAAAAAATGAGTCTTCCAAACACCCCTAAAACTGTTGATCCGTGCTCCAATGGCCATGGCAGAGAGAATCCAAGTCCTAGTCAAAATCTTTTGCCATGAGAGAGAGAGAGAGAATTCCATTCTTCATTCCATTCTTCACGGTGAGGTGTATCAAGAACATGCTCCAGTCGTCCCGTCTGACGTAAGTTCCCCCTTCCTAATCACTCCACGGGAAAGAGAGAGTGAAACATACACCCAGTGACCCAGATAATTGTGCAGATAAACATTTACTACTCCTATAAATACAGAGAGAGAGAGAGAGAGAGAGAGAGAGAGAAGAAGAAGAAGAAGAGGAACCCCAGTTAAATCCTCTCTCCAATCCAACCAACTGATCCCAATTAAGCTCTGAGATAAAAACCCTTCTCTACCCAAATCCCACCCACCCCTTCTCTCTTCTTCACCTTCTCTATACATACACCCAACAATGAAGAGATTGAAATTCCATTTCTTCCAACCCCCATTAATGGACTACCAAAAATACATCCTCCCACTCTCCATCGCCTCCACTCTCTCTCTCCTCTTCCTCCTCTCTCTCACATCCCTCTCCTCCCCACTCTCTCTCCTCCCCCTCCCCTCTCTCTCCTCCCCTTCCTCCTCCTCCGCCTTCATCGAATCCAACCTCCACCCAATCCCCACCTCCTCCCTCCCCCAACCCCCCCGCCTTGCCTACCTCATCTCCGGCTCCGCCAACGACAGCCGCATGCTTATGCGAACCCTCTTGGCCCTCTACCACCCCAACAACCGCTACGTTGTCCACCTCGACGCCGAGTCCTCGACCCAGGAGCGCCTTGATTTGGAAAATTTCGTGAAGAATAACTCGGTTTTTGTCAAGTTCAATAATGTGGTGATGATCACCAAGGCGAATTTGGTGACGTATCGGGGGCCTACGATGGTGGCGAATACTCTGCACGCGGCGGCGGTTTTGTTGAGGGCCGGTGGCGAGTGGGACTGGTTTATTAATCTCAGTGCTAAGGATTATCCACTTGTTACACAAGATGGTGGGTTTCTTTTTTCCCTATTTTTTTTCTCTGTATTACTCAAATGTTAACTCAAATTCAAAAAAATTGAAATTACTTTCTTGATTTGGTGAAATTTTGAGTAAAACTCAATCTGAATGAGTTTGACTCAAGGATGGAGTAAGTTTAACAGGGTTTACTCACAATTTAGTTTTGAGTAATGGCTAGAGATGCTCCTAGTGAAAGTCAAAATGTTTGATTAGTTTTGTTCTGTTTTGTTGAATAGATTGTTTTTGGATTGCTGAGTAATTTGGTTTTGATGGGTTTGATTGATTAGATCTGCTGCACACATTCTCGTATCTGCCGCGTGATCTTAATTTCATCGATCATACCAGTGATATTGGGTGGAAGGAGTAAGTGATTTCCGTTTTTCTTTTTTTCTTTGAGAGAATTTTAAAATATGTATTAACTTGGGTTTGCAGACTTCATGAAAATTCATTTTTACTTGCTAAAATATGTAGGTCTGCGAGGGCAAAACCGGTTATTGTTGATCCAGGGTTGTATATGAACAAGAAAGCTGATCTTTTCTGGATTCAGCAGCGAAGAAGCGTGCCGACGGCTTTCAAGCTCTTTACAGGTGCAAATTTTGCATTTTTAATCCTTTATTCAATCATTCGGACTTCATTTTTTTTGCTCTTGATTCACCATTTATAGTATTTGTCTTTCCTGTTAGGTTTATTTTATTGGTGGTATTTGTCATTGGCCATGTCTCACATGTTGGCTGCTTCTTTGGTTCTTGTTTAATATATCTTGTTATGGATCTTGTGTCGAATAAACGATGTGGGTTGCTTGTGGGGGTGAAGTTGGACAACTTATTCTTAATTGTATTATTCCATTGTGCTTGATGTGGCTTGTAAGCATGTCTATTCCTGGAGGAATTTGAAAAGATGAAATTACTGGATTATACCTTCGTCTTTTCCTTTCCCTCCCCCAAATTGAGCCTTGTTTATAACTTAATAATGTGGAGGGCCAAACATTACCTTATTGGGCCAAACACAGAAAGTCAAGTCCACCATCCATCTTGTTACCAGGATGGACTGAGAAGGTGAGCTGCGAACTGCTCGGCCAAGGTTCCAAGCCAACCTCGTGGTAGGGTGAGCTGGTGGAGAAAGGGGAAACAATAGTATGGCCATCAGGCCCAATACTATGTCATAGGCCCAACATGTTTGGGCGATTTGATGGCCTCGGTGCGGAGGTCGGCAAAAGTCATGCATGACAAAGTTTTTGAGATGGTTGTGTGACGATGTCATGGCCACGAGGCCTGGAGAAGAGTACAAGGTGCATGGAAAGCTAGTCACTTTGTATATGAAGCACACAATAATAAACCCCTAAAAGAGCTACACAATTTCTAAGACTTCTACTTTTGAGTAGTATCTCAAGAGGAAACTTTCTTAAGTATTGGAGTGCCCTCTGGTTGGTAATCGAGAGTTGTTTGTTTTGTGGTACTCGAGATAAAGGCTGGAGTGCTGGACCAAAAGGCTGTTGCTACACAATGTAGACGGATGAATCAACCCCACCACAAATCCCATTGTAGTTTTATTTTGAGAAGTGAAGAAAGCACAAATTGCATGGTCCGACAATGTTCTTTATTTCTAATTTTTTTGCATAATACTTTGTTGAACTCAGTAGTTACGTTGTTAATTGTCACAAGTGTTGGTGAAGCTTGAGTTCAGTATCTGTTTGTCTCGAACGTGAAAGCCTGCACTATCTGACACCCCATTCTTTTGCTGGATCTTTGAAAATCCTTGTAGTTTGATATGAAAACAATTTGTGGTTTCGTATATACCTGAAGACAAACTTCATTCAGTGTTGATCCTACGTCAGTCTTTCATAAGCGCAGTTGTAGTACTTGTACCTTAATATCTTCGAACAGAAGGCTACTTGGCTAGTTTAGCATCTTAAAGGAGTGTAATTGTGCACAGACAAATGGATGTACGGATATTGTTGTCTGCACTATGCAGTTTAAGATTAGTTAATAAAACTCAAACCAAGATTGTCTTGGCTTGGGATAATGCTGTGATAGTAATAAAGCAGGTGAGTTGGATTCAAGTCATAACATGCTCTTCTGGACAATGGAAAAGATATACTACGAAGAATAACAAGGAAATACTATCAAGTCTATGAAGCTTTTTACCCCGTGTGCCATCATTCTGGCACTACCTCCATGCCTCCTTTGCTTTTGAACCTCTCATCTTTAAACCATTTCAGCATGTGATATTTGGTTCCTGTTCAATGTATTTACCGTGTTTTCTTTGTCTATGGGTGAACCATTATTTGTTTCCCCCCCATTTCTATGCAGTATTGCAGTTGGTCGGGCCTTCATTTCTAACTATGAATAGTATATGTCCTGCTGTCATTGCTTTCATGCATCCAGGATCTACTATTGTGAAAAAAATTGAGTTGACGTTTAATTGTGTTGCATGAACTCCTATGAAGCAAATTTGATCATCGATTTTTTTAGGCACATTTCATTTGTGCAGCGTCTCTAAACCTACTTCACCTAAAATGTTCCATTTTTGCTGTTACACCCACCACCCCAATTTCCGCCCCCAACTGAAAATGTGGTCCTTTTATTGCGTCGCCTTAATGCCAGAAGTAGTATTGAGTAACAGGTGGATTTGCCATTTGAGAAAGGAGGCTATGGCTTTAAGATTGATGATAGGTGTGCTTAAGGTTGTTTTCTTTGCCATCTTTGTGGTTGTGATGTAATTCAACTTCTTACCATGTGTATGCTGACGTATTGGAGTTATAAGGAAGTTCATCTTGGCAGGCGTGATTGAATAGCATAAGACGTTTGACAGCATTGTTTGAGATGATCTGCCAACAGTAGATTGTCCACTATGATTTCAAAAACTACCACCTTTTGTTGTTGTATATGTAGCGTTAAGTCTATGGTCTGTCAGTATTGTTTTCCGGATGCCATCATCAGCCTTCATATAAGGTGGTAGCTTTTTTTTTATCATCTGCAGGACATTCATGTCTTAGTTTTCTGAAAGAACATAATTGAAAGCTGTAGGCTGGTGTGGAAAAAATAAAGAACTGCAGTCTCGTGATCTATAAGTTACACTGTAGTTCTTAAAAAAAAATGATTATGATTGCAGGATCCCCTTTTTAAGTCGTGAAGCCCTTGTTTCACCAACATATCATTGCCAGACCCTGTATCCTCATTTGTTTCTTTGACACATCCAGATTAAGTTGAGAAGAAGTTTTTGATATGGTTGGATTTGATTTATTTGTCTTGATTTTGTCTGCCCGGGGGAGGGTTGTATTTTGGCTTATGAGCTGTCAAAATGCTTGTTTTGCCTCCTAAAGTCAGGCTTTCACACTGTTAATGCAGGTCTCCCTTTCTCTGTCTGTCTTATGTGCATATGGTTCTTGTCTCTATCTGTGTGTTTGTGCGAGCGCGTAAGTCAGCCTATTTAACGTGCCTGATGCTTGGAAGTACCTACTTTGCAGAATCATGACATATTGCAGTATATTTTTAATGAGAGCGTGGACTTACATTTGTCCCAGTATTCAATGGAACAATCATGTAGAATTTGCAATTGTTAAGAATCCTAAGACCGTTGAATGGCCATTTTACGCCTATGCAACTCAACTCAAAATTGTCCTTTATCTCTGTAGGTTCTGCTTGGATGGCACTTTCTCGTCCGTTCATTGATTTCTGCATATGGGGATGGGACAACTTACCTCGAACGGTCCTCATGTACTATGCGAATTTCATATCCTCCCCAGAAGGCTATTTCCACACAGTTGTCTGCAACGCTCAAGAATTCCGCAACACCACTGTGAATAGCGACCTCCACTTTATATCTTGGGACAACCCTCCCAAGCAGCACCCTCACTACCTCACTGTTGATGATATGGCGAAGATGGTGGACAGTAACGCCCCGTTTGCTAGAAAATTCAACACGGACGATCCGGTGCTTGACAAGATCGATTCTGAATTGTTGTTTCGTGGTAAAGACATGGTGGTCCCCGGTGGATGGTGCATAGGTAGCAGGGAAAATGGGACCGATCCTTGTTCTGTTGTTGGTAATATCACAGTCATCCGTCCAACTGCTGGTGCAAAACGGCTGGAGAAGTTGATAAGTTCTTTGTTGTCAAGAGATAATTTCCGACCGAGGCAGTGCAAATAACATCTAGCTATTCTAAAGGTAATTTTCTTGCCAATAGGCCTACATCATAAAAGGGAAGACGGCACTGTAGGGTAATTAGTACTTGTGCAGGTAGGAAACGAGTGCTGAGAGGCAACAAGTGCGGAGAGGCAATGAGGTGGATTTGGTGGAAAGAACTGAGGTGATCTGCTGCTGCGATAAAGTCAATACATGTATCTGATCTGGGTTCTTTTCCGTATTTACCTGTAGCCCGTTTTAGCCCGTTTGCACCCTCTTTTTCCCATGTTTTCTCTAAATTTATATTCATCGATCTGGGTTTCGCAAATGTGTTTGGGCATCTTATGAGTTGACCAGAGCTGTTGGGAAAACCGCAGTAGAATGACAGGAACGAGAACATTAGGGGAAACCTCTTGTACCATATTTAATAACTTCGATGTACCATAGAACTGTTCTTTTCATGATCTGACCATGAAATATTGTCTTTCTTCTCATGCAAATACATTTAACATTGGTTTCTTGTCGATACGCATTTTCTTCACATTCATCTGCAGAAATCTCTGTAAAGATGATCTGATATTTGCCTATTTGATTTATCAAAATTTCATTTTTGAGTTTATTATGAATACAAAATACAAAAATTCTGTAAATATAAAAGTGTATTACCAATATATAGTTGCACTTACAGCGATAGCAGCATCTTCATGTCGAACTCAGGAAACACATAAGCAATTAAGTTGCAAAGGTTTCGTGTCACAGGAAAACGACACTTGCTTCTGTTTCAAAGATGTCAACTCAAGTGTCATCTTTCCCGCGACAAGAGACCTGGTCAACTCCCCTCTTTGTTTCACGCGTTCTTTAGAATGTTTGGTCACGAGTCATGGTCACTGGTCTCATGTTCAACTGAACAAGGTTGAACGTCGTTCATTCTGATGTGAACCTTTAAAATCCTTGTAAAATACCTAGAGAGTTTCAAATAGACCTGCTTTTAAAGTGGATGAATAACACAAAGTAAACTGACCGGGTTGCTAAGTAATTAGGAATTTAGGGGGTGTTCCACTAACCCAGTTTTTTGAAAAAAACTGGTTTTTCACGGTTTTTTATATGATGTGTTGTGAGAGAATGACTTGTCTCGGTGTTTGAAAAAAATAATTTTTTGTTAGTGGAACACCCCCTTAGCTACGTCCAGCTCTTATTAGCATGTATTTTTTTAGTTTCTTTAATAGCTAAGGTTGTTCCTTGTTCGGGTCAGCATACACGCGCATCGACTTATTTGTGGAAGACCATTCCCACTATCTGCTGGTGGAGAACCTCTTGGCAAAATCCTATATGAACTGCCCTGGTCACTAGAATTAATAGCATCTAAAAGATTCGAACGTGAGACTTACACTAAAGAAAATCCTTGAGTTTGAGGCCATTACCACTAAGCTAACCCTTGAGAATTTCTTAGCATTTCTTGAAAATGGTGCACATGGGAGTGGATATCATATACACCTTTGTCTTCTGGCATATTACAATAGATATCAATAAGCTACCTCCACATACTCTTAGAGTAACGGAAGCTAGACTCGCCGCGGTTTCATTCAACAATTCAAACCGTTCATTTTATATGTATCAATATGTATCCTCGTATAACGGAAACTAGACTCATCGTGGCTTCATTCAACAATTCAAACCGTTCAATTTATATGTATCAATATGTATGTCATTCACGCAAAAAATTATGTTGACCTGACATCAGTACTCATTTAATAGAAAATTATTTGTGTTAATAGCAAGAACGGTCGCTCTAAAAACTCCATTGGAGATGAAGTTAAATTGAAGTTGCTATTTCATTTATTCCTGGAAACAGAAATTGTCATGGTCCATGGTAAAGCATATCAATTCTGGTACATACCAACATACTTCACACACATACACATCCACAATACATACATGAATATACCCAAAATTGCTGTACATAGTGTATGACCAGTGTATTGTTGCACTTACAGGGATAGAAGCACCTTCATGTTGAACTGAGGAAACACATAAGCAGTTGCAAAGATTTCTTGTCACAGGAAAACGACACTTAATTGCTTGCTTCCATTTCAGGAGACGACAACTCAAAGTGTCATTTCTCCTGCGACAAGAGACCCTAACAACTCCCCTCTTTCTGTTTGAGACGCGTAGTTTCCATTGCACCCACTGCCAATTTATATATATATGGTGCCTGAAAACACAAACACCCACACCCACACACACACACTCTCTCTCTCTCTCTCTCTCTAGAATGCTGATATTCTTTAGAAGTCATTTAGCTAGTTAAGGTCTGAGGGAAGTTGAATGTGAATTGATCAAGTCATGGTGTCAGGTCACATGTTCGACTGGACAAGGTTGAACCTCTTCCATTCTGATGTGAACATTTAAAATACTAAGTAAAATACTGGTTTTAAATTTGATTAAACACAAAAAGAGAGGTAAATTAATGACCCACTTGCTTGAGTCTCATTTTCTTGTTTGGTGGGTTCTTGGGTCAGTCAACAGAGAAATTTACAAAGACAAGTTGAGTCCAGCTGGGCCATGGGGGAGTTAGGCCAGATATGGAGTAAATAATAGGGAGTTAGGGTCATTACTTGCGTCCCGTGATTAATTGAGGTGCGCGTTGACCCGGATATCTGAGTTATAAAAATAGAAAACAAGTGGAGGAAACATAAGACTCAAAAATGGGCGTAGGAAGAAATGCAAGGTGCAATCACATATTGAAGGAAAAGATACTTGGGGTAATGTTGGTACATGATCGGCTTGGATAAGAAATTAAAGTCCAGCTCGGCTCTTGGTATTTATTTTTTCCTTTCTTTAAAAATTCAGGATATCCAGGTTAGTTTACGCGTGACTCGACTAATTTTTAAAAGGCCAATTTCATCATCTATTAGTAGTAGGAGTGCATATGCACTGGGCTGGACCGGGTTCGGGCTAGGCTTATACTAGATAGTAACGAGATTTGTGCATTCCCAAGCCCGGCCCATTTATAATTGGGTTTCATTTAATTTGTCCAAGCCCAACCCAAATAAAATTTTAATTCCCTAAACTAGTCCAAGAAGCCCATTTATTTTCCTAAAGTACAGTATCACAAACATAAATTAATCAACCGTATCGATCACAATTACAAGTCACAACCATAATAATATATTTAAAGTTCTAAGTTCTTATAAAAATATTAAAAACATACCTATAAATTAAAGTGCAATTAAAATACTCCAAAAAATGGGACTCTCCAACTTCTATCAATCTCTGTACATAGTACTAAAATAAAACATTATTTAAATCTGGCCGGGCCGGGCTTTAGATAAATTTTCCAAACCCAGCTCATTTAGTAAACGGGCTTAAATCCTAGCTCAACCCGGCACTATGGGCTTGGATATTTATCCCAAACCCTTAAAAAAACCGGGTTGAATTGGGCAGGCTGGGCGAGCTAATTAGCAATGAACCATTTAATTGGGCAAAACACAGTATGATAACAGCTAAGCAAACCCCTCAAGTTAATTTACCCATCAAGGTTCTCTTAGCATTTCTTGTTTCAAGGGATTTCGCAGGAAAACGCGTTAAATATTTTAAAGAAATTTGGCAGCATTTCTTGTTTCAAGGCATTTCTCTTTTGAAGAAATTTGGCAGGAAAACGTGTTAAACATTTTTCTGACTTTTTTGTTTAACTACAGGGATACTTAAGAGAGCGAATCAAGATTCATTGATGCAATGGTCCCTCCTGTGATTCCTTATGGAAAATAGGGTGGCCACCATGGTTTTATTCAACGATCCAAGCTATTGATTTTGTTCTTATCAATAAGTACAATATCCATGCAAAAGTTAATTTGATCGGACATCCGTACCCCTTTAATCAAACAATATTTGTCTTAAGTATAAAGACCGTAGTTTGTGGCTAGATTGTTTTCTGAAGAAACCATCTTGACAGGATCGATGTTCTTCTGGAGAGTTGAGTAAGCTTTCTAGTCAGCAGGTCCGCAACAGGTTCTTAATGTACATTCTGATAATTTCGTTCGGACGGTGGTTAAGTCCGTCCGGACGGTCGTAGGCAAAACAAATTCGTATTTAAGTCTCTTTGAGGGTTTTTCTGAACATTGTATTGCAATCACAACAGATTTTTCTGCAAGCGATAGAGAGAAAGAGATCTCATTTGTAGCCCTTCGGGCATTTGTTTTCATTTGAAAGTGATACCTTCGATCGTCTGACTGCCCATGGAATAGGTATTCGTTGCCAAACCAAGTAAAATCGTTGTGTTCTCTGTATTTGTACTTTCTTTCTATCTCTTCTGTGGTTTGTTCAATTACATAGCACTTATCATGTCGGTTTTTTGTTTTCGTTCACGCTTCCCTACAACAAAAACAAACAATTTTCAAATAAGCTCTTACCAATTTCCAAACAGCGTGAATTTTACACATAGATAATTTACTCGTCGAGGCCGATAAGACAAAAGGCTCGGGGAATCAAATAGCGTTGCCTTTAGTAAATCACAACCATCTGTAGGACACCAGACCACCTACATCGAAAGCCGTGCATTGGGCTACAAAGAATAGATCCAGCTCTACCAAACGGCTATAGAGACTTGAACTCAAACATTAAACGAGAAAACCCCTTTTCGCTTTTCAGTGTTGGAAGACTAGAAACATGAAACATGAGGTAACAAAAAAAGTCATCCAAAACAATTCAAAATAAATGTAATTTTTACTATAATACAAGCTTGAACAGAATAGTGAATAATGACCGCGGAAAATAAAAGGCATGCACAGCTACGTGAATTCCTTGGATATCATATCAACGTGGGGTACCCTGCCCAGTCTAAAGCATGAGGAGAGAGCTTTTGATTATTTCGTTATAATAAGAAACTTCAAACCAACTACCCCTATAATTTATGTATTTTTGGAATTCAGTTGTTTGGAAGCACAATTACATGGTGCTTCAAATCATTCTAGCATCACACATTGTTTATGTAGGATTCATACACTTAGTCGTGGACCCAAACAGGGGCAGACCCAAGAAGAGGCAAGGAGGGTCAATTGACCTTGCTAGATTAAGGGTGAGTTCTTGAATGGATTTTATCAAAATCTGATAAAATCAAGCCTTTAATTTTATCCATTCATAGAGAGAGTTAATAAAATCTTAGATTTTTTAATGCATAAATCTAAGATTTTATCAACTCTCTCCACGAATGGATAAAATCAACGTTTGATTTTATCAAATCTAGATAAAATCCATTCAAGAACTCACTATAAAATTTCCTACAGACGTGTACATATATTTCTGGATGTTTTGATAATTTTGCCCTAAGATCCTAGACGTGATTCACTAGATCTTGCCCCCACGACATGAAATATGTTCAATCTTTATAGATTCTTGAGCCCACTAATAAAAAATTCTGCGTCCGCCCCTGAATCCAAAAACGAAATGTTTAGTGTGGAGTATCCCGAAACACGACATGACTGTGCTCCAAGAGCACTGAATAATTAGACATATTTTTGTTCTTGTAATGCATGTGTATAAATATGAATATTTTGAAACTAGATGCTTTGATAAAAGGACCAAGCCCAAGACCAAGGAGATAGCCTTCGAAAAACAATACAAGCAGCAAAAAAGCTCCCAACTACAATACGCCAGAAACAACAAAACACAGCACAAAAGCAGAAAAGCAAAACAACAGGACACAGAAGTAGGGGTACATGGTCCGGATTGGACCGGTTTTGTAAAAATCCAAGAACCGAACCATATTTAACAGTTCAAAAAAATTGAAACCGGAACCAGACCATTATACATATGGAACCAAACCGGAACCAGACCATTTGATCGGTCCGGTTTGGTTCGGTTTACGGTTCTAAACCATTTATCATCTACAAATTGCCAAAAAAAAAAAAGAATAAAAATACCACTAATTTATTAAAATTGCTCACAATTTGATGAACTTTGAGAGAGAGAGAGAGAGAGCGCCATCAATTCAGGAGAGAGTTAGACACGTGAGAATGAAATAACTTTGAATCCCTTGACTGGAAGGATTTTAGTCATTTGGGGGAGTAGAAGAGTTTGATGAGTAGTTTAAAAGCTTTATTGATGGCCCATGGTAGATGCAAGGGAAAAATAAACAAACAAATAAATAAATATATGTATCTATGGTATGTATTAACGGTCCGGTTCGGATCGAACCACGGTTTGTAATTATAAAACCAAGGACCGAACCATAATGTGCGGTTCTCATTTTTTTGAAACCAAAACGAATCCATTAAACCATAGAACCAATCCAAATAAACCGGTTCGGTTTGGTTGGTCCGATTTTGCGATTTTTTTCGGTTTTCTTGTACACCCCTACACAGAAGTACAGAACTATACAGAGGCCTCGTCCTAGGTTTGCCTTTTTCTCCAACCTTTGAGATCTATGCTGATTTCTTTACCCAAAAAAAGAAGCACACGTTTCTATTTAAACCAAATAAGGGAGACAACATTGCATATGTAATGGGGGGTGGAGCCACGAATTTGGGGAGTGGGGTGAAAAAATTATGACCAAATATAGTTCATGTTTCCAATTTTTGACCAAGTACTATGTTTTGTTTGGTGTTTAGGTCTTTTGTTTATCAAATTTGTGGGGTCAAATAGAGAAAAACTACTCTACAAAAGGTACATCCGTTAGTGCAATTTTCAAAGCCACAGGTCAATTGACCCCATTTGTGTCAACATAGCTCCGCCCATGCATATAGATTGAACACGAAACTCATTTTTTGTGGGTTGAAGTATGGTATAGACTACATTAGATTTTTTGTGGGTTGAAGTATGGCTTAGGTTTTTTTTTTTTGGAGGGGGTTGGCGGGCGGGGTGGCTACAACTGGACTAGTTCAATTGGTTATTCGTTTACACTTTTTGAGAAATTAGAAGATTAATTATTGTCAAATATTGCAATCTATTGATAAATTTTAGTTAATTTTATTAAACAAAGTCTTTAAAATCAAAAAAAGTATTATAGATTGCAATATATAAATGATTTTTTAAGGAGTGTGACTAGTAGTTTTAGACATTCATTTTGGGAGGAGGGAGTTTATTTACTATATTGTTAACGTTCATTTATATAACCAGAAAATACTATGTAGAAAAAAAAGGAGAAAACTATTCCTAAATTCTTTAATTTTTTCACTTTGTTATTGTTTATGTTATGTGTAAAAGCACCTTGATAACGTGCTTAGTTCCGGGTATTATTTCAATTAAGTTTTTTGTACCCCTCAGCCTTGAAATTTCAAAATATTTTTGTTGCTGTAATAGCCTCCCCATATAAGAAATTCTGGTTTCATCCCTGAATATACTGAAAATCTGAGTAACGTTACTTGTGACATGACTGAAATTTGTAAAACTAGAATAAACTATTTCAATTATCAAAATAGACCCAAAAAAGACAATATTGGTGGACAAGGAATGTAATTCTTGTTTCCTAGCAGATTCAAAAATCCTTCCATAAACTCAGGGTTGCTTTGGTTAATAATTTTATATTTTTTAGATTCCTCTCGTTGAGACGAATTAATAAACCACAAAAAAATCGACACAATATTAATAAATACAAAAAAAATTGAATAACGACAAAAAAAATAAACCAATTTGGTTTTTTTAGCCGAAGCAGCCCTCGGTATCCAAAGCCTGTGAAATAGCAGCAGCTAAAGCCAACCTTTTTTTCCTAGATAATTCAAGACGCTGGATTAACTTTCGTGTATCTCAACTATTCTTGAAAAGGCCAATCTCCGCTAGCAAAGGCCAATCTCAGCTTCACCTCGGCATTCAACAATCTACCGAAATTGAAGATCAATCCCTCAATTTCTTATGAAGGACCAGGACGGTGTCCGTTATCAGTCCAAAGGAATGTGAACTTTTCACATTTTCCTCTCACTTTATTTTCTCTCATTTTCCTTTCTCTTCCACATGTTCCAAACAAACCCTAAATTTTTTTCGCTCATCAATTCGAATCTTTCCTTTATTCACGCTCTAAAACGAATGAAAGCTTTATTACGTCACACGCTCGGATTGCAATGTATAATTTTGCAACAGAATTTCTTGCATAGTAATGTTTACATTTTTTTACATGGTAATTCTTATGCAGACAAAACCAAATTGATACTCAAGCCTGCAATGGATTTCAATCCATATGGCGAAAACTGAAAACTTCAAAGAAAGATTGCTCAGAAACATGAAATTTTCCTTCTCATAGATTTGCGTACAAATCTCTGAAGTCTGACATGTGAATTGTTTCATGATTCATCACAGCAGAAGCCGAAAAATACCCAAAATACCAAAATTCAGGGAAAAAAATTATAAGAGAAAGAAAGAATTGAGAAACCCTTTTGTACACAAGTAGAAATCTTTGTTCTATTAGAAGCAGTAGCTCTCATTCTTTCTCACAAAATCGTCTGCTCATGTATGCAATCGGAATAGCGTATATTGCCCATAAAATCAGGCATGTAATCACTGAGCCACTGCTGGGTATACAAAACCAAATCAGAACAATAACCCTAATTTTCCAGAAAACAATTAAGAAAAACGAGTATTATCCAGATGAAAGAGATCAGAGTTTGGTTAAGGTTTGTCGGTCACGGTTGAATCAGAAACACGGACCAATTGAAAATATCATCATATCTCTTAGAATTCGGATTGAAAAATCAACCGATTCAAATGAAAAAGAAAAGGTAAGAGATTAAAACGTATACAGTGACTTAAAAAGGAAAAATTGACGAGAAGCATCGGAAGCGGGGGAAGAGAGAGAGAGAGAGAGAGAGAAGAAACTCATGGAATGGAAAACGCAGTGAGAATTCACCTCGTAATTAAAGAACAGAAACCCTAAATTTGGCAGTTTTGGACTGATACCTCAGAGGCCTGGAGGCCCAAAATTCTAGTTTGGGTCTAACTGAAAAGGCCCAGTAAATATTTAGATCAAAAGGTTGGGCCGGGGCAGCTGGTCTTGCGGTTGTCATTAACAATTGTTACGGACTCCGTTTGGTTCATCTCCCAAACCGATCCTTCGAAAAACTAAAAAGAAAAAACCTTAGTGGTTGCTTTGCAATATTTATACATTGAAAAAAAAATTCCGAAGGCAAAAATTTTAACTCAAAAAATAAAAAACTAATAAATATTCGAAAAAGGAGAAATTACACCAAATTTGTAGTAAAAAATTGAAAGAGATTTGTAAAAAAAGGAATATTGAGATTAATTTTTTAAAATATAATTTTAAAGAATTACGGTAGCAAAAACGAGCAAATCAATTAGTAGCTCACATATATCATGAAGGAAGACAAGAAAAACAAAAACTTCAAAATAAATGAGATCCACTGAACTATCAGCGTCTGATCAATTTTTTTCTGCGTGGTCGGTAAAATTAGGCCTGGTTTGCCAATTGATAAAACGAGATAAAATGAAATTTTTTTATTTTAGTTCAGTTTTTATGGAGGTTTGATTAAATCACATTTGTTTTTCAAAATGATAAAATCTCCACCCAATGTATTTTACTTGTTTGAGGAATGATTTGGATAAAATCTGAGCTAAAATTTCTTGCTAGCCTTTATCATTTGAGAAATGATTTTGATGAAATCTGGTATGGACTATGTAGCATCCGAGGTCACAAGGGCCAGCTAAGGTCCAATAGGGAGATGGTCCCCCTTTGGCGAAATCCAACCACTCGACCGCGACCCGAGCCGAGAGGCTCAGGAACATGGGAACCAAATGCTTAGGGGCCTTGGCGGGCCTCACTCGCTTATTGACCCTTCGGCAAATATAGTCCGTCGGAGAACACACTGCACGGCTAGACCTTGAGTTCGTTCCGAAGGGGGCGTCTAGTCCGCTAAAGGGTCGTACGCTTCCACACCGAAGGACTATAAGTCATCCTCAACCGGGTTTGAATAGCATACATGGCTGAAGGCGAGTCATCTGCCGAGTAGGAAGGAGTATGGTATGAACGACGAACTGGAGGTCATAAGGGCTGGAGGGGTCGCCGAGAGCAATCGAGGAAGCATAGGACAAGGACAGAAGTGATGCTATGCTGAAGGACATAAGAGTTAGGGATGCGGCCGAGGGAAGTTGATGATGTGACAGGTGACAGATGGGATTGAAGTGGTATCAAGCGGCGTTTCGATGAGCTGCTTGAGGCGTCTGGCAGACCACGTGACGGACCAGGGGATACTCGATAATTGTTGACTATTCAGGCATGCTAGTGGGATGACGTCAGCCGAAGCGGTGAAACACTCATGACTTGCCCATGTGCACAGTCAGAGAAGGACGGCGCGTAGGGGACACGGTAAGCGTGGCGGGGAAGCTTCCCTTTGCCTATAAAATGGAAGCTCCCTCACCAAATGAAGGGGTCTTCTTCCTCACTCTCTCACTCTCGAAAAGCATACCTCTTTCCCTACTTTTCCAGCCTTATTTCTCACCGCCGGTAACTTATTAAACCGTCGGAGTGCCTTCCCGGACCACCACCGTGCAGGCGAGGCGCTAACGCGGGTGTTACTTGTGCAGGTTGTTCTATCAGGTGAGCCTACAAGATCTCAAGCCACCTCCACCCCTCTTCTCGCCCTTCCTACCCGTTCCAGAAAGATCAAAGAGGTCAACCGGAGAAGCGAGCCCCACAGACTAAAATCACTTACTGGCTTTTATTATTTTGAGAAATGATTTTGATAAAATTTGGGCTAAAATCTAATTTTATCTATCGGCAAAATCACCCTTCATTAGGGCGAGTTTTCCAAATGATTTTATTTTTTTACACATAAATAAGAAGATTATATTAATTAAAGCTCAACGGCACTTACAAAACAAAATTCATTACAAAGATCTTGGACAAAGCCAATCTAATTATCTAAATAGAGAACAAGAAATGTACAAAGCAATCAATATGTTTCACCCCAACCCAAACAGCGGCACTTACTAGACTAGATTCATACCCAGAATCAGCATCTCTGAAGAGACTTAGTGCTAGTTGAAAAAAAAAAGATAGTGAATACCCAGACGATTGAATGGACTCCAACCAAGTATGCTCACACCAATGAACTCCCAAAACTATAGATTTTCAAAGTCACCACAAGTTGCCCTGCCAGCGATATCATGTAGGGGTAAGAACACTGTTGGCACAAATATCATTGTAAAGCAACCACGCCTGAAAGTACCTAATCTGTAGACGAAAATTCGTTCGAAGACAAAACTAACAACTCTCACAAAGCGAGAGACATAACCCTCTCGGATCAGACGACAAGTCATTGATCTGGAGAGACAAAGGAAAAAAGAAAAAAAAATGAACGGAGAAAAGAAATAGTACCATGGTCCTCCCCTCCCACCACCATGCGAGGGTTGTCCAAATGATAAAATCTACTAAAATCAAAATTTTCTAAAATCACCAATTGATTTTGGCTAAGTTTTCCAATTGATTTTCTGAGATAAATTTAGTTTTGATAAAATCTAGTTTTACTTGGAGGTGTGATAAAATCACATTATCTTCCAAAATGATAAAATGTAGTTTTTATAAACTCCATCAAGGGAGTGTTTTCCAAATGATTTTATGAGATAAAATCTAATTTTGATAATCTAGTTTTGCTACAATCATTTGAGGATCCTAAATTTTATCTCCTAAAATCAATTGGAAAACTCAGCCAGAGATTTAATCTCTCACAAAAATCTTTGATTTTAGCAAAAAAATTTCCCATTTGATAAAATCAATTGGTGATTTTTTTTAATTATTTAGTAAATGTTAATTTTAGCAGATTTTTTATTATTTGGAAAACTCTTCCTTAATTAGCCTAATAAACAAAGGGTGAGATTGTAGAATTGAACCCAATCACAAAAGACACACTCTGTTTTTTACATGTCAAATACTTCTCATTCGTTTCCTTGTTAGCAAAAATAGTAGATGAGAGACAACCAGGCGTATGAGTTATCTACTAGATGCGATCATAGAAACTCTAGACCCCCGAAGGTTTCGAGAAGCAGAGGCAGCTCGACTTTTTACATAGGGTGGTCATTTGAACACCCTATTTATTTATTTATATTTATTTTTTGTTTCAATGCATGTAAGTTTTTGTAATTTTATTTAAGTATTGTCCTTTACGAACACCCAGTTAAAAATATTTAAACACCCGCGTAAATATTTGAACACCTAACCCAAAATTTTTGAACAATTAGCCACAAAAAATCAGCCTAAACTCTTTTCCATTTTATATTACATGTAATAATTTTATCTCAAGTTTGTTTGAACACTCTTATACTATAACATCCATCAATTTAGAAAATTCACAATTGAATACCTTATGTATTAACTCAAAACAAAGTACATATTCTTAATGAAAAAATTAAAAAAAAAAATAGAGAGCGCAAAAAGTTTTTATTGGTATCGATATTGCGCTCTGACTTTTATCTGAACAACAATTAATTCTATATCTCCACAAAATAAGAGTATACATAAAAAAATCCCTGTGAACCTATTCGTCAGACAATTTCCTACAATAAAAACTAATATGTTTATTTGCTGGTTTAATTTTGCTTGGCCTATAAAGAATTCACATGTATGTATTATTGTATTATTTGGTCTCATTACTCAATTTAATATATTAAAAAAATGCATATATATGACTAGTTAATATAACTAATAGAGTCTAGGTAATTTTTGAACACCCAAAATTCTTAAAGCTGCCATTGCAGAGAAGGATCAAGAACCCCACCAGGGCTAGTGAATTAGTGATACTCATTGGATTTACTGGTCAATAACGTAAAAAGCAATTCATATTGCATTGCACCAGCCATACTAATAAGTGTATATATATTGCAATTTGTATTAAAACCAAAACATACCAGAGAATATTCCAATGGCATTTATGAATCACCCATATCAAGCCCACAAACCTTCCAAACTTCTATTGGGAAAAAGAGAGAAAAAAAAAATCCTTAAATGCACATATTGATCCGACTACCAAGGATTTCTTCACGTTCCAACTACTAATAAAAGACCAAGATTAAATTCACCCTTCACTCCCACAATTTATTCTACTTATTGGTGAGTTTTTACTACACCATTTGCGGTACTATAAGTTGTCGAATCAGTCATTCCTTTCACATGAACCAATTAATTTGGCAACTTGTAGTAAAAAAAAATCGAAAATACCGAAATGGAAACTCACCCTTAATCGCACCTTTTAATACTTTCTGTCAATTTTATTTCGATGGTCTGCACCTCAACTATTTTCATTCCCGATCTAGTCAAAAGCAAGTCATTTATGTTGAGGTTCACAAAAAATTTCTCTCTTACTGCCTAACCCCGAGAAATTATCAAATTTCTGCGTTTACAACTTATTCTTGTTGCCGTTGAGTTACCCAGATTCTCTCTCTGTAACAGAGTAAAATAACGGTATTAACTCCAGGCTTTTTTAATGCCTTCTGCTAGAAAATCCGAATTTTTAATGCCTTTTGCGAGAAAATCCAAATCGCTTTTGTCGTTCTCGTACTTCCCCACCCCTCTCTGCCTCTCTCTGCATCCATATTATTCTGCAACTTGTCTCTATTCTCTAACATTTCTGGGGAATTGCAAGAGACGACCCAAAATCCCCAACCCCCAGAATCATCGGGCCTGTCACAAGCCCCTCCACATTTCAAATTCAAACTCCTCTCTCTCTCTCTCTAACGACTCACAGTCCCTAGGTTTCACTCACTTGGCCCAGTCCACTTCGCGCCCACGTCTCTGTCTTCCCGTTTGACCACCTCGTTTGCCAAAACTTCATTTGACCGTAGGCCCTCCTTTCCCCTCACCTTTTAAACCCAACCTTTTCCTTCAGGCATTTCATCAAACACCTTGAGCCCTACACCTACCAGTCATGGGCGACTTAGCCAACAATGCCTCACACTGTGATGCCCAATCTCTCAATGTCAGGTTTCGGAACCTTACTGTTAATGAAAGTGTTAGTATTGATGTTTCTAGCAGTATCGTTAATGGGTCTGATAACAGTGCAAATTGTGAAGTGAGTAGTGGTGGTACTGTTGAGGGAGGGAAAAATATTAGTAGCTGTTTGATTGTTGAAGGTGATAAAGATGAGGGTGTGGAAAGTGAGTATAGTAGTTTGAGTTGTATGAGTTTTTCCGATAGCGTAGACGCGAATGAGGCGAGTTTTAGAAGCTCTTTTCATTCAAAACCTCATAAAGGTAATGACATTAGGTGGGATGCGATTCAATGCGTGAAGGCGAAAGACGGGGAATTGGGTTTGGGGCATTTTAGGCTTTTGAAGAAACTGGGGTTTGGGGATATAGGTAGTGTTTATTTGGCGGAGTTGAGGAAGTTGGGTTGTTTGTTTGCAATGAAGGTGATGGATAAAGGGATGTTAGAAGGGAGGAAGAAAATGATGAGAGCACAAACTGAGAGGGACATTTTAGGTTTGTTGGACCACCCTTTTCTGCCTACCCTTTATTCGCAGTTTGAGACCGAGAAGTTTTCATGTTTGCTTATGGAGTTTTGCAGTGGAGGGGATCTCCATATTCTTCGGCAGCGTCAGCCGGGGAAGCATTTTTCTGAACAAGCTGCAAGGTTAGTTCTTAATTTTGATAGATGATGTTTTAGTAAGTAGTTTTGTCTTTGTGTATGAGTGTATCACTACTTGGATTTATGTATTGTGGAACTAAATACAAAGATCTTGGATAGTCCTATGGAGATGGAGCAGTGTAACTACTTGTTTGTTTGTCTATGATTGTGCTGTCAAACTTTTGTTGATGTCTACTATGTTTGAAGAATGAAAATGATAGTTGAAGCCCTACATTTTTCCTTCTGGGACCCTTGTCCGGTCCTATATTTTTCCATCTGGGACGCTTGTCCCGTAGTGCATTAGCGCACTACAGGGATCCTTGTCCCTTCTATTTAGTGTGTGACTATTTATCGATTGCATGGGAAGAAGAGTGGAGACAATTTTATTTGTTTTGATAACCGGATGTCTGGCCAGCTTGTGCGCACCTCGACTAATTCCGGAGCCCTGGAAGTAACGACCGGACATAACCCCAATGGCTCCAAAAATTTGTTGGCAAGGGGAATCGAACCTGAGATCTTAGGTGGGAGTAAACTCCAAAGAGTGGAGACCATTGCTATAGGATAAACAATTTAACTTGTGTATAATCACGCTGATAGAGACTTATTTGTGTTAAACCTAACCCATTCGCACATAGTATTCCAAAGGTGGTTTGATCCATCCCATCCATCTCCTAGTCATTTGCCTTTGTGCGATAACATAGCTCAATTTGGTCTAATGAGCATCCTTGAATTACGGTGTGAAAGCTTCCTCACTGTTGGCCAGACTTAATTAGATGTAAACTTAATATTCATGACATTGCTTTCCAGCACCATCCTGCATACTTGGAATATGTTACCTCTCAAAGTTCAAGATTGAATTTTAACATCTTTCTCTCTCTCTCCATTGTAGGTTTTATGCTTCAGAAGTCCTGCTTGCCCTTGAGTATCTGCATATGATGGGTGTGGTGTACAGGGATTTAAAGCCCGAAAATGTTCTTGTTAGGGAAGATGGTCATATTATGCTTACCGATTTCGATTTATCGCTAAGATGTTATGTGAGTCCCACACTTATTAAGTCCACCTCCGAACCAATGTGCACTATCTCTTCATATTGTATCCAGCCATCGTGCATTGATTCGACATACAAGTTACCCGTATGTGTAAACCCTCCTTGTTTCCAACCCTCTTGCTTTAAGCCCCGCCTTTTCAATTCTAAAGCAGCTAAACCAAAACGGGATCGAACAAACTTGATGAATTCGGATTCCCGTCCAATGCTAATTGCGGAACCCACTTCTGCACGGTCCATGTCATTTGTTGGGACACATGAATATTTAGCCCCGGAGATAATAAGAGGAGATGGACATGGGAGTGCTGTTGATTGGTGGACATTCGGTATTTTCTTGTACGAGTTGCTTTACGGGAAGACACCCTTTAAAGGAAATGGAAACCGAGAGACTTTATTCAACGTTGTTGGACACACTCTCAAATTTCCCGAGGGATCAGCGGTTAGTTTTGCAGCGAAGGATTTGATCAAGGGTTTGCTTGTCAAGGACCCCCAAAAAAGATTGGGGTACAAACGAGGTGCAACGGAGATAAAACAACATCCGTTTTTTGAAAGTGTTAATTGGGCTCTTATTCGCAGTAATAGCCCTCCAGAGATACCTAAGCCAGTTGATTTAACATTCTTTAACGAATCGTTCAAGTCATCCTTGCCCTTAAGTGACAAAGGAGCCGACTCAGACAGGTCATCAGGTCCTTATTTAGAATTTGAATTTTTCTAGTGAATTTTGGTATGAGAAAATCGTTAAAACAGTCCTCGAAATGGGTGTATTTTTGGTCACTGGTTTGTACTCATAATATCAGTGAAATTTTGGTTTTCATGATACTACTTTATTTTGTTCTTCCCAATAGTTATTGTGTCTTGTGAGATTGTTTTACTCTCTGGTATGCTTTTGAGCAGTGACTGGAACATAAGAGAGGGCATTGGATTCACTGGGAAGAACAAATCTTCTTTTACACTTTGAAACTTTAAAGAGACCAAAAAGAATCTTCTTTCTGCCATTTGCTTCTTTATTCTTTGAGACTTTTCAGATTTTTAGATATGAGAGTTTCTGAAGGTGTTTTCACTCAACTTTCGCACCCAGTTTTACAAGGATGGGACCCCATTCCTCCCTCCTAGAAAAGAAAGCATCCTTTGTTGTAGTTGGACAAAAGGAGAATTGGTATTGACCAATCATGAAAACTTTTGATGGTGGTTGTGGAAGTGAAAATGCAGTGTAGTGTCATTTCATCCCAGGCAATTGAGTTGGTGTTTTGGTTCTGCGTCCTTGAATTGTTGCAAAGGATGCTTTATTCTTCTGTACCATGAGGGGCTCACATTCATAGGGATTTGGGGTTGCTGTTGTGCAGCTCCTGCACAGCATCTGCTGTGCACTATCCGAGCCGTCCGTTACTCGGATGGACGGCCCAGATTTCATCTTACACGCACGGCAACGAACGGTTTTGATGCAAAGGTGTTAAGGTAAAATCTGGGCCGTCCATTCGAGCAACGGACGACTCGAATAGTGCACAACAGGTGCTGTGCAGCAGCCGTCCGTTGCCGTCCATCAGAGCAACGGACGGCTCGGATAGTGCACAGCAGGTGCTGTGCAGCAGCCGTTCGTCGCCGTCCCGAGTAGGTGCTGTGCAGCAGCCGTTCGTTGCTCGGATGGACGGCCCAGATTTCATCTTGCACGCACGGCAACGAACTGTTCTAATGCAAAGGTGCTAAGGTGAAATCTGGGCTGTCCATCCGAGCAACGAACGGCTCGGATGGTACACAATAGGTGCTGTGCAGGGGCTGCACAGCAGCAACCTCGTGTCCCATTCACAGAGCTGTGGCAAAAGCTTCACCCACCAATACACCTAAGTTCAAAGGATGGTCTACTTTCTTTCATTTTTTCCACCAACAGGTTTAGGGTTTTGGGCTGCTAGATACTTATAATGTTTACAATATGTAACTATGTACTATACTTTATTATTTGTTGTTTTGACGGTTGGGGGTTTGCTGGCTAGTTGACGAGCGTCTCGACTAATTCCTTGCTCGGTCCGGTCAAAGACATGCCATCCATGCCAAGACTAGAGGATTCATGAGAAATTTAATTTTTTTTACGGTTTGACCCCAAGAATCGAACCTGGTCAATTGTGTGGGGAGCAAATCCGCTAACCAACTGGTAATCCTTAGGACTTGTAACTTTACTTTTTTTTCCCCTTGGATCATGCATTCTACCTTTTCCTTCCACCTCTGTGAAGCACCATTTTGCCAACAATGATGTTATGTTTTACTCCCAAATACTACTTGTCACTGCATGTGTTGACAATGTGATGAACCAGCTTTAATCGAGCCCTTGCTAGTAGATGGATTGACGGAGAGATTAAATTTTCTGAAATTAGTTGAGACGTGTAAGTTGAATATAACTCCGTCTGTGACGTTTTTAAAGCATTATCTTTAGATCCCAGCCAATCTCAAACCCGGATAAAGGAGGAGGGTTGTGTGTTAGTAGCTGATAGCCAGCACATAAAAAGATCCGTCAGATCCCTATGACATGAATTCTAAATTTGAGCTCAATTAAGAAAGAAGATTCATATAGCCGACCCCAATTGATTGAGACATAAGGCTCGATTTGGTTTTTGCTTTCAAGTCTTTCTTCTCGAAGTTGAGCCCAGCCCAAAGGTCCATATGAATACGGGCCAAGGTCTGGCTTTGGATTCGGACTCGATCGTTTTGTTTACGGCCTAGGCTGCAAGCCCATTTTCAGACTAAATGCCATGCGGCCCGAATGTCGGAGGCTTTTCCTTTCCTTTTCTATTTTTTTTCTCCGGCGGTGACATTGGATTCGACACTCACTTACACGCTCACTAGTGTTCTATCCGTTCGATGCATGGTCGGGGAACGAAAAGTACATTAATTTAATTTTTTTTTTCATGTTGTTCCGCTCATTAACGGACACAATGCTAGTAAGGAAAAAATTGAAAAGAATAAAATCTCGTAACGAACTTGTAAGAGTTCCAATCAATTGTCAAAGGATAAATTTCACTTACCTTCCCTGAGGTTTCTGACAATTACAGGGACCTCCCCTAAATTTTTTGAAATTCCACTGACGTCCTCTACTTTTGAAAATAAATGTCACATACCTCCCTTCCGTCAATTTCCGTTAGAAAAGTTGACCCAAAATGATGATGTGATACCTCTCTCTCTCTCTCTCTCTCTCTCTCTCTCTCTCTCTCTCTCTCTCTCTCTCTCTCCTCTTTTTATTTTAAATATTAAAATGTTTATAATTATATATTAAATATTTATTTTTTATGAAATTTATAAATTTAAAATCTACTCGAAGAGATCTACAAAATGAAATGCATATTGAATGCGAAATTATATAAAAATAAAATCTTATTTTGTCAATGCGAATTTTAATTATAATTTTACATCATTTAATTTTTTTTAAATGTGTAAATCAAAGTTTTACGCAAAAATTGTACGAAACATCATACATGATAAAATCTTCTTGTTTAACAATTTAGATTTTTCCAAATACATTCTTAATTAAATGAATATGGTAAATTTGCAAGTCCATTTTTCTAATTATTGGTGACTTTATCCCAATAAAATTTCAAATTTTCAATGCAAATTTTAACTATATTGTCACTTTTTTTTTGCCATTCGATATACATCAGTAGAGTTAGCTGTTAGTAAATCACAAGGGTTGACCTTCTCTCCAAAGAAGTCAAACCCAGAACCTCACCCGTATAGAAGAGGTTACACAACCAACTGGGCTAACTGCCTTGGTCTACTGTCACATTAAAAAAAAATAGAATTTAAATTTTACATGAATTTTATGAAAAATGAATATGAACAAAAAAAAGGTGTAAAAAATTTTGAGGTTTAAAATTTTGAGTTACACATTGAAAAATTTAAATTATATAACATTATAATTTACATTAAAAAATTAAGATTTTATTTTTACATAATTTCACATTGAATATTGATCTCATTTTTGTAGATCTTTTCGAGTAAATTTTAAATATATAAATTTCATGAAATATGAATATATATAAAACAAAAGTTATAAGCATTTTAAGATTTAAAATAAAAAACATGCTAGGGGTAACAAAGTAATTTTAGCATGAAATTTGACATCTATTTTCAAAAGTAGGGGGGAGGGCAGTGAAATTTCAGAAACCTTAGGAGAGGTCCCTGTAATTGTTAGAAACCTTAGGGCAGTAAGTGAAATTTACCCATTGTTAAAAGTAAAAATAATAATAATAAAGTAAAACATAACTTTTTAAAAATTTGAAATATAGAAGGGAGTGGGTAGAGAAAGTACCTAAAGTTAGAGTGGGGTGGTAGTTATGGGACACGTGGAAGAGTAAGAGGGGAAAGAGAATTTGAGACTTTAAAAAAAAAAACACCAAAATTCTAAAAAATTATCTTTTGTTATTTGCGTAGCATTTTCAGCAGCCAGTAAGTTTTTGATTTTGATTTTGATATTTTGTTAAATTAAGTAGTATTGGTGGTATATGTCCCAATAATTGCCACGTTGTCCCTAGTGTAATTAGTAATTACAGCCACCTAAATCACAAAACAGATCAAACTGATTAGGTGTTTCACTAACGAAAAAAATAGTTTTTTCCAACAACCGAGACAGGTTATTCTCTCACAATACATCACACAAAAAACTGAGAAAAGCCAGTTTATTCTAAAAACATCCTTACTAGAACACCCCCGACATGTTTCAAAAACCTTCTAGTGCACAATTAGGGGTTTAATCCGTAAATAAATGGAGTAAAGGAAATCGCCAATTTAGAGATTTTCCTGGCCATTGTGGATTGATATTTTTCAGTACTCGGGTGGTGCCAAGTGGTGCCAATATTTACAGATATTCATGCATGAGTCCTTCTACAGACACACCAATAAGGCTTCATGAGTCCTTTATTTATAAGGCTTAACAATTCAAACATAACAAGAGTCCTCTCTCTCTCTCTCTCTCTCTCCCTCTCTCTCCTCCCTGCCTTCTGCCACACGCGACGGCCGGCAATGGAACCCAACGAAGACCAAAACAACTCCATCTCCACATCAAAAAACCACCAGAAGAGATAGAAAAACCGGCGGCCGAGCCGTTTTCGAGCCTGGACGAGGTTCAAGAAATCATCGGCTACAACTTCAGAGACCCGAGCCTATTACACCAAGCCTTCACCGACGCCTCGTGCCCGTCGTCTTACAAGCGGCTCGAGTACATTGGCGACTCAGTGCTGAATTTGTTGATTTCGAGAGAGGACTATTTTGCCTACCCGGAGTTGCAGCCGGGGAAATTGACTCGACTCCGAGCCGTCAATGTTGACACGGAGAAGCTTGCATGTGTGGCCGCTAAGCATGGTTTGCACAAGTATTTGCGGCATAAGAAACCCCGATTGGAAGTGTATTTTCCCTTTTTCATTTTAATTCATTTCATTGGTGGTTTCCAAAAACATAAATAGGTTTATAAAATTATTTTAGTCGGATCAATTTTTTATACTTTTCATAGTTGTTTTCGCGAGATAAAATGAAAAAGTAAATTTTTGGAGGAGTATAAAAAATTGATCCAACTAAAATAATTTAAAAAAGTTATTTATGTTTTAGGAAACCACCAATGAAATGAATTAAAAGGAAAAGGGAAAATACAATTATGTCACATACTTGTCCATTCCGTAGGGGTTTATTATGCCGCAAATACTTCTGCAACCATGCTTAAATGGCCACACGTGGGAGCTTCTACGGGCCAACAGTGGCGGCTCAGAGTTGAGTCAGTTTCCCCGGTTGCAACTTCGGGTAAGCAAAATAGTCCTATCTCAAAATCAATAGATTCAGCATTGAGTCGCCGACGTACTCGAGCCGCTCGTAAGATGACGAGCATGAGGCGTGGGTGAAGGCTTGGTGTAATAGGCTCGGTCTCTGAAGTTGTAGTCGATGATTTCTTGTACCTCATCCAGGCTCGGAAAAGGCTCGGCTGTCGATTTTTCTGTCTCTTCTGGTGGTTTTTTGTTGTGGAGATTGAGTTGATTTTGGTCTTCGGTGGGTTCCATTGCCGGCCGTCGCGTGTGGCAGAAGGCAGGGAGAGGAGAGGGAGAGAGGGAGGACTCTTATACCTCGTCCAGGCTCGGAAACGGCTTGTACCTCATCCAGGCTCAGAAAAGGCTTGGCTGCCGGTTTTTCTGTCTCTTCCGGTGGTTTTTTTGTTGTGGAGATGGAGTTGGTTTTGGTCTTCGTTGCGTTCCATTATTGGCCGTTGCGTGTGGCAGAAGGCAGGGAGGAGAGAGAGAGGGAGGGAGGACTCTTGTACCTTGTCCAGGCTCGGAAACGGCTCGGCCGCCGATTTTTCTGAATTGTCGGAAGTGTTTTGTATTGTTTTTGTGTAGCTATTGATTACATCTTGATGTCTGTTGATTTTCGTCACTGCTAGACAAGTCGTCTTTGGTCATTGAAGTTTTAGCAAACACAGAAGTAGACATGCTTTAGCAGGTTGGGAGTTGCTCGAGCATGTTACCGAAGGCAGTCCACTTGCTTGATGTGTAGTTTGTATGTTGCTTGAGCACTTTTCTTGAATCTTATCGAAACAAGTATTGCTCTAAAAACAATTACATATTGATTTCCTTCCACACCTAAACAGACACTCTAAATAACAAAATTACAACAAATTTGGAAGAGGAACAAACACTTGGGACAGGAGTGGAGAAGGAAAGACTTTTGGCTTGGTACAAAATGGCTAGAACCCACCCCTATTTATACTACTCCAAGGACGATTCTAGACCTACAAAATAAGTAATATTTTTTCTAGTGCATTCTAGATTTAGACATGTGACTAATACAAAATCTAGATACTCTCATAAGGATTTTCTAGAACTCTTCTAGAAACTAGATATTTTAGAACTTCTAGAAACTACATTTTTTTATCTCCTCCAAAAATATCTTCGAATTTGGGCTTCTTTATTGGGCTTGTCCTGGACTTTAACTTATTGGGCTTCTTTTTCCTATGACCAAATCAAGTTTAGGCTTCAACATGCGCACGGTGGAGGCTTAATTAGTTTTTTGTTTTCTTGATAGCATGGGGCGTGATATGTCAAAGTTCAAAACAAGATTGTGCAAGATTTCATGACAAAGGTGGACGGTTGCGCTTGCCCCCATAACCAGAACTGTGTGGTATTTATGAGAGTAATTGTAACTATGGAGTTTCTACCCTGTATTTGGAGAAGGAAAATGGTAAAATAAGTCCAATGGGCTTCTATTAAGGTTTAAAAAGTGTATTGAAATGTGTGATAAGTGTAAAAACAAATAAATAAAAAAGTGGATGAAAGTGTATTGCAAAGTGTAAAACGTGTATTGAAAGGTGTGACTTTTTTTTTTTTTTTTTTGTCTTTTCTTGTACTTAATGGAAATTATGTAGTAGGACCGTTCTGAGAATAACATCTAAATGGCCGATAAAAAAAAAAAAACCAATAATGTTTAAATGATAATTTTGAGATATTTTAATGGTTATTGAATTTTGGTACTTAAGCTCTTATAATCATTTTTTTTTTGTTGAAACGGTGGGACTTTGGTTCAAGCATTTTTAATCGTCCGATTGAGCTAAAATTTTGTGGGACCCTTGGAAAAATGTTCTAAGAATAATGAACGGTTTGAATCACTCGTTTAGGACCCAAAAGTGGATCTCCGAGCATGCTCTGTACGTTTTTTGGACATAGGGTCGGTACCCATAGGTTTTTCCTTTGATATGTGGCCCACCATTAAAATTGTTTTTCGGTGCTGCTGCTGTACGTTTTGGTTTCTATTTTGGTCTTTGACGATACCTTACGCCAAACTGAGGTGGGCTTTAAAAGTTGGTAGGTTTTCACAGATCCGGGATCCGGAGACTCTGTGGTCTTTTAGGGACGGCAGGACTTGTCGATCCGATTACTGTTAGGAGTCTGATCCGCTTGAGGTTCTTCCCATGTGCGCAGGCCCAATCCGTTGAGGAGTATCCACGGAGTCCACTACATTCGTTGGGCCCAATATACATTAAATGACTCATATCCACTTAAAAGGCTAAGCCTTGTAAGTGGTGAGTCATCCAATTGTATATTAAGGTCCAACTCTTTTTCTATTTATCCGATGTGGGACTCATCCTTCACACATGTTCCTAACAATCTCCCCCTCATGTGTGAACCATACATTGGGCCTAGCTCCTCCTCGATTTGATCCAGTTGACTCCCCCTTAATTCTTAATCTATCTCTCCTACACCATGTGCTGCCAGCCACCTGCTGCACGCACCAGGAATTTCTTGCTCCATCGAGAGTTACAATGGATTTTTCCTGCTCCTCCGAGAGTCTCCGTGCCAGCCCACAACCACCGATGCTTCCAGGAGAGTCCGCCCACAGATCGTCGGTCATCGGCTCTGATACCACTTGTTAAGAGTCTGATCCGCCTGAGGTTCTTCCCGTGTGCGCAGGCCCAATCCGTTGAGGAGTATCCACGGAGTCCACTACATTCGTTGGGCCCAATATACATTAAATGACCCATATCCACTTAAAAGGCTAAGCCTTGTAAGTGGTGAGTCATCCAATTGTATATTAAGGTCCAACTCTTTTTCTATTTATCCGATGTGGGACTCATCCTTCACACATGTTCCAACCGTCTAAATGTGTTTTGTACGGTCCAAATTTGAGGAGTACCGAAGGATGTTTTGAATATTTTAACTCTCTTCAAATGTGGGCCATCCAAAACATGTTATGACAGCCGAGATCAGTCGGCAACCCTGCCATCCTTAAAGGACGGCAAAGTCCCTGAGTTCGGTTTCCACCATCAAGCCAATCTCTTGCTAAATTTTATTCTGCTTTATATGTTTTGATGCAAAGCCTGAGTGTGGGAAGATAGTGTGGAGTTTCTACTCCTTTCGGGATGAGCTCCTCTCCATATCACATCCCTCCATACTCTTAGTTTTTTCCACATCTTGAGCCTGCAGCTATGATATGAGTTGTTCACCTCGTAAAAAAAATAATTCACATCTACAAAAATCAATATGTTCAACACGCTGCGAAGTGTTATGAAGAATACATTCTAAAATTGGAACCTTACAATTTACCTAATAAATAGTATAGTAGTTGATTCACATTATCTATCAATATTATATCTTATTGATTTTTTTTAGACAAGTAATTTTTTGCTCATTCTACGAGGTTCACCGTTCTGATCATAGTTGCAAGCCCTATATGTGGTCAAAATTAAGAATATGGAGGGGTATTAAGGAATTGGGTATGGAGAGGAGCTCATCACATTTCGGAAAAAAGTTCGTGGACACTAGAAAATTCTAAGAAGGCATTTAATTGGACGCGGGACTATACATTTGAATATCTTCGGGACCAAATTGATTATAAACGTTGTAATTTATTCTGTAGGAAATTACGCAGAAAGTGCGTATGCAAGGATAGATCAACGGTTTTACTAGTACGGGTGCAAGCACGAATAATTTCCAAGGGACCGAACCCTTGTGGAGGGAAATAAATTAAGTACTATACATTGGAGGCTGGGAGCATAAAACAAATAATAATAATAATAATAATAATAATAATAATATGAGGGAATTACCAGCTGCTCCAGTTTTCTTACACAGTGCACCGTCCACTCCTCTGACAAATAGAAAAAGCACCACGCATTCCAAAAGGCAGTCCACGCCCAGGACTCTTTGCAGCCCAAGTGTGGACGGCCCACGGAGATCGGTACGGTTTTACGTTTGAAAAGATTGAAGATTGTTGTTAGAGTCGCCACCCGGATTTTAGGTCCGAACCCGAGAAACCGATAAAAATATGACTCATTGCCCGTCGAAAAAGACTTCACTGATCTTGATAAAACCAAAGATTTCTCGGATTCGGGGGTTTGGTTACGAGAGGGGAAGGGTTTTGCGGCACCCCTCTCGCCCGGTCCATGAACCGGTCTCTACTCAATGTTTTATGGGATTTTGAAAATGTTTGGAGTCTGATTTATTCATAAAATGGGAAACGGGAAAGGGAATCACATAAACAACGATAAAACATGACAATATAAATTTAAAGTGGATACTTGTGCGCATAATCTACATGAATGATATTGATGTTGATAAGCGATATGATTACAAATACTTACAGAAATGCGAAATTACAGAAATTATACAACAAATCCAGAAAGTACAAACATTGTGGCCCACCAAACTGTTTTACAAAACTGGATTCCAGAATAGGGGTTGAGCGCTCAAAGACAATGGCTTGAGCGCTCAACCTCTTCAAACCAGTTTGAGCGCTCAAGGCTCCCAGATTGAGCGCTCAATCCAGTTTCTGGACTCTGTGATTTTAGGTCCCTTCATTACTCCTTTACCCATTTTTTGCAAGATCAAACACTAATAAACCCTTTTTTAATGAAGAACGAAACTGAAAAACAAGGTTTTGATCTTCCAAAGAATGAGAAAAGGAGAAGAACACCATAAATCAACAATGGAAAACGCTTAAATGAATACGTAAGAGAGAGATCCAGATCAAAAACAGCTATATGACAACACACACATACCAGAAAGAAATTAGACCATAATCCATCATTGAATCATCCAAGAAAATGCCAATCGGTCAAGAACAGCTTGAGCGCTCAAAGGCTTGACCTTGAGCGCTCAAGCCATCCAATGGCTTTCTGGTTTTTTTTGGACTTGAAAATAGATTTTGAGTGATTATCAGGACCACAAATATATAAAATCAAGGTTTAGAAGATTGGACAACCCCTATCTTGCACTCAAATGCGAGACTTTCAAAGGTTTAGATGCTTGATCATCGTGAAATAGCTAACCAATGTTCATGCACACAATTTTGAAACAGAAATGAACAGATTTGAGAGTCATATGAACATAGATAACTCTTAAACAATGATCAAAACTAGAAAAGAGCACAAGAGTCAGGAAAACAAAGGCTTATTCAGAACTGGGCTTGAGCGCTCAAGGCTTGAGGCTTGAGCGCTCAACCCCTGCTATGACCGTAGATTTGAAAACTGTTTTTAAACAAGTTTTAGACCTTTGTGAGTTCAATGCAAGTATAATGAACCTGCTTGAACCCACTGGTCTTCCTCAGATGGATCAAAACAGTGAGTTTATCACTTGATCAACTACCTTTTGAACTTGATTGAAAACTTGAGCTTGAATGTGGGTTTTGAAACGGTTGATTGTGAGTATTTTGAGCTAGTATTGGACAATGTATGTGGCTGGATGATGATCCATAATCGAATTTTGGACTTGAAGAGTGGTTTTTTGCAAGTGGTTTTGGGTGGTATGTGAGTGGTATTGAAGAGAGAGAGAGAGAGAACGATTTCTACAGAATTTTTTTTAACTGGAGTCTATGGATGGATTACCCCTGAACCAGGGGGTGAAGAATGGTTTTTATAGAGTGAGTGGGAGGGAAGAGGAGAGAGAGAAAGAGTGGGTTTTGAATTTCAAGGGTATTTTTGGTGTATTTCTGGGGTTAGTGGAGTATAATGTACGTATAGAGATCGTAGCAAATCATCCCCAGACGCTCCCATGCAGAAAATCTCATGATTAGATACTCTGCAAGTTGCTGACTGGATCAGAGTTGAGCGCTCAAGGCCGTGGGGTTGAGCGCTCAAGGTGTTCCTCACTGCTTGAGCGCTCAAGGCCTCAAGCTTGAGCGCTCAAGGCCCTTGGTGGCAGATTGTTGGTTTTGACTTGGTTCAACAATGTTTGGCTTGGTTGGGTTATTTAGTGGTGTTTGGTTGGTTTTGATCAAGTTCAAGTCACTTTCACCAGTTCGGGTAGTCAAGATTGGTCCGTTTCATCCTTGGAAATGCTCGAGCGCATTTCGGGTTCAAAATCGGGGTGTCTACACCAAGCAAATGTACTGTCTACGCCCAAGCCTCTGACAAAAGCGGCAGAAAAGTCAAGACCCCATGTGCCGTCTCTCTCTCTCTCTCTACCCACCCCACCTAAGCCCCAGGGTACCCTATAAAAGTGCTTAAATCTAAACCCTAAGATACCCTATGAAAGTGCGTAAAATCCTAGGGTACCCTATGAAAGTGCCTAAACCACTAAAAACCATACAATAGGAAAGTGCACCCTAAACCTAAATCCTAAGGTACCCTATGAAAGGGCCTAAACCTAAACCCTAGGGTATCCTATGAAAGTGCCTAAAATGCTAGGGTACCCTATGAAAATGCCTAAACCACTAAAAACCCTATATCCAACTTTCAATTGATTATTTTCATAATTGACTTTTAATATTTTGGAATATACTGTGTAAATTCTAAATGTACGGTCTAAATTCTAAATGTACAGTCTAAATTCAAAATGTACGGTCTAAATTTTGAAATGTACATTCCAAATGTACGATCTAAATTCTAAATATACAGTCTAAATTCTAAATGTACGGTCTAAATTCTAAAATGTACATTCTAAATGTACGGTCTAAATTCTAAATGTACGGTCTAAATTCTAAAATGTACATTCGAAATTTAGGGTACCCTAAAGTGTAAATTCTAAAATGTACGGTCTAAATTTTGAAATGTACATTCTAAATGTACGATCTCAATTCTAAATATACAATCTAAATTCTAAATGTACGGTCTAAATTCTAAAATGTACATTCTAAATGTACGGTCTAAATTCTAAATGTACAGTCTAAATTCTAAATGTACGGTCTAAATTCTAAAATGTACATTCTAAATTTAGGGTACCCTATGAAAGTGCCTAAACCTAAACTTTAGGGTACCCTATGAAAGTGCCTAACATCCTAGGGTACTCTATGAAAGTGTCTAAACCTAACATCATAGGGTACTCTATGAAAGTGCCTAAACCTAAGAGTGATTGATCTTAATGGAGTTAGTGGTAATTAAAAAGAATGATTGGAGTTAGTGGTAATAAATATTTGATTTTTGTATTGGCCCGTAATAAAACCTATTCACATTCTATAGTCTGGCAAAAAATGTGCCAGAAAAAATAGCTGAGGAAAAAAAAAACTAATGGGAGAAATACTCCCTCCGTCCATTTTTAAGTGATTCACTTAGAAAACGTGTATTTTTGTGGACATTTAAAAATGTACTTTCGTATAACGTTTTTTAAATTTTTTTCGTACCAAATTAAAGTACTCAATGAGCACTTTAATTTGGCATAAAACAAATTAAAAAGTTATGTAGAGAAATTGTTTTTTAGAGGTTTCAAATTACACGTATTTTCATATGGATCATTTAAAAAGGGACGGAGGGAGTAATACTTTAGGCTGCATTTTCCCAATTGATTTTATGAGATAAAATCTAGTTTTGTTTGGAGGTGTGATAAAATCACATTATTTTTCCAATTGATAAAATCTAGTCTAGGTTTGATAAAGGTGTTTTCCAAATAATTTTATGAGATAAAATCTAGTTTTGAAATTTGAAATTTGAACTCAAGTCAACTGGAAATGCCACAGATCCGTCAATTAAAAACGTATACAGATATGCATCTAGATATTTTAAATGCAACTAATATGCTTCTAAGTAGAAATTCAATGCGTTGAACCAATACACAGGCTAAATTTCTACACATGAAGGGTAAGTTTATAATTACACATATTTGGTTCGGTTCGATTCGGGGAACGGTTCGGTTATCAGCTCAAACCAGAACCAAACCGAATCCGTTCGGTTATCTCACATCCCGTACCTTACCCGCACCCATGGGGATATACTTCGGTTTTGGTTTGGAAAAAAAAAACCAGGTATGGTTTAGGTATCCATCGGTTCGGTCGAGATTGCCATCTCTACGTGTAAGTGTGTGTCCAATCCAATGTCACCACCGGAGAAAAAATAGAAAAGGAAGGAAAAGGAAAGAAAAAGCTTCTGACATTTGGGCCGCATGGCATTTAGTCTGAAAAGGAAATACAAAACGACCGAGTCCGAATCCAAATCCAAATCCAGACCTTGGCCCGTATTCATGCGGACCTTTGGGCTGCGGGCTCAACTTCGAGAAGAAAGACTTGAAAGGGACTGGGTGGTCCGAAGTGGTTGCTCTGTTGTGAAGCGAAAGACAGTTTGAGTATTCATTCAGGCACTCATGGGCGGAGCCATGAAGGGTCACTTAACCCTTTTTGCTTTAATTTCTCACAAAAGATTTTTAAAATATAATAAGTGCCCCAAGTATAAAACAAAAATACATGTATCATTGTATATCTACGTTATAGTTAATCTCTTAATTTAGTTATTTCTTTGCATGAATAAATAGAAAAAAATAACTTGCATATAGATCTAATTTTTGACCCCGCTAACCTGAAATCCTGGCTCTGCCCCTGAGACATTGATCAACCTAAATAGGCTCGTGAACATAAAACTATATCAATTCACCTCTCTCGCTGTTTTTTTTAAATTTTTTTTTTATTGAAGTTCAATAATGATACGAGGACTGTCTTTAAATTTAATCACTACTATAAATTGCGAACTTGAGCAGCCCAAACCTTGCTTGTTCGATGCCTAATCTTGTCCCACATGTTTGATAGTTATATTTATATTTGGTCTTGCAAAAAGTGCGGGGTCACAATTAGAACAATTTTGGGGCAGTGCTCCAAGTTTCCCGAAAGAGAAAATCTGCATTTGATAAAATTAAAGAGTTGATTTTATCCAATGAGGAAGACATGTGATTAAATCAAAGCAAAATCAAGTGTCTTTTTGCTTTGATTTATTAATCACAAGTCTTCTTCGTTTGATAAAATCAAGTATTAGATTTTATCAAAGGTAGATTTTATCTTTTGAGAAACTTGTAAGCCCCAACTCTAGTCTACTGGTTTGAATGTTCCATCACATCAAGATCTAGACTGACTGAGCTTTCGTTCAGTCATCCTTCCCTCCACTTCGGTCCAGTTGGAGTCATTTGTGGGCTTCTTTCAGCCCACAATAATGATCCCACAACAATGATTAAAACTGTTCATTTTTCAAAGCTAATTTTTGATGATAGAATTTTTAAATGCATTAAGCTTCAGCTAAATGTGTTCAACGGGTTGCAAACTTGCAAGATAGCGATGCGCACTTTTTTTTATATAAGAATAACAAATTTTAAAATTATATCCAATGGTATCCCGTCAACATGATTTTTGAGAACTCTAATTTGTTTGGAAAATGGGGAAAAGAAGGGAAAGGGAGAGAAAATGGCCAACTAGAGTTATAGGAATATTAAAATTTGCCCCCTCATTTTCTCCCATTTTTCTTCTTTAGTATTTTTCCTTCTCTTCCCTCACTTTCCATAAGTTCCAAACAAAGCCTAAAGGTGAACATTTTCGATAATTGTTGTTGAAAATAACTTGGACCAGACTTAAGGGGAGAAAAACTGGATGGGAGCTCAGTCCAATCCCAACACACTTGATCGCCAAAACCAGGGGCGGACGCAGGATTTATCATTAGTGAGGTTCATTTTAATGGTCCTCTACGAAAGTTCATGCAAATTTTCAGGCAAAAATTAAAGTATTTTCGCACATGATTTTTGGAGTTTCTTTGTACCAAATTAGAGATCACGATTAGTTCTTTAATTTGGTGAGAAAAAAATTAAAAATTATGGATAGAAGTACTTTATTTTATTTAATTTTTGAAAATTAAATGTCTTCTTGTAGGAGACTATCAAAACTGGACGGATAGAGTACAATAAAATAATAAGCAAAAAGAGATCTATTTAATACTCTCTCCGTCCGAATTTGTTAATCTATTTTGGGAGTTCGTGCCACTTTTCAAATGATTAAAAAATAATGTGACCACTTTTTTTGCATATAAGGGAGAGTGTTAAAAAATAATGTGACCACACAAAAAAAAAAAAAAAAAAAAGATCAAGAGAGATTTAGTGAACCATTTGGGTAATGTTGTAAATATTTCATGTTCCTTAGGGCAAGATCTTGAGAATATATAGTTCATGTCTATAGGAAATTTTAATTCAGCGGGGTCAGCTCACCCTTTTGCCTCTATGTAGGTCCGCCCATGACCAAAACAGGAAATACTTGAGTTTGGAAACGCTGCTATTGGTTCAACCTAAGGTTGTGAATCCGGTACCGTACCGGCCAGTACCGGCCGAATTTGTGTAAAACCGGTAACCTAACCTATAAATTCCGTTCAGGTGTAAATACCGGTGGTTACCGGACCATACTAGACTTTTTGTCTGATCTCGAACGAGATGAGGTTACCGCTGATTTCGTCCAGTACGTTTTAGAGAGAGAGAGAGAGAGATCTCGTGGACATCAACCTGAACCGTAGTAACCTCTGTCGGAAAACACTTGTCACAGAGGTGGCCGACGCTGACAATCCCATCACGGCGAGATCTGGTTCAACTTTCAAATGGAGAGAGAGAGAGAGAGAGAGAGAGAGAGAGAAATGGGATCTGGTTCAACTTTCCCGGTGAGATTTGGTTCAACTTGCACAGCAGCGACAGTTTGAGTAGGAAAAAAAGGGATATGGGATGTCGGCTGTAGAAGAGGAGAAAGGTATACATATGTATCACGAAACCCTAAAAGTTTATTATAAGGATATCCTATTTTTATTACACATTTACCCTTTTAGTCTTACTTTCTTCTATGTTATGTCCCTGAAGTATTGAGAATATGTTACAAGAGCATATATTTTATCCTATATTCGATTTATATGCATATATATGCAAATATTTACCGCTAAATCTGAAACGGTACCCTCTTATCTCAATTTCAAATGGATGCACGTCTCTGGTGGTCAAGTGTAGATTATTTATTTCAAATAAATGTTTTAATTTTTAGCGTGATAATTTCAATATAATAGAGATTATACAAGAAGAGTAAAAATTTTCTTATTCAAAGAAAATTTATGTCATGATTAATTGGATGATATATGAAAAATTATAATTTTAAAACTATATGTAATATTAGTACCCGGCCAGTACCGGTACCGTACCGTACCAGTAAAAACATGAATTATGTTTGTGCATATCGACTTTGGGGCTTCAATTTTTGGATCACAAACAAACAATCCCAACTTTAGAACGATTTTTTAATGATTTTTTTAGAATGACTTGGGGGCTTCAACTGAGTGTCACACTCATGGTATTACGAGATTCAGAACCTTGGTTCAACCACTTACGCACGTCTGATGGAGCTAATTTCTTGTTCAAAGAAATTTTTTGTCATGATTAATTGGATGATATATGAAAAATTATAATTTTAAAACTATATGTAATTTTATGACATGATTAGTACCCACTTACGCATGTCTGATGGAGCTAATTTCTTGTTCAAAGAATTTTATGTCATGATTAATTGGATGATATACGAAAGATTATAATTTTATGTCATGATTAATTAGTGGAGTCGCACAGTAATTATAATTTTATGTCATGATTAATTGGATGATATACGAAAAATTATAATTTTATGTCATGATTAATTAGTGGAGTCGCACAGTAATTAGCTAATTTTTCGTATTATAATTTTGTTGCTTTTGAACAAGAAATTAGTCATGACATAAAATTATTTCTTTTTGGCTTTTTGTGGCACGCTGGGTGTCCAAAATTAATTTCTTTTTGTCATGATTAATTGGATGATGTACGAAAAATTATAATTTTATGTCATGATTAATTGGATGATATACGAAAAATTATAATTTTATGTGCATAATTTAACCAAAATTACCGGGCCTAAGTACAATGATTGTACTCCTTTTATGTCATGATTAATTGGAGTTTATTTATTTAGCCAAAATTACCGGGCCTAAGTACAATGATTGTACTCCCTTTATAAGTTGTGTTTCCCAAACAAATTGGGACCGAGGAAGTACTAGATCGAGCATATGGTGAAGTGGTGCACAATGCTAATGAAAACGATGATATAACAACGACCAATATTTTTCATGCTCTTTTTGGGTGAAGCTTTCCGTTCAATCGTGAATTTATTTTAAGAGTATTCATTGTGATTAAACTCTTCATTTTTTTTTTTGGTTTAACAAGGTGGTCTATCATAGCTTCTCCTACTCCATGTATTGTAGCCATTTCCAGTGTAAATCTTGCTAGCGCCGCCCATTTGACAGCCTCCAAAACCGCAATAGCTTCCACGAAAGTAGATGATAAAGCATAAACACAAGAAGCACCATAGTAAGGAATGCCTTCTGATTGCTTGTAAATTTTGACGAATAGTATAGAAATGGGCGGTTTTGGAGGATATACTGTTTCCTCCTATTTCTAATTTATCAATTAGAATTTACGCTATGGCATATTTTGAGTTGTACAGCAGCCTCATTGTTACAGATTGAGAGTCACTATGATTTTGTTGATACTTCAAGGCAGAAACTTCTGTCTTACAAAATCATTAATCCCATATGATTCTAAATGAACAATGTATGCCAATATGCAAACATGCCTGGCTATCATTAATCTTACAATGAGGCTGGGTACATTATGGGTACCAGTACCACAATTACGCATGCAGATGAAGTTTTATGTTCCAATATGCCTGCTAGGATTGTCATAATATTTGCCTATTGCCACACCAATATGCCTGTTAGGATTGTCATAATATTTGTCATACACGGACTAATTTTTCTCCAGACATGTTGTAAAACCTAAATTTACTTGGTTGATCTCATTGATCTGAAATACTTGATAACTTGCAAATCCGACAAAATTAGAAATACTTGCTATGGTTGATCACCATAGCCTAACTATGGTGATCAAGAAATACTTGATCTCATTGATCTCATGTTAGGCTGCTCTTACTCTGTCTAAAATTAGAATTTACGCTATGAAATATCATCCCGTTTTAGGCTAAATTGTTAATGCCCACCATTAGTTGATAACTTGCAAATCCGACAAATATCCAGGATATCCAAGATGATATTCCATTTCACAAGTGGTTCATGACATCACTCCTTTTAAGGCATTCTTTTTGGAGGTCACAGAAAGAAACACCAAAATCAAGCTTGAATCTACACTTGTTATCAATTAGTTCCAGATTGCTAGCAAATTTTGACGGATAGTATAGAAATTGTTAATGCCTTATGTGACATTACGAATGCTAATGTAATAGTTAGGAATATCATCTTGGATATCCTGGATATTTGTCGGATTTCATTTTGTTATGTATGTGTGGTTAAGGCCACCCGTCAAGAGGTGAGACTGGCTCACAATCTTGCACGGAATCGCCTTTTTAATATTTTAGCTAATTAATGCATGTGTATGTTTATGGAAAAATTGAAGCCCCAAAGTCGATGCCCTTGAATAATCGTTAGTTTGGACCACAATATCCTCCCAAAGACAAAATTACAATATGCCAAAATTCTAGTACTCCTACTTGCATTGGTGATCTCCAAAGTCAGACTGACAGATTAGTCTTTTCGATGCAAACAAAACAAAGAAAGAAAGAAAGACCACACATTCCTAACGATTAAAGCCTGCCCTATTGTAAAAACCAACATATGGTCCCGAGTGCGTATTTTAGCTGTCCAAATTTTTTTTGGATGACCCAGATTTCATACTAGTCCTTCTCCTCTCTCTCTCTCCTCTTTCTCTTTTTACAATTTGGACCGTCAAAAATATTTTTGAATAGTCGAGATGCTTGACAAGTACCACTATGTGATACCCGTCCTGCACCCCAAGTTTTTCTCGTGATAATAAAAGAAGTTAAAAACTTCACGAACTGGAATTTCAATATGATGTAAAAACGTAAGCATTAAAATGCGGAGTAATTTATTTACTTGTTAGGAAGAGAAAATCTTTTTACGGAGGTCCTGAAAAGGACCCTTTACGGAAGCCCCAAAAGGAACCCCACTGACAACTCATCGCAATAATTTAATCCGGTCATCTTGTAGAGCGCGCAGAGTAGTATGTATATGCAAAAAATAAGCTTGGCCCGGCATCGATAGATATGTCAAAAATTGAATTTTGGTGCAAAAAAACAACGGCCTGGATCTTTTTAGAACTTCAACTTCTGAAATGATCCAGGCCGTTGTTTTTTTGCACTAAAATTCAATTTTTGACATACCTCTCGATGCCGGGTCAAGTTGATTTTTTTTGCATATACACACTATTCTACGCGCTCTACAAGATGACCAGTTCAAATCATTACATTGAGGTGTCAATAGAGCCCCCAAAAGGGGGCTTCCATAAATGGTCCCTTTTAGGACCCTCCGTAAAAAAGATTCTCTCACTATTAGGAATGTAAAAAAGATTCTCTCACTATTTTTAAGTAAGGACCTCCCGTAAATAAGAAAAAATGTAATTTTTTCACGTTAAAAATTGTTTTTGGGAAATCCAAACCGTCCAATGTGTTCAAAAGGTGTTTTCAAGAGTCTAAGTGAAAAATCTTCAAAAACAAATACCGGGAAAGATTTGATCCAAGCAATTTTTTGCAAAAATTGTACATTTACAGTTTTGCGAAAAACTGCTTGGATCAAGCGTTTCCTGGTATTTTTTTTTGAAGATTTTCCGTGTAGACCCTTGAAAACACCTGCTAAACACATTGGACGGTTCGGATTGTCAAAAAAATGCTCGGATCACTGAGGTCAGGAAGTCCAGAGTCCGGATAGGAAGTGGAACATATATATAGGGATAAAGTTGACTGGAAAACAAACTTTTATACTTGACATATTGATTATAATAATTTGTGAATTGATTACGCGAGTTTGTTTTAGAACCTAATGTTTATGTTTGGTATTGGTTCATTTTTCTGTTTGGAGTGCCTTAAGTAAATGAGGAGATAATTTGGGGGTGAAGTGTCTGCAATGATTTTTATATAGTATTGAAAAAGGTAGTTTTATAACTTCATTAAATTTTGGAGTGTCTGCATAAAAAAATGAAGCTCCAAAACCAGCACCCAATTTAAAAACACCCTTTATCGTTTGGCCTAAAATTCTAAAATACTTTTCTTTTCCTTTTTTTAAATTAAAAATGCAGGAAAACAAATAGTATTTTTTTTTTAATAGAAAAATTAAAGGAAAGAAGAAAAGCATTTTGGCGAAAATTGCGGTGGCCGCATCCAGGTGATCCAGCATGGTTTGTGTTGAGTCTTGAATGAGCAACTGAGAGACCTGCCTGCCTGCAGTTTCTTTCTTTCTTCCTGGTTGAATTTTCTCGCCAACCAAACAAGCAACCAACCAATAAAAATCCCCTCTTTCCCCTTTTCATCTTCTTCCCCTATTGTTCAGCACAGCACCATTCGCACACATCTTTCTCATGGATTCTCGCCTTTTCCTCTCCCTTTCTCTCTGTTTCCTCTCTCTTTTCCCTCATCTCGCGCATTCTGCTCTTCGATTACCCAGCTTGCTCGGAGACAAGAACACGTACACCTCTCTTTCTCTCTCTACATATCTATACATATTATATAACTATATATATAGATATGTATCTACATGCCCAATTTCCATTGTTAAAAGTTTGTCAAAGTTCCATTTTCATCTGGGTAAATTTTCACATCAAGTATCCAGGATAAGCAGTTCTTTTCAGAAATGTAAAATGATTATCGAGGTGTATATTGCTAATTAATTTGACATGGATCACATAATTTTTGTTGTGTTGTTTAATTTTACAGACAAGGATCGGTGCTTAGATTGACAACTGGTGTTTCATCTGCCGCTGTTGATCCATCTAGGGTAACTCAAATCTCTTGGCATCCTAGGGCTTTTATTTACAGGGGTTTCTTGACTCATGAGGAGTGTGATCATCTTGTTCGTCTGGTTAGTTTCTTACATTCCTTTTTGATCTTAGACCAGTTCATGGATCTAATAACAGGGTTTTATTCTCTCTTTGTATGCCGTAATAGGGTTGGCTATAGAATGCATTAAGTGGATTTGATCTTGGTTTCTCTGCTTTGCCGAACCTGAGAAAATCAAAATTTACTCTTTCTAAAATCATTTTTCTTCATGAGAGTAGAAAATGGGTGAAAAAATAAGAGGAAAAAAACATGATTTAATTGCTGGTGAACATTTGTAACTGTGGTTTGGATTGATTGAATGAGTGAGTAGACCAGGGATAAGTTGGATTTGATCACTTAGTGCATCTCCAATTGGCAAGTTAAAAGTCTTGCCCAAGTCAATTTGTGGCTTAGATCCTCAAAAATACTTCTCCAAGGTTGTGCCAAAACCCTAGCGGCACAGGATTTGGCAAAACTAAATATGCCATGGCACCAAAAGCCATGTCACCATCGCAAGTATTCCTCGGGACTTGAGCCAATTGGCAAAAATTTATGTGAGAATTGATTGTTCCAAAATGTCTTGTGAAACTCCCAAAGAATAGTATTTTAGCACGTTAGCTAGCCAAAATGGTGTTTGCAGTGAGATTTTGGCTTCAACTCTGTTACCTAGTATGTGGATTGTACCGGTTCAAGGAATGGGTACAACACGTGGTACGCCACATGCCAAAATAGTGGTCCGATAGGTGTAGCGTTCTTAAGGCAACAAAATCAACTTATTTAATTCCAAGCGATGCATATTCCATAAAAAAAGATATTATTTTTCGTATTTCTCTTGCAAAACTCATTTGTACGTGCATAATAACTTCTCTCTTGCCAAAACTCCGTACATTTGATTATTTGAAGAAACTTGGGGCTTGCTTTGGATCACTAAACTCACATGGAACAAAGGTGTACCATGTCTGGGAATGTGGTCCAAAACATGACTCGAGCATTCCTTGGTAACTTCTGGCTTGAACCCTTTGTTCTTATATACGTCTTCTGATATGGAATTTGGTGTGATTGAATTTGGTTAAGTAGGCCAAGGATAAGCTTGAGAAGTCAATGGTTGCTGACAACGAATCGGGAAAGAGTATAGCCAGTGAAGTTCGAACGAGCTCTGGCATGTTTCTGAGGAAGGCCCAGGTGAGTGAAGCTTGTATTCAGTCTGGAATTATCAATCTGTCAAAAGTTATTTCTTATAACTCAGTAGAATCATGGTCGAGTTCCTTAAATTGGGTTTATTGTTGCTCCCTCCGTCCCAAAATGTTATTCCATTATGAGAAGATGTACAATTTTTGGATAAAAAAATATAGTACCTCTGTTCATAATTTTTCTAAAATTCTTGTTAACAAATTAAAGATTTCAATGAGTTAGTTATTTTGGTGTCAAAAAATTTAGAAATACTACGCGGGCAAGTACTTAACTTTTTGATCCAATAATTGTACGTCTTTTTGTAATGGACTACTTTTTGGGTTGGAAGAGTATTATAAAAACGATGGAGAAAAAGTAAAAGTACGTTGGAGAGTACGCACCATTCTTGATGGAAGTGAAGATGTTACCAAAAAAAAGCACAAAGACCATAATAGGTGGAGGTAAGCTCTTAGTTGTTACCAGTTTTCTCCCTGACCAATTGCATGTTTAGATGTAACGTGGATGAATACTATGATAATGTATGTAGCCCTGATGATCCCAAATGTTTAGGATCTTGCGCCTTTTTGTGGGTTAACTATGAACGTTTTGGACAACTTCAACCATCTGCCGGAGGGAGTTGGGTTTTTAAACTTTACCAGTTTGGGAAACAGGGTCTGCATTGGGCTAGGCTTTAGACTACTTATGAATTTTTTCCTTTGTATTGATCAATCCGTAACTTTGTCTGAAACAAATTGTAAATGAAAAGTGACATTATTCGGGCTTTGGCCACCCTTCAATTTTATGTGTAGGCAATGCTAAAGTTATGAGAATGATCATTCTTTTTTCTTCATTTGAATTAGAACTCATTGAGATAGTCAGGCAGTGAAAGTATGTTCGGTCTACTTCTTAAGCCTTGTGGAGAACTAAATATATATGATAGTGACTGAGCTACACAGAAGGTGGACACATTTTTATTTCTACCTCTCCAGATCAAATTTCTTTACATGTGCGATGAAGGCTTAATTTAACTCTGGCTGGGTTCATGTCAATTGGGCTAGCTAAACATAAGTGATTGGTGTTGCGTAATCATATCTGATATATGGTTGAGTATAGCTCTATGCTCTATACTAGTAACAATTGGGAAAGTGGTTATAGATTGCTCATATGGTTGGTAGCAAGAGTTTTCTTTAATTTTTCTTTTTCCTAGAATCCAATGGAAGTGTGTGCTGTGAAGGAATGTTGTTCAGTGTATCGATCATATTTCAAAGGCAGCAAGATTGAAAACAATAATATGGTTATAAATTGCACAAAGTAGATATAAATCTTTATCATGTCTTTTAGGAATTCTCCCTCTGGTTCTTAATCAACAACGGTTTGATGAGCTCGTGGAGCATATAATGATTACTACAAAGCAATCTCTTAAGAGACAGACTACGAATGAAGATATTAATTTATCTTGTTTGTTTTATGCCTCGGCCTCTGTCATCACTAATGCTGTAAAAGTTTTACACTTTCTTGTAATGTGGAAACTAATTTTTTTCAGTAGCTTGGTTCTTCAGACACAGGAAGATCCTTTTGTTTACTCAAAGAAAACCACAAAAAGATCATTTTTTGTACACACAGACTCCTGATTCGTGAAGAAATGTTTTTATATCTTCGGTATTCTGTTTTATCCTATCGTGTATATATGTGGTCGCCTGTATTCTCATACTACTTACCACTCTCTTCAACTTATGTCAATCTTTCTTGCTGTTCCTTGTTTCACTTTTCAAGGATGAAGTAGTTGCCGGTATCGAGGCTAGGATTGCTGCCTGGACCTTCCTCCCTGAAGGTAAACTGCGAAGCATGCTTACTGCCATTGAATTTCGTATATCGCTTTATCGGCAACTAGTTCTCATAACCCACGTTAACCTAATTTTGTGATCAGAAAATGGGGAGGCCATGCAAGTACTGCACTATGAGCATGGTGAAAAGTACGAACCCCATTTTGACTACTTTCATGACAAGGCCAATCAAGAACTGGGTGGGCATCGGGTTGCCACTGTACTTATGTATTTGTCTGAGGTCGAAAATGGTGGAGAAACAATTTTTCCAAATTCAGAGGTATACCATACTTGTTGATTCTGCACTTCTTTCAAGTTTTTAAAAAATAAATAAATTTCCACCTGCTGCTTGGGAGCTGAGTAACAGCTTTTGATTGTCTACAGGCTAAAGATACTCAACTGAAAGGCGATGACTGGTCTGACTGCGCTAAAAATGGCTATGCAGGTACAATTGCTTATCCGCACAGATTCTCTGTAGCCCATTTTCTTTGCTTCACAGCCTTCGTAATTGGAAAGAACTGTCAGATTTGTGTAAAATTAGAGAGGTTAAAATTGGAGAGGTTTGTGGGATAGAATTGATGAGTTTGATCCAAATTTGGAAATGGCTTCATTGAAGCTGTATGATAAGTTAATGGTCTAAAATTACTTTAACCTTCTCAGCATTGTCAATAAAGCATGGCTTAGAGTTGGCGTCTAGGAAAGTTGTTTTCTTGTTTGGCTTGTGGTCCAATTTTATCATCACCATGATTCATGCGATGCCACGTCAACTGTGTGGAATTTCGTAGTTGCCTTCATTTTTGCTGGCTAGATGGTGGGTATTTGAAAAGATAGTGCAACAAAAACAAGATAAGAATTGGGAAGTTTAAGTAATTTTCATTAGCGTGAATTGTGGGAAATTGCATAGTTGTCCTCATGTTGGTTAATGGATTGTAGCCATTTTGAGAAAGAATATGACAAAAACCAAGATGTGAATTGGGTGTCTACCGTTGTCGAACTCAATTAATGTGCTGATAAATTTCCCAGCATATTTTACACATCTCATATTTTTGGTTATTGTTTAATTTTCTTGCAGTGAAACCTTACAAGGGGGATGCATTGCTGTTCTTTAGCCTTCATACTGATGCTACTACGGACCCACTGAGCTTGCACGGGAGCTGCCCTGTGATCGAGGGCGAAAAGTGGTCTGCGACCAAGTGGATTCACGTGAGGTCTTTTGACAAAACAATGAAGACTACAGGAGATTGCGTTGATGAGAATGACAACTGTGCGCGATGGGCTGCTGCTGGGGAATGTGAAAAGAATCCGGTCTATATGGTAGGTTCTCAGGGAGCTCTCGGAAATTGTAGGAAAAGCTGTAAGGTGTGCTCATCATAGGGGAACCATGTGCATCTTGATTTTGTTCTTCATTGTTGTATATGGTAACATTAAGAGAGAGAGAAAGAGAGAATTTTTGTAGTTGCTGATGCTTTCCACAGGATAGTGAAGCATTAATCTATTTTTCATGCAGTGATTCTCTGTCTCAAAATATAGAAAAAATTATTGTTGTTTTTTATTTTTTATTTTTTTATTTTATTACTAACGCAGAGAGTGAGTTTGATCATCGTGCCTGGGATTATGGATTTTGCAAACAGTAGGTTTCCTGTTGATGTCCAATTTTGGGGAGGAAGAAAAGAAAATAACTGTGTAATAAGTGGTGAATATCAGCTTGTTAAAAACATGTTTGATATTACTTCAGTATGAAAAAAAGAAATTAAAGGCTTTGTTTGTTTCGGGCGGAAATGTCTTAAAGTTCGCTAAAATTTTAGACCGAGGCTCGAGGTTGTCTACGCCTGATGACCGACATTTGATAAATTATCAAAATAATTGTTTTATGAATAAAATTATTGAATTAAATCAAACACTGAAATGAAATCAATTTAGGTATTATATTCCTAAAGAATTTAATTCCTATTAATCGTATACTTATTCTTACTTAAAATTTGGGTTATCTAAACATAGTCTTTTAAGGGGATAGAAATCTTAATCTTTGTTCGGATGTCAATGAGGCTAAAGAATGACATTAACACCACAAAGAATGTCAGTTCTGGTAACGACAAATTTTGAAAAAACAATGAAGAAAATTGGTGGTTTTGATGTCGTACACAAATCTAAACCTCCCACGCCTCAATTTTAGGGACTAAATTGGGCATTTCCAGCAAATTGGACATTTATCAGTTGTCCTTCAAATAGTTTTTGGAAATTTTTATCTAATTTGTTACCATGCTTTTAAGCCCTCAAACACAATCGTGCCAACCCAAAACAACCCAACCCCAAAACAAATCACCAAACAAATTCCCTATAAAATGGGAAACCACCTAAACAAGAAAACCGGCCAAGTTTGTTACAAGGAAAGGAAAGAGAGAGACAGAGAGAAAAGGAAGGGGAGCGAGAGACTCAAATGATTCAAGATCCATGACTACATTGCAGAGATCATCTGTTTCCTTCCGGAGACAAGGCTCGTCTGGCCGCATTTGGGACGACCGGCTACGCAACATACACCAGCCACCAAAGTCCGGAGATCTCCATGCCAAGACCGTAGCCTTCGACAAAAGCCAACCAGAAAAGGAAATTGGCAATCCTCAATCATCCGCGGCCACCCCACGGCCTTCTGAGAATAAGGTTGATCCTTCGGTCCCCCTCCCGCCGCCTAAATCTAAGAGTAGGGCCCAAAAGTGCGCTATTTTCCGGTGTTGTGTGGGCCCCCTGCCTAGTTAGAATAAGCCAACTCGATTGTATAACGCGGAACTTCATTCATATGATTTATGAATTCTTTGTTTGTCATGCAAAATCATGCTGTGCAATAATGACATACATATATATGGGCAGTTGCTATTTGCAGACAATTTATGGTTTATTTGGTTTTGAAGTTTGTTCTTTACCCAATTATGCAGAATCCTGATACTTCTTGTTCATTATTCTCCATCTCATTGTCTTCTAGGCTGTGTTTGGTTGAACATTTTGTAGAGGGATTTGTCGAGGTATGTTTCACTTACGCTTGCCTTTTCTTTTCCCTCGACAAGAGCCCTCCACAAATCATTCAGCCAAACATAGCCTTTTAAATTAATAATCTGTTTTCTCGCTAGGGTTAGATACAGGTTGGTATTCTTTAAAATGGGTACTTTTGTAGAATCAAGGTTTCATACATGTGATAATATCATATGGCTAATCAAACATCAGATTAGTAAAAATGCAATTTTGTAACAGCTGAAAAAATGCATCAATCCTCATCTTCTGTGAATGTGGAAAACATTCAAGAAAATTTCGGTGTCTATTAGGTAATTTTATATCATATCGGTTTCGCACTGTACACTTGTGTATGCATCTCTGAGCATAGAATACAAATGTTCAATGTCAAAATCAGTGACCATCCGATGATAATTTTTGTATTGATAATTGGGTGTCCGAGCTAATTTACGCACACCTCGAATAATCCTGCGATCCTTCAGTTAACAACTAGGTAGATGCCCACGATGCAGAAAGTTTTTCATTGGCGGTTTGAGTTGAACCCATGAGCTTGAGAATGCAAGCCTCATGGTCCCACTCTACCAATATGGAGACTTTCCAATGGTTAAAGACCAATAAGAACAGGTGCAATAACCCCCAGGAGCTAGTAAAGTGGTCTTACATTGGGACTTAGGGGTTTACTCCCACCTAAGATCTCAGGTTCGATTCCTCTTACCAGCAAACTCTTAGGGCCACTGGGGTTTATGCCTATCGTTACCTCTAGGGCCTGGAATTAGTCGAGGTGCTCGCAGGGTGGTCCGAAAATTCGGTTATCAAAAAAATAAGAACAGGTGCAATAAGCCCTAAATTAATTCTCATCTTCTACATGCCTTCTGGTTTTGATGGCGCGATGAATGAGAGTCCTCTTTGCTCAAAAACCCCTGCTGTGTATTTAGATAGGCCCTTGACTCAAAATCCAAGTTGCTGGTATTTAGTATAATCAATTTCATTCAGTCTAGCACAACATAGCAAATGCTCCGGCAAGTCTTCTGCCTTGTTCCCCTGTTTCAAGTTTCAGAAAATTCGCATAAAACATAATGCTGAAACTAAGCAGTGCCTATGAAAATTTTTCTTGTTGAAGAAAATTTACCTGAATTGTCAAACCAAAATCCAAAATGCAGAGCTTCAATCTGTCCTGAAATGCTTCAAAACCCTTTCTAGGGATATAGCTGAACCTGTGCATATCTAAATCAATCTCAAAGTAGTTTTCTCCCTGTAAGAATTTTCAGAAAATAGATCTTATTAGCACTTTAACGGGAAGTTTTCGAGCAAAATACTCGTTTAGGTCGAATTAGACTCCTAAATGTAGAGTTTAGGAATTATGTCCGATAAGCATTTAAATTTTAAAGACTAAGGACCATACGATTTAGAGACCATACAATTTAGAGGATACGAAAACTATTGCAGAAGTTCATCAACTGGCCATGCAAATGGATGAGATTCAAAAACATAAAAGCATAGCATTATTCAACTGTATTGAATATATTTCGCAAGTTTTTACAAAAATAAAAATAAAAATTTACCAAGTAAAATTCATGTTGAGGACGCGAAAGAACAGGCTTCTGATTGTAAGCATTCATAAGCTTCCTCTCAGCAGCACTCAAATGAAGATCCTCCAGGTTTACCACTCGACCCAAGATTTTCAGTCTTTCCCTGAAGGGTGCGACTGTATCCAAAGGAAAACCTCTGATCCTCTCAACTTCATCATCAATTAACCTCTGTCATGGAAATATATGAGCCAAATTGTGAAATTTTGTGCTATAAGATTAATAGCCACAGAGTGTATTCCGTATTGAGCCAACACAACACATGCAACGGTCCTTATGAAATACACTTTTGCTATTTTTGAAAAACAAGCCTGGGGGGAAGCATGAAGTAGAAAAATGTCCGTCTTACCCGGATATTTTCTTGAAAATGAAGTGGAAGATCTTTCGAATAATTTCCAGATAGCTTGAAGTACAAAACATAACTCATTCCTTCTCCATCGTGTTCATTTTGGAATATTGAAGCAGGATACAATGGTATCTGTGTGAGAGAAAACAGAGAGAAACAAGGGGGCAAAAAAGAAGCCTGTCAATCAGAATCCCAAATTCTCGTATATGTATACGCGTATTTCAGCTTTATGACCTGCCAAATTGTATTGAGATGTGCACATGGAAGTGTAGATAAAGTTTCTAAAGTTTCTAATGCTATAAAATTTACACGATCGGATATTTAGACATTCACAAGTTGATTAGACATAACGTATTAAACAAAGTGAATATCGAAAGTAGATTACCTGAAGATTAACAACAAGAATAGCTGGGACTTCTCCAGAGGAATTTATGACAGGAAGTTCCACAAAACGAGCAATATGATCAATTTTCCGTGGAGATAAGAATATGTCAACACCAAAAGGATGAAATGCAGCAGGGTTTGGAGCAAAAACTTTCTTTTTATCCCTGTCAAAAGAATAAAAGCAATGCAACATTGAGTTCAGCCTGACAGTTTCAGCCACTTGAAACCTATTCAATTTTTTTTAAATGCAGGAGAACTTCAGTCCTTCAAATAAGGATGATCACGGAAACTTTAACTAATCTTCTTCAAAAAGCAGTGACAGCAAAGAGTTATCCTGTCATTTCATTTCAGAATTATGGCATGCCATGAACGCTGTTAATAAATTTAGGGGAATAACCAAATTAAAAGTTTTCTCTTACCTAAGATAGTTCGGTCCGCGTACTTTAAAAGTACTTGGCTCAATCGGAGACCAACAATCAGACATTTTCTTGTCTGGTGGACAGTAAGGAACTTGGGAACCTGCATTCGGTCTTTTCAGAAGTGCCCTTGGTGACACTGAAACGGGGAAATGAAAAACGATTAGAAGTTTGCATTGTTATTTTACCTTCTCAGATATCAAAACGAAAAGCTCCCAAAGAATTCCTAACGGATAGAGATCACTAGTTCAACATGTGCAATGTTCATAGTTATCCGATCGAAAACAAAATCGTGAATGGAAAGATTCATGACCGATTTTCATCCCTTAATAGATTTCGCAAACAGATACTATCAATTTTTCTATCAATTGTGAATCATAAGATTCTAGTAACTATGGCAAGGATGAACGAATATGAGCAAAGCTGGAATCAGTGATATACATACATAGCGTAGGATGAGCTTGGTCATCCTTCCATCTAAAGGAGAATTTTAAAGCCGCCTTTCTCCTCGTACTTGGGGTGTTGGGGCTTAGGGGTCTTCTTTTTTCATCTGAAGGAGCAACACAAGCAAGACAAGGTAAACAAGTATTGGGAAGAAGTCCGCAATTGTGCAACACCCCTGTTTGATTATCTTCATCAGTTTCGTCCAAGCGTTGAACAGAAATTTCATGAAGCACGATGGGGTGGTTCACATCATCTTGGGGATCATTACGTTTCAATGGAGCTTCAAGGTTCTTCACAACATCTCGGGGATCATTGCATCTCAATTGAGGATCAAAATCTTTTGGATGCAGATCAAGGTTTTCTTCGTTCTTAGCAACCTCTCCTCCAAATTTACTTTCAGATATATCATCTGCAAATGCTGAACTCAGGTATCAAATAAATTAAGATCGCCCCGGTTGGTTAAAAAAATCAATCACTTTAGCTAAATTGGAATATATGTTTGCTAGATTTAAGTCCAAACAGCATACCGTCTTCAACACTTTGGAAATCATCATTGCAATCAGAGTCAATTGTCATTGAAGCGTCGAACCAGGACTCTGCATTTTCTGTTGACACCGTTCGAAATTCAAACATCAGCTCAACGTACCACGAAGAAATCCGGACGAACAAAAACGAAAATTTCCAATTCAATGACAATTTCAGTCTACTATACTAATCTGGGCAACCCTGTTGCTAAGGTATTTGAAGTCAACACTCACATTCTCAATCATAATGGGAAGCTGACATGTTTCACCTCTCATTATTATGAGGTGTTTCCAAAAATTTCTGCCCATTTTATTTCCTCATTGAGTTAGTTCTTCAATATAAATATTTTTTTTTTCCTACAATATAACTATTTATTTTGTTCTCATTTTTGCAACCTTATATAAAAGTAAGTACAATAAATTTCCCAATAAATAAAAGTTACTACAACTGAGCTGGCCCAGACACCCGGACACCGAGTTATTGGAAAAAAGTGAGAGTTTGTCACTCATCTTGTTACTTTCTCCCAACAAATCCATAACAAAATGCAGTCTTGAGCGATTCACAAATCCAGAGAGATAATTGGAACAAGAAGAATAACACCCAAAATGCAACTAATTAGAAAGAGAACAGAACACATTGTTCATGATAATGTAGAGAGAGAGAGAGAGATGATCGGAAGCAGGTACCTTGAAATGGCGAATTGCAATAAAAAGTTGGATCTTTGTGGTCCGATTGATCCACCAAATTAAGCCCCTGACACGAAGTTATTTTTTTCTTCTTCAATCTCCTCTTCCTCCTTCGTTTAATCATGCATCCCTTATCTTTAGACCCACATATTCCCATTCTCTCTCTCTCTGAAAACTTTCTTCAGAACAAAGTTGTTCTACAAATCTCTCTCTCTCTCTCTCACTTTACTTTGGTCTTTACTGTCATTATATGCGGCGCCGCGGCATCAATGGACATGCAGTAGTGAGAGTAATTTTCTTCCACTTTGGAAAATTCGAAAAAGGGCCAGCCAACTATTCTCCAAAGCTGAATTCAATGGCCACTGTCTCCGGCTTAAATTCGGTGCTCCCCTGTCCTTTCTCTCTATTCATACGGAGGATTAATCAAGTACCTTTATTTTATGTACCCGGCCATATCTCTGACTAGATTTTTGCACACGCACTCACAAGTGTAGCGTACTAGTAATAATTTACGTATTGATTAAAATGCAAACCAATTTGGTGGTTGAGTGGTGTTCTTGTCACCGGGCAATTGCTGGAAACATGACAAGACATGACACCGGGCTATGCAAGGTATGCCATAACATGGGCTTGATAAGCACATGCCGTGTCATGCCTTGTCATGTTTCCAGCGATTGCCAAGTGACAAACACAAGTCGTGTCATGCCATGTCATGCCTAGCTCGGTGTCATGCTTTGTCATGTTTCCAGCTTTGGGTCACGTTTCCAGCGATTGCCCGGTGACATCGAGACTTAAAAATTTTTTTCTCTTAATATTTTTATTAACTCTTTTAGGGTTCGTCCATGTAGAATTTTGTTTCAGCTTCGAATGAGACTTCCCATAATTAATTGAGTAAGTCGCGTGGGACACTGGTTACTAAAAAAATTAATTAAAGGCTTCCCATAATTTCTCTCTCTTAGGGTGAGTTCTTGAATGGATTTTATCAAAATCTGATAAAATCAAGCCTTTGATTTTATCCATTCGTAGAGAAAGTTGATAAAATCTTAGATTTTTAAATGCAAAAATCTAAGATTTTATCAACTCTCTCCACGAATGGATAAAATCAAGGCTTGATTTTATCAAATCTTGATAAAATCCGTTCAAGGACTCACCCTATCTTTATCGACTCTTTTAGGGTCTTGTCTTCATAGAACTTTGCTTCAGTTTCAAATGAGATTTCCTATAATTAATTGAGTAAGCTCGACGCGTGGGATGCTAGTAATTAAAAAAATTAATTAAAGAGTTATATTTGTTTTTTTAATCTGTTAATGAAGAGTTCAACGAAAATAAAAGGCGCAATTGGATTTTTTGACAAGACAATTATCTATTTCTATTTTATCTGACTGGGAAAAAGGAGGTGTTGGTCGGATTGGAGGACGGTGTAGTGCGCATAACGCACTATATCATGTGATGCGTCATTCGACCGTCTATTTCAACAATACATATGTCAAATTTAATCGTTTGGATTAAATTCAATCCGTTCATTATCGAAATAGACAACCAAATATAGTATACTATACTATATAGTGCGTTTCGCCTACTACAGGATTCCCCGGTCCGGTGTCGGTGGTGGCAGTTGAAATGGAGGTACTTAAAGGAGGAGTGAGCTCAATCACGGAGAGCTATACCTCAACGTTTAAAAAAAAAAAAAGGCGCAGTTTTTGACTACTTTTAAAAGTTGATGATTGGGTACGCCTACAATTATCGACCGGAAACCTGTGCTGGTGGAGGGACCACGTTTCCTATAGAGGACTGGCACGTGGCTTAATATATAGTACTAAGGGGGTGTTCCGCTAACAAAAAATTGTTTTTTCCAAACACCGAGACAGGTCATTCTCTCACAACACATCACATAAAAAACCGTTAAAAACCAGTTTTTTCAAAAAACTGGGTTATTGGAACACCCCCTAATTGAGGGGCGGAAATTTTTTCTTACGTAATTAGATTTGCGGGAGAGTTATTCAGTGACCCTGGAGCACCACCGCCGCTTTTTCACCATGGGCAAAGTTAAGCGTGTAGGTTCCACCTCAACATGTGGTAGAAAAAAGGTTTGGGGGTATCACGATGCCCCATAGACAATGAATAATTTTTCGATATGAGGATAGGCTATTATCCGGTTTGCGTACTCGTCACAAAACGTTAACTTTTAATATTACAATTGCAGATATAGCTGTACAAGTATGTAGTGTGCCAATACACAACAGGAGTGCAGTGTGCCAGAGTGCACTTCACTGAGATATTATTATCATCGTTCAATCCCCTTAGTTTATTATTCCAAAAAAATTATTGGAAATCATTGCCGATTTATTGGTACACATTGATTTTATGAAAAATAAAGGTTAGAATGATACAGAAAATAAACATTAAGTCTGTAATCTAAACCACCACTTAGATTCTTGATGATCAATTTCATTGAAGCCCACTATGGCACACTACACTCTCGTATTGCATGGGCGTACTATGAGGATGCTTGGTCCATTACACTATATCACCGACCGTAATTAGACTCATCACACTTACGTGGGAACTTAAGCTTAGCTCTCATGCGTGTGGTTTGTACTAATGAGTAACTTTTCTCTCGTCAAGCGTTATTAGAGATTAAAATACAAGCATTCATCGAAGTTTTTTTTTTTTTTTTTGCTATTTGCTCTATGATCAACTACTTTGTGACGGAGCACACAATCCTACATGTTCGCTTCATGGGTCTATCGTTATGAAAAAGCACTTGTGCACATGCAAACTTCTACAAAAACTCACATCTATGTGATTGAGTGTGCGGAAGTTTATGTTAGGGTCGGCATCAAATCTTAAAATGACCTTCTATTGACAGCTCACTGGGCAGATAATAAGACAAGAAGGGGAAAAAAACACAATCCAGTATATTTTTTCACTCTTCTATATACTTTTAAACATTCCGATAAACTTTTCAAACCTTAATGACAGCCCAATTGGTTAATTTTAGAATTTTCCTATGGCAATTGTGAAGAAGACTTCTAATATTGTTAATGTTGGTGGAATATTTTGTTGAAGCATTCTTTTCTTTAAGTTCTGAATTAGAATTTGATAACATGTCATTTTCAATTTACACAACAGAAAATCTAAAATATTTTTGTGACATAGGCAAGTATTCACATTTGTTTATGGAAAACTCGTTTCTTAAACGTAACATTAAAAAGTTTTGTAATTACATCTGAACAACGCAATAGGTAGGCCCAAGTTGCGCATAAATTATGCCGGGTTAGCGTTGGTGGGCTTTCGATTTGGACTCCAAATCAATTCCTACCCGGAAAAAGAAGCCCACTCAATTACAGGCCGAGCGGCCAAGCCCAGCTCTGGGTCAAGTAAAAGGCTGATTAATGCGGCCAGCATGTAGCATCTTCATAAGTGGCGGAGCCACAAATAAAAGTTGGAGGGGGCCGGATTATGACAGAAATTTTTATAGGATGATTTTTTCAAAGATCATCCAGCAATTTGAGTTTTAATGGGATGTTTTGATAAATTAAAAAAATTAATCACTAATATTTTTGTTATCATATCACTCGATGAATGCATTATTATCATTACATGGTATCATTCACCATAAGAAACAAAAATTATTCTTACTTTTTGATTATTTTTGAAATTGGATATATATATATATATATATTTACAAATATCTACGAAAAAATATGTAAAATATACTCCAAAATAGAAAATCGGCGGGGGGGGGGGGGGGGGGGGGGGGGGGGGGGGGGGGGGGGGGGGCGCTGGAGGTGTAGATTCTTCATCCTATTGATATGGTGCAACAAGTTTTGCTTTTTGAGCGTTTTTTCTTCTTCGATGTATGTGGGAAGAATGATATATCTCGTAAAGTGTGAAAAACTGAAAACCCAAGAACCCACTTAGTGGAACGGGGCATAAATCCTCCAATTTTGGTGGAATTAATCGATTAACCTCATTTCACTAACACATTTGCATAATGAGATTCGATCAAGGTGACTCTCCTATTGTCTAAATTAACCAAAATTCATGTTTATATGAATTTCAAGACAAATCATTTTAGTCACATACATTCACTACAAGCATAATGAGATTCGATCAAGGTGACTCTCCTATTGTCTAAATTAACCAAAATTCATGTTTATATGAATTTCAAGACAAATCATTTTAGTCACATACATTCACTACAAGCCTATTTAGAAGAAACAACTTGTCTATTATTTTGTCGTTAGACAAGAAAACTCACTCACTATGTCCAAAATATAGTTTGCTATTGAATTGTAACGTTGTCAGCACAATAATTTGATACAACGACCGCATTAAAGTTTTCCCTTTCCAAACGTCATTTTAAGTAAACTGTGGACCATCCAAAAATGATATGCGTACCCCATAATTGAGTATCTTAAGTGTATATCAGCCCATCTCAATCGTCCATTGTAGACTTCAAAAGAAACGAACGACACAGTGGAGGGCAAAAAACATGTGTTCATATTAGACTAATTGACATAACCTTTTGTGCGTCTCCATTACCAAGTACTAATTCACCGCGGTTATTCGATGAATTGCAAACATAAAATCAAGAGATATAACTCACCCTGTAAATTAATCCTAATTAATTCAATACTGGCACAAATTGTTGAACTCGATAGAATCTTTTGTGTGATTTTGCGACCGAAATTGTATGAAAATATATAAGAGTCAAGAGGCATTTTAGGGTGATTTGAACTTTGAGCTCATAATTTGTGGACTCAGTCTTGTCCTAAACTAATTCAAAGAAGATAGTTACGAGTTAAACAATTATCTAAGTAGACTGAGTTCTTCGGTTGAATTTGGACTAGTTTTTTAGGAGCTTTTTTGCACGGTAATTTTTGTTATTTTATCTTAATCTTTGTAGGATGAAGATCACATTTTCATATCTTTTATTTTTATTTTATTATTATTATTATTATTATTATTATTATTATTTTTTTTTTTTTTGACGAGAAGAATTGAAAAAGTATAAAAATATAAACTAAAATTGAAAAAAGATCATATATGTAATACTCCAGGTTTGGGGGTAGATGGTATTTAGTCTCACATTGCTTGTTTACGTAAGTGATCTTGGGCATGTAACAAACCATGTAAGAGACTACTAGTACCTTGGGCTTAAACATTTTGGGCCATGTGGTCTGGCCTGTGGATCAAATCAAGGTATTGGGCTACCGGTCTACATGGGGCGTTACAATATAAGACGCCAAAAAGACCAAAAAAGTCGAGTTTATATTTTTATACCTTTTCGATTTCTATCTTCGAGACGAAAAATATAATGTAAAAATTTGACTCACATTGTAGCGATTAAGATAAAACAATTGAAAAACCGTGCTATTAAGCTCCTAATTATTCCAAATTTACCTAATCTTTAGCTGTAAATTTTAGGGATATGAATAAGGGTACCGCACCATCCCCCGTTCCGCTTTGTACATTTTCGATACTTTTGGGTCGGTACTTTTATTTTTATCAAAATTTTAGTTTTCCTTTCATTTGGTAATGATCTTACATACTTTGGAAAAATCTAAAATCAGCCCAGTGAGTTGTCACCCTTCTTTTACCGATAAGTATTTTGAATTTGCACTCTTATCGGTAAAAATACAATTTTACTTGTTAAAGAATAGTCTTAGGTGGCGCCGTGGCGTACCTTTTAATGAGCTGACACTACAAAAATCCTATTACTTTACTTTAGAAGGAGGGTCCGGCTAGTGACCACCCAACAGGTGGTGTACCTTTTTTCTTCATTTGCCTGGGTGTCGTACTTGAGTAGGCTTTTTCTCCCTGTTTGAATCTCAGACTATCAAACAGTATGCTTTTTCTCCATTAAAGTATTTCACGTGTCAGTCTTGTTACTTTCTCCCAAGAAATCCATAAAAAAATGCAGTCTTGAGCGATTCACAAATCCAGAGAGATAATTGGAACAACAAGAATAACACCCAAAATGCAACTAATTAGAAAGAGAACAGAATACATTGTTCATGGTAATGTAGAGAGAGAGAGAGAGAGATGATCGGAAGCAGGCACCTTGAAATGGCGAATTGCTATAAAAAGTTGGATCTTTGTGGTCCGATTGATCCACCAAATTAAGCCCTTGACACGAAATTAATTTTTTCTTCTTCAATCTCCTCTTTCTCCTTCGTTTAATCATGCATCCCTTATCTTTAGACCCACATATTCCCATTCTCTCTCTCTCTCTGAAAACTTTCTTCAGAACAAAGTTGTTCTACAAATCTCTCTCTCTCTCTCTCTCTCACTTTACTTTGGTCTTTACTCTCATTATATGCGGCGCCGCGGCATCAATGGACATGCAGTAGTGAGAGTAATTTTCTTCCACTTTGGAAAATTCGAAAAAGGGCCAGCCAACTACTCTCCAAAGCTGAATTCAATGGCCACTGTCTCCGGCTTAAATTCGGTGCTCCCTTGTCCTTTCTCTCTATTCATACGGAGGATTAATCAAGTACCTTTATTTTATGTACCCGGCCATATCTCTGACTAGATTTTTGCACACGCACTCACAAATGTAGTGTACTAGTAATAATTGATTGAAATGCAAACCAATTTGCTGGTTGATTGGTGTGCTTGTCACCGGGAAATCGTTGGAAACATGACAAGACATGACACCGGGTTATGCAAGACATTCTATAACATGGGCTTGACAAGCACATGTCGTGCTATGTCTTGTCATGTTTTCAGCGATTGCCCGCTGACATCGAGGCTTAGAAATTTTTTTCTCTTAGTATTTTTATTAACTCTTTTAGGGTTCGTCTATATAGAATTTTGTTTCAGCTTCAAATGAGATTTTCCATAATTAATTGAGTATGTCGCGTGGGACACTAGTTATTAAAAAAATTAATTAAAGACTTCCCATAATTTGTTTCTCTTAATATTTCTATCGACTCTTTTAAGGTCTGTTGTCATAGAACTTTGCTACAGTTTCAAATGAGATTTCCTATAATTAATTGAGTAAGCTCGTCGCATGGGACGCTAGTTTTTTTAAAAAATTAATTAAAGAGTTATATTTGTTTTTTTTAATCTGTTTATGAAGAGTTCAACGAAAATAAAAGGCGCAATTGGATTTTTTGACAAGACAATTATCTATTTCTATTTTATCTGACTGGGAAAAAGGAGGTGTCGGTCGGATTGGAGGACGGTGTAGTGCGCACAACGCACTGTCTCATGTAGTGCGTCATTCGACCGATTATTTCAACAACGCATATGTCGGATTTAATTATTTGAATTAAATTCGAGCCGTTCATTATCGAAATGGACAACCAAATATAGTGTACTATACTATATAGTGCGTTTCGCCTACTTCAGGGTTCCCTGGTCCGGTGTCGGTTGTGGCAGTTGAAATGGAGGTGTACTTGAAGGAGGAGTGAGCTCAATCACGGAGAGCTATACCTCAACGTCTGAAAAAAAAGGCGCAGTTTTTGACTACTTTTAAAAGTTGATGATTGGGTACGCCTACAATTATCGACCGGAAACCTGTGCTGGTGGGGGGACCACGTTTCCTATAGAGGACTGCCACGTGGCTTAATATATAGTACTAATTGAGGGGAGGAATTTTTTTCTTACGTGTAATTAGATATTCGGGAGAGCTATTCAGTGGCCCTGGAGCACCACCGCGTAGTGGTGCAAGCCGCTTTTTCACCATGGGCAAAGTTAAGCGTGTAGGCAAAGTTAAGCATGTAGGTTCCACCTCAACATGTGGTAGAAAAAAGGTTTGGGGGTATCACGATGCCCCATAGACAATGAATAATTTTTCGATATGAGAATAGGTTATTATCCGGTTTGCGTACTCGTCACAAAACGTTAACTTTTAATATTACAATTATAGATATAGCTATACAAGAATGTAGTGCGCCAATACACAACAGGAGTGCAGTGTGCCAGAGTGCACTTCACTGAGATATTATTATCGTTGTTCAATCCCCTTAGTTTATTATTCCAAAAAAATTATTGGAAATCATTGCCGATTTATTGGTACACATTGATTTTATGAAAAATAAAGGTTAAAATGATACTGAAAATAAACATTAAGTCTGTAATCTAAACCACCACTTAGATTCTTGATGATCAATTTCATTGAAGCCCACTATGGCACACTATACTCTCGTATTGCATGGGCGTACTATGAGGATGCTTGGTCCATTACACTATCTCACTGACCGTAATTAGACTGATCACACTTACGTGGGAACTTAAGCTTAGCTCTCATGCGCGTGGTCTATACTAATGAGTAACTTTTGTCCCGTCAAGCATTCGTAGAGATTAAAATACAAGCATTTATCGAAGTTTTTTTGTTATTTGCTCTATTGTCAACTACTTTGTGACGGAGCACACAATCTCACACGTTCGCTTCATGGGTCTATCGTTATGAATAAGCACTTGTGCACATGCAAACTTCTACAAAAACTCACATCTATGCGATTGAGTGTGCGGAAGTTTATGTTAGGGCTGGCATCAAATCTTAAAATGACCTTACTGAGCTGATAATAAGACAAGAAGAAGGAAAAAAAACACACTCCAGTATATTTTTTCACTCTTCTATACACTTTTAAACATTCTGAAAAACTTTTCAAATCTTAACGACAGCCCAATTAGTTGATTTTAGAATTTTCCTATGACAATTGTGAAGAAGACTTCTAATATTGTTAATGTTGGTGGAATATTTTGTTGAAGCGTTATTTTCTTTAAGTTCTGAATTAGAATTTGATAACATGTCATTTTCAATTTACACAACAGAAAATCTAAAATATTTTTGTGACATAGGCAAGTATTCACATTTGTTTATGGAAAACTCGTTTCTTAAACGTAACATTAAAAAGTTTTGTAATTACATCTGAACAACGCAATAGGTAGGCCCAAGTTGCGCATAAATTGTGCCGGGTTAGCGTTGGTGGGCTTTCGATTTGGACTCCAAATCAATTCCTACCCGGAAAAAGAAGCCCACTCAATTACAGGCCGAGCGGCCAAGCCCAGCTCTGGGTCAAGTAAAAGGCTGATTAATACGGCCAGCATGTAGCATCTTCATAAGTGGCGGAGCCACAAATAAAAGTTGGAGGGGGCCGGATTATGAAAGAAATTTTTGTAGGATGATTTTTTCAAAGATTATCCAGCAATTTGAGTTTTAATGGGATGTTTTGATAAATTAAAATATTAATCACTAATATTTTTGTTATCATATCACTCGATGAATGCATTATTATCATTACATGGTATCATTCACCATAAGAAACAAAAATTATTCTTACTTTTTGATTATTTTTGAAATTGGATATATATATATATATATTTTTTTTTTTACAAATATCTACGAAAAATAATGTAAAATATACTCCAAAATAGAAAATCGGGAGGGGCTGGAGGTGTAGATTCTTCATCCTATTGATATGGTGCAACAAGTTTTGCTTTTTGAGCGTTTTTTCTTCTTCGATGTATGTGGGAAGAATGATATATCTCGTAAAGTGTGAAAAGCTGAAAACCCAAGAACCCACTTAGTGGAACGGGGCATAAATCCTCCAATTTTGGTGGAATTAATCAGTTAACCTCATTTCACTAACACATTTGCATAATGAGATTCGATCAAGGTGACTCTCCTATTGTCTAAATTAACCAAAATTCATGTTTATATGAATTTCAAGACAAATCATTTTAGTCGCATACATTCACTACAAGCCTATTTAGAAGAAACAACTTGTCTATTAGTTTGTCGTTAGACAAGAAAACTCACTCACTATGTCCAAAATATAGTTTGCTATTGAATTGTAACGTTGTCAGCACAATAATTTGATACAACGACCGCATTAAAGTTTTCCCTTTCCAAACGTCATTTTAAGTAAACTGTGGACCATCCAAAAATGATATGCGTACTCCACAATTGGGCATCTTAAGCGTACACTAGCCCATCTCAACCATCTATTATAGACTTCAAAAGAAACGAACAAAACAGTAAATTGCAAACATAATTAATTCAATACTGGCACAAATTGTTGAACTCGATAGTCTTTTGTGCGTCTCCATCAGCCCATCTCAACCGTCTTTTGTGCGTCTCCATCACCAAGTACTAATTCACTGCGGTTATTCGATGAATTGCAAACATAAAATCAAGAGATATAACTCACCCTGTAAATTAATCCTAATTAATTCAATACTGGCACAAATTATTGAACTCGATAGAATCTTTTGTGTGATTTTGTGACTGAAATTGTATGAAAATATATAAGAGTCAAAGAGGCATTTTGGATATAGGGTGATTTGAACTTTGAGCTCATAATTTGTAGACTCAGTCTTGTCCTAAACTAATTCAAAGAAGATAGTTACTAGTTAAACAAGGGAATTGATAACCGCACTCTAAAAATTGATGGAGGAGCTCCAAGCTATAGTGGTCTTCCAAAACTACCCTTTCGCAAGTTCTATAATTTACTTCAGGCACTCCCAAAAAAATTTACTCTTCTCCTTTTCCTCTTCTATTAACGAGGAGTTTTTCAGTGCCGAGCGGGCACCATCCTACGTGGTGACCGATCGCACATCTCGGCCTTCCAAAACACTTTTTGGACGGCCTGGATTAAGAGAGAGAAAGGAGAGAAAAAGAGGAAAGAGAGAGAGAGAGAGGGATAAAGCTAGGCCTTATTTTACATTGTTGGCTTGTTGAGCAACTTTGCAATATCTTTCCGATAAAAAAATAAAGTACTTTCGTGCAAAAAAAAATTATTTTCTTTTTCTCCAAATTAAACTACTAATAAAGATTTTTAATTCGGTGCGAAAAAATTTGAAAAAATGTATACGAAAGTATTTTACATTGTTGGCTTGCTGAGTTGGCTTTGCAATAACTTTCGGATAAAAAATAAAGTAATTGCGTGGATAATTTTTTTATTTTTTTTCATTGCTAAAAAAATTGAAAAATTTTGTACGAAATAATTTAAACCCAACAAGCCAGCAATGTAAAATACATTCGTATAAATTTTTTTAAATTTTTTTGAAATCGAATTAAAAATCTCTTTGGTAGTTTATTTTGGTGCAAATGAAAATAAAAAATTATGCGCGGATTTACTTTATTTTTTGATCCGAAGGATAGTACAAAGTCAACTCAATAGACCAACAACGTAAAATACTTTCGTATATAATTTTTAAAATTTTTGCCCATCAAAAGAAATATCTCTACTAGAATTTTAATTTGGTGCAGACAAAAATAAAAAATTATACGTGGAAATATTTTATTTTTTTGATCCAAAGGATATTGCAAAACCAAAAAAAAAAAAAACGTAACAATTGCCTTGAGTTAACAATGCCATTAACAGAGTTGGTGGGTTTAATGGAGGGGAAATATGGGCGACATGGCAGCACTAAGAGCGTGGGACATAGGTGTCAGACAGGCAGCTTCAGACAGAGGATCCGCTGCCAACGGAGAGAGGTTTTGGTTCATATTTCCGTTAGGAGTGCCTCAAGTAAATGAGGAGATAATTTTGGGGTGGAGTGCCTCCAGTAACTTTTATATTATGAAAAGGATAGTTTCGTAACTTCATTAAATTTTGGAGTGCTTGCATAAACAAAAGGAGCCCCAAAATCAGCTCCCTTAAACAATTATCTATAAGTAGATTGGAGTTCTTCGATTGAATTTGGACTAATTTTTTCGGAGCTTTTTGGCACGGTAATTTTTGTTATTTTATCTTAATCTTTGTAGGATGAAGATCACATTTTCATATTTTTTTTTGTCTTGACGAGAAGAATTGAAAAAGTATAAAAATATAAATTAAAATTGAAAAAAGATCATATATGTAATACCCCAGGTTTGGGGGTAGATGGTATTTAGTCCCATATTGGTTGTTTACATGAGTGATTTTGGGCATGTAACAAACTACGTAAGAGACTACTAGTACCTTGGGCTTAAGCATTTTGGGCCATGTGGTTTGGCTTGTGGATCAAATCAAGGTATTGAGCTAGCGGTCTACATGGGGCGTTACAATATAAGACGCCAAAAAGACCAAAAAAGTCGAGTTTATATTTTTATACCTTTTCGATTTCTATCTTTGAGACGAAAAATATAATGTAAAAATTTGACTCACATTGTAGTGATTAAAGATAAAACAATTGAAAAACAGTGCTATTAAGCTCCTAATTATTCCAAATTTACCTAATCTTTAGCTGTAAATTTTAGGGATATGACTAAGGGTACCGCACCATCCCCTGTTCCGCTTTGTACATTTTCGATACTTTTGGGTCGGTACTTTTATTTTTATCGAAATTTTAGTTTTCCTTTCTTTTGGTAATGATCTTACATACTATGGAAAAATCTAAAATCAGCCCAGTGGGTTGTCACCCTTCTTTTACTGATAAGTATTTTGAATTTGCACTCTTATCGGTAAAAATACAATTTTACTTGTTAAAGAAGAGCTGACACTGCAAAAATCCTATTACTTTACTTTAGAAGGAGGGTCCTGCTAGTGACCACCCAATAGGTGGCGCACCTTTTTTCTTCATTTGCCTGGGTGTCGTACTTGAGTAGGCTTTTTCTCCCTATTCGAATCTCAGACTATCAAACAATATGCTTTTTCTCCATTAAAGTACTTCACGTGTCAGTCTTCTTCCCTCTGTTTGCAATTTATTGATTACTTTCATCATTGCTTTCAAGGAAAATGTTAATGTGTGCCCAATAGACTTATATTAAGGTTGAAAAAGTGTATTGAAATATGTAAAAAATGTTAGGAATATGTAAAAGTGTATTAAAAAGTGTAAAAGGTGTATTGGAGTGTGTGCTATTTTTGTTTGTTTGTGTGCTTAAAGTGTGCCCATTGGGTACACGTTAGCAAGACCCTTCTTTAAAAGAGTGTTCCACTAACAAAAAAAACTATTTTTAAAAAAAAATAAAGACAAGGTCATTCTCTCACAACACATAACGTAAAAAACAGTAAAAAATGTATTGAAATATGTGAAAAATGTTAGGAATATGTAAAAGTGTATTGAAAAATGTAAAAGATGTATTGAAGTGTGTGTTATTTTTGTTTATTTGTGTGCTTAAAGTGTGCCCATTGGGCACACGTTAGCAAGACCCTTCTTTAAAAGAGTGTTCCACTAACAAAAAAAACTATTTTAAAAAAAAATAAAGACAATGTCATTCTCTCACAACAAATAACGTAAAAAACACTAAAAGGTCATTTTATTCAAAAAAATTGGCTTAGTGGAACACCCCTAATTGAAAAATGATATGGGTACACCACATTTACACACCAAGGAGATGTAGCAGACAAGGAAAAGCCGAGTCTGAGAATTATTAGTTCGTCTTGCAGAGAAAAATTGAAGAAGAAAAAAATCCTTAATCTTTATGCAAAAAAAATTGAGTTTCGATCATAATTTTTACTTTTTTATTCCTCTCGTCGAGACAAATCAATAATTCACTAAAAATTAACCCGGAACTTAGAAATGCAAAAAAAAAAAAAAAAAAGAGAAGAGAGAGAGAGAGAGAGAGAGAGAGAGAGAGAGAGAGAGTAAAATGATGATATTCCCTTAATAACTTGGAATCCCTAAACAGAACCAATAAATTGAGACGGATGGGGTATGTGGAATATGAATCTTATTTAATGAATCTCCATTAGTTCTAGTTTATAATATTTAAAAATAGTATAGATTGAAAGTTAAAAATAGCATAGATTGAAATATATGAACAGTTAAAAATTATATTGGAACTCAAACATTGTAAACAATTTCAAACCGAGAGAGTATTAAAGTGAATATGTTTAAAAAAAAAGAGAGTATTAAAGTGAAGAGAATAAAAAAAAAAAAAAAACTAAAGAAGAGAGAGTAAATGGTCTCCGACTCTATAACCCTATTATATAGAGTTGTCAGCAACCTCTGCACCAATGGTACCATATTGGAATCCGTCCAACGCGCGCGGGGCGTTCATTGCTGACTACCCATTAGGTGGTTTCTAGCTTTTGCCTTAGAAGAATCCAAGGTTGGAGCTAGTAACCAATGATAGGTTGCAGTCTTGCAGACGTGCAGGCGAGAATGTCTTCTTGTCCCCTCCAGCGCCCGCAACCTCATCAGACCTCTAAATTTACAGCTTGCAAAGCACCCATGTTAAACCCGAAAAATTATCCGGACAATTAGTGATTCAAATTCACTCGGATATGTATTTAAACCATTGGTTTCACTTTCGGGGTATTAGCATTTTCCCTATTCTTTATGGCATGCCTTGATTCCTTCTTCGTAAAAGCTACGGACACAATATCCGAACACAATATCCTGACACAAAATCCTTTATATATCTATAACATCGTCGTTCTTAGTATATACAAGTTCAATTCATGCTTCCTTCCTCTCATTCCCCTATATAAGTAGAGACCCCAAAAGCACGAAGGTTAATTCAGGCGAAACAGGGGGAAAAAAGAACGTAGCAAAGATGGAGAAGAAGAAAGAAGATCATCACATCCAAGCAGTGTGGTTCGCGGCCGCAACACTGGTTGTGGTGGCGTGCTTGAAGAGCGCGGCCGTGGTGTCATTGGTGGAGCAGTGGCGGGTGTGGGTCTTCCTCACACTAAATCTCTTGCTCTTAGCCATCCTCTTCACCTCCACATCCACTAAAGCCTCAGCCATTCTCGACGGAATCGACAACGACGCGCAAAACAAGATGAATGAGAGGGAGATGGGAAGGAAACAGTGTAAGAAGAGGATGGTGGCATCGGATGAGGACGGTCATGGCGGCGGCAGCTGGTTTTTGAAGGTACGTAAGAGTGGCGGAGACGACGATGCTGCGAAATCGACAAGTGATCAGCTGTCGAAGGAGGAGCTGAATGAGAGGGTGGAGGCATTCATTGCCATGTTCAGGCAGCAATTGGTTTCGGATTTTGGGAAACAGAAGCTGATCATTGTCTTGTTCAGCAGCTGGAGCAAAGCAGCAATTTGCCTAATTTAAGAGCTTATTTTGTAAACAAATCGTCCAATGGGCCATAATTAGGTTTCCTTTAAGGAAAATTCTACCGTGAGATGAAAAGAGTGCTTTTTTGACCGATAAGAGTGCATTCTTATCGGTAAAAGGGTACTTTTATCGTCCGTCCTGTTAGAACATGTGTGAAGGTTAAGTCCCCGACGAAATTAACAAATTGCGTTAGGTCTATAACTAAAAGATAAAACAATTAATCATGTCAAAACAAGTGATATTAATCATGTCTCGGGCACCGCAGGACATCAGGAGGACATTGGGAACATCTTTTTATTGGCACCTTGCCAACAATGTGGGGTTTTAAATAAAAAAAAATTCGGATGGCTTGGAGGTAGGATTTGTATTTGCGAGTTGCAGTAGTAGTAGAAGTATAGAAGTTTCTTTGAACCTTTCTCAATACATTTCTTTTCCTATTATACTTATTTTATATTTGGTTCCTTTGGAATTAATGAAATCTTTCTTTGCCTTTCAGGAAAAAAAAGTGATATTAAAGAAAAGAAATTAAATTCGAACGTTAAGAGTAAAATATAAGTACTTGACTTTTGCTTGTCGAAATCTTTTTATAAAATCAATTGCTAGTTTTATTACATTATCGGTGTTAGTTTTATTTTTACTTTTAGTTTTGAGATGAAGAGGATAAAGTTAAATACCTACATGATTGCAGATAAGTGGTGACAGGATGCATTCTATACCCAAAAATCCTCTATACGTCATGCGAATTTTCTCATGGAAATTTGTATAAATTACTTAAAAAATAAGCTTCATGACGTAGGATGGATAGACACCAACCAATATTAATTTGTGTAGACTAAAATATACTTTAGTTTCACTGACTCGGCTCGTTTACACTTGTACCAGAAATAACGAGTCCGTCGGGTCAAAATGATCCCCACCCAAATCATTGAATTTGAATTCTGACCCAGTAAAAGGACTGCCAAATTTAACTGTTGGTGGATAAAATGTCAATACAGGTGGGATATATACAATTGCAGTTGTGGAGTGAGTTTGGGTAGCTGAATCAACAACCATATTGAAGAAAGAAGGGGGAAGGGTACAAAACCCATCATTATGGCATTGATGTTGATATATACCACCCTAACATGAAATCTCAATCACCTTGTTAGAATGTCACAACCTATGAAAGCTATTGGTTTGATGGGTTGCTATTGTGTCTGATGATTAATTCTGCTCAGAGCCGGCCTTGAGTTAAAGCTTGAGGTACGGCAGTTTCAAAGTCCCGAAAATTTATAAAATCCAGTAGCCCCTTCTACTTTGGTACCCTTTAATAATAGTCCAACAAATACGGTCCCATATTTAATATTTCCTTTAGGCCCCGAAAAGTCAAGGCCGGCCTTGTATATTCTCTTTGTATTCAATTCAGTGGCTCATATGATGTGATTCATTTTTTTTCTTTTTTGAACGGCAAAAAAGTGGGAGGGGCAACCGACGTAGCAACCTCCTTTGGACGTGACCGTAGGGGCTCCCGACCCGCTGTAGAATGTCCGGTTCGAGTCATAGCTAATGTACTTCTATTGTCCAGAAGTATAGACTGTCACCACAACACCACCTAGGTACTAGATGGACAAAGAGCCCTCCATGCTAGTCCTGCAGTTGACGGGACACGAACCTTGTCGAATCGTGTACGGGAGGAAGGACCACTTAAGCCCACCCACTCTTGCTATCTAGGCTACCACCTTCAGTGGTGATGTGATTCTATTTAGGCCGTTTGTTTTTTTGGTCGTATGGCCCACCAATGTAGCATGTTGGACACATTTCCATATTTTTAGTCTTATGAAGGGGTCCTTTGGGTGCTAGAACTTGAGTAGGCCATGTTTGGCGACATCTCAGCTGTCGAGCCAAAAATATCTGTAACTATTACAAATCAAATACCGGATTTGAGGTTACAGCAGGTTGATTAGGAGGGCCCGCTGAAAATTTCAAACCTTTTTAATCTGAGCTTTAAGGACTAAAAAATGCTAAGTATCATAGTGTTTTTTTCTCTCCTAATCGTCTCACCTCATCCAGTCTCTTATGTTCGAGAAGCTCGATCAATCCTTGATCACATAAAAGATGTGAAGAAATCTTCAATGAAAAGTTCCTTGTGATCCTGCAGAAGCACATATACATGTAGATGGATTCCCACTTATGGACAACAAAGGCGAGCCAGGAAGCTATATACTCTCGGAAACAAAATCAGACAAGTATCAATGTTCTAAAAGTCGGCCTTAGTGGCTGACTAGTCGGTGCCTAGAGGCTAGGCAGGGGTCCAATGCCTAAATTAAAATCGGCCTAGGCACCCGACTAGTTGGCTGCTAGGTGCTAGGCGCCCGGCTAGTCGGACCCTATGGGGATCCCCAGTCCACGGTAGGAGCCCCTCCTCCGCCCGACTAAGATACTATAATCACGACAGCAACTTCCTAAAAGAGACTAAAACAACCTAATAATTATTCAAGGTGCTAAAAGAAAGCTAAAAGTCATGAACAAGTTACTCAAGAAAGGAACAACTCCTTCACTTAATTATCCTGGCTTTTGTTTTCAAATGTCTGTGAACTATTTCAAGATCCAAAGAAAGAGAACCAACTTGGTTAAAACTAATCTTAGCTGATGACTCATGAGACACACAATTATCCAGAAATCTCTTCATGGACCACATTGTGGAAACCCTCCTTGCTAAAAGGTGGAAGTAATAAACAATGTCAAGTAAAATCACATGAGAAGTACCAACAAAAAGCACCAACAAGAAGCCATAATATCAATCATCAACCAAATCATGGAACCTTACTTGGACCATAACTTTTTCCACTTTCCTTCCTTCTATATATTAGAGATTTTAATAACAGCATAAAAAAAATGATAGAAGCTTCTCAAAGCTACAACCACCTCTCTCTCTCTCTCTCTCTGGGGATAATGGTGTGAACTATAATCAGTTCTAACTGCTTTGCCATAGCCTAATGTTTTCTTGTAATAAGGTGATTCACACAATGACCCTTTTCAGAAAAACCTGCACTAGAAATGAACATTGAGGGGCATTGTAACCTTGGTTGGGTATGTACAGCTAAGCTACTACCTATGAAAGTCCAATAAAACCCGTAGACTATTTCTAAATCATCGGTCTGTAGCTGGCATGGGCTGTATCGCTCTTCAGACCATGGATAACGGGAGTGTTTTGGCAGCAGTTTAAGAGGAAAGACGAGAGATCTGACCCATTTTATCTGGGTGAAGCAGCAGGTTTAATTACATAATCTTCTTTACATGTATTCTCTCTTTTCCAAGTCTTCTTCCTACTCCATTTGTTTTACATACGAATATGAAGATATCATCTGAGGAAACGAATGGTTCGGTTCCATTTGCATGCTTGGTAGAATTTGGCATATCCTAATCAAACCTTTCATTTGGACGGCCGACTTTTCCCTAATCTAATTACCATTGAATTAATGTAATACGAGAAAGACTTCCTATTCCTTAGCCGGACATATACGCAGCCTTGGATCATTACATATAACCCAGTCAACATATTTCTAGAAGCACAAATCCTAACTGATAAATATATAAATAGATGGATAGAATCTTCTTACATGGTTTTTCTGGTAATTTTTTTGCTCACAGATTGGGGTGGAGACGAAGGTGAAATTTATCCACATGATACTTGTGTTAGGACGATGGAGAATGATCCACGCGTATACATCAATGAATTAAGGTGAGTGTTTATCATATGTTTTCAAAAAACAGAGTAGAGAATTGGGAAAATTATGGTGGTCTCTGAACAATTACCCTTTCTTTGTAACATACTCCAGAGTCTTTGTGGGTACTTGGAATGTCGCCGGAAGATCTCCTGTTGGGAGTTTGGCTGTAGATGTGGATGAATGGCTAAATCTAAAGGACGCTGCCGACATTTATGTTCTTGGGTAAGTAAAATTGAGGTCAACATAACATTTTGTTATCCTAGGTCAATCCAAGAGACATTACTCAACACGATAACTTGAATCATTTTGCAGATTTCAAGAGATTGTTCCTCTAAAAGCTAGAAATGTAATAGGTGCTGAAGACCCAACTGAAGCGACAAACTGGAACCTGCTTATTGGAAAAACACTAAACGACAAATACGGGTACCCCTTGAAACCAATCACGAATGACAATAACCAATATGCAAGAGTTTCTGACTCTGAAAGAAGATCCATTGTTTACAACCGAAGTGCTAGTCTAACAGGAGGTCTACCGGATAGGGAAAGTAGGTACAAGCTCATGGCTAGTAAGAAGATGGTTGGAGTCTTCATCAGTGTGTGGATGAAGAGGGAATTGCTGAGGAGGTATTCAGTGTCGAGTGTGAAGGTTTGTTCGGTTGCTTGTGGTATGATGGGGTATTTGGGAAACAAAGGATCAGTTTCAGTGAGCATGTTGATTGACCGAACTAGTTTTTGCTTCATTGCGGCTCACTTGGCTTCTGGTGAGAAGAGAGGGGACGAAGGGCGAAGGAATCACCAAGTCTCTGAGATTTTTAGACGGACTTCTTTTCCACGACTCCCTCAAGATGGTGATAGTCCACATCCTCTAACCATATTAGGACACGAGTAAGTTTCCCTTGCAACATCTACACGGTACACATCGAACTCGTGAAACTAAGAGCAAACACAAAACTCCCTACGTAGATTAAACTATAAAAAACATAAAGGGACTAAATGCAAGAAGAATAAACGAGAATTTTAACCAAAATGACTTCTTTATGCTGGAATCTAATATGTTGTACAACAGTCAGATATTCTGGTTTGGGGATCTCAACTACAGGTTATATGTAGACACCAACTTAGCCAGGCAACTGATAAAGAAGCAAGATTGGAGAGCACTTCAAGAGTTTGATCAGCTACAGAGGGAACTAGAACATGGTGGAGTATTCCAAGGTTGGAAAGAGGGAAACATTAAGTTTGCTCCTACATACAAGTATTCTTCATCAAATTGCAACCGGTATTCAGGTGGTCTTCCAAGCAGAGCGGGAGAGAAGCAGCGGACTCCAGCATGGTATGGTTTCTCAAAAATGACCTTTGTGAATGATGCTAATTGCACGTACTACATGGACTCATACAACCGTATCAGAAGCAATTTGTATCCAACTGTTAGATTCACCTTATTCAAGTGTCAGGGTCATGGGGAAGCGAAAAATAACCACCTACGTGTTAATTTTATTTTTTTGGGTGGGGTAAAAAGTATTTTCATTACGTCATAGAGCATTTCATGCATGCTAGCATATTTTTATGTATAGTTCTATGGTAAACTCAGATTATTCAATATGCTTCCAAAGTGAATGTTCAACTAAAATAGGGGACCCATCCCATTACCCTAACCTCATAATTGAATGTCCAACACAGATAATCTATACACCCAGAAGAGTACATGTAACACAGCTAATTGTTATATTATAACTTTCTTGAAGTTGTGTTCCAGATAAAAACTTTTAGCGTATTAAGTCCCAAATCCGCGATCAATGCGAGCCAGATGCATGACAGGTTTTTTTTTTTTTTTTTATCCTCCAAGTCAGAGGTTATAAATGGTAGAATAAACTTGTATTTCCCCATCATATTTCTTGCTAATGTGCATGTAGCTCTATTGCAATAGCCAAAAAATGACATTATTTGGGGTGGCAGGTGTGACAGAATTTTGTGGTATGGTAGAGGTGTGAAGCAACTTTCCTATATCCGCAGCGAGAGTAAGTTTTCCGATCACCGGCCTGTATCTGCCCTTTTCCTGACACAAATTCAAGTTGTGGAGTCTACAAATCCAAGGCAAATTCCCATCCAACCCCTTATTCCCACCATAAGTCCTACAACCAAACCGTAAGTACACTTTGCTTCTGTCTAGATTCTTTAAGACATTCTAAAATTGTGCTATCCTACTAGAGTATGTAACAATGAGGTTGATCTTTCAAGAACTTAAGCAATTTTAGTGCACTCTTGATAAACTTCTTACATTATAATGGTAGGGGCAGGACAAGGCTAAAGAAGAGGCGCCCATCTATGTTGTGCTCATGGAGTGTAAAGGATAAAGAAGCATGTGCGAAGTCACATGCAAAGGCTGTAGATCAAATAGGATATATATGTTGCTAAGGGCAATAGATTAGTTATCTGGTATAGGGCAGGCCAGTGAATGATAATTTTACAAGCTTTCCTTGCTCATGATTATGATATTTAAGATATATTTACAGTTGAATGGAAATTATCATTGATTTCATTGAACCACACGTGTTACCTCAAGTATCATAAATGTCTAAGCATTGAAATTCTGATCTCCAGGAGAAACGAGTATAAATGACAAGTAAAACCAAAACCAAAAGAGTTATCGTAGCAAGATAAATAGAACTGTGACTCACCCTGTAACATAAAATGGCCGTAGCTAACCCTCTGCAGGACCCCAAAGTTTCTAGCTTGCTGTTCCATTTTAGGGTCAAAGCCAAAGTCTTTCTTCATTCTATTGAATACTTCAAGCCCCTTGTCCACAACACCCAAATGACTACAAGCGAATAGCACTGAGAGTTTGGACAAATGCCAGATTTATTCATCTGAAGGGTGGCTTGACCAAACCAGGCATTCCGAACCAGCCAATCATTGTTCCAAGATATTTAATATCTACTCACCATTTCATATAACACAGAATATGAAGTTTTGATTCATCTGCCTTTAGAGTACACATGGATCAATGCGTTGCAAAACTTCCAACCTCATAGAACCCAACAAACCCACAGCTGATTCAAGAAACCCATTACAGACATACACCAAAATCATCGAATTCCACAACAACAAATCTCTTTCCCCAATTTGGCTAAAAACCAGTCTATCACTCTCAATGTCCCTGCATTTTGAATACATATCAATCAAAGAACTGAAAACTTGTACATTCAATTAAGTTCCACAAGTACCCCCTCTGTCCCCATTCTATTGTCCATTTTTGGAGTTCGTGCCATGTTCCAATGTGTTATCAAACAAGATCCATATTGCACATAAAAAGTATTGACAGTTGAAAAATATAATCAATTTTCTATCTGGTTAGAATGGAAAGTGGGATAATAAAATGGGGACGGAGTAGTACATCTTTGAGGACGTGAATCCCCACTTTAAAATTCCCAGATTGAGCACACGCCCTTAAGGGCCTTAACACCTTTGGAAACACATATTTGTCACTGTTGTCAGGAATTACACCCTTCACTTTCAGCTCACAATAGAACCCAATGCACTAATCCGACATCCACCCTGCGAAAGCCGAAAGGATTGAAGTCCGAGTAAACACATTTAGTTGAGACAATTTGTCAAACAGAAGGTAGGCTGATTTGGCATCCCCACAATCCTCATACATTTCAGCTAACTTGGTGGTCTTGAAAGGGTCTTGGTCTAGCCCGTGGATGATGAGCCGTTTTTGGGTTTGTCGTCCTTGGTGCTTCTGATTGCTGCAAAGAAAGTGTTTCAGCTCAAGTGGGGATGGATATTTCAACCCGATTCTCATCTCATCTCACTTGAAATCTGAAGTGGAAGTGGTGCAGCAAATTCTTAACTAAATGCCAAATCATATTCATCCACTGAGTGAAATCTAGACATATTCACTTACCCCCCCCAAAAAATAAAAAATCTAGACATATTCATGTGGAGAAGAAGTGGTGCGAAGGAATTATGCTGAATAACTTGAATGCGGGAAACAAGTTCAAGAAAAGTTCCTGACCGCTGGGGAGCTAATAATTCCAAAACTTATGCCTTTGGTCTTTCCTGTCTGATCACCTTCTCCGTAAGTATTTTTCAATCAACGTTGGTTGCTATTGGTTACGGCAACAGCAAAGACTGACCGATAAAGTACTGGTGAGGAGCTCATACTCGAGAATCGACATCCGTGCTTAGCTTCTCCGCAAATTTCGCTAGTGCCCTGTCTTTTCGCGGGAAATAAAGAAAGCGTGAAATCAAACGCGCTTCTTGTGAGAAAATCTTTTTTTACGGATGTGGCGCAAACGGGGGTTTGCGCCGCATGGATCTCGGCCGTTCATCTCGAAATCCAACGGCTCCGGGTGGTGCTTTCTCTCTCTCCTCCTTAAATGCAGTGCAGATGTAAACCAAAAAAAAAAAAAAACTATGCACCAATCCAAGCCGTTGGATCTCGGGATGGACGACCGAGATCCGTGCGACGCAAATCCCCCATTTGCGCCACATCCGTAAAAAAGTTTTTCTCCGCTTGTTTTTTTTTCACGGTAACCTTTGCGTATGTATCTTCGAGCCGCAATGTTATGTTTCCCGGTTTGCGTCACGGAAAAAGCGTGAAACTCAAATACGGTTCACTTGGTCAGTACAAAAAATCAACTCGATTGGATATTATTAAGTGTCTGATCGGTACACATATAACTTGGCAATAATGAGTTCTAGTGGGTTTGATATAGTATTTTGGATACATTCTTTTTAAGATAAAAATGTACCGATGAGGCACTTAATGATATTCGATCGAGTTAATTTTTGAAACACTTGTTCCACTCAACAAGCTTTACGAATTGAACGTTTCTGATCATCGAAACAAGACCGTAGCGAACTGGAATCACCCAAGACAGCAGACCCCCTGCTTCCGTCAATGGCCTTAATTTGGTGCAGTGGTGATGTTCAGTGGGGACCCTTAGGACGGGAGTTCCATTCCCACTGCCTACAAAGAAATATTTTTTTTATATGTTTGAAGTAAAGACTTGATGGGTAAAACTCAGAGACTTTTACCTCTGAGCTATAAGCATCATACATAATATTTAATACAGTACATATTCCAATCTGGGGGCCCAATTTTTGGGCCAAAAACTGGATCCCTAAGTGATGGCCTGGTGGGCTTATATCTAGGGCCGGTTTTGGCAGTTACAAGCTCTCGCTAATATTCTATCATCTACGACAGTTTTTAAAAAGAAAAATCACTGGTAAAACGGTGTTAATAAGTCTGTAACAAATTACAAATGTTGATACAGCATAGTGATTCACTCTTTGGGCACTATACGAAGGTGCAGGGGTTCAAAACGCAGCGTTTTGACGGTATATTACCGTAGCTAATAGCATTCTATTTTTCGCAACGGTCTATTGACGGTATGGATGATTTTTCCACATAGACCGCCGATAAAAGTATTAGTGGGGGAATCAATTACGGAGGATTAACTAAGATAGAATTTGTTTAGTTATTGACTTGGATAAGAGCGGGCGGATAAAGAAATAATTCGAGAGTTACTCGTTTTTTTATTTATTATTTTAATATTTTGATATCAGATGTTTAGGTAAGTTTGCGCACATGTTCACTAATTCTGGGGCTCTGGGGGTAAAGACTGGATATAACATCCAGTGGTCCCAAGAATTTGCTGGCAAGAAGAATTGAACCTGAGATTGAGAGTTCCTTGTTGACCCTTCTAATGACCGGGGGGGGGGGGGGGGGGGGGGGGGGGGGTTAGATGTCAGATGTCCTAGCTTGTTTGCTGGCAATAGCAGACGCTGGATTCATCATGCGGGGGAATCGAATTAAATGTATTCATAAATAAACAACAAAATATCTTCATACTGACATAATAATTTTGAGGGGACCTTCTTTCATAATTTGTACAAACAAAACCTAAATATAGGACCAATAATGAGATAATTAAGAGATGTGTGGGGACCCAGGCTTCTGCACGCACCCTCCTTTGTCCACTGGATAAGCACTCTGGGTGCAAATGAAGAATCAAGCACCGAATAAGAACCAAATAAGAGTGATATCCTGAGCAATATCCCAAGGATTTCATATCTCACCCATATCTCATGGGATTTCATATCCCATCCATTTATCTCCGACCAAACAAACGAGGCCTACAGTCCTTTATTTTCTTGGTCCGCTAAACAGGCCGTTATGTATTTGTGTTTTGAGTAATTGACGGGCCGGTCCAACACGTGGACCCAATTTACGTCCAAGTACAACTTATTCTAAGAAAGCACGGCTAAGGTTTTTTCCTAATTTTCTACCCAAAATGACCCTTGCACTATTACAAAATCAGAAAAGAAGCAACGCTGCTTCAGATGAACGCTACTCTCTCTCTCTCTCTCCCCTCCGCTCTAGACCAACGCTGTTTCACATCAACGCTGCCTCTCTCTCTCTCCTCCGCTCTCTCCATTGCTAAGCATGAAATCAAAACTCTGATCCGAAATTTGGTCCCAAAACTCCCTTAACTGCCCTTTGTTGATTGAATCTCCAACTATGTTCCTCCGCCGTGAAAGTGCATCAAACAGTTCTCCGGCGAACTCCTTGGACTCCTTGTTCATCCCTGCCATTTCAACGCTGTTTCACTTTGATTAAAGGTTCAACAGAACTTCGAAGTTCATATTGCGTTTGCTGCTTCTTTCTTGTTTGATTTCCACTTTGATTGAATGTTGGGTTTTATCCTATTTTTTTACAAATTTGCAGTTTTTTTACAAATTCGCAATTTTGTTTTTACAAATTCGCAGTGAACTTTTGTTGACCGAATCGAAGTTTAGATCGGGTTATACGTCAACAATTTAATTTTTTATATGGATTCCTCTCTATTATTTACAAATTCGCAGTTTATTACAAATTCGCAGTGTTTTTTTACAAATTCGCAGTGTTTTTTTACAAATTCGCAGCGAACTTTTGTCGGCTGAAATCAAAGTTTAGATCGGGTTATACGTTAACAATTAAATTTTTATATGGATTCCTCTTTTTATTTACAAATTCGCAGTTTTATTAGGAAGTAAAAAACTGCGAATTTTAGTTGCGAATTTCTCCAAATTTCTCAGATCATCACTGCGATTCTTCGAACAAGGTATACATATGCAAATTGGGAATCATACCACTACGAATTTTCAAAATTAAGCCAAAGGAATCATTAAAAATGGATTTTTAAAAAATTCGCAGGGTGCGAATTTTGTGAAGCTTTTCAATCTTCTGAAATTCTAAAAATTGATTAAACCAAACCCCTCAATCAGATTCAGGGTCTGAAGTTGATCATTTTGCATTTCTCGATTGACGATCTGTTGATTGGGATTTATTTTACTTGTTCTCTGTATTTTTGCCGAAAACTGGTGGTCGGCCAGGTAGGGTGGTGGTCGCCGGAGATTGGCGAGGGTCGGAGAAGGGAGTGGCGAGGTGCTGGTGTTCCGGGTTAGGGAGGAGAGAGAGAGAGAGAGAGAGAGAGAGAGTGGTGCGGTGCGGTGATGGTATATTTAACTAGTGTTCAAGTCAAGGACAAGACGGTAAAATAACCTACCCATCTAGACCTACACGTAATTAAAACAGACGCCTCACCTTAACGGGAATTACACCTCACTTTTTTGTACTAGACAGTAATTTTCTGTTGTGTTTTTCGCTAGAGTTGGAGTAGATGCAATTGGACCACAGAATTGGGATCACCGGGCTTGAGGACCATTTCAGTGGGCTAAGAGCCTCAGGACTTATATATGGGCTCCGACGAGATGTAGAAATTACTGCGACTTTCCTTTCTAGCTGAGAAATTAATGGGTTATCGCCTTGACCAGCCCAAGAGTTGTGTAGCTGCAGTTTTGTAACTTGACGGATGAAGTTGAATTGAACAATCCTGCTAGGATCCATTCATTTGTCAAGAAATAACGTTCTTAAGGAAATATCATTGAAGTGAAGTAAAAGAAAACAAAAAGTATTTTCTACTTAGGGCTGGCCGTTTCACTTGCCCACTTATGTCCCCTCGTTTTTTTCCCACTTTGTTTGTTTCAACTTCAATCAAAATTCGTATTTGTCATGCTGGTAGTTTAAGAGTGTTGAAAGTTAGTACGAAACGTGTTATTGCTCCTCTTTTTGTGTATTGTTAGGCTATAAACCAAACAGTTAGAATTTCCATTTGTAACAAGAATCGAACTCTAACCTTCTCATTTGATACATAAATTATTCAGATGTAATAATAAGAAAAGTGTCAATAATATCCAGACTAATAGAACAAGTACCAATCACTCTTCTTCTTCTTCTTCTACTTTTTTTTTTTCCCTTTTTCTGAAATAAGGTTTAATGAATTAGATAATTAAATTAGGACTCGATTAGAGGTGCCCATGTTTCTTCATCAACTCAAACCGAAAACTTCACTCTATAAAATGATACTACACCATTGCAAAGCCAACTGCTAAAGATTTTTATCTTTATTTGGATAAAATAAGAGGGTGTTTGGGAGCCTTATGTTTTTTTTTTAATTTTTCTTTTTACATTTTTGGCTCTTTAGATTATGGCTAGAATTTATAATGAATTTATGCAAAATGTATTTTACAACCGAGTATTATTTGGAAGATATGTGCAGAATACATTCTGTAAGTCTTTTTATTAACTAAAATGGGAAAAATGAAAAATGAAAAGTCACAAAACTCCTTTCCCTCTACTTCTGACTTCTCTTCTCTAAACCAAAAAAACTAATTAAAAACTCATTTTTGAGGTGTTAGAATAGTATAGAATATTCTAGATTGATTGCAATAAGGGATTGATTATGATTTGATTATGAGTGACTTTCTATAGTTAGGATCCCACCTCTAATATAAATTCTTGGGCTCATGAGACATAAAGAATCAAATGCAATATATATTTTCTTCCAAATTTTTTCACAAGAGGACTGTGTTCTGGCTGTGGTATGTCAAACATCTAAAAGTAGAAAATATAAAAATCAAAATATAAAAATAGGTAACTAACCACCCCAAAGTTTTCAGAGCATTGATTTCATTCAATGTCTACACTATATCAATTATGGAGTATTATGTAGTATGATGAAGGGACAAATTCTTTAATTCCTCACACTTCAAGATTTTTATCTTCCTATTGAATGAAAACAAATTCCAAGAAAATCATCAAAGTCTGCTGCTACCTCAATTATTATAGTATTATGAAACACATTTCAGAGCCCTTGACAGGGATAGAATATCTAATGATCCATGTCAGAACAGTAAAGAGATGAAAGAATTTATATATATCATGCAACGATGCTATGGTTACACCATACTTGCACACCACATGAACACTAATGTGATGTGGCGGATGAGAAAAAACCCATCATTTAGGTGGGCCACATATTGAGCTTCTTCTTATATGCCACATAACCTTGGTGTGTGTGTGGTGTGCAAGTGTGATGTACCCATATCATTTTCCGATTGCAAATGCTGCATGTACATGGTCTAGGATATGCATACGTATATAGACGGGTCCATTTATGTGTGAAAATTAATATTCCCCTTCATGCTTGAATTTTTCTTCATATAAAAGAATTTACAGTATTACAAATAATGCATTCGCTAAAGGAATTAAAAAGGATTGGAGTACTTATAAAAAGAAGGGAGTGAAAAACATAAGCAATTGCTGTATGAAACAGTATCAAGCTGTGAAACCTGATTCGGTCTAATTTGCACTTCGCTAACTATGTGGAGTTCGACCCGGTTATAAATATTAGTTAAACACAGTCCAGGTAACTAGTAGTTCTTTCTTCATTCGATAAATCGTAGAAAGTAGAGTGAGACGCGTAGTACTCAACTACATATTTGGAGAATCACGTCAAAATCTCTCCGTCTCACGTTCTTTGTTTGTTCTCTTGATTGTTCTTCGCGCGTTATGTATTTGTTTGTTAGGCCGATTTTGTAACAATATGTACAATGGAACTAAGTTTCATAAATTTGCTCCAACTTTAATCAAGTATCCCGCTAGTGAACAATGAAATTGAATAAGTTGAGGTGCGTAAAGATGCCATAAATTATCGAAGAAAAAAATGGTACTTGATTGAAAAGTAACTTCGCTTGACTTGGGGTCCCAACAAAATTTGGAATGTTAAAGGCACAACATTTTATTGTGGCAAAAGGAAGCCACACCGTTTATTTGCACCATTTTTTTTTTTTGTCTAAGATGTTAGTATGTTAGTCTTTGTTAGATTTCAACGAGGACCAACCTCCGATCCATAAAAATCGTCCCTAGACCTCACGCTCCAAAACTGCAGCATTGAAACAGGTCATTATTTGACAAGTAATTATTAGCATACATTGATAATATTATCATACCTTGATATGTGCACCATATAATGAAATCCATGATGAAACATAGCTCCACTAAGCACACTATCCCAACTTGTAGTAACGTCATCTGATGAGCTGCGCGACAGAATTTCTCAAATAGATGCCCGTCATGCTTTTACTATTGATGACAATTTTCAAGAGGCACACATCTTGAAGGAGAATCCAAGGAATTAAATACTAGTATAATTTTATAGAGCTAACATGAAAAATTCTCCCACCTCTTCATACACAATCATATTCAATATTGGAAACAAAAAAAAAAGAAGTATTGCCATCTTTTAAGTGTTTGCTTTAATACTTCAATTAAAATAACAAGATAACAAACCCAAGGTCGTAGTTGATTTCTCGAAAAAGTCATCTAAGTTGCCATTGAAGCCCAAACCAGAAAAATTGAGGAGGCATGATGGTTTAACATCATTGGAGACAAACTATTTTACCAATTACCCAAAAAGAGAATACTATTTTACCAAGGGAATGAAAGCAGATGTCAGACGCGATAAAGAAGGATACTCAAGTTTGGGGATGTATTTTTAGGTGCCTCTTTGCTTTCTTAGGTGTTGTTTTTTTTTTGTTATCTGGGCATTTCGGTTGTCTCCTTGTCAACTGGAATTTGGGGTGTTTCTTTTGCGCTGTGATACTTTTCATGAATCTCATTTTTGCATCTGTTTATTATCAATAAAATTTCTTTTTCACCCTTCAAAAAAAAAAAAAACTCTTGGAACCCGGCTATCATCATATGCTCTAAGGGTTCTGGAAAGTATTTGGTCGAATACTTGACACTGGAAAAGAGATGTAGAAATGGAACTCCTCAAGGAAGCTTTCTGATCCTTTTGAACCCTGAATTTGAAGAGGTTAAAGCTAGGTATAATAATGCATGGTGGGTTGGCAGTTTTTCTAAAGTAATTTAGAATAAGGGTTCAAAGTATGCTGTCTATACCAGAGGTACAAATGAGATATTGGAATTCCAACAAATACAACTACCCAAAGCTGCCCATTAATTTCCTTACAAATTCAATTTACAACTCTTTCTTTTACAAAGTATTTTAGAGAGAGAAAGAGATAATAGAAAGAAAGAGAGTTAACGAGGAGAGAGAAAGAGAAGGCAGAAGGAAAGCTGCGGCCAAAAGAGAGAGGGTGAAAGAAGGTGGTGGTGGTACCAAAAAGCGTTGGAAGAGGAGGCGGGTTTCTACTTTCTAGTATTTATTTGGACAAGATTTTGGAAGAGGGAGAAACATTTAAACAAGAGTGTGGAAGGAAAGTACTTATATTACACTTAGACTCAAACTTTTGACCTGATACAAAAATGTATTTCTTTTACAAAGCATTTTAGAGAGAGAAGGAGATAATAGAAAGAAAGAGAGTTAACGAGGAGAGAGAAAGAGAAGGCAGAAGGAAAGCTGCGGCCAAAAGGGAGAGGGTGAAAGAAGGTGGTGGTGGTACCAAAAAGTGTTGGAAGAAGAGGGGGGTTTCTAGTATTTATTTGGACAAGATTTTGGAAGAGGGAGAAACACTTAAACAAGAGTGTGGGAGGAAAGTACTTATATTACACTTAGACTCAAACTTTTGACCTGATACAAAAATGCTAGAACTCACCCCTATTAACAGTACTATTGCTCCAAGGAAAATTCTAGACCTAAATATATTTGTCTTAAAATATGATATTTTTGGTAGATTATAGATTTATGCATGTGATTTTTTCATACAGAAATCTCTAGATATTTCATGAGCATATTCTATATCTCTTCTAAATGTTAGATATTCTAGAACTTTTAGAACTAGATTTTTGTATCTCCTCCAATAATATCTTCAACTTTGGGCTTCTTTATTGGGCTTGTCTTGGGCTTCATTTTGTTTAGGCCGAAATACCAAATCAAGTTTATGCTTCAACAAAAGAGAGAGAGAGAGAGAAAGAGAGAGAGAGAGAGAGAGAGAGAGCATGGGCTGTTGCACCATGTTTACTACTCACTGTTAGGGCATCTCCAATCGTGGAGTTAAAAAGCGTGAGAAAGTAATAAGTGTTTTCCCTTCATGAGGTTGCAGATTCGAATCCCATGGAGGCCGAATATTGCAATTCTTGGGGCCATTGGAGGATTATGTAACGCTCCATGTAGATCACTAGCTTAATACCTTGATTTGATTCACAAGCCACACCACATGACCCAAAATGCTTAAGCCCAAGTTACTAGTAGTAGCCCACATGGTTTGTTACATACCTAAGACTACTCATGTAAATAACTAATGTGAGACTAAACACCATCTACCCCCAAACCTGGGTATTACAATCTTTTCCCCTTAGAGATGTAACGTCCTTGTTGCATAATCCTAGCAACCTCCCCTGGTGTCCGTGGTGGCAGAGTTCATCCTACCCACCACTTGGATCAGGACGGGGCTCTAATACCATTTGAAACACCTCATGTAGACTACTAGCCCAGTACCTTGATTTGATCCACTAGACACACCACATGGCCTAAAATGATTAAGTCCAAGGTACTAGTAGTAGGTCACATAGTTTGTTATATAACCATACCACTCATGTAAACAACCAATGTGGGACTAAACACCATCTACCTCCAAACCAGGGGTATTACAATCTTCCCCCCTTAGATATGCAACGTTCTCGTTGCATAGTCCCAGCAACCTCCCTTGATGTTCATGGTGGCAGAGCGCATCCTACCCACCACTTGGACCGGGGGGGGGGGGGGGGGGGGGGGGGGGGGGGGGCTCTGATACCATTTGTAACGTTCCATCCCATGTAGACTACTAGCCCAGTACCTTGATTTGATTCACAAGCCACACCATATGGCCCAAAATGCTTAATTAAGCCCAAGGTACTAGTAGTAACCCACATGGTTTGTTATATACCCAAGACCACTCATGTAAACAACCAATGTGGGACTAAACACCATCTACTCCCAAACCTGGGATATTACAATCTTCCCCCCTTAGGGATGCAACGTCCTCGTTGCACGGTCCCAACAACCTCCCCTGATGTCCATGGTGGCAGAGCGCATCCTACCCACCACCTGGATCAGGGTGGGGCTCTGATGCCATTTATAATGCTCCATGTAGACCACTAGCCCAGAACCTTGATTTGATTCACATGTCACACCACATGGCCGACATGGTTTGTTGTATATCCAATACCACTCATGTATACAACCAATGTGAGAGTAAATACCATCTACCCCCAAACCAGGGTATTATAGATTAATTGGTTGTTAACTTCAGGCTCCTAGAATTAGTCTAGCCATGCTCAAATTGACCTATATTCGGTTATCAGAAAGAAAAAAAAAAAGGCAGGATAACAAATGTGCAGGTCATTTAAGAAGGAAATTCCGGAACACTCGATGTAAGGCAGAGGAGGCTCTTGAAACTATGAAATTAATTTATTCGTCATAATCACATATGGAGTCTAGTGCTTCACTTCTGTTCATAGTCCTCTCTCGTTCAAGAGTCTTGGCATTTTTAAGAACATCTCCAATGGTTATGTGTATTTTGTCAGAGCTAAATCTTCACTAGCTTGTATTTTTCACCAACAATTTATTTTCAACTTCATCATTTTTAATTTGGTTGATATGACAAGTTTAGCCATATATGACACATGAGACGATTTTGGCACATTTTGACAAACTCGCATGCCCAACCAATCGAGCAAGTTTCCCAAACCACTCTTGCCAAATTTTGGCAATGCTAGACTCTTACCTCATCAGCATTGGAGATGCTCTAGTGTAACAAGATGCCATTGCCCATTAATTGGTAGCCACATTAATGATCTATTTGGTCACTTTGGGGTCCTCATGTGTACCCTTTCAAGATTGAGAAATCTAGCAGAATCCTTAAGAGGGATGAGAGTACTCCATATGACTTGGTTCCCCTTTGTCTTTGTTTCTGACTTGACAATTTTACCGTTTTTACCCTGAGATTACAGTCTTTCCACTTTGGGTGGAAATCCCATTGTTTTCACACCATCCATTGTGGGTTTCACCTTAATAGATTTCAGTAATCTATACCGTTTAACTTGTAAGTCCGTAGAGTAATATATGTATGCAAAAAATCAGCTTCATCAGATATTGAAAGATATATGAAAACAAAATTGTGGTTTATAAAATAGACGGTCATGGACACTTTTAACTTTTAAGTTATTGACAGAGAATTAGACCGTTTCATTATATGAATCAAAATTCAACTTTTTATTTGCCTATTGATATCCGACCAAGATGATTTTTTATTATTATGTAAATATACTGTTTTGCAAGCCTATGAGATGAACTATTCAAATTACTAAAAAAAAAAAGGTAGGATTAATGCCAAAATTGCTTTCGATTGTGTCAAAACTCAAGTGCATGAAATGCTTGTACTTATGTCTAAAGTACAAACTCTTTATGCGTTGGAATTTTGGCACAATCAAAAACAGTTTTGGCATTATTACTAAAACACACAGACACACGATGATGGTGGAAACTATGAGTTTTTCACTTAGAATTTACTCTGTACTATGAGTTTTTCACTTGGAATTTGCTCTCTTTAACCCCATGCCATCAAAACTCAAAACCTCAAGTGTTCTCATAGTCACCTTCACTCCTTAATTTGCAATTGGTGGGCAGGGATCGTGTCGGTGGTGGACACCGTCTCATCCTCTTTAGCAGCAATCGTTGACTTTCAATGAATGAGAGAGACAATTTATTCATTATAAAACAATTAATAAACAGAATCGATTTTTTTTTTTTGTCAAAAGTTGAGAGATAGTATTCATCAAAGATTTCCATGGGGAAAGATTGGGAGTCCACAGATCGGACACTCCAATGACAACAGGTCACAGAAATACAACGTGAAAGCATATGACCAAACCAACGGAACACACCGGACAAAATCCGGACAAAAACCGGCCTAAAGCCGGACAAAACACAAAAGAAACGAGAAAAAAGATACACTCCCCTTCGTCGCTGAGCAGCCCATCTCTAGCCAAACCTCCAACCGGTCACGCGCCTCTACCGGAGGCCTAAGAAGCCGCCGGAACCCGTAAGGTTGCAAAGGAGGAGCAGACGAATTGTAACGCCCAACAGGGCTGCGGAACGCCAAGTTCCAACGATTGGCGAACGGAAGGCGGATATGGTGCAGAAGGGGAAGGGGAAACCAGATCTGGAAAGGGGATTAGTCCCTCCCCTCCCGCCGCCCAAAGGGTGTGCAACCCATGGAGGGGGAGGGGAAGGAGGGGCGGCTAGGGTTAGAGTTTTTTAGAGAGAGAGAGAGATCAGACAGAATCGATTTTAAAACTCCGTTTTTTAGCATCCACATTCCCATTTTTTGATAAATGGGTATCTCAAACTGTAATATGGTTATCTCAAACTCAATTCTTATTTTGATAAATAAGTGATATTTTTGTTAAGAAGCCGGGATATCAACAATAAAGAAGGGCATTACACAGTCGGGTCCAAATCTCACATGAGGGAATGAAACGGGTATTTTTTTGCCATATAATGAGCAACCCAATTACCAGTACGGCACACAAACTTATACTCAATTCTACAAAACAACATATTCTCCTTCCTAACATCTTCCATAATGACTTCTAACATCTTGGTACAGTCTACACATCGAGTAAACTGAATATCAGACCCGGTAATTCAAATACATAATCATTCAAGAAATAATGGTAGACATTCACTCATGATCAACCACCCTGGCTTCTCCAATGTTTGGAAGTGCTTATGGTATCTGAACCAACTATATTTAACTGTTTGATGATGATGAGAAAATAAGAGTTGATTTTCGGTATCTGAACCAACTATATTAACTGTTTGATGATGAGAGAAAATAAGAGTTGATTTTCCTGTGCGTGTGTTTTCTTGACAACGTACGAATCTTACAGAAAAACTAATTAAATTCTTTCGTTCTGGTAGCATCTATTTTGCTGGAAAGTATTTTCTAGTAGGAAAGTTGAAGTTGTGGATCCTATAATTTTCTTGGTAATGGAACACACAAAAAGTTACAGGAAAACTAATTTTCCCATCATTTCTCATCCTTTGTGGACGTTTGTTATTTTCCTCCCATTTTTTCTTTTCAAACCGAACGTAAAAGAAAATTCCCTTCCAATTATTCATTGACATTTTTGCCCCGCAAAATCAAAGGACAAAAGTAACTATTAGTTTTCTACAATTTCTCTTACTTTTAGGTTCTTTATCCAAATTTTTTTCCTGAGTTCTAAACACACCTTAAGAAAGCACTGTAGGTGTTGATTAACTCCAATCCTAATCTCAAGATATTTCCAAAACCTTGAGCACTAGCATAGAGCAAGAATAGTTATTCAACGCTCCCACACTATCAAATAATCTACACATGATACTCTCCAGAAATTACATAGCAACAAATTTTTCAAGCAGCATATCACGAGACACTTTTATTGGTTTGTGAGAGACAATAGGTAATCTAGCTATCTCGAATGCGATGTTATTTGTTACTCGATCGGGAGCTACTGAATCTGACTAATCAAGAAAAGAACACGTGGAAATGACATTATTGTGTGTTGATTAACTCCAATAAATCCTAAAGTTTATGTCAATTCCAAAACCATGCTCCCCCTCTTTTAATGGTGAATGCAAGAAAGAGATGAATGTACTTTAAGTGTTAATAAAGAAAGGGAAAGGACAAAACGTCATTGCTGAGTTTGAGAGATCAATAAATTTCCAATCAGAACCACTATTCAAGAATTTGTGAGGAATCCAATGGACTTATTTTTTTTTTTATTAATAAGTGCGGAAAGAATTTGCCCGAATAAGCCACTTGACTTATTTTTTTGTTTTAATTTATTTTTTTAGATTGAGTTAGTTTTGCATTAGTTTTTTTGTGTATTAATAGCTTTGTTTTGACAAGAGAAATCGGCACAATAAAAAAATTACGATTGAAACTCAATTTTTTTAATAAAGACAAAAATAAGCACAAAAAAAAAAGAAGTTTTTTGGCATATTTTTTTTTGTAAATTTGATTTTGGATTTGGATCATAATTGTTTACTTTTCTTATATCTCTCGTTAAGACGAACTAATAATACATAAAAACTTGAAGCAAAACAAACGATTACGAAAAAAATCAAGTAATTTTTTAATTTTATTTTATTAGGTCGAACTTGTCCTGGTTCCACTTTAAAAGAATCACAAGGATTTGACAGGATCCAGTAAGACTGTATATAAAACGGTTTATGAAAACTAAACCAACCGATGGTTTAGTTTTCATAGACTGTTTCATATATAGCTTCCTGTATCCAAACATTTTCCGAATCACAAAGATGACAAGGACAAGACAATAAGACAAACCCATTATCCAGTGGAGAGTACATGCAAATTCAACCAAGAAATGAGTACACACATTATGTAAAAGTGTTCCAAACACCTTTTTATTTGTTTGTTTATCACTACGTTCGAAACACAAGTTCAACCATTCGATTTTATGTCAGCAAATTCACTGTTTTTTTTTTACTTCGGAAATTCTTTAATTCACTGTTCCTCTGTATTTAGAGGTGATCAAAATCAATGTTCTCTCTCCTTCAATCCCGCAAAGTTAGTCTATTATAAAACGACGTGATTTTTTTTTAAATAAAAATTGTTGTTAGTTATTTAATTTAGTGCCAAGAAATGTAAGAAATTGTACCCGTACGAAAGTACTTTTATTTTTATCTAAAAATTGAACCTTTTTTTGGTATAGTAAAAAAGTACAAGTTTTCTAAGGTTAATTACGTATAATACCGAAAAGATACATTTTTTCATATGACTTTTTTAATCAGCAAATAAAATTATATTGAAAATCGATAAAGATACATCTCGAGAGAAGGAGAAAGTTACATTTGTGATGTAGGACAAGATTAAGAAGTTTTTACAGTTTTGTTTTAGAATGAGATTTTCTCTAGGAATACTTTTCATATAGGCTCAGTTTGGATGGCAGCAATCTTGAGGGAGAATGGGAATGTGATGTTTTCTTTTCATGATTCCAATGTTTGGAACAAACAGCAATAGGAATGTGATTCCATGGTTTTCTGATTCCGACGTTTGGAACAGTCAGGAACAGAAATATGATTACATTCACCCAGGAATCACATTCCCAAACTGAGTGGGAATTTGATTCATCCCTTACCCCATGGGAATCTCAGATTCCTGGTTCATTCAATAAGAAAAGGAAATGTTGATTTCAAAAAAATTCCAAAATAATTGTTTCATACGTAAGATTACTCAATTAATCCAAACACCATAATGAAATTACTCCAGGAATCAAATTCCTAGGAATTTGATTCCCAGTAATTACATTCCTATTCCTACCCAAGGAAATTCTAGGAATTTAATTCTCGACAATTACATTTCTATTCCTACTCAAGATTTTGGTCATCCAAACACAGCCCTAGTTAGAATTATTATCTTTCCTTATTCGGTTTGATTTTGATTTTTAATTTTATTAGGATTCTTGGTCTACAAGAATTAGTTTTTTATTTAGGAATTTTCTTTTCCCTTTAAGGCCGCTTGTTTTGGCATGATTTTATTATTTTTTACAATTCTTTTTTTAGGGATTTTATTTCCTTTCCTTTTAGGGTTTTGTTAGTCTTTTATTTCATTTCCTTTCTTGATTAGCTAGAGATTACTTTATTTGATTCTACCTAAAATAGGACTTCTCTACTTGTAAATAGGGTTGTAAGCCTAAGGACTAAAAAGCTTTCAATAAATCATCAATAAAATTATAGAGTTTTATCTATTTTCCTTGTGCGCAAGGTGTTTATCATCTCTCTTGTGGATTTAAGAGTTTGACTGTTAGAACGATATCTAACCAATTCGTCTACTAGAACAATATCTAGTCTTCTTTTTCCATAATGCTGCGTCAAAGTGGTATCAGAGCAAGGTCCTCCTTTGTCTTAATGTCTACCGACGAAGTGAATGGAGCAAACCCTAACAATGGTGATTGAGGAATTGATGCCTTATGGCGTGCATCGAGATGCAACAACAACAGTGCGATGATGGTTCAAAGTTTGATGAGCTTAATAGAATGAATCACGTCTTTTCAAAATCTCAGGTACAACCAATAATTCCTAATTTTTTTGGGTTTTGTCATCCTGAAGATTTTATTTATTGGTTTAAAAAAGTTGACAAATTCCTTGAGTATATGGAAATCTTGAAGAGATGGAAATCCGATATGTAGCACGTAAACTACAAGGCCGTGTTTCTACGTGGTGGGAACAGTTGTAATCCTATCGAAGACGACAATACAAACAGCCTATCAGAACGTGGCATAAAATGAGACAGTTGATGGCTGCCAGATTTCTTCAATCAAGTTATGGAGAATTGTTGTATCAAGAATACCAGAGAAAACTGGAGGCAAAACAAATGTCCCAAGACAATTTTGATTCGGGGATATGTCAAGAGGTCTATCGAGTTTGAATCAATCGAGCTCAGAAAGTCAGTACTACAATAATGGTTAAAGATGACACACCAAAAATTGAAGCAATGATAGTTTTTGTAAAACTGTCATCGAAAATATGAGGGTAGAGTTTTGATATCAGTCTATCCTAAAAATTGTCATCTTTGCGATATAAGATAACAGTTTATAATAAAAGTGACATTATTATCTATTTCTTTAATGTCAGTTTTTGCTTAGAACTGACATTAAAACAAGGCGCTTCCAGAAGCCCATATGGATAACCTTTGAATGTCAGTTTTCCTTAAAAGTGACATTGAAACTAAGCCCTTTTAATGTCAGTTTTAATTAGAACCGACATTGAAGTTGATCATAAAAGATGACTGTCAAAAAATGCCATTAAACGTATAAGATGACAGTTTAAAACTGACATAAAAAGTACTTAGCTTAAAATTTTTAAAAAATATAGTATAAATATTTGTGTTGGTCTTTTGTCAACAGCAAACGTGCTAGCTCAGTTGGTAACATGCGCACGCTCGAGGAAGTCAAGGTCTTGAGTTCGAGTCCTGGGGCAAGCAATTATTAGCTAACCACACAAGTGCTACGTAGGCGCCACACAAGCGCCACGAGGGTGCCATGTGAACTCCACTGGGTGGTCATGCGAGGGCGGCCACACGAGAGCCACATGTTCGAACTAGAATTGCAATTTTTTTTTTTTTTAGAATTGAGGATAGATTAGGTGACAGTTTAAAACAGTCATCATTGATTGTAACGATGACAGGTTTACATTGTCATCTTGTTGCAAAGATGACAGGTTTAAACCATCATCTTATATGTTTTAATGACCTTTTTTTACTGTCATAACAAATCTAAATTTTTAATGTCACCTCCAAAGATGACAGTTTTAAAACTGTCATCTTTTGTGATTCATGACACCTTTTAACTGTCATGGTTTAAGGTTTTTGTAGTAGTGAGTCAACAAATTATTCATGGTCCTTCAACTTCAAGTTCACCACTTCTTTATTGCTATAGTGGACATGAATTAGAAAAAGATTAAGGAGATTGGGTTGAACTTGAGATGGTAAAGTTTGTTAAGTCCTGCATAAAAGGACGTATTGAAGTCGAACTGCAGTGCACTCAAGATGGAGTTGATGATAACAAAATTGAGATTGATGTTGGCGATCAAGTTGCTGAGGACCAAAACAATTATTAATTGGAGGTGATTGATGCTATCATGAGTGTTGAGGCGGAGAGACGAGCCAACAATCAATTAGAAGCTTATGTGCAGATATGGCATTCACACCATGATTGTACTCTCAACAATCTCAACAACACTGATGTTGCTTTTGTCGACTTTCTTGGTGTGGAGCAATTTGATTGGACTAGCAATATTCGTCTAGTAAATTTTGTAAACAAGTTGAAGCATGAAGAGACGAGATCATCACCTAAACTTTACTACAAATTCAAAGAGGAGCAAGAAGTATCCACATTTTTTCGGGTTTTATCTTGTTCGTACTTGACTTTCTAAATATTGGAAGATGATGCTGCTATATTTTGGAGGTGAAGTCGGGTGGAGTTCGTTATTGAAATTCATGTTAGAGGAAGTTAACCTGAAGCACAAAATAGATGTAGACAAGCGCAGGCGTGCGAAGATATCTCAAGCAATGGAAACTCAAGGACGAGTTTTTTTTAAGAGAGAGGGAACTGATGTAGGACAAGATTAAGAAGTTTTTATAGTTTGTTTTAGAATGAGATTTTGTCTAGGAATACTTTTCATATAGGTTAGAATTAATATATTTCCTTATTCAGTTTGATTTTGATTTTTAATTTTATTTGGTCTACAAGAAATAGTAATTTATTTAGGATTTTTCTTTTCCCTTTAAGGCCGGTTGTTTTGGTATGATTTTATCTTTTAGGATTCTTTTTTAGGGATTTTATTTCCTTCCTTTTTAGGGTTTTGTTAGTCTTTTATTTTATTTTCTTTCTTCATAATTTATTGATTAGCAAGAGATTACTTTATTTGATTCCTACCTAAAATAGGACTTCTCTAGCTATAAATGGGGTTGTAATTAAGCCTAAGGGCTAAAAAACATTCAATCAATCATTAATAAAATTCTGGAGTTTTCTCTATTTTCCTTGTGCGTAAGGTTTTTATCACTTCTCTTTTGGATTCAAGAGTTCGTCCATTAGAACGATATCTATTCAATTCGTCCACTAGAACGATATATAGTCTTCTTCCACTACAACGTTGTGTCAAATTGATTGCAACAACCCCCCAAATAGAAGAAAACGAAAAGACATCCAATAGAGAATTGGATGACAAAAGATGAAAAACCAAGTCACAACTCCCGTTACAAGATTCATATTTTCAGGGAAATGGCTACAATACATAACCCTTTGTTTGGGTGTACCATTCGCACCTTGTGTATGGTCCAGATTGTGCCACCTCATCGGCAATCGTAACATTTTTTAGTTTTTCGTAACTTTTTAGCAATATGATTCATAACATTTTCTATGATTCGTAACATTTTGGTGTGTTTCGTAACTTTTATAAAAAAAAAATTGTAACTTTTATAAAAAAAAATCATAACTTTTAAATTCGTAACTTTTATAGAGGTGTGTATGACACCCAAATAAAGGGCTTGAATTGTAGCACTTTCCTATTTTCAGACATGAATAGCATCCGAATTAGGTTTGAACTCCTCCACTGGAGACACCTTTAAGACTGAATTTCCCTTTAATCAACATAGCTATTCTGGTTTTGATGAAAACCCAGACACTAATTGAAACAAGAAGGCACATCAACTGGGCAAACCCATGCAGCATTGCTTCCATTCGTGACTAGACCATCATAGATGACCAGATACACCAAACCTGCAATGAAGGAAAACATGATTTGACGTACTCCACTGCCTAGGAACAAATTGAACACAAAGTCATGACCACCTTCTGCGTTGCAAATGACACCGCACCTTAGGGGTCCTTTGGCAAAATAATTCATAACCCGGATTATTGGATTATTCATTTTGTCTTTATCCAAAAAAAATTTGCATCTGTTAGTTTTGCGTTAAGATTTTGTGGTTTCTGGATTTATCTCGACGAGACAAATCTAACAAGTATAAAATTATGGTCAAAACTCAATTTTTTTTTGAATAAAGCCAAAATTAATCCAATAATCCAAGTATTTTCGACTTTATTCAAAAAAATATTTGGTTTAACCACAAATTTATACTTGTTAAATTCGTCACGTCGAGATAAATCCAGAAACCACAAAATCTTGACGCAAAACTAACAAATGCAAAAAAAATTTGAATAAGGACAAAATGAAAAAACCAAAAAACCGGATTAAGTTTTTAGTACTCCTTGTCCTTACAAAGACCTGACCTGACCTGACCTGTCTGATCATGCTGCAACAGCATCTTTGAATCCCTTGCCAATTATTTTGATACTTCAATCATCCATCAACCATCAACGTATATACTTAATACCAAAAGATTACACAATTTCATCAATTAATCACTTATCAACATGTTTAAAACCCAAAATAATAAAATCATTTTGAAGCATAACACTGTTTTTGCAATACAAATAAAAACAATTTTTTGTATGATCCGGGGGGTGATACGTACTACCCCGCCCCCTTATTAGCTTCGTCTCTGACCGTCAACACTTGCACGCATAGTTACAAGGTGTGTGGATCCCACACAAAATTGCACCATCGGTGTCTATAGAGCACACATATCTTATGAGTGTGTGTACATTTACAGCCCATTTGGATGGTGTATTAGTTTTGGAGGGATTAAATAGTAAGGGGGGATAAAATAGTCAGGGGGATTAAATAAGAATGGTGGACTCACAGTTAAGAAAGATGGATTAAATAGTCAATGGTTTGGATGAGGGATAAAAAAAAAATGGGATATGGAGGGTGGACGATGTAAAATCATGTCAAAAGACTTTCTTGCCCTTGGTAATGCATATATTAAATCATGTATTTATATAGTTATATAAATACCAAAATTAATTGATTTTATACTATTCAGTATTTAATTTATAATAATTAATTGTAATATTTTTATTTAAATTTTTTTTTGTTTGTTTATTTATTTTATATACTATTCAACAAGCCAACAATGTAAAATTCTGAAGTATAAATTTTTTCAATTTTTTTTATATCAAATTAAAGATCTCTATAAATAGTTTAATTTGTGCAAACCAAAATAAAAAAATTATGTCCGGAAGTACTTTATTTTTTAATCCGAAGAAAATTGCACAGGGGTAGGGAGGTAAATTGGGGGGGCTAATCCCACCTGACTAAACATAAGCACCCCCCTCCCCTACTTATATTTAGTCATGGAGAAAGCTGACTAATTAGCCGACGGGCTAATTAGTCGGGAGTGAAAAATTGCTCCCAAACAAGAGATATGGGAGGGAAGAGGGATGAGGAGAAGAAGGATAATTTAGTCATGGGTGAAAACCCTCATCCAAACAAGTCCTTATGTGTATAATTGGTTGTGATTATAGCATTGTTACGTTCTAAAAGGATTCCTCTCTTTTGAAAACGAAAAAGAATTCGTACAATGAAAAAACAAAAAACAAACACTGTGTTCATTTCACATTTTCAAAAAAATTTCCAAAAAAATTCTTTCTTCATCTCTCATCTTTCCAATCATTAATTACATTTCTCTCTCTATTCATGTCTCTCTCTCCAATCATTATTTTCATTTCTCTCTCTATCTCTCTCCAATTATTACACCTCTCTAATTATTACTTTTTCCAAAAATCCATCCAAACACTATCTCAAAAATATTTCTCAAAATATTCTTCTCAAAATTCTCAACCAAACAAAGCCAAGCCTTTAAAAGAAGGAAAATTGCACTTTAGCCTTTGTAGTTTAGCCTTATGGAGATTTTGTCCCTAGCTTTGAGACTTGACCAGATTAATTGCCCCTCTATGACTTTTGCAATTTTGCGATATAGTACCTAAACAGATAAAAACAGAAAACCCCGAAACAAAACCTAAAGAATTAAACATGACCCGTGGAAACTAGGGATGGCCATGGGGAGGGTAGGGGTGGATACCACTACCTCCCTCCCCAATCCCCAAACCCATATCAATCTCCATCCCCTCCCCAATCTCCACCGGAGATATTTTTTTAACCTCCATCCCCGCCCTATGCGGGGAACGGGGATCCCCATCGGGAAATGGAGATCCAAAAGTTCACTCAAATTATTCAAAGGAATACCAAAGAAGTTGTATTAAAATCCAAAGTTAATGACAAAAGTGGTTCCCAAAGATAATTAAAACGTACCAATTCACTCAAAAGTGTTACTGTTGTTCTTGTTCTTGTTCTCTTTTTTTTTTAGTTGAAGTTTTTTTAGCCAACTAACACAAAAAAAGTTTTAGCCACCTTCTCCACCACTTCACCCTCTTCAGTCTCCACCAGAGCCTCTACCCCCAGCTACACCCAACGACCATCACCATCTACCTCTATCCATCAGAAAAACTAAATCCCTAAGCCAATAGTAAACGTGAATTTTCAAGAACCAAAAAACCCTCAATGATACTATAGCTAATGGTGATTCAAAAGAAAACTTTTAAACTTTTACTATGGATAGTATAGCTAATCGGCTATCACTAGGCAGAAAATTTAGCATTCGCAGTAAATACCATTGCAAATAGTTCCATGGCAAGTCGGTAAAATATACTGAAATCTCAACATACAGTTTCCACAGTTGCTCATTCGAAAAAAAACTAAAAACAACCAAAAGAGAGAACAAAAAATGCTGTTAAGTTTTGTTGGCTGACTATTCTAATCAGTTAAGGTTTCACAACTTTAAGGTGAAGCCTTAGTCTCTCTGAAGATCACATCATGATTGCTTCTTGTTAACAATAACAACTCCTAAATTTGGATCCCGTGCAGACAAAGGGAACGGTAGATGCAACAAAAACAATTATAATTATAAGTTCTAAGTTATACTTTAAAAGCTTATAAGTTATACTCCACTTATAGACTTATCCAAAAAAAAAAAAAAAAACAGAGATGAGGGGAGGGGCGGGGAGAGGGGAGGAGATCGGGGAGGGGACTGACTATACCATCTCCTATCCGATCCCTGAATTTTTTTAAAAAAAATTCTCATACCCTACCCGATCCCCAGAAAAAATCCTCGAATCCCCTATCCATTCGGAGAGGGGACGGGTTGGATCAGGGTGGGTCGGCCGAGATGGTCATCCCTAATGGAAACATGCAAACAGTATCATGTAAAACCTAAAGAAATAGTTAAAAGGCTACTATTATACCAAACTAAAACCAAAACAAAAAGAAAAAACAACAAGTGCCTGTTGGTGAATTTTTTTTAATCTGTTAGCAAGTCTAGTATTGTATTCTATTTTAATTGATAGTTTCGGTAGAGAAGATCAGGGATGAGTTTCCCCTCCATACCCGATCTCCCTAATTAAATTGTCATTTCGACCCCATATTGGCGTCGTACATACTATGGTCTGAACTGTTTTTAGTAGTAGCATATCTTGCATAGAAGAACATCTTTATGAAAATCAATTCGATTAAATATCGATAGACAGATGTAACAATTTGTATCTTTATGAAAATACACTTTGTTATGATGTCTATTAATGTCCAATAGAGTTGGTTTTTTACAATGTGTCATTTGTAGGGCTTTTGAAATAAACAATTCGAATCGTGTTGGTCCGGTCTCACTCCATGAAAAACTCTAAATCAATGTCTAAAAAAGGTTTCATATGTCTTAAATCCATCAAACCTAATTTTAAAAAGATATAACCAGGGGAATGGGTAATGGTTGTTATTAGTTTGCTAGCAAAAACAATTTATTTGGACCACTTAGGTAGGTTAGGGCTATATGAATCGCAATAATGCTAGGGACACACCACTTCACCATACCACTATTCATTACCAATCATGCAGTGTCACGCAGGCTGGTGTGGTTGGTGATGTGTCCCTAGCATTATTGTATCTATCGATTTGATTTCTTTTGGTTTACTTCAACTGAAATCAAAATTAATTTGGTCTTGATCCAATTCAGGCTTAAACTCAAAATTGAATTATTGCGCTTTAGAAGACAGGTCATTTTCTCACAAAACATCAACTAATTAAAATCTGACTTAAGTCAGCCACTAATCTTTTTTTTTTGGTGAGAGAGAAAATTCCCTTACTAAAGGATGTAGTCTACAGCATAAAGTAAAACTGAAAAGGACATAAACCATACAATAAAGATAGATAACAATCGAAACGAAGGAAAGATACAGCCTGCGAGATATAGTTTCGGAGGTCAAGCTGCCGGGAAACATAAAGCTTGATATCTACAATTAGCTATCACTGTAGCCCCACCATTGACGAATCCTCCAAACAGGAACTGACTGATCGATACAACCAAGTATCTGATCCAAACCAAAGTTTGAAGCACCTAAGGCGAGAGCTCTATAGCATGGGTAAGCAACTAGCTGGCTGAGGCCAACTACAGAGCCTTATAGAGAATTTGGCAGAAAAGATGCAATCATGGAGAATGGAATGTGCCGCGGAGAACCCAATGCACTGAGAAGAGTCTCCCTTATTTAAATCTTACCAAAAATATATGTTGAAGCACCCCTTTCCAAAACCACCCAAGCACCCGACCTTAGATCACTGTGTGAAACCCAAGAGCCAAGAAACCAAACCCAAGAAATGCAACTCTGTCCATCCTAGCAAGACATGCAAGTAATGAAAGCTCCAAACACCAATACAACCGTCATAAGCACCATAAGGACATGGAGCCATCACTAAGCTCCCTAGTAGGTCAAACAAGCATCAAAGCTCCCCAAGCATCATTCAAATGCCAGAAGCACCGATAGAACGATAACAAGAGGAGAAAACAACATAACAAGAAACAGCAAATAGAAGGGAAAAAAAAGGTCTATAGAGAAGCAGTCAACCTGAGTCAAACTAAGCAAGACCTCGACCACAACGTTAAATGATCAGATCAGATGAAGTGGGGAGGCTGATTCGATCGAGGAAGGAAAATGAGAGGAAAAATATTACTATGAAAGGACCTACAAAGATGCATATGCAAGCATCACCTCAATCACAATCGTGAAATGATTTGAATGAATAGAGACTGAAGGAAGGATAAAAAGTACTACAAAAGGGTATACAGAGATACTTATATGAGCATCTCCCCAACCACAATTGTGAAAAAATCAAACCAAGCAGTAGAGGAGAATCAGAAAGGAAGGATGAAAAGGGACTACCGCTTTCAGTGTTATCTCATAATCTAAAATTGAACGAACGAGAATGGCTACAATGCACACTCATTAAAGATATGTACCATATGTACCAATTGTATGGTTCATATAGTACCACCTCATTGGCAATCGTAACATTTTTCAATGTTTCGTAACTTTTAAGTAATGCGATTCTTAACATTTTTTATGATTCATAACATTTTGGCATGTCTCATAACTTTTATAAAAAAATCGTAACTTTTATTCATGGATTCATAACTTTTATAGGGGTGCATATGATACACACCCAAATAAAAAGTATGTATTGTAGAATTTTCCCGAACAAAATGTCACAAACAAACGAAAGAAATCATTTGTTTTTTGATTGGTTTGGTTTTGTCTGCTTTTGTTGACTATTAAGGGTGGGCCCACATAACTTGATGAATTAAAGTGCTTATTAGGTCCCACCGTTGTACCCAAGGAAGTATACTTTCATAAGCATTCGACAAAATTATCAATATTATTATACTAGGCTTTAGCTCCACCGTAGCTTTTCCAACATTCCGAATCTACAAAAACAGGTCCATTACTTTCCTTACCCGGATAAGGAAACAGTATAAACATGCACCCGGCCACTAGTAATAGAATAAGCTTCCATGCCCATGAGCCCACCCGAACGTCACGACCACAATTATCAGTAGGTTTGGACAACCTCAATTAATCAACAGTTGCCGCACCGGATTCGGGGTGCCTACAGATGCCACTGTGTGGGTTCAAAAATTTGCGTATGTAATTTTTTTTGTTCACTGGCACCACTATATATGCTACACACTTGAATTTTTATCGCAACTGTATTGGACCCCTGTTTTCCATTTTCATAACTGATATATGCACAAGCATTCATTGCCTTTTATTTGTTAGTTATCATTTGTGTCACAGGTAATAGCAAAAGCCCTTGTCTACTGAAGGAGTTCAAGCCTTGTTCCGGGAAGGCTATAGCTGAAATGCGATCTTGTATAATTTATTAATAGTTTCTCAATGTAAGGAGGCTATTGAAACATTTGATAAAGTTTTATATATGAATGGAATTTATAATTATGGTGTTGAGATACCTTTGCTTATTATTTGAGTTGTGATTCCATTATGTATTGTATCTTGTGATTATGACTAGTTGCACTATGCCACTATCGAATTATGTGCAACTAGTTGTAATTTTCATGCAAGGGGGAAAAAAGTGTGTAAGGTGTCGCTTTAAGTTGGTCTCTAGTAGCGTTTGGAAAAGATTTAGCTTGCGTTGCTAAAGAAACGCGTGGCAAAGTGTACGAAGTCTGTACCAGTGGTTAAAAACATTGCAAAAAAGAGTCTACACTAGCGTGTGGCAAGCGCCGGTAAAATAATTGTTATACCAGGCAGAAGCCCTTGCAAAAAAGCGCTGATATAGGGATATAGCAACTGGGATACTCCAACGGCTTACTCAAGTGCTGGTATAGACCTTGGAGGTTTGTAACAGCAGTTTGAGACACCTTTACCACTCGTTTTGGTAGTTGGGGAATCTCGACTTTTTTTGTAGTGGTAGGCCCCCACATGCACCTCATAGGATCGCACATGTCTCTTGGGCTGAGGATGACACATGCCACCTCCTCCTCTCAATAGCTTTGTCCTTGGCACCTCAGGCATGGGCGACTCCACCACAGAACCAGCTAGGCCGCTTGATTCAAAAATTGCACTGAAAAAGGATAAAATTTAGATATAGATTAAATTTTCATTAGTATTGTCAGCGCTGAGTTACTCGTACGAGGTTAAAATAAATGTTTCCAACTAAATTTGAATCAAATTGTTATAACCCAACAAAACAAGACAAGTTTGATCCAATTATGAGAGCCCAATATTTAGTACTCCCTCCGTCCCTTTTTAAATGTGTACAATGGGAAACGTGTATTTTTGCGGACATTAAAAAATGTACTTTCGTATAATATTTTTAAATTTTTTTGCACCAAATTAAAGTACTCAATGAGCACTTTAATTTGGTATAAAGAGAATTAAAAAATTATATAGGGAAATATGTTTTTTAGGAGTTTGAAATTACACGTATTCCCAGGGTACGCACTTAAAAAGGGACGGAGGGAGTACATATTTAAGGATAGTAGTTGTCTGATATTTGATTCAATGTGGAAACACTAATTAAAGGGAATCAAATGGCTCCTCTTTTTTTGTTTTTTTGCATACAAATTTTTATCATAGATAAGTTATGTATTTTTGTCAATACTGCATGAAAATCCTGAAATCGCCCCTGACCTCGGGAATAGTGGAGATGCTTCTAAGGTAACTGGGCATCGAATCATTAAAAAGTAACAGGGAAGTGCACTATAAGGGCCCAAAATCCCATTTGAGGTGGTGGATTGCTAGATTATTAAAGTTAGAAGGCTTGAGGAATAATTGGGAAAGCAAGTTACATTCACCTCCCAAAAAAAAAGAAAAAAGAAGTTACTTTCAAAAAGGTGTTGTAAGGATACTGTTTATGGAAACAAGGCAAAAAGCTGTCGAGTTTATGGCCAATTATGGCTCTCACTGTTGAAGGCGTGAGGTGCATACTTTTCCCTTTTATAGCACTACAGGTGTACATCCATTGATTTGGTATGTGAAAGTAACTCCATCTCACACACTAAACAACTTTTTCTCAATGGTCTGAAGAGCCACGTGGCATTTTCGTGCATGCTTCAACCTGAAGAAAACAATCTGCGTGCATTCCACAATTAAAATGACATCGGTGTGATTCCAGCCAATATCCATTTGATGCCTAAGTTAGAATATGTATGGTGAGAGTTAATATAGAGCTCAAGCAAATTAGGGTGCAAGATTCGTGTACCTATTCCCATGGTTCCATGGGGAATCAGTCCTAGTTCGATTGGTTTTTCTAATCCCAAGATGTTGATAAGGATAATAAAGATCGAATTATACCAATTGGAGCTGTCCCAATCTCCTAGGATTAGGAATCCTATAGGAATTCAAACTAAAGAGATAAATGTTAAGTACGTCGCATACATGGATCAACAAAATACTCATTTGGTGATTTTTTTTTTTTTGAAACTATAGATACGTTGAGAGGAATTAGAGGTAGAAGGGCATCAATTAAACATAATAACATGTAACGGGCTTTGTCAATTAAGAGAAAATTGCACCACCATGTTTCATACCCTATTTTAGTTTAATCTATTAGATACTTGATCAGTGAAAACTGACAAAAATGAAACAACTCCGATCTAGAGAAGCAATATTTTTGTAAAACTACACTGTTTACATATTCCGTACAAAACTTAGGCTTTGTTCTTTAATAGATTTTTATTTCATAAAATCTTGCATTTTATGACACTCCAATCTCAACACATAAAATGTAAAAGTGATTTTATGAGATTTTCATAAAATCCTCCTAAAATCTATAGAAAAACCACTACATTTTATCAGTTGGGAAAACAACTTCATTTTATCACCCCTCCATAAAATGTTCATTTTATGAGATTTTCATAAAATCTACCTAAAATCTATTGGAGAACAAGGCCTTAAAAGACAGAAAATCGTAATATGATGGCCATTGTGGTATATTGAAATATCATGGGATCCTACACATGGTGGGAGGGGCACAGGCGTGCATGATTTAACTAATGAACACATGAAAGATAGTATGAATGCAGGGGTACAAGGGTAAGGATACAAAAGTGATGGGGTCACTTGTGACTTGACTTTATGAAAGAGTACTTCAACTACCTTTCCAATTGAACTGATTTTTTTTCAAGGCTGCTCAAAAACAATTTGAATTATTTGAGTGAGACCATTACATAGGCCCTACAACGCGATCTGTACACGTGTAACACGCAGATCTTTGCGTATAGCAAAGCCCTTTCCTTTAAGCATGATTGATAACGAGGCTTTCTTTGATGTAACCGCATACGGAATGTTTATTTCAGCCGTAACCATTAGTCGAATGAGATTTGTGTTGGGGATTAAACTCCCTAATCTCACCCGCAACGGAAGCACAATAAAAATAATTAACAAGAAGCACCCAATTAAACACACAATATTTTACGTAGTTAAGTCTCAACTCTCAATGCCTAACCTCGACAGGAGAGAGATAGTCTCACTATGTTTGGAAAATAGAGAATACAATGTGAAATGAAAAACCCACCCAAGAACTCCTAGCACATGGCTTTAAACAATGTTTTTCACTCACCCCACACTCTATTTTTCCTCACATTTTCTCCTCACAATGACACAACTGGAGCGCATGGCAACCCGCCACAGGGGCAGCCATCCCTCTTGCCCTTCTCCGGTCGCTCTCAATCTGTCCCTCTGTCTCTCCTCACTCTTGTCTCCCTTTTTACACAAACCCCTTTAACCTACCCTTTTTCTTTTGTTTTTACTTTCACCAACGCCTTTATTTTTTTCTTTTCCTTTTTCATTTGTCTCCATTTTCCCCTTCTCGAATTTTCAAAGAATTATCATATGGGCAAAAATCCCAACAATTTGTTGAGTTGTAGAGTGACTGTGTTATGACAATTACAGTACTAACTAAGAAAGCATGAAAAGGTTTTGACTCTATTTTATTTATTGACCGCAGATGAGGTAATCTATTACGTCAATCAATTTCCTATGTCAATCTAATGGATTAATACTATTATCTTAATTCCTCTTACCTCATTTATCTGTATCATCACTACATATCAAAACAGCTAAACAATTGCTGTCCCTATTTTATTTATAGAAAATGAAGTTTCGTGTATCTCTAGCTGATCATCAAACTTCTAGAAGATCGTCTTTTATTATTGCGTTTTAAGTTAAGCTAGTTGGATGTTCTATATACTCTAATCCACAGAGAATGTAAGGAAATAAGTAAAGTATTATCAAGGGCTATACTTTATTGCTATTAATTCTCCTGTATTTATAGGTCATGAACCGTAGCTATTTATTACTTGGATTCGTAGGCAATCTAATTAATTAAATGATGGTTCATGTCGGCAGGGACTGTAGAATATTTTAGCAGTGTTAACTAATTTAACTACCTCTACTAGGTCAATAACTAATACTAATATATGCACGAAATGTCATATATTATCATGTATTAGTGTAAATAATGCGATCAGAAAACGTAAAGTAAATAAAATTATCATATATAAGAGTAAGTAGGCGTATACATAAAGGAACTAAAGTAGATAAACATTAGTGCCTTTATGTGGGGTCTGAAGTGGCAGATCTTGGCGGTCGCTCTTGAGGTCTGACCATGTGAGGGATTCACGGCGCGAATGCCGGCTGTTTCTCTTCAACTTTGGTTTGTTGTCATTGTGGTTGTTGTTCCCTCCTCTCCTCGCTGTTTTGCCTTTTCCGTTTATCTATCTCCGTTGGCGGCTTGGTTCACCTGCCGGTTTTCATTGTGGGGTGTTAAGAAATATTGTCCCACATTATTTGAGTATGGAATGAGTGATCACTTAATAACATAAGAGACCTCTCCACTCATTGCCAATTGACTTTGAGAAGGCTATAAAGTTTTCATATGGTATCAGAGCGGAGCTCATTCCATCCCAGACGTTATAAACATTTCACAATTCACACCCCACAATGATAGACCAGCAAAAAGGTTGCACGATAATAGACCCAAAAAGAGGCTACACGTGACAGACTATAAATGTAACTGCACGTGAGGGGGGATGTTAAGAAATATTGTCCTACATTGTTTGGGTATGGAATGAGTGATCAATTAATAACATAAGGGACCTCTTCACTTATTGCTAATTGGTTTTGAGATAAATATAAAGTTTCCACATTGGGTATTACCGGTCTTGAAGCTTAATTAACAGCAAGGGGTGGTCGGAATGCTAATGGGGGTCGTTAATGGAGGCTGCGCTCTGTATCGCTGGTCTTCTCACCTTTTCCCCGTCGGGTTGTGTTGCTGCCGATGAACGTCAGACGCCTTCATGGGTTTCCAATTAGAGCTGTTGGAAGTTTCTTGAAGGTTCTGGAGGTGGTATTTTCTTCTTGGTGGATGCGGCGTTGGAGGTTTCTGGTGGTGGCGAGAGTGGCTATCGGTTTGTGGCGATGTGGGATGTGGGGTGTGGCAGCGGCTACTAGACGACTAGTTTTTGCTTGATTAGGTTTTTTGGGCTTGATATTTAGGTGCTTATGTGTTTGTGCTTGGCCCATTGGGTGTTTATAGGGCTTTTTCCCAACAATATTTTTTATTTTATTTTATCAAGTTTCTTAATAAACATTTTGCAAATAAAAAAAGTACCGGTGATACTAATTTTCTTAGACACGTGCTGGACTAGCCTTTTCAGCCATCACAGAAGGAAAAAGGAAAAATAATTTCCTTAATAAAAAATAACTCTAGGAAAATACTTTTTTTTTGTTAGACTGTCAGGGTGCCTAGGCCAACTTATGTGCATCTCTCTCCTCCTCGTTTCTGTCAAAGGTAGGCCATTTATATCGGAAATAAGATATTCAGAAGAAATTTATTTTTTGTGGCTTAACCGAAGAAATCTAATAATGCTTTCATAGTTTGAAAAATCTAACAAAGCAGACGTGACGTGTGATGCTTGTTAGTGAACAGTTGGACCTCTATTGGTCTATTTATTATCCACAAATGAGGGGGAAAAGTGATCACCAAAAATCAAAGAGAATATGACTTTTCGAACAATGGCAGCGGTTGGTTTACTATACATGCATGATGCATTTTTAGATTCCAAAACTCGCTTTCTGATGGAGAGAGTATATATCGTGGCCACTGGCCAACTAGCTGTCTGTTGCATTTGGATTCAACTCTTCCCACATACTACTTCAGTTTTTGAATGTCTTACATTCTAAAGCCAAATTATGTAAGGTTAGTTTTTAAAATTTTGACACATCCAACCTAAAATCTGACACAAAGACGGGTGCAGAATTTTAACGTTGGGTGGACGAGTATCAATGTCCATTTTTTAATCACATATGCGAGGTGATATCAATTTCAAACAATATATCAGGCACAACAGTAGCACAATAAGTTATTCTGCGTACGTACGTATTTTGAACAAATATAGTTGCAAAGATATGTTTATACATGTAATTGTAAATGCATATAATCTTGTGCATCCATATCCATTTCAAAAGTTAAAATATTGAACCTTTGTAAATGCATACAATCTTATAAGGACGATTATTGGTTTTTTCAGAAGAAATCTTAGATGGGTGGGTGTTAGATTGTTCTAAAGATGTTGGGCGGATTTTAAGAAAAAGCTACAATTTTGGAGAAAATTTGAAACTTGGATATACAGCTCAATCACTCAGTCCGCCTCTTGGTCCGTCTTTGCTCTACCACTCCCTCATGCGGCTTAGTTTGCGAATATGTGGAGATGAGAGATGAAGAAGTGAAAGAGATTAAATGATTAAGGGGAAAAAGAACTTGACTCGTAAAGCTTTTCAAGAGTACCTAATCAATGGTGGAGCCCGGAATCTAATGTGCCCTAGGTTAATTCATATAATTTTTTTTATGCGGGCTAACCATATTAATTTTTTATTGGATAAAAATTTTACATGTAAATTTTAGTCTTTTTTTTCTTTATCCTGGGCTAAAGCCCACCCTACACATAGTGTAGCTCCGCCCTTGTACCTAATTACGATGATAATTTAATAAATTAAAATCATTTCACAATAGATGGAGAAAGGATAAGAATATAAATTTACTAAACTTTGGTAGTTTAGGGAATCCACGAGGGTCATATATTAATTGATTAACAAGATGTTGTTGTGACAATTAAAAATAATTTGTCAGGAAAATCAAATGGATTGACAGAACAGTTTCCTCAACTTCAAGATGAACCAAATGAACGGTTCAGATTAAATGACAAGAACCGGGGCGGTGCACAATGCCTGTGTTGTGCATTCCGTGCACAGGACACTCCCCGCTCTCATGTTAAAACTGGGAGAAGCCACTTGAGGTAGTCCCATTACAAAAGGCGTCAGTAATGACGACAAATGATAAAAATAGTGAAGTCAACTTGTGACCCCTCTCCCCAAGCGCATGTGAATTGTGCTTTCTATTAATTGATTCCTCAATTGCCATTTTTTAAACTTTGGCACAGCTATATATATGTTGCCAGCTCTCTCTATGTCCTCACTAGTCAAATGACAGCCGTTTTTTGATGCAACCACCGTTAGCCTCTCAGTATCTGAGTAATACTGTTTGAGAGAGAAAGAGAGAGAGAGAGAGAGAGTAGTTTGGAAGGAAAGTGAAGGAAAAAGGGATGGGGATCCAAAAGAAGAGCTTTGGGTCATTTCGATCCATTTTCATGCATTCGGATGGCATTGATAAGCTGCTAATGGGACTCGGATTCCTCGGGTCACTCGGCGACGGGCTTTCTATGCCCGTCATGTTGCTCTTCACTAGCAAGATTATGAACAATATCGGGGGCGCTTCCGCCGGGGCCAAAAACTTCTCTCATACCATCAACAAGGTCCCTTCCCTCTCATAACTATATATATATATATATATATATATATCACACACGCGTACATATGTATATATATCACCACGCAATGAACTTTTGAGTATTTTTTCCATTTGTAAGATAGTTGCAGCAATTTGTCCTAAACAATTACTTGAGAGGATTCATTTTGATATGTATCTCAAGCTTTTACAGATTTTGAGCTTTTAATATGCATACATATAATATGTATCAACTGATAGTATACGTTTATATTAATGGTTATGATCTTTTAATTGACAATTAAATTGTTACCAATTTATTAAAAAGCTTAAGTTGTTAGAAAGAAAAGTAACTTTATTAGTTATATTCTTGACATTGATTGTTAAAGTAAGGGATGTTTTGGTTATTAATTAATTCACAAAATTTTAAATTTTTTTTGTTTTAAAACTGATTCTGAGAAAAGATTCATAAATAACAAAACTGATGCTTTTCAAATAGTAAATTGTAAGCAACTTTAAAGACTACTTTTGCCAAACATAATGCCTCAAAAAACAAAAAAAAATTTGGTGCGACGGAAATTTAAAAATGGCCCAATTTTGAAGCCGTAAGAATCACTCTCCAAAAACTATTACAAAAACTCATATGGCTTGAGAGTTGATACATGTATATACATGCGTATCATCGATATATATGTGTATATTATGTATGTATGTATGCGCGTGCATATTTATATACTCCACTTGTTTTGCACAGACAGTGATCAATGGATTTGTTATGTTTTGATTGAATTACAGAATGCAGAGTTCCTGTGTTTCGTTGCGCTTATGCAAGGAGTGGCTTGTTTTCTTGGTGGGTATTATTAGTCCCACTTACATTTGATTTCGTATTTGTCTTTTTCCCATTTTTTTTTTTTTGTGTTTCCCAAATGGGGATTAATCTGGGGCCTCATGGGTTTCTTTTCTTTCTCTTTTTTGACTTTTGTTGTTTTCTTTTGGGATATTGTTTTAGAGGGGTACTGTTGGGCAAGAACTGGTGAAAGACAAGCATCAAGAATGAGATCAAGATATTTGAAAGCAGTGCTAAGGCAGGAAGTCGGTTACTTCGATTTGCATGTCACAAGCACCGCAGAAGTCATTACGAGTGTCTCCAGTGACAGTCTTGTTATTCAAGACGCTATTAGTGAAAAGGTTGGTTCAACGTATAATTCACCAAAATACCATGAAAGACCGTTGCGAAAAAGTATGACAAGAAGTCATATAGATATATATTTTCTTTTGGTTCCAATCCCGTTAGGTTTGCGTTCCCCGTTATTTTTCGGAGTATATTTTTTTTAACATTTCATTCAAGGTCAAAAAAATTTCTGTTCAAAATTCACTTCCCCCTCAAAAGTTGAATGTGTCTAATTAGTTTCAATATTTCATCAATATAGGTCCCGGTGTTCTTGATGAACCTATTCACATTCATTGGGTCCTACATAGTGGCATTTGCAATTCTATGGAGGCTAGCAATTGTGTCATTCCCCTTTATTATATTTCTTGTAATCCCTGGATTAATGTACGGAAGGGCACTAATGGGAATAGCCAGAAAATTGAGGGTGGAATACAACAAAGCAGGGACAGTAGCAGAGCAAGCACTATCTTCAATCAGAACTGTTTATTCCTTTGTTGGAGAAAGCAAAACCATGTCAAATTACTCTACTGCCCTCGAAGGGACTGTCAATCTGGGGCTAAGGCAAGGATTGGCAAAAGGGTTAGCCATTGGTAGCAATGGCATAACATTTGCAATTTGGTCCTTCATGGCTTATTATGGTAGCAGGTTGGTCATGTACCATAACGCTAGCGGCGGCACTGTTTTTGCGGCGGGAGCCGCCATCTCCATCGGTGGACTGTATGTGTTTCTACCCTCTTTACATTATTTCATTACTAGTTTCTTGATTTTTCTCTTTTGTATAATGTCATGATAGTACTGTTTGTTGTGTTTGACTTAAAATCCTTATTGGGTATCTTTGTTTTGGTAAGGAGAAAATCTTCACAGATATCATTATCTGACACTAACATTCACAGTTAAATAACAATAACAAGAGATGGTTCAACAACAATAATTATTCTGAATAGTAGGTGTGACAATTATTCCGAATAGTAGGTGTAACAGTTTTGCACAATGCAAAAATATATTTTTGTAAAGATACATTTGGGGGACTCTTTCTTGTGAGATCACTCCAGCAATTAACAATTACTTAGAGAATTAACATTTTGTTTCTTTATTGTCACTTGTTTTTTTATAATTTTTTTTTTGTTTTCTGATTCCAAGTACTAATAAAGAAGTCGGAAAATGCAAACTACCCTGAATATTTATTTACCCAGAAAACTACTCAAAAAGTGAGAAAATAATTTGAGCCGCTGATTTCACTTTTTTGGGTTGTTTTCTGAGTACCTAGCATTGCTGAACCCGTGGTATCCAGCCCTTACTGTAATTTTAGCTTCAACAAGAATTCATATTTGGTCTTTGTACCCTCGAAAATTTAAACTACTATAGAACATCAGAGTAGCATTTGGACACTTTGATCATCACTGTCCTGTAACGATTAATTCCTAAAATATTGCCCGGATTTTGTTTTGATCAGATCGTTGGGTTCCAGTTTATGCAACCTAAAATACTTCTCTGAAGCATCCGCGGCTGGAGAAAGAATAATGGAAGTAATCCAACGAGTACCCAAAATCGACTCCGACAACATGGACGGCCAAATTCTCGAAAACGTTCTGGGCGAAGTCGAATTTAAAAACGTCGTATTCGCGTACCCATCACGGCCCGAAACCCCTGTTTTCCAAAGCTTCAACCTAAAAATCCCCTCAGGATTAACAGTGGCATTAGTTGGAGGAAGTGGGTCGGGAAAATCGACAGTTATCGCGCTTTTGCAGAGGTTTTATGATCCACAGGAGGGAGAGATTTGTGTCGACGGGGTCGCCATCGATAAGCTTCAGTTAAAGTGGTTGAGATCACAGATGGGGCTGGTGAGTCAAGAGCCTGCACTCTTTGATACAAGTATTAAGGAGAATATACTTTTTGGGAAGGAAGATGCTGATATGGAAGAGATTATTGCTGCTGCTAAAGCTTCTAATGCTCATAACTTCATTTCTCAGTTGCCTCAGGGTTATGATACTCAGGTTTGTTCTCTCCCTGTCCTTTAGCAAGCCATTTCTTCTGTTTCAATTGGAAACTCTGCTTGCACAGCATAGCAAAGTTGAATGATAACGGTTGTGTTTGGTTAGATAGTTTAGTTTAATTTTGATGATGTCAGCAGGTGAAATGAGTGGAGAGAGATAGAGAGAGAAATGAGGAAATGATGATGTCATCAAAACTAAAACTAAAACTAAACTGGGAAACGAACAGGGCCGTGACAATTTTTTTTTTCTTTTTTTGCTATTAAAATTGGTTATTGAAATTTTCATTTAAAAGGAGCTCACTCTGTTATGCAACACCCGACTTAAGGTAAAATGGCTTTAGCACTTAAAAGTCAGTAAGCCAAAGCCAGCTTGTTCTACTGACTTATGATAATTTTTAACAATATTGTCCTTATACAATGTAAAATGCAACCCAACACTAATAAGTCTGAAGGGCAATTCAGATATTTCACAGTAGAAATTATACTTCCCGCCCAAGTTTCATCCTTGAATAAGCTGGCTTAAAAGTTTGTATTTTTGTTATGGAACAACCTGGCTTAATACATCTTTGTGATCCTTAAGTTGGGTGTTACGGAACGGGTTAGAGAATTAAAAAAGTTCAATGGTACTCCAATATACAGTCATTTGATTTGATATAATCTGTGATTTGTTAATAACTAGTACATTTATAATATTCTTGTATTTATACAGTTGTACGTATCATGATAAAATTAAGATAAACTTTCTAATTAAGAGTAAGATAAATTGAAGACAAAAGAAATTTATTAAAATTCGTAGAGATGTTTTTTTTTTAAAACATTTTTTTTGGGTAATTTTTTTTAACATAGACATTGCACGAAATTTTTTGCAAAATATGCTTCTAAAGAAAATTGCTGAGGCAGCGGAAATTTCAAACGATTTTAATAAATTAAATGTTCCATTTCCCCATACAATCACCCTCGTAGCGGGGTAAGCGGAAAACTTAGCGTTTTGGGAAAGGGACATGATTAGGTTTGACTTCCCCAAACAGCATATAGAATTCCTTACGTATATACAAAGCTTAATTTAAATAATGAGACGCAGCCTTAAATAATCATATTTATGTTTTTTATAACTTGATTTAATCTTGGCGAAATTTAGGAATCTGGTACATTTTCGGTGGCCTGGTTGTGTATAAACATTTTTTCTTACATCTCACGCTCAAAAGGACCGTTATACTATGTTTGGGCCAAACCCCTGAGTCACCCGATTGTTATTCAAAACTGGCCCAAACATAGTATTATAAGTGAGTAATACCTTCCCCGACAACACCATCCGGTATACTTTCAGCGGATGTCTACTTTGTTTATCTATCTATTTATACAATAAAAAAAAACTCGTAAGCCAACCAAAATCGGATTCTACACCTCACGCTCAAGCGGTTAATTTAACTACTTTGTATATAAAAAGTGAGAAAACTCCATATATACTAAGGCTCAGTTTTCCAAAAGATTTTAGCACCCAGGTGCTAAAATCATGATATTTCAAATCAAAAAATGAAGTGGTTTCGTATATTATTTTTCGAGTTATTGTGGCACCTCATGTGCTGTACCTTCTTTGTTTTTTATTGTCACTTAAAAAACCGTAAAAAACCAGTTTATTCAAAAAACAACCTTATTGGAACACCCCCATATATCCACAAGAAAAAATACCGTCGAAGGGTAGATCGGGTGTTTCGGCTAAATAATGTATTTAGAATTTTTTTTGTCCTTATCCTAATATTTTTCTACGTTAGTTGATTTTGCGTTATAGATTCCTCTCACCAAGATGAAACGATAATCCACAAAAAGTTGACGCAAAACTAACAAATACGAATTTTTTGAAAGGGACAGGAAAAAAATCCGGCTTAGTTAAACTCAATATTCTCTAGTTTATAGGTTGTTTAGCTAACAGTCTCATTTTGTGTTCGTCGTCTTTATTTATCACAACTTAAGTATTTAACCGCTTTTATATTTGTTTTACGCGAATTTAAGAAACTGCAAAATGCATGCACCATTTTGTATCAACAATCGTAAAAAATAGCAAACTGTTTACAGCTTACGAGACTATAATTATGTTTTCATTTAGGTGGGTGAGAGAGGAGTTCAAATGTCAGGGGGACAGAAGCAGCGAATAGCAATCGCTCGTGCTATAATCAAGGCACCACGCATCCTCCTACTTGACGAGGCCACAAGCGCATTGGACTCAGAATCAGAGCGAGTCGTGCAAGAAGCACTCGACAACGCTGCCGTTGGCCGCACGACTATCATCATTGCTCACCGCCTTTCCACCATCCGAAACGCCAACGTCATTGCCGTCGTCCAAAATGGCGAGGTAACGAACCCTAGCTAATACCAAAAGCCTAATGTCTGATCAGTTAGTAAAGTGACATCGAATGGTATGATGAAAAGATCCCATGCGATGATTCTGTTAGGATTTTCGCAACCCCATAACACTCCTACGGATCTTGGAAACAATGAATTACAGAACAGAAAAACAAGTAATCGTGCGTAATGAAAAACGGAAAGAAAAACGAGACACAGATATACGTGGAAAACCTCAGCACGAGGAAAAACCACAGGAGCCACACCAGTCCACTATGAAATCGAAATCAAGAGTACAAGTTTTCTTGCAATCTTTCTGAGATCTGCGTTTTCTCTCGCCTCTCTCACTGTTTTCTCTGAAAACGTATTAACCTAATTACACACTAATAGCGAAATACTTAGGTCGGACCTATAGCCAAAATTACACTCCGAGGTCCCTCAAATATCGTTTTCGCTGCAGTCCGGAGTGCTATCGTGTGATTTTCATGCGACACAATCACATTCCAATGACCAGAGTCGTTCATTGGATATCAATAAACACTTGGTCAAATATCATTTCAGTTTAGAGTAATGAATTATAAGAATTTGACCGTTGTTGCTTCAGAAGAAATTATTTTACGGTCAAATAGATTATAGACACAACTGTTCGATATATTTTACATGAATACTAGCAAAATGATTATACAAGTATACTAATAGATATTTGCAAACAGGTGATGGAAACCGGCTCACACGACGAACTAATTCACGACGAAAATGGCCTGTACGCATCCCTAGTCCGGCTCCAACGAACAGAGAATAGGAGAGAAGAAAGTCCATCAAACGGCGCTTCAACTTCTTCTAATAACCAAAAGATGGATTCAAACAACAATAGCAGTCGAAGATTGTCAACTCTGAGTCGGTCCAGTTCAACGAACTCACCCGGCCAAAGTAAGAGAGTTGAAAATTCCTCTGCGGTTAGAACAGACCAAGTTTTTCCAGTTCCCTCGTTCCGAAGACTTCTGGCAATGAATTTGCCCGAGTGGAGGCAAGCGATAATGGGGTGCCTGGGTGCTGTTCTGTTCGGTGGGATTCAACCGCTTTATGCTTTTGCAATGGGATCGATGATTTCGGTTTATTTCTTGACCGATCACAATGAGATCAAGTACAAGACGAGGATTTATGCATTGTGTTTCGTTGGGTTGGCCATTATGTCGCTGTTGATTAACGTGCTTCAGCACTATAACTTTGCGTATATGGGTGAGCATTTAACGAAGAGGATTCGAGAGAGGATGTTGTCGAAGATATTGACGTTCGAAGTTGGGTGGTTTGATCGGGATGCGAATTCTAGTGGTGCTATTTGCTCTCGTCTTGCTAAAGATGCTAATGTGGTATGCTCTCTCTCTCTCTCTCTCTCTCTCTCTCATAATCAATTGGTCAATATACATTTGCATGATCATTGTTTGTAAGTATCATATGTGTTTATCGTTAAAAAAAAAAAAAATTAAGTCAATCGAACATCAGTATCCATCCAAAAGAAGTACATTTGTGACAAGAGAAACTAAATATGTCATTCTACCGATCCTTAACCGATGACCGGTTAATCTGAGTTTCAAACGGAACTGTGTTGAGTCTCATTCTACATTACATCAAGAATCACACAAGGTCATCGCATGAAAGAATCTTGACTCTGACAGCATAGTTGTGGCGCCCCTTTTTCGGTCCTCTTGTTTGGATTTGAGTCTTTGCCATCACTATTCCTCTTTGTTTGCCGTGGATTAATATACTGCTTTCAGGAATCATCAAGAACTGCTTAATTTTTGTATCGAAACTCATATGGAATAATGCAGTTGTAGCGTTTTTGAAGTCGTAAGTCATGTTGTGGAGTGTTTTGGTTTGAATGAAATAACTGCCTAGGGGCATACCTTTTCTATGAAAATTTTGAATGAAAGTCCTTTTATATAATATATATAGCAAGAATACAAACCACCAAAACCGGCGCAATGATGGATACATTTTTGTTCTGGAATCAGATTCCACTTTGACGTTTACAATTTTGCAGGTGAGATCTCTGGTGGGCGATAGGATGGCACTCCTTATCCAAACTGTCTCGGCAGTAACCATAGCTTGCACTATGGGACTGGTCATCGCTTGGAGGCTCGCGTTAGTCATGATAGCAGTTCAACCCCTCGTTGTTATCTGCTTCTACTTGAAGCGCGTCCTTCTCAAGAATATGTCCGAGAAGGCCATGAAGGCCCAAGACAAAAGTAGCAAGCTAGCCGCGGAAGCAGTCTCCAACCTTAGGACTGTCACTGCCTTTTCTTCTCAGGCGCGAGTCCTCCAAATGCTCGAAAAGGCTCAAGAAGGCCCACGACGTGAAAGCATCCGACAATCGTGGTTTGCTGGTATTGGGCTTGGTACCTCCCAAAGTCTCATGGCATGTACTTGGGCTTTAGACTTCTGGTACGGCGGGAAGCTCATCTCCCAAGGCTACCTTGGGTCGAAAGCCCTGTTTGAGACCTTCATGATCTTAGTAAGCACGGGCCGAGTTATTGCTGACGCAGGGACCATGACTAACGACCTTGCGAAAGGATCAGATGCAGTCGGGTCAGTTTTTGCTGTGCTAGATAGGTATACGTGTATTGAGCCTGACGACGCTGAAGGCTACAAGCCCGACAAAATAACGGGCCATGTGGAGCTACACGACGTCCAATTTGCATACCCGGCTAGGCCCAATGTGATGGTCTTCAATGGTTTTTCGATCAGCATTGAGGCAGGAAAATCAACAGCGTTGGTTGGACAAAGTGGGTCTGGGAAATCAACCATCATTGGATTGATTGAGCGATTCTACGACCCTCTTAATGGCATAGTCAAAATTGATGATCTCGATATTAGATCATACCATCTGAGGTCTCTAAGGAACCACATTGCACTTGTTAGTCAAGAGCCAACTTTGTTCGCGGGGTCCATCCGAGATAACATCACTTACGGTGCATCCAATAAGATTGATGAATCGGAGGTCATTGAGGTAGCTAAGGCAGCCAACGCTCATGATTTCATCGCGTGCCTAAAAGATGGGTACGATACATGGTGCGGGGATAGGGGATTGCAGTTGTCGGGTGGACAGAAGCAACGTATTGCAATAGCCCGTGCTATTTTGAAAAACCCAACAATTCTATTACTAGACGAGGCCACTAGTGCACTTGATAGCCAATCAGAGAAAGTCGTGCAAGACGCGCTCGAGCGCATAATGGTGGGGAGGACTAGTGTGGTGGTGGCTCATAGGTTGAGCACAATACAAAACTGCGATATGATCGCTGTTTTGGATAAAGGGAAGGTGGTGGAGAAAGGAACCCACTCTTCTTTGTTGGCTAAGGGTCCTGCTGGAGCTTATTTCTCTCTGGTCAGCCTTCAGAGAAGGCCCAATACGGCCGCAGCCAACTTTGATTCGTAGGTTTCTGCCTTTTGGACCATTTTTCAAATGATGATGGGGTTGATGAAAGTTTCTCTTAAACATAAGCAGGGAAGATGCACCCTCTGTTGTTCCATAAGTAAATTCTAATGATGTTTTGCAATATATATGTAACGCAGTGTCGAACTTTTTAAATGAAGGGAGTTATTCTTGATTTGCAAAATTGACGTAGCTTGAGTGACAATGTCAGTTCATGCAAACAGAAGAGTTTACATTGTAAAAATAACTATTCACTGTGATAAATTGTACTATAACTTATGGATATGTGCATATTCAATGGGGTTTCTGTAATTCTATTCATATTTTTCTTATCGGCATGGAGAAAGATTTTGTTGAAACTCGACAAGGGTAACATTGAGAAAAAGAGAGGAAATGTGCAAAATATCAAAGCTAGCTTATCATCTACCTGCACCAAAGCAAAATAAAGGACGTCCAACAGTCAAGTTGAATGAAAGAAAACAGGATAAAAGAAACAGGACTAAAGTTTTGGTCCTTAAGCACCTGCCCTCCAATTCTACATACAACCCATACCTTATAGTTTTCTAATCCCACCCAAACATCTTTAGAAATCAGCTACGGAGTAATCCTTGATACTGAATTTTTCTTATTGTCCATATTGCAATTTCTAGCCTTGATGAGATCCACACGCTCCTCCATCTGCTTGTTGAAAATTGACAATAATGTAATTTTATTCATCATCGGACATAACGTTATAATACATTGCCTGTTTCATTAACGTAATCGACGTGGAATCTAAGAAATGAAGAGCTGATGATACGTTTAACAAATGAGTTCGTAATTGGAAAGGAAATGAAGAACTCTGTTACCCGGACACGGGTATGAGTAGTGGGTGCAAGTGTGTACTACCTTCAAAACAAAGTTCATCACAAATATCAAGGCTGGAGAGATTCCCCTTCAACTTATGTAGCAATTGTGCCTTAAATTTGCTCATACTTGTATGATGATATATCAAAAATTAGGATGATGCGAATGTATACATACAATGTGCAAAGATTTGTGAGTGTGTGCGCGCGTTAAATTGGTGAAGTATCCACAAGTGGAAGGAGCGAAAGAGAAAAAGCCAGAGAAGGAAGAGCGCTTTGGTCGGGATAGCTTTTCTTACTTATTAACATGCAAGGTAATTTGGAAAAAAAAATTTAATGTTTTGACACAGGCAATTAACAAAAATAAAAAAAGAGGAAACTAGCAGTAATACTACATCTTTTTTGTCAGGTATAAATCTAATATATCATGTTTGTGTTTATCTTGGGGTGCCAAACTCCAAGATCAGGATTAGCCTGACCTCAGTCTGGTTAAACATTGTGATCCTGACGCAGCGGAGTTCACGAGAGAATAGTTAGCGTACTATTTCAAACAAGATAGGTTCTCGAATCCACGAGATGTTCTTGAATCCACAAGAAAAAGAGAAAAACTCTATAAATTTTATTGATAATTGAATAAAAGCTAAATATGCCCATAGGCTACATCCTTATTTATACTCGTAGAAGTCCTAATTAAAAGGAAATTACTTAGAGTGGCGACCAAGCAAAGTATTACTTGGAAACCTAGACTATAAGAAATAGAACTAAAATCAAATCTTACCAAAACTAAATTAAAAATGTGCAAAACAGGCAGCACAAATAAAATCTCCTAATACTAATCGTAAATAAAAATTATTACCTAAATAATGATTCCATAAATAATAGGGGTGTATATCTTGTCCTACATCATTCTCTTTTTCTTCAAAAGAACTCGACCTCAAGTTCTCGTTAGGAATCTGCCATCTTCCATGCCAAATAAATAGATACTTGGAATACTTCAGTCGCTTGATTTTCTTCCAAAAGAGTTTCATACCAAAAATTACTTGCAATGATATCTTCTCGGCATGCTTCAATTGATTGATAAGATCCACCATATGAATATTAAGAATCCAATCATACTGTTGCACTCCAAGAAAATCAACACAGTTAACTTGACTTTGCGAATTCTCTTGATTTTGTACCAGTTTGGCATTGGTTGACACCTCAATGATTGAGCCATTTAGAAAGGTCGGCTTGACCATACAACCATCACATAAGGTGGCAGCATCAATCACCTTTTGAGAAAATTTGTCTTGATCCTCAACAACTTGATTACCAACGACAATAACAATTTTCTGCTTCTCTCTCAGAGTTTCATCCTCCTTTGGACTCGTACAATACTGTGGTAAATTGGGCAAAATTGAACCAGACACCAAATCAATTTGATGTTGAATATCCATCATTGGAGGGAGCTCATTAGGCACATCATCAGTAACTAGCTCGTCAAACTCCTCCAACAACGGTTGTATTTCAGTAGGCACTGAAATCACAGCCTTGTTTATTTGTTCAAACTCCTTAAAATCTGTCGCAAACTCAGTTTTTGAACTAGCATCAGTTAGAAACGATGATTGCTCTATTTTAGGTTTGACAGGCACCCTTTGGCTAGAAGGAATCATAACAATCTTACGGCCCTCCCAAATGAAAGAGTAGGTGTTGTCACGACCCCTATATACCACATCAACATCAAACTGTCAGGGTCTGCCTAACAATACATGACTAGTATCCATCTTGATAACATCACATATAACATCAGCATTATAAAATTTTCCAATTGAAAGAGAAATTTTACAGACTTCAGTTACCTTTGCTATAGAGCCTTTCTTTATCCATCCAATACTGTAAGGTAAAGGATGGGGTTCTGTTGGCAACTTTAGATGGTCCACCAACCTCCTCGCCACAAAATTTTCACAACTTCCATTGTCCACAATTAGATCACACACTTTCTTGTTGATCGAACAACTTGATCAAAAGACGTCGTGCCATTGGTTGTTATCCTCCGACTTTGGTGCAAATAGAAGCCTTTGCACCACACAATTTACTCGCTCCCCTTTTTCTTCTAGTTCCTCTTCAATTGCAAGTTTTGATTTTTCTTCGTTATCCACACAATTAGCTGGGCGTCTCCCAACTACAATCTCGTTACCGAATTGGCGTTGGGCAAATCCCACTGCGCGTTCCCGAACCTGGTTAAGAGGACGGCGTTGGGCAACTCCCTCCGCGCGATTCTCTACAACCCTCCCTGGTCTTTGGTCGAGGTGAAAAGTCAGCAGCCGCAGCGATTCACGAATTTCCGTCATGATACTTGTCTGATGTTCTTCTACCATCTTCCTCGGATCAACAAACCTTTGAGCAACGTCAAAGGGTGTGTCATCTACTTTGTTTCGTGACATCGAGCCAGGAAAAACCCACTCTGATACCACTTGACGCAGCGGAGTTCACGAGAGAATAGTTAGCGTACTATCCCAAACAAGATAGGTTCTCGAATCCACGAGATGTTCTTGAATCCATAAGAAAAAGAGAAAAACTCTATAAATTTTATTGATAATTGAATAAAAGCTAAATATGCCCATAGGCTACATCCTTATTTATACTAGTAGAAGTCCTAATTAAAAGGAAATTACTTAGAGTGGCGACCAAGCAAAGTATTACTTGGAAACCTAGACTATAAGAAATGGAAATAAAATCAAATCTTACCAAAACTAAATTAAAAATGTGCAAAACAGGCAGCACAAATAAAATCTCCTAATACTAATCGTAAATAAAAATTATTACCTAAATAATGATTCCATAAATAATAGGGGTGTATATCTTGTCCTACATCGAGTATATCTTGTCCTACATCAGATCCCAAGCCTTGCCTGAGCAGATAAACCTGTCCAAGCTAGCCGTATGTAAATCTGGCTGGTTTCGGTAAAGTCTCCTAATTCCGACCTGGCTAGTCAAGAATCATCTCAAGAACTGCTTAAAACAGATTTTACAAACAAAATGTTGACTTCTTTGAACAACTCTCTAGAATGTTGTAGTTTGAGTTGTCAAAATAAAGAGTCAGAATTGGGGCTGTCTGGTTAAAATGCAATAATTGCCTATCATTCTGTATGAAAATTTGGTACAAAACTCCTTTTGATATTTTTATGTCACATGACAAATTCACAAATTAACTGAACTATATCCTGCACACTAGCTTTTTTTTGTTGTTAAATATACTTCCACTTAATTATGTAGGTGAGATCTCTGGTGGGCGATAGGTTTGCACTCCTTGTCCAAACCTTATCGCCAGTAACCGTAGCTTGCACCATGGGCCTTGTTATTGCATGGAGACTCGCACTTGTCGTGATAGTAGTTCAACCCATTGTCGTCCTTTGCTGCTATTGCAAGCGTGTCCTTCTTAAGTGCATGTCCAAGAAGGCCGTCAAGGCCTAAGATGAAAGTAGCAAGGTGGCTGCTGACGCAGTGTCCAATCTCTAAACCATCACCGCCTTCTCTTCCTAGGCTCGAGTCCTCCAAATGTTTGAAAAGGCCCAAGAATGTTAAAATTAACGGGAAATGACAAGCTGCCTCCACTTTTTGTGGGGGCTCTCGTCCAAACCCTATTTTGTTTTGTACTCCTAAATAAGCCCTTTGCGCGCGTGGGAGATTTTTTTCCGTTCAGTACATGCCGCGTGTCATGCTTCCATCACTCTCTTTATCTCTACTCTCTATTTCTCTCTTTCTACGGACAAGACTACACGGTATCCTGACACACATGAGACTTTGTTTCTCTCTCTCTCTCTCTCTCTCTCTCTCTCTCTACACGGCATGCCTGATGCTTGACACACATTGACCCGCACTTTATTTCTCTCTCACTCCTCTCTCTCTCTCTCTCTCTCTCTCTCTCTCTCTCTCTCATTTTAATTTTACATTTAAAATAAAATAACTTTTATTATACACATTTATTTTTTATAAAAATTATAAATTTGAAATCTACTCGATGAGATCTTTCTAACAAAATCCATTGTGAATATGAAATTTTATACGTGTAAAAAAAGTTTTTTCACATCCCCGAAAATAAAAGAACTCACATCTTTCAAATGCAGAATTCACATATCATAATAGACTCTGCAAAAAAAAAAAAAAAATTCACACTAAAAAAAAAAAGAATTCACATACCTGAATTGCAGAATTCACACATCATAAGTCACTCTCCAACTGACAAAATTCACACCCAAAAAGAAAGTGTGCTATTAATGGTGTGAATTGTGCAGAGCTGTTAATTGTGTGTTATTGGGGGTGTGAATTGTGAGCTATTTTGGTCATGTGAATTGTTGCATGGATATGAATCGTGTGCATTTGCGGGTTGTGAATTATTTAGAAGTGGTGTGAATTCTGCATTAAGGGGTGTGAATTCTGTTTTTTTTTTTTTTTGGGGGGGGGGGGGGAAGGGGGGGTGAATTGTGTATTTTTGGAGACTGAGTTGTGATGTTTGTGAATTCTGTATTTAAAGTCTATGAATTTTTTCATTTTGGAGGGTGTGAATTGTTCAAAAATGGTGTAAATTAGTATTAATTAATGGGTATAAAATAATTTTTTTTACTTGTACAAAATCTCATATGCAAATAGGATCTTATTTGAAAGATCTCATCAAGTAGATTCCAAATATATAATTTTTATAAAAAATAATCGTGTGTAATAAAAGTTATTTTATTTTAAAATACAATATAACAGAGAGAGAGAGGCATGGATTACAGTCGAAAAGTTTGAAGAGAGAGAGAGAGTGTGTGCGTGTGTGACAGCACCTACTCATTGACTACAGTACTACACGCCTGACGCCCACCTACTCATGTGACTGCAGTACTCGCTGACACCTACTCATTTATTATTGCCGAAAACTGTACTTATTAACTTCGGCGCGTGAAAATTGGTTTAAACGAAATGTGTTTGACATGAGGTGGGCTTGGAAGGAAAGCTTTGGACAAAATGGGGCCGGCCAGCAAGAACCCCTAAAATTAATGCTTTGGGTTTAATTTGTTTTTTAATTGAAAATTGGTTTAAACGAAATGTGTTTGACATGAGGTGGGCTTGGAAGGAAAGCTTTGGACAAAATGGGGCCGGCCAGCAAGAACCCCTAAAATTAATGCTTTGGGTTTAATTTGTTTTTTAATTGGGCTTGTAGTTTTTATTTTGTATTTGGACAATCTATTATGTTTGTGTTTTGGGCTACTTATTTTGTTTTGTTATTGGGCCTATTTTTTGAGAAAGCCCAAGCTTATTATCTATCTTTGTCCTACTAGTATTTAAAGGTATTTGGAATGAGAAAAGGCAGCAGCAGCAGCCCCATTACGGAAAAGAAAATCAGAGTATTGCATCTCTCTTCCCGTGTTTTCTACGTATCTAGCGGCCAAAAAGGGTAGCCACCGTTGGCCCCCATTTGCTCGGTATTTCTCCACTAAAATCAATTTCAAGGCTTGGGTAATGTCAACAAACCCACAACATGAAGGGTGTGTTTGGAACATGAGGAAAGTGAGGGAAAAGAAAGGAAAATTGAAATTTTTCTCTCATCTTGTTTGGTTTGGAGGGAAAGAAGAGAGAAAATAAAAAATCTTAGTATTATGAATAGTGAAATTTTCCTCTTACTTTTCTCTCACTTTCCTCTCATTTTATTTTCTTTCATTTTCTCTTCCCTTCCACATGTTCCAAACAGACCCGAAAGCATCCAACAGTCGTGGTTCGCGGGTATTGGGCTTGGTAGCATCCGTAGCCTCCTGAGATGCAATTTGGCTTTAAACTTTTGGTACGGGGAAAGCTCATTTCCCATGGCTACATTGGAGCCAAAGCTCTGTTTGAAACCTTTCTCATCTTTGACAGCACAGGACATGTCATTGCCGATGCAGCAACCATGACTAATGACCTTGCAAAGGGTCCCAATACAGTTAGGTCAGTTCTTTTTTTTTTTTTTTTGTGTTGGAACGCAATACAAGTATTGAACCTGATGACCCAACTGGTTACAGGCCCAAAAACAATAACAGGTCACGTGGAGCTATGCAACATTGAGTTTGCATACTCGGCTAGGCCAGAGATGATGATATTCAACGACTTTTCGATCAACATTGCAGCAGAGAAATCAAAAGGCTTTGGTTGGACAAAGTGGGTCTAGAAACTCAACCATCATCGGATTGATCGAGCAATTCTATGATCCGCTTGTAGGTCTTCTGAAAATTGACGGTCGCGATATAAGATCATACCATCTAAAGGTCACTAAGGAAAGCTTGTTCACATATGAACTGAAATGTAATTTTTTTTCTCAAAAAGAACATTTGTGATCGGATACAAACTGCAGCAGTAGTATGTGGGTCCCATTTCGGTTGGATTTTGCACAGAGAGAGAGAGAGAGCAATGCGTAATTGGGTTTTGAACTGGGGGGCCCACTGCCCAGTTTTGCAGAGAGAGAGAGCAGTGCGTAATTGAGTTTTAGAGTTTGGATTGGGGGGCCAACTGTCCAGTTTTGCCTATCAAAAAGGCTGTGGTGGGGTCAGGGTGGTAGGTGGAATTTCACGAGGAAAAGTTAGATTTTTTTAAAAGTGTTTCAAGGCCTCATTTTTTAAAAGGAGTCGAGAGCCTCTCAGAATACGGACTTGGGGTTGCTGCTATGCAGCCCCCTGCACAGCACGCTGCTGTGCACCCCATGGCGCTGTTGCGCCGGAATTTTTCCGACGCTCAGAAAGGTTTATCGCGTAGATCTCGTCAAGTACTACAAGTGTACCAAAAATCAACTCGATTGGATATTGTTAAGTGTCTCATCGGAACACAAATACCTTGAAAAAAATGGAACACAAATGAACACAAACACTGGAACAAAACCGCTGAACCTATGTTTTTTCAAGTTATTTGTGTTCCGATGAGGCACTTAACTATATCCGATCGAGTTGATTTTTTGTACACTTGTAGTACTCGACGAGCTCTAAGCGGTGAACGTCTCCGATCGTCGAAATTTTTTGACGCAACCGCGCCACGGGGTGAACAGCACGCTGCTGTGACCCCATGTCCCTCTGAACACAGCGTTCACTTTCCTTACTTCAGTACTTTATTGTATAATTTTCTCAAAATAGTCTCTCTGCTCTAGTTTCATGACAAATGAACGGAGCCATAGTGAAAATCCTTCAAAATTACCGTGGCCCTGTTCGTTTTCCAGTTTAGTTTTAGTTTTAGTTTTGATGATATCATCATATCTCTCTCTATCTCTCTTCACTCATTACACCTGATGACATCATCAAAACTAAACTAAACTATCTAACCAAACACAGCATGTATTACTGCAATTTGTTTTTACCATATTTCTCCTGTAACTTTCCGTTGAAGTCCTACTGAAGTTTAGGTATACCTCAAATAGAGAAATTTAAACAATCTAAATATGTACCCTTGTGCATGAATAAACAATTCTAATTTTACTATAACAAAATCTTAAGATACACACTGTTAGAAATATTATTGATATGTATAATATTTAATTTCGATTTGAATGGAAATTGATTGATATAGAGTTGTGTCTTTCCAGAGGCACCTGTTTAGCGTGGACAGACACGTGTATTATGAATAGTTGTGCTACTTGGTGACTATTCCGAATAGTCACTAGTTAGTCTATATATATGGCCGGCAATGCTTCATTCATTTTTAAGAGTTTTTTTTTCTACACTTTCATTGAGTTAAGAGTCTTTTCATTGGAGAGAGAGTACAAACACAAGTTTAGTTCGATAGACCCACCGAATGTAGTGCTACATCTACGGGGTGTTCGATCAAGTAATGCTCGGATATAGATGTTTATGCAAACCGTAAGCACCATAGCGGGGACGAATCTATCTTAAGTACAGAGTGCAAATCTCGCATTGATCACAATTTCATACTCATTGATTTTTCAAGTTTTTCGTTTCAATTTTATTGCGTTCATATTTTCGATTTTATCACAAAAAGTTAAAAAAAATAAAAAATTCCAACACACGATATTATTTTCTGGTGGACTCGGATGCATCATTGGAAGGAAGACAATTGAAAGCGCACTTAGATAACGTCATTTATATGATCACAGGTTATTGCATAGCGCAGAAAGCCTCCGAATTTGGACAATCTCCTGGGTTTGGGCAATTCCTCGGGCTGGGGCAACCCAAGTTTCCAAAGACAAGGCAGACGCTTGGTCAGATGGTACGTAAGATGATGTCTAACTCTTTTTTCTTTTTCTTTTTCATTTTAATATCAGCAGGCTCTTTTCATTTTTTCGTCACTCAATATATATATATTTCTTCCAACAAGTCCACATCACACTCAAAACACACTCATACAAACACTCTCATAAATGTATAGGATCCACACCAGCGGATGGTATTGTATAAGTGAGCTCGACAGATTTATGTATGTGTTTGTGTAAATGAGGGTGCAAATTTACTTAATTTTTACTACTTGTTTGTTTTCAGTTTTCACCCATCAGCGAAGGAATTAGGAAAACCAACTTTTGTAATAAAAAATAAAATGAGGGCAATAATTTATGATTTGAGGAATCTAAGCTGACCTAATGGGTGACGCTTATTATTGGACAGTAGTGAAATTATGCAAAGCACTACAAGTCCTAGAGGGGGGGTGAATAGGACGACTACTTTAAAAATAAACCACTTCGATTTCAACCAATTTAATTATTCACCATGGCAAATCAAACAACTCAACAAGTCCGATATAGAGTAATTAAACTAATGAGACAAAACACACGATATACGTGGAAACTACTTAGGGTCTAAACACCCTAAGCATAAAACCACGGCCTAGTCCTACTCATGCATTCCATAAATCAAAAGGTTTACAAGAATTAACAAGACTAGGAATTACCCAACAAGCCCCTTGTGACACCTAGCTCCAATTCTTGATGTAGTACCCCGTACTCCTCTTTGATTCCATGGACTCCACAAGCACACCCGTCTTGATCTCCGAGTCAACTCGGCACCGGTTCAACCGGCTCACGTAGAAACAAGGCAAGACAACATGTTGTATGAAAAAGATTTGATTTTTATAAAAATTTTTGAAAACTAAAATCAATCTAGAGTGGATCCATGGAGAGGAAGACTCTAGATTGAAGAAAGATGAGAAGAGCAAGCTCAAATCATCAAGAACATCAAGTTCACAAAAGAGAAAAGGGATGGAGAAGAGATGAGACTAAAAAGATTGGATTTTTATGAAAATTTTTTAAAACTAAAATCAACCTAGAGTAGATCCATGAAGAGGAAGACTCTAGATTAAAGAAAGATGAGAAGAGCAAGCTCAAATCATCAAGAACATCAAGTTCACAAAAGAGAGAAGGGATGGGGAAGAGATGAGACTTTCTCTCTCTAAAAATGGCTGATTTTCTCTCAAGTGGGTGTGTGAAAATGAGTGAAAAATGCCTTTTATACCTCACATTTTCGTGCACAAGAAGATAGCCACTTAAAACAAGACATGTGGCAACTTAAAGAGTCTGCCAGACGCGTGTAGACGCGTGCAAACGCAGCGTCAGGATTTAGACACTTGGCACAATCTCAACAGACAAAGCCAGACGCGTGTAGACGCAATAAGCTCAAAGCTAAAACTCAATGCCTAGCTCATTTTAAATGTAAGATCCGAATAATGCATTATTAAGCCAACTTAATGCACATTTAAACATGTTATTTTGAATGGCCTAATATGCACAAATGATATGCAAGAATATACCTCATTGGATTGAGCTTCGAAGCACTTGTCTTAGCGATGGTTTGATCATGAAGCTTGAAATTCACGAATGGAGCATCTAGACTCAACTCCTAAGTACTCTAATTCTCAAACTCCAATACCCGAATTACAGACTCCGAAAGGCTTGACATAACCCGGAAAAAGCCAACAAAACTAACAAGTAGCACCTCCATTAATTTAGTCTCCACATAATGAGGAGTGGAAGAAACAAGGAAAAGCCTTTGGAACATTGGGCAACACATCTCCGAGCTGTCCTTGCTCGGTGATTAATGGTGCATATCTGTTCAATACTGGACGATGCAAATTTGTTTGGCTCCAAGCAGATTTGCGCAGTTGATTACTGAACACGAACGATCTAGATCGAATCAGCAAGCATGTTGTCCTTAAAAGGACAGCACACCCCGTTTCCATTTTGGTCACCCAGCCTAATTGCATAGAGTAGTTGACAGGCGAAAATGTGAGAGATGGAAACAAAATTCTAACAAAAGCAAGCCGTTGATAAAATATGTTATCAATTTTTTTTTATTTTTGGGCTCCAAAAACGATTTGAAATGATTTTTTTTATTTCATTTCTATTTCTGGAAATTGTCGCTTTGGATTTATGGTTTGTATTTTAAAATTGGAGATGCGAATTGAGGTAATTCCCAATACGTAGTGGTCCAATGACCCAACAGTATTGTAATTAAACCCCTTGCCAAGTGGTTATTAAAAATCAATAAATACTCATTCACAAGGTTGCATGTTTCATTCCTGTGCCATGGAGACTATAAATTTCAAACTCAATAGAGATTTGTCCAGTTGTTAACTTCATGTCCCCGGAATTAATTGAAGTGTGCGCGGTTGACACAGACATCGGTTATCAAGGAAAAAAAAAACATAATTGCAATTATTAATAGTAAAAAAAAAAACCAATATTGTAATCATTTATGGTAAAGTCAACCCTTAATCAGCCACTTTTGGAAGCAACACCGTTGGCTCCCGTCCCCATCCGTCAACCCTTTTCAGAGTCTTAATATTGTGGGAGGGTGAGAGAGAGAGAGAGAGAGAGAGGTGGAAGAAAATGAAGGAGAAAGGCATGGGGATGGAAAAGAAGAGCAATGGCTCATTTCGATCTCTTTTTATGCATTCGGATGGCTTTGATAAGTTGCTAATGGGACTCGGATTCCTCGGTGCCATTGGCGATGGGCTCGCTGGGCCCTTGGTTATTCTCGTCATGAGCAAGCTCTTAAACAACGTCGGCGGCTCTTCCCTTTCTGCTATCGATGACTTCTCTGGTAACATCAACAAGGTTCATCTCTCTCTCTCTCTCTCTCTCTCTCTCTCTCTCTCTCAATAGGACCTCAAAATAAAAATACAACTCCGAACTGCATACATTAAGCGGCTCTGAATATAATTGTGTCCGCTATTGTGTACTTGAGTTTTGTAACTTGTGTTCTTGGATGACTTTTTATGGATAAATGGGTTTAGTTTGGTGACTTGCAGAATACAAAGGTTCTGTGTTACGTCGCGCTTGGGCAATGGGTGGCTTGTTTCCTTGGTGAGTTTTTGTCTACTTAATTTTCTTTTGTGTTTCACAAATTACGATTAATCCGGGCCACGAATGATGTTTTTCCCCCCTATTTTTGGGGATATATATTTTGTAGAGGGCTATTGTTGGGCAAGAACAGGTGAAAGACAAGCATCAAGAATGAGATCAAGATATTTGAAAGCAGTGCTAAGGCAAGAAGTGGCTTACTTTGATTTGCATGTCACAAGCACCACCGAAGTCATCACGAGCGTCTCTAGTGACAGCCTTGCAATTCAAGACGTGATTAGTGTAAAGGTATGATTTTTCAGAGAACTAATATACAAGAATTATATATATAGAAAACCCATTTTCAAAAGGTTCAAAAACAATTCATAGAATTCTCTTGTAAAGTTCTTCTGTCTGTAGTGATTTTTTAAAAACATATCCTCCTATATGTTTTTATTTGTCCGACTCCTTGTAGAAACGAATTGAGAAACTAACTTTTGTCACAAAAAGGGGGGAAAAAAAATTTACACTTCACGTAGAAATACACTTCAAAAAGTGGGTTTTCCCATGATTTCAAATTGATGATCAACCCACACCCATCATGTTATCATACATGGGTACATTTTGAACCGAAAACCCCCCCGGTGGTAGTTTACGAATTCTTGAATCAAAGGGATGAGTTTCCTTATGATCGAAATTATTCACAATCATATTCAATACAATTTTGTTGACATTTCATCGCAAATAGTTTTAGTTTATGATTTATAGAAAATTCACTTGTGCTAGTTTTTGTATGAATTACAATGCCTAATTTGTTTCTATATATATATATCAATTCAGCTCCCATCATTCTTGATGAACTTAACCTCATTCATCGGGTCCTACATGATGGCATTTATACTGCTGTGGAGGCTAGCAATTGTGGCATTTCCCTTTGTGCTACTTCTGTTAATCCCTAGTTTGGTTTACGGAAGGGTATTAATGGGAATAGCCAGAAAGATGAGAGCGGAATACGACATGGCCGGGACAGTAGTAGAGCAAGCAGTCTCTTCTATCAGAACTGTTTATGCCTTTGTTGGAGAGAGCAAGACCATGTCGGATTACTCTACTGCCCTCCAAGGGGCTGTTGTGTTAGGGCTAAGGCAAGGATTGGCAAAAGGCTTAGCCATTGGTAGCAATGGCGTAACATTTGCAATTTGGTCCTTCATGGCTTATTATGGTAGCAGATTGGTCATGTACCATGGCGCCGAAGGCGGCACTGTTTTCGTAGTTGGGGCTGCCATTACCAATGGTGGATTGTAAGTATTGCTACCCTCTTTATATTTTTCTCAATTCTTTCATAACAATTTTGTTCAACATCTATGGGCAGCGGGTCCCCTATCTGACTGCCTTTGTCCGACCTCTTTGTCTCACCCATCTCCATCGTCCATCCAAGCAATCGACGGCTTAAATTCCGTCTCTGCCCTGAACAAATCTAAGCCGTCCATGTTCATTTGCTATCCGAGTCGTTGATTGCTCTAATGGACGGCGCAGATGAGTGGGACAGGGAGGCCGGACAAAGGCAGTCGGACAGAGAATCTTCTGCCACTTCTATGTCTATGTTTGTTGGTCTACTTTCTATATTCGTGTCATATTTTAAATTGTCTATATCTTTCAATTTATAATAGGTTTCATAATTTACAAAATTTTGTATAATAGAGATTTATCAAATAAGATTCATATTGCGTATTTTTTTAAATTTGTATTATAAATATATGTACGATTTTTCAATGGGTGTAGAATAATGAGAGTGAATAAACAAACACAAGCGGACGTAATACATAACGCTAGAGTAGCATTGTGGAAACTTTATATCCATCTCAAAATCAATTGGCAATGAGTGGAGCGGTCCCAGCATATATTAAGTGATCACCCATTCCACTCCTAGGCAATGTGGGACAATATTTCTTAACATCCCCTCTCACGTGCAGCCGCATTTGAGGTCAGTCACGTGTGGCCACTTTTTGGGTCCTATCATCGTGCAGTCTTTTTTTGCTAGTCTGTCATCATGGGTGTGGGATTGTCGGGTTTTTTTTTTTTAAATGTGGAGTAGAATAGGCCCCGCTCTGATACCATGTGAAAACTTTATATCCATCTCAAAACCAATTGGAGGGGGGATGTTAAGAAATATTGTCCCACATTGCCTAGGAGCGGAATGGGTAATCACTTAAGTAATATATATTGGGACCTCTCCACTCATTGTCAATTGGTTTTGAGATGGATATAGAGTTTTCACATGGTATCAAAGCGGGGCTTATTCCACTCCACATTTATAAAAAAAAAAAAAAATCGCAGTCTCACACCCACGATGACAGACTAGCAAAAAAAGTCTGCACGATGATAGGACCCAAAAAGTGGCCACGTGGCAGACCTCAAATGCGGCTGCACGTGAGGGGAATGTTAAGAAATATTGTCTCACATTGCCTAAGAGTGGAATGAGTGATCACTTAATATATGCTGGGATCTCTCCACTCATTGCCAATTAATTTTGAAATGGATATAAAGTTATGCGAAAAGTCACTATAGTCGTCTCTATACTCTCATGATAAATTTCTAAAATTCCTCTTAATCCTCTTGATCAGATCATTGGGCTCCGGTTTGTCCAACATAAAATACTTCTCAGAAGCATTAGCAGCAGGGGAGAGAATAATGGAAGTAATAAAACGAGTACCCAAAATCGATTCCGACAACATGGACGGCGAAATTCTCAAAAATGTAACAGGCGAAGTCGAATTCAAAAACGTCGAATTTGCCTACCCATCGCGACCCGAAACTCCCATTTTCAATAACTTAAACCTAAAAATCCCAGCAGGTTTGAAAGTTGCATTAGTGGGCGGGAGTGGGTCTGGAAAATCGACAGTGATCGCGCTTCTACAGAGGTTTTATGATCCACTGGGGGGAGAAATTTGTCTCGATGGGGTCGCCATTGATAAGCTTCAGTTGAAATGGTTGAGATCTCAAATGGGGTTGGTGAGTCAAGAACCTGTACTTTTTGCTACAAGTATTAAAGAGAACATACTGTTTGGGAAGGAAGATGCTAGTATGGAGGAAGTTATTGATGCTGCTAAAGCTTCCAATGCTCATGACTTCATTTCTCAGATGCCTCAGGGGTATGATACCCAGGTAAGTTTACCAATAATAAGAAGATTATTTACCGCGCTAATATGCAATTATCATCTCTAATAAGATTTTTCTTATGCTTTCGTTTAGGTGGGTGAGGGAGGAATTCAAATATCAGGGGGCCAGAAGCAGCGAATAGCAATCGCTCGTGCTGTAATCAAGGCACCCCGCATCCTCTTGCTAGATGAGGCCACAAGCGCATTGGACTCCGAATCAGAGAGAGTCGTGCAAGAAGCACTGGACAACGTTGCTGAGGGCCGGACCACTATCATCATCGCGCACCGCCTCACCACCATCAGAAACGCCGATGTCATAGTTGTCGTCCAAAATGGCCAGGTAATAATGAATTCAATATGCAGTGGGTTGATTGACATCGCTCTTGTTCCAGCAACTAAACGATTCGAGATCTATTTGTGTCTGAGTCTGTGTTCGAAAATCTGTGTTCATAACACTGCTCAAACCATTATGCATTATTATGGTAATAATTGTTAAATCTGTCATGCCTAGTGGAGGAAATTGTAGGTACTTTTGTGGTAGAAATCTAAAGGAAACTAACGAAGAAGTGCTAGCAGGTAATGGAAACTGGCTCACATGACGAACTAATCCATGACGCAAACGGTCTATACGCATCCCTTGTCCAACTCCAACAAACGGAGAATAACAGAGATGACGTACCAGCAAATTGCACTTCAACTTCGTCCAGTAACCTAAATATGGATTCAAACAACGACAGCAGTCGAAGATTGTCAATTGTGAGTCGATCCAGTTCAGCGAAATCAGTCGCCCCAAGTCAGAGACTCGACAATTCTTCTTCGGTTAAAGGTAACCAAGATGAAGATATTCAAATTCCCTCATTTTGGAGGCTTTTAGCATTGAATTCACCTGAGTGGAAGCAAGCGATATTGGGATGCGTAAGTGCGGTTATAGTTGGTGCTATTCAACCGCTTTATTCGTTTGCAATGGGGACAATGATTTCGGTTTATTTCTTGCACGATCACAACGAGATCAAGTCTAAGACGAGGTTTTATTCGTTGTGTTTCCTTGCGTTGGCGATTTTATCGCTGTTGATCAATGTGATTCAGTATTACTATTTTGCATATATGGGGGAGCATTTGACAAAGAGGATTAGAAAGAGGATGTTGTCTAAGATTTTGACGTTTGAAGTTGGGTGGTTTGATCAGGATGAGAATTCTAGTGGTGCTGTTTGCTCTCGGCTTGCTAAAGATGCTAATGTGGTATGCAGTCTTCTCTCTCTCTCTCTCTCTCTCTCTCTCTCTCACACACACACACACGTGATTCACACACAAACTCGGAATAGGTCTGCTACAAACCGTACAGTGGACCCATTTTTGCACAAATAATCAAATTCTTGAACTGTTTAATGTGCACATTAAGATATACAAAGATCCTGTATAACTGTTGTTAAATTCTACTTGATTTAACTGTCACTCTGCCTCTTTGAAGCTTCTATGGGTAAATTTACATTGATTGATGTTGAATGTTTAGGATACTGAAACAGATTTGGTGAATAAGTCTGTCTGCCTCTTTGTACACACTAAAACAATATTGTCGTGAAACTGAAATGGTCAGGTTGGTTATGGCTTGACTCATATTCGACCCGCCTACTATCAACCTATACTTAACCAGCCCATATTCAATCCATGAACCCAACCTACCCGTTCGACACCTCTATAGTATAGTGTCATGGTGATCTTAGTAATTATTCAATAGTCCTGGACTACGGTCACCTGTTACTCCGAATCATTTTAACACTACACATTTATGTAGAATCCATACACTTAGTCATAAATTCCACGGATGTGTGGTGGTAGAGCGTCCCAGATGACCACGTGGCCATATACAGGAAGCACTGCCAATTAGACTGGGGATCTTTGTTTGGATTCGAGGCTTTAACATTAATCTTCCTCTCTCTTTACTTCTTTAAAAGCAACACTATTCCTCTTTGTTTCCCATGGATTAGCATACTGGTTCCATTAAGGAAAAATCAATTTCTTCAACCTTCCATTCAAGTGTGTCCATGGTTTAACATACTGCGCAAGGCCATACCTTTTCAATCGATATTTCGAATAAAGTCCTATTTTTGCATCGCAAGAATATGGACAACAAAAACCGGCATAGCAATGAATACATTTTTGTCTTGAAATCTGATGCCACTTCGGTTTTTCGCAATTTTCCAGGTGAGATCTCTGGTGGGCGATAGGATGGCACTACTTATCCAAACATTCTCAGCAGTAACTATAGCTTGCACCATGGGCTTGATCATCGCATGGAGGCTCGCATTAGTCATGATAGCAGTTCAACCAACAGTCATCATCTGCTTCTACATGAAGCGTGTCCTTCTCAAGAAAATGTCTGAGAAGGCCATCAAGGCCCAAGACGAAAGTAGCAAGTTGGCTGCTGAAGCAGTCTCTAACCTCCGAACAGTCACAGCCTTCTCTTCCCAGGCTCGAGTCCTTGAAATGCTCGAAAAGTCCCAAGAAGGCCCACGACGCGAAAACATTCGTCAGTCATGGTTTGCGGGTATTGGGCTTGGTACCTCTCAAAGCATTATGGTATGCATTTTGGCTTTAGACTTCTGGTACGGTGGAAAGCTCATTTCCCAAGGCTACATTGGGGCCAAAGCCCTGTTTGAAACCTTCCTGATCTTACTCAGCACAGGTCGGGTCATTGCCGAAGCAGGAACCATGACTAATGACCTTGCAAAAGGGTCTGATGCAGTCAAGTCCGTTTTCGCTGTGTTGGATCGCCAAACTCATATTGTCCCGGATGACCCGATTGGTTGCAAGCCCGACAAAATAACAGGCCATGTGAAGCTATGTGATGTTCAGTTTGCATACCCGGCTAGGCCTGACGTCTTGATATTCAATGGCTTTTCGATCGACATCGCAGCGGGGAAATCAACGGCATTGGTCGGGCAAAGTGGGTCCGGAAAATCAACAATCATCGGATTGATTGAACGATTCTACGATCCACTTAAAGGTCTAGTGAAAATTGATGGTCTTGATATAAGAACATACGATCTAAGGTCGCTAAGGAACCACATTGCACTTGTTAGTCAAGAGCCAACTTTATTCGCTAGGTCCATTCGAGAAAACATCACTTACGGATCATCCGATAAGATGAATGAATCTGAGATCGTTGAGGCAGCTAAGGCAGCCAACGCTCACGATTTTGTCGTGGGCTTAAAAGACGGATACGATACATGGTGTGGGGATAAGGGATTGCAGCTGTCCGGTGGACAGAAGCAACGTATTGCGATAGCTCGTGCTATTTTGAAAAACCCAACAATTCTGTTACTAGACGAGGCCACAAGTGCACTTGACAGCCAATCGGAGAAAGTGATACAAGATGCACTTGAGCAGGTGATGGTGGGTAGGACGAGTGTGGTGGTGGCCCATAGGCTGAGTACAATACAAAACTGCGATACAATCGCTGTTTTAGATAAAGGTAAGGTTGTAGAGAAAGGGACCCACTCTTCTTTGTTGGGTAAGGGTCCTACTGGAGCATATTTTTCTCTAGTTAGCCTTCAAAGAACGCCCAATGCGGCCCATAGTCAACAGTGATTTGTAATTCGTAGATTTTTTGTTTTTTGCCGATTTTCCAAATGATTGGGGTTGATCCAAGTTTCTTATGTACAATGCCCGACCGGATAAGCAATTTGTTGTAATGACTTTTAGAATGTGTACAATGTATGTATTGTGTAAAATATCTCGATTCCGTAAAAGTATATATCAGTAGGTGGATCGATCTTATTAATTAACTGTCTAATTCCCAATATATAATAGCATCTGCATCACTTTTGAAAATCGCCCAACCCTCATGGATGGCTACAGCTTCTCCTACTTTGGATGAGCTTAAACCTGGGTGTACATTTTGGATGAGCTCACCCTCCACATAAAAGTTTAGGCTTGTGAGTTTTTTTTGTTTGTTTTTTTTTTTATCAAAAAAAAAAAAGATATATAAAAGAAACTCGATAAGGGTACATCGAGAAGGGAGAGGAGGAGGGGACATCCAACCAAAGTTAAACGAAAGAAAAAGAAAATAAAAATAAACACCCAAAGGAGCCAAAACCAAAACAACCACCAAAGCAAAACACCCAAAGCGAAAACACCCAAAGGAGCCAAAACCAAAACAACCACCACGAGCCACACAAAGATCAGCCTCAAAAAGCCTACTCACGACAGCCCAAACAAGCCTAAAAAACACCCGAAATCCAACTTCAACCCTTGTCACGCCAAGACACCACCACAACCCACCAAAGCTTGTAAGTTTTAAGCCTTCCAATATCACATTGAGACTCAACATTTATTCGATTTATTATGTTACCTAATATATTTTCATCGGTGTGTGCATTGTTGCTTTGCTTTGTTGGTGAAAAATCCTTTTTTTATGGAATCGAATAATCAAGCAATAACAGGAATTAAAAAAAAAAATGAATAAACGATAAACATGCGATATACGTGGAAAACCCCGAATAGGGTAAAAACCACGGGAAGGAATCAAAACACTAAAGGAACCATTGTGCGATTACAATCGACCTATACTTACAATTGAAACTCCTTTCAATTGACCCAAGAACCGATTGCCGAATCCACGTTCATCGCACCAAGTGTTTGATTGCCGCACGCCTTGAATCACTCAAGCCCTCTGAGATGCTTCCAGAAATCCACTGAAAGAGTATTAAAAGATTGAATAAAGATTGCGGAAAAACTTCTTGGAGTTGATTGCGTTGATCAACGATACATTAGTTGTGTTCCAAGACTTATAGGAACAGCCCCTCCCTCTTCTCTAAATTTCTCACGTTCATGTGGTGGCTGTAAAAGACGTCCCTTTTTTTGAAACCCTAGCTGCTGTATTTATCAGCTGCAGACTCTCTTGCTCGATCACATTTCGAGTTGCTCGAGCACTTTTTTGGCAGATTAGTGTTGGTGCAAAAATCTGGGAGTCTGCGAGAAACTAAACGTCTTGATGATGTAACTTGCTTCGAGACACGTTACTATGTTGCTTTCCGAAAACAGTATTCGCCCCCACCTTTTGGTGTGCACCGGGTTGATAGCGAATCTGTTCGAGGATACAACGAAACCCGACCAATTTAATGATCTTTTGCCTGCGTCCGTACAAACGAAGGACAGACAGAATACCAAGTCAAATTGTGAACAAAAGTACCAAGGATGTGTTGACACCGTTTCTGCAGAGCAACGGTGCAACAACACAAGGAAGAAAATCTGCAGAGAATTCGGTAGAGTAACAACGCTAATTTAGGAATATTTCTATATTGAATGAATGAAATTTGGACTCTATTTATGAACCCAAATGTACCTTTTCACGTTAGGACACATCCCTTGGTGAACAGACTTGAGTTTGGGTCATAACTCTTCGTTTTGAGTTGCACCCATCCACGAACCATTGTCTGATTCATGTCTGAAATTTTGCATCAGATCCCGTTGATATGGATACCCCCGTTCGGATGTATGGATACCCAGCATTCTGTTCGTCCAGACTGCATCTGTATGGATACCTCTCTATGGGGGTATGGATACCAAACCTTCTGTTCGTCCAGACTGCAGCTGTATGGATACCTCTCTATGGGGGTATGGATACCAAACCTTTTAATCGACTGTGCACTATAGGAATGCTCCTATACATAAATCATTCATCCTTTTCCTAATTAGCCAACTTAGGACAATGCCAAAAACACTACAAACAAGCTTCCTAACAGACAAGGAATATTTTGATAAAAACCCCAAATAAAACCCATTTATTTTGATAAATTTCCAACAATCCCCCACCATTTACAAAATAAAGAGATGAAGCCTGGGTTCCTTTGAAAGATTTGTGCATCAATGAAGGTATCTCATGATTTTAACCATCACCTAGTGAAACATATCAAAGTTAGTCAGAACGCATGGTAGACTTGTCTTTTAACTAGCGATCCTATAATGACCAACCAGACACGTTTCACGCACGCATCTTACCTGACTTAAGTATTCAAAATTACCGACATGTGAATCGGCCGTGTGTCTATATCCTATTTCGTGAGTGCTCTAAAGTTCTTGCCCGTGAACCTATAGAAGGCGGCACCACCCTCACACTCATATAGATAGACTTTTAAGAATGCCCCTATAACAACAGTATCCGCCTAACTAAACCGTTAGAAGTCTATTAAGAGCTAAGTAGCTCACCTCCTCTTTTAAATTACAGGTACCAAACACTTTACCATAGGATGGGTGTAACCAGAAAGTGCTTGCCATCACGACTTATGGTGTAGTTTGCTCATTGAACCCAAGGACTTGAAGCTAAACAAGCGTTGGGTCGAGTTTCCACCAGGAGTGATTATATTTTAGTGGGCTTAAGTCCCATCCCCTGTGATGTAAGGACCCGTATTATTTTTTTTATAACACTTTTTCCGGAATAATGTTGGGTAAATGTGAGGAATTAAATCTTGACTTTAGGGGTTGATTAGGGAGCTTTCAAATGCACTTGGGTGTGTTTAAAACACATTAGAAAGTTTAGGGGTGTAAGTGTAAGAGGTAAGGGGTATATAACACTTGTTCTCTTGCATTTTTTTCAAATTTTTCCAGAGCTCTGCCCTCTCTCTCTCTCTCTGCCGACAGCCTCCCTCTCTCTTCTCCTCCATTTTTTGTTCTTTCAAGCTCACCTCTTGCCTTTCCCACTCAACCCCTTCAAAAAACCAAGGTCATATTCACGTTCTACGCACCGTGGGGAGTTCGGGTCACCTTGGAATCACACCGGGAACACCAATTTCGGGTTTGGGGGAAATCCAAGCTTAGGGCTTCATTCACCCACATTTTTCAAGCAAATCTTTGAGGTAGGGGAACAATTTTCTACTCTCTCTAGTTATATGTTGGTGATTTATAGCACATACTTGGATTTTAGCTTCTATTTCATTGGATTTCATGTTTTCCCCAAATTGGGGTGGGTTTCTCACTTGATTTCTTGATCTACTCTTTGGCTTATCATTTGATGAAATTGGGGATGAAATTGACTTCCCTCCATGTCCAATTATTGCCTTGCACTTCCAATTTGAGCATTTGCTATCCTTAGTGTGATTGGGTTGAAATTCCACACCCTTAAGGTGAAAATCTGCTCTGTGTACTGTTCATGCTGCTGCCTCTGTAAAATTCAGCGACTGCCCCTGTTTCTAGGTAGTCTCGGTCACCCTTTTTATGTCCGTTTGATCCCCGACCGCTTGTACTTTGATAAAACCGCCTTTCGGCACCACTTTCGGACGTATTTAACCCGAGAACTTTGGTTTTATAAGCAAATGAGTCGTTTTACATTCCATGAGAGTTTAATGGTTTTTTTTGAAAGTTTGGATGTGTGTGCGTAACGAATTTTAATGAAAGATGCGGAAAAATGAAGTGAAGTTTTGAAAGACGGACTACTTATAGAAGTTTTGATGAAATGTTTGGGGAATGATGAGATATTATTAAATCGATACCCTCGTTGGATAAAAAGTATTTGATAAAGGCTCGCGGGGCCTATGGAACCCGGCAGAGGCACACGGGGCCTACGGAACCCGGCAGAGGCACGCGGGGCCTATGGAACCCGGCAGAGGGATTAAATCCCTAGCACTTTATAAATTTGATGATTTTCTTCAACAAAAGAAACGAGAAACAAAGTTTTGGTCTATCCCTAACATTTCGTCGGAACTTGTTATACAAACTTAATTTTGACTTGGGTGATGAGCTTGGGTGTTGGGGTGGATCCTTGAAACTGCTTGAGTACGTCAAAATTTCCTAAGTTCTCTCCCATGCCTTAGCCACGTGAATCCATACATGAGCCCTTGTTTGACATGTCTAGCTCTCATGTGCATGCATCATATTCATATGCCTAGCGCTAGTAGATTAGTTCTCCTACGAGCTAGTGTGCTCACCCTATCATTTTCAGGTACTCAGCTTGACCGTGCATAGTGTGGAGTGCATACATGGATGAAGAGCATACCGGCATGGAGTTATTTTATTCATCTTTTTGCATCAAACATTTCTTTTGGGAAGATGATATTGTAACTCTAATCTTTTCTTATCTTTTGACTACGGATTTGTAATAACTTTGATATTTGATTTCATCTTTGGGGCAAGGATGCCCAAACATTGAAAGCCATTGGGCTAGGGTCGTGATTTAGTTAATGAAAATCTTTATCTTTTAATCTATTTATTGTATGAGATCCTTTTATTTATGTTTTGTAAAAATGAGGGCGTGACAACTTGGTATCAGAGCTTTAGGCTCGAAAACTTTGAGACCATGGGGAGACTTAAAGTCTCGGGGCTTAAACCATTGCATTTTTTTTCATGAAAACTATTTTCTCATTCATAGTGTGCTTGTGTGACATTCATGAGCATGAAGTCATTGTAGTAGCATTGCATCACATGTAAATGCATAGTGTTGAGTTGTACCTGTGTTGGGATTTGGCGTTGGAGGCTTAGACCTCATTGAGATATTGTGGGACTAAATAAATCTTTCTTTCTTATCTTATAATAGAACTATGCCGCCTCGACGTGAACCACCGGTTAGGGGTGCGGGAAGGAATAAAAGAGCTAGGGGTGGCGGTCACCGTAATCAACGGGTTGAGGATGAAGTTAGTCAACATGGGGAAAATCCGGGGGGTGAGGAAAGGCACGAAACGGGGGCGCAAAACCTTTCTGGGCCACTTTTGGCCCAATTGGTCACCGCTTTGACAACCGCCATCAACCAACCAAGAGTGAACCAAACACCTAGCGCCATGGAGATTGCCGAGAAATTTGGCAAGTTGCACCCTCCACAATTCGATGGGAAATCCGGGGATCCGCTTGATGCCAACCATTGGCTTGCGGAGATGAGGAAACGTTTTGACATTATGGACATCACTAGTGACACCACGAAGATCCGTTTGATGGCTTGCCAACTCTTCGGTGAGCCAAATGAATGGTGGGAGTCTATCTTGTCGGCACGTAGGGATGCACGGAGGGCCGATAGGGCGGCTAGGCATGTGGTGGAGCCGGACGTTGAGAACATTACTTGGGCGGAATTTGAGACTTTGTTTGAGAATCAATACTTTCCCCAATCTTACCGTGATAATTTGAGAGAGCAATTTGAGAGGCTCGAGCAAGGGAACATGACCGTTAGTGAGTATGCACTCAAATTCCAATCCTTGAGTCGATATGCGCCGGAGTTGGTTAGCACCGAGGCATTGAAATGTCGCCGATTTGAAAAGGGGTTGCATCCGTCCGTTAAGAGGCTTGTCATAAGTAGCCGGTTAAACTCGTTTACGGAGATTGTGGAGTTAGCGAGGAATTTAGAGTTGCCAAGGGATGCTATGAGGAATTCGAGGGGTTCGGATGATAGGCACTCGACCGGGAATGTGAGTATGACTACGGGGAGCTATGGGAGCCACAGTAGGATGAGACAGAGGGATGCTTTTCCACCACCACCAAGCCGATCGGGCTCCCGTACACCTACTGCTTCGGGTTTTGGGGGACCCTCTTCTCACTCTTCTAGACCACCGGCCACTTGTTTCTTTTGTCGACAGGAGGGGCACATTCGGACTAATTGCCCTCAGCTTCGGTCTCAGCCTCAGTCTAGGCCTCCTCCACCACCACGTTCTCAGACTTCGGGGGCTTGCTTTGAGTGTGGCGGGTTTGGCCACGTCGCTAGGCACTGTCCGCAGAGAGGGGTTTCACATAGTGAGTCGGGCTCGGTCCAGCAGCCTAGGGGTGGACAGAGTTTCAGTCAGCAGCAGAGGGGCACACAGAGTCAGTCGCACTACCGTCAGACTACCACAGTTCAGGTGCCACGGGGTGACAGGGGGGCGAGTTCGTCCACACCGGTTCAGACAGTTCAGGGTAGAGCCTACGCCGTTACTGCAGCCACACCACCTCCACCTCCTTTCACTACTACTCAGACGCCAGAGACTTCTGTTGTGAGGGGTACATTTCATCTCTTCAACTCCTTTGCTAAGGTTTTGTTTGATTCGGGTGCATCACACTCTTTCATTGCCGCATCATTTGTACGTGCCTTAGAGTTAGAAACCGAGGAGCTTAGTCCTCCATTGTTTGTTGACACACCGTTGGGTGGTAGAACTCCACTAGATCGTATATGCCGGGGTTGTGAGTTGGTAATCCTTGATCGTCGGTTCTTGTTTGATTTCATCGTGCTAGGTATGTCCGGGTTTGATCTCATATTGGGGATGGATTGGCTATCGACTTTTCATGCGACTATTGATTGTTTCAAACGCCGAGTTCGTATATGTCCACCGGAAGGGGGTTGTTTTGAGTTTTCCGGGGAGCGTCGGGAACCGCTAGAACCGTATTTGTGTGGGTCCCGGGAAAGGGAATCGATTGCGTGCCTACTAGCGAGTTTGACGTTAGATGAGGATTTATCCACTCGTGGGGAGTTACCGATGGTCGTTTGTGACTTTCCGGACGTTTTTCCGGAAGAGTTACCGGGTTTGCCACCCGAGCGGGAGGTTGAATTCACGATAGATCTATTGCCGGGCACCGCACCTATTTCTATGCCACCTTATCGCTTCGCACCCGTCGAGTTGAGAGAATTGAAAACCCAACTCCAAGAGTTACAAGACTTAGGCTTCATTCGCCCTAGTACTTCGCCGTGGGGCGCACCGGCTCTTTTTGCGCAAAAGAAAGATGGGTCTCTCCGTTTGTGTATCGATTACCGTAAGCTAAACCGGGTCACCATTAAGAATAAGTATCCTATGCCTAGAATTGACGACTTGTTTGATCAACTAAGGGGCGCGACTTGTTTCTCTAAAATTGACTTGAGATCCGGTTATCACCAACTTAAAGTTCGTTGAGAGGATATTCCGAAAACCGCGTTTCGTACTCGATATGGCCATTATGAGTTCGTGGTTATGCCTTTCGGTCTCACAAATGCTCCCGCTACTTTCATGGACTTGATGAATCGCATCTTTCGAGCTTATCTTGATCGGTTTGTCGTGGTTTTTGTTGACGACATTCTTATTTATTCACCCACTGAGGAAGATCACCAATCTCACCTCACCATTGTTCTTGAACTCTTGAGAGAGCACCGGTTGTATGCTAAGTTGAACAAGTGTGAGTTTTGGTTGTCCGAAGTTAGATTCTTGGGTCATGTGGTATCGAAGGATGGGGTCTCCGTAGATCCGGGCAAGATAGAATCGGTTTTAAATTGGGAGCGTCCGAAGAGCGTGTTTGAGATTCGGAGCTTTTTGGGTTTGGCCGGGTATTACCGACGATTCGTTCTTGATTTCTCACGACTAGCGGCACCGATGACACGGTTGACACGTAAGGGGACACGGTTCGTGTGGGACGACAAGTGTGAGTCGGCTTTCGAAGAGTTGAAGAAACGGTTGACAAGCGCACCTATCTTGATTGTGCCCGAGCGCGGAGTTGGCTACTCCGTTTATTGCGATGCGTCACGGGAAGGGCTTGGTTGCGTGCTAATGCAAAATGGGCGAGTTGTGGCATATGGGTCTCGACAACTTAAGACACATGAGCGTAACTATCCCACTCACGACTTAGAGTTGGCGGCCGTTGTTTTTGCATTGAAGAGTTGGAGGCATTATCTTTATGGCGAGAAGTTCGAGGTATTTTCGGATCACAAGAGTTTGAAGTATTTGTTCTCCCAAAAAGAATTGAACCTTAGGCAACGCCGTTGGATGGAGCACATAGAAGACTATGACTTCGATCTCCAATATCATCCGGGCAAAGCAAACGTGGTAGCGGACGCATTGAGTAGGAAACCGGCGAGTTTGGCGAGTCTAGTTATCGATGAGTGGAAGATGATGAAAGACTTGGGGTTTTACGCGCTTCATTGCGAGGAAGTCCGCGAAGGGGTAACCTTGTGTAACCTTACCGTGCATTCTACCTTATCTAGCCGTGTGATTGAAACCCAACAAAATGATGAGGAAGCGGGGGTATTTCGTTCTAAGTTCCTTAGCGGAGGGGCAAGCGAGGGTTGGATGATTCATGCCGATCAAAGTGTTCGTTTTCAAGGAAAACTTTTTGTGCCTATCTCGTGTCGAGAGGAAATCTTGCGAGAGTTTCACCATTCACCGTTGGCCGTGCATCCGGGCGGGACGAAAATGTATCACGATTTGCGTCGGCAATTTTGGTGGCCGGGGATGAAAAGGGACGTCGCCATCTTTGTTTCTAAGTGTTTGACGTGTCAACAAGTGAAAGCGGAACACCAACGACCCGCGGGGGAATTACAACCGTTACCGGTAGCCGAATGGAAGTGGGAGAACGTGACTATGGATTTCGTGACGGGTTTGCCGCGATCGCCGAGGGGGCATGATGCCATATGGGTTATTGTGGATCGATTGACTAAGACCGCGCACTTTTTACCGATTCAAGTTACCGATACAGTTGAGTCACTTAATCGTTTGTACATTCGGGAGATAATCCGACTTCACGGGATTCCGGTTTCCATTGTGTCCGATAGAGATCCGCGCTTCACCGCTCGATTTTGGCAAAGTTTGCAAGCCGCACTCGGTACGAACTTACTCTTTAGCACCGCTTATCATCCGCAAACCGATGGGCAATCCGAGAGGACGATTCAAATTTTAGAAGATATGTTACGGGCATGCGTGATGGATTTTCGGAGTAGTTGGGAGGATCATTTACCGTTGGTCGAGTTTGCGTATAACAATAGTTACCAATCGAGCATCGAGATGGCGCCTTTTGAGGCATTATACGGTAGGCCTTGTAGATCGCCGGTATGTTGGTCCGAGTTGGGTGAAACTACCATTGTGGGGCCCGAGTTAGTTACCGAAACCGCGGAGAGCATGAGTTTGATTCGCAAGAGGCTTAAGGCCGCGCAAGAGGCAACCGCCGAGAAGATCAAAGTGATTCGCCAACGTTTGTTTACCGCTCAAAGTCGCCAAAAGAGTTATGCCGATCGACGTAGACGACCATTGTCATTCGAGGTGGGAGACCATGTGTTTCTCAAGATATCACCGCGCCGGGGATTGAGTCGATTTGGGCGAGGGGGTAAATTATCACCACGTTATATCGGGCCATTTGATATCATAGAACGGATTGGGGAAGTCGCGTATCGATTGGCGCTACTGCCAAGGTTGTCGGGCATTCATGATGTTTTTCACGTTTCCATGTTGAAGAAGTATGAGCCGGATCCGTCGCATGTACTTGAATGGTCCGAGTTAGAGCTAGAGGCCGACACGTCTTATGGAGAGAAACCGATACGGGTGATGGATACGAAGGAGAAAGTGCTAAGGGGTAAAACGATTCGATTGGTGAGAGTCTTGTGGAATAACTTTGGTAGCGAGGAATCCACGTGGGAACGGGAAGATGAGATGAAAGAGAAATATCCGAACTTGTTTACCTCATAATCTATGTGAGTTTTAATTTGAAAGTTGTGCATTTCTTTGATACGGTGTCGGATATAATTAGCAATATAGTTGCATGTCATACATATCACATGTTGCATATTCGTGCATTGACACGTGAAATTTTGAGGACAAAATTTTCTAAGGAGGGTAGAGTGTAAGGACCCGTATTATTTTTTTTATAACACTTTTTCCGGAATAATGTTGGGTAAATGTGAGGAATTAAATTTTGACTTTAGGGGTTGATTAGGGAGCTTTCAAATGCACTTGGGTGTGTTTAAAACACATTAGAAAGTTTAGGGGTGTAAGTGTAAGAGGTAAGGGGTATATAACACTTGTTCTCTTGCATTTTTTTCAAATTTTTCCAGAGCTCTGCCCTCTCTCTCTCTGCCGACAGCCTCCCTCTCTCTTCTCCTCCATTTTTTGTTCTTTCAAGCTCACCTCTTGTCTTTCCCACTCAACCCCTTCAAAAAACCAAGGTCATATTCACGTTCTACGCACCGTGGGGAGTTCGGGTCACCTTGGAATCACACCGGGAACACCAATTTCGGGTTTGGGGGAAATCCAAGCTTAGGGCTTCATTTACCCACATTTTTCAAGCAAATCTTTGAGGTAGGGGAACAATTTTCTACTCTCTCTAGTTATATGTTGGTGATTTATTGCACATACTTGGATTTTAGCTTCTATTTCATTGGATTTCATGTTTTCCCCAAATTGGGGTGGGTTTCTCACTTGATTTCTTGATCTACTCTTTGGCTTATCATTTGATGAAATTGGGGATGAAATTGACTTCCCTCCATGTCCAATTGTTGCCTTGCACTTCCAATTTGAGCATTTGCTATCCTTAGTGTGATTGGGTTGAAATTCCACACCCTTAAGGTGAAAATCTGCTCTGTGTACTGTTCATGCTGCTGCCTCTGTAAAATTCAGTGACTGCCCCTGTTTCTAGGTAGTCTCGGTCACCCTTTTTATGTCCGTTTGATCCCCGACCGCTTGTACTTTGATAAAACCGCCTTTCGGCACCACTTTCGGACGTATTTAACCCGAGAACTTTGGTTTTATAAGCAAATGAGTCGTTTTACATTCCATGAGAGTTTAATGGTTTTTTTGAAAGTTCGGATGTGTGTGCGTAACGAATTTTAATGAAAGATGCGGAAAAATGAAGTGAAGTTTTGAAAGACGGACTACTTATAGAAGTTTTGATGAAATGTTTGGGGAATGATGAGATATTATTAAATCGATACCCTCGTTGGATAAAAAGTATTTGATAAAGGCTCGCGGGGCCTATGGAACCCGGCAGAGGCACGCGGGGCCTATGGAACCCGGCAGAGGCACGCGGGGCCTACGGAACCCGGCAGAGGCACGCGGGGCCTATGGAACCCGGCAGAGGGATTAAATCCCTAGCACTTTATAAATTTGATGATTTTCTTCAACAAAAGAAACGAGAAACAAAGTTTTGGTCTATCCCTAACATTTCGTCGGAACTTGTTATACAAACTTAATTTTGACTTGGGTGATGAGCTTGGGTGTTGGGGTGGATCCTTGAAACTGCTTGAGTACGTCGAAATTTCCTAAGTTCTCTCCCATGCCTTAGCCACGTGAATCCATACATGAGCCCTTGTTTGACATGTCTAGCTCTCATGTGCATGCATCATATTCATATGCCTAGCGCTAGTAGATTAGTTCTCCTACGAGCTAGTGTGCTCACCCTATCATTTTCAGGTACTCAGCTTGACCGTGCATAGTGTGGAGTGCATACATGGATGAAGAGCATACCGGCATGGAGTTATTTTATTCATCTTTTTGCATCAAACATTTCTTTTGGGAAGATGATATTGTAACTCTAATCTTTTCTTATCTTTTGACTACGGATTTGTAATAACTTTGATATTTGATTTCATCTTTGGGGCAAGGATGCCCAAACATTGAAAGCCATTGGGCTAGGGTCGTGATTTAGTTAATGAAAATCTTTATCTTTTAATCTATTTATTGTATGAGATCCTTTTATTTATGTTTTGTAAAAATGAGGGCGTGACATGTGATGTTTTCCACACCAAATCTCTTGCAAGACCTTTTGTTAAAGGATCCGCCAGGTTTTGACCTGACTTGACATAATCAATGGTTATCACCCCATCGGTTATCAAATTCCTCACATAGCTATGTCGAAGTCCTACATGTCTAGACTTCCCATTATATACCTGGCTGTAAGTCCGTGATAATCCCGACTGACTATCACAATGCAAAGATATCGATGGCATAGGTTTTGGCCACATGAGTATCTCCCATAACATACTCCTTAGCCACTCAGCCTCTTTGCTACCCGATGCTAGTGCCACAAACTCGGCTGCCATGGTCGAGTCTGTAATTATGCTCTATTTCTTTGATCCCCAAGAAACTGCTCCACCACCAAGAGTGAAGACCCATCCACTTATTGACAAGTGATCTTCATTCTCGGCTATCTAGCTAGCATCTGTGTATCCTTCTAGAACTGATGGATACCCACTAATCCACTATAGACTATCCCATAGTCTACAGTTTTCTTTAAATACCTCAAAACTCGATTAACCGCATTCCAATGGATATTACTCGAGTTATGCGTATACCTACTCAGCTTACCCACCGCATAAGCAATGTTCGGCCGAGTAGATGTCATGGCATACATCAAGCTTCCTATCACTCTAGAATAATCTAATTGTGACACTGTTCTACCTATATTAGGATACAACTTTACATGTGGATCAGAAGGTGTAGGAATTGGAGTACAATCAAAGTGATTAAACTTCTTTAGTAGCTTCTCAATATAATGAGATTGAGAAAGAACTATATTTCCTTCTTGCCTTGTAATCCTAATTCCTAGAATTACATCAGCTACACCCATATCTTTCATGCTAAAACTTGATGAAAGCATATCCTTTATGCTTTGTATGTTATCTAAATCAGTCCCAAAGATAAGCATATCATCCACATACAAACACACGATTACACCTCGGTTTTCGACAAATTTGCTATAAACACATTTATCTGATTGGTGTATCCTAAACCCATTTGATGCAATTACCTTATCAAACTTCTCATGCCACTGTTTAGGTGTTTGTTTAAGTCCGTAAAGTGACATAACAAGTTTGCATACTTTGTGCTCTTGTCCTTGCACAACAAACCCTTCTGGTTGCTTCATATAAATTTCTTCATCCAATTCACCATTAAAAAATGCAATCTTTACATCCATTTGATGATATGAAGTTTATGTATCGAAGCTATGGCAAGAAGAACTCTAATAGTAGAGGTTCTTGCTACCAATGCATAGGTATCGAAGTAATCAATACCTTCCTTTTGCGTAAAGCCCTTGGCAACCAACCGCGCCTTAAACTTGTCTATTGTGCCATCAACTTTCATTTTCTTCTTGAAAATCCATTTACAACCAATGGCTTTGGAACCTGGTGGCAAATCAGCAAGAATCCATTTCATCTTGGATTGCTTCTTTCCAAAAAGCACAATCTTGTGATTTCATAGCCTCCCCAAAGGTCAAGGGATTCGATTCCACATGATATGAAACCATGGTATGATTACAAGTAGTGTCTCTAGTTCCTTCAACTAGATACACTATAAAGTCAGGACCAAAGGACTTAGCCACCCGAGCCCTTTTACTTCTCCTAAGTTTGACCTGTTCCATAGGTTCTGCCTCTGTTTTAGGCCAATAAGAGATTGGTTCATTCTCTTCATTAACCTCTTTCGGAATAGAAACAAACCTATTTTCATAAAATACAGCATTCCTTGATTCAATTATGGTATTAACCCCATACAAATCATTTTGCTCGGAAACAAGAAACCTATATGCCTTACTATGTAAAGCATAACCAAGGAATATGCATTCAATTCCTTTTTCACCCAATTTCTTCCTTTTTGGGTTTTGGCAATCTCACAATTGCCCTACAACCCCAAGTTTTAAAATAACTTAGGTTAGGTTTCTTCTTTTTCCATAACTCATATGGAGTTATTTGTGACTTCTTGAGAGGTACCCTATTCAAAATGTAAACAGCGGTAAGTATGGCTTTGCCCCACAAACCAGTGCCTAACCCTGAATTGCTAAGCATAGCATTAACCATCTCTGTTAAAGTCCAATTTTTTCGTTCAGCCACTCCATTTTGTTGTGGAGTATATGGTGTCATTTTCTCATGAATAATGCCTACTGACTCACAGTAATCAGGAAAATAATATTCACCACCCCTATCAAACCTTAAACGCTTTATTGTTTTTCCACATTGATTTTCAACTTCAGTTTTGAAAGTGATAAACTTTTCAAGTACCTCATCTTTTGAGTGCAACAAATAAACATGACAATACTTAGAAAAATCATCTATAAAAGTTACAAAGTATTGCTTGCCTCCTCTAGTAGGGGTGCTATGCATGTCACATACATCACTATGAACAAGTTCTAACAAAGTTGTAGTTCTAACAATTTTAAGAAATGGAACTCTAGTGATTTTAGTAAGTGAACATACATTGCATTTATCAACCATACCAACATCATACTTAGGAATTAAATCCAATTTAACCATCATATCCATCTTCCTAGTATTAACATGTCCTAAACCATTATACCATAAAGAAAGAGAATCAAGCAAGTAAGCAGAAACTGTGAATTTGTTATTAACGTTGAGTTTGTACATGTCCTCACAAACATAGCTTTTTCCAACAAATGTGTCATTCTTAGACAGAACAAATTTGTTCGCTTCAAACACTAGTCTAAAGCCATGCTTATCAAATAGACTACCGGATACAAGATTTTTCCTAACTTCTGGTACATAGTAAACATCGGTCAAAGTTAAAACATTTCCAAAAGTGAACTCCAAATCCACTTTGCCCTTGCCTTTGACAGGAGCGGTAGACAAATTCCCCATGTAGAGAAACGAACCATCATCAACCACTTCATAGTCGATGAAGAACCTCTTATAAATCCAAACATGCTTTGTAGCCCCTGAGTCCATCCACCAGTTTTCGGCATCCCCAACCATGTTAATTTCGGACACAACAGCCAAAAATTTACCCTTTGGACCCGATGCCTCTGGATCCTTCTTCTTCTTAGACTTGCAATCCTTTTTGAAGTGTCCCGATTGACCGCAATGCCAGCACTCAACCCTTGGCTTTTTCCCTTTCGGGTCATCGCCCCGGTCGTAGTCTCGCCGGACCTTCGGTTTCTTATGTTTACCGTTGTTGGAACATTTTCCTTCCTCCACCACATGAACTTTGCAGGTACCAGCCCCAAGTTCTTCCTTCTCTTGACGCCTTGTCTGTTCCTCCACAGTGAGATGAACAGCCAATTGCTCCAGCGTAAGTTCCTCGGTTTGGTGCTTAAGACTTTTCTTATAATCTTTCTAGGAAAGAGGAAGTTTATCGATCACAAAAGACACCACAATCGATTCATCCATGTTCATGTTCTTAATCTTAAACTGGTTCAGGATATGTTGAATTTCATGCAGTTGATCATTCACAGACTTGTTGTCTACCGTTTTATAACTCATAAATTGACTAACCAGAAACTTCTTGCTTGTTGCATCCTCAGTCAAATAGCGGCCCTCCAATGAATCCCACATCTCCTTTGCCGTCTCCGTATTCGAATACACATCGAACAGTGCGTCCGAGAGTGCATTCAGAATATGCCCCTTGCAGATGTAGTCATCATTCTCGAATTTCATCCTCACCCGTGTCTTCTCCAAAGTTTCATCTTCTTTCTCCTCCGGATACGGTGCAGTGAGAACATACACGACATTCAGTGTCGTGAGCATGAAGTGAATCTTCTTTTGCCAACGCCTGAAATTCCCGCCATCAAACTTGTCCAATTTCATAAATTCCTGTGTCAATTGTCGCAGAGACCTAGATGTTGACGCCATTTCGGAATACTGTTTTCGATTGTTGGTGCAAAAATCTGGGAGTCTTCGAGAAACTAAACGTCTTGATGATGGAACTTGCTTCGAGGCACGTTACTATGTCACTTTTTGAAAATAGTATTTGCCCTCACCGTTTAGTGTGCACCGGGTTGATAGCGAATCTGTTCGAGGATACAACGAAGCCCAACCAATTTAATGATCTTCTGCCTACATCCGCACAAACGAAGGACAGATAGAATACCAAGTCGAATTGTGAACAAAAGTGCCAAGGATGTGTTGACACCGTTTCTGCAGAGCAACGGTGCAACAACACAAGGAAGAAAATCGATAAAGCACAATTGCAGGAACAATTAACTACCAAAAGGGTTTGTGTATGCCGTTTCGGACCAAGCCTATGCGGTGAATCATTGCAACTGGATGGAGCCATTGCATGGGTACATATAGTCATGTATGTAGGCCAACTGGTGGTATTTCATCCATTACCGAACAGGCACTTTCGTGCCTATAAAAGAACAATTCCGTTTCTAACAGAGTACATAAATATTCTCCGGTTATATTATAGGCAAAACCAAAACTGCCATAGCAATGGAAAAATATATCTAGCGCAATTTATTGACACCAATAAAAAAAAACGGGAAGACAAAAACAAGAACAAGAAGATAAATGAACAATTATCCCATGGTTTCCTAGACATCAAATTTTCCATTTGTCCATTTAAAGATGGATGTGAAACATTTGTCATGCCATATGTATACATCTGCACGTATTCTTATTAGGCTATGGAAAGAACTTGACTAAGCAGAATCAAACAAACAATATAAATCACCGATGCCTTCTGCGTAAATCGAACATTAATTAAATGACTTTTCATGCAGTCACAATATGCACGGACATGCCATTTTAGTTTCTTTCTTCAACAGAGACACACAAATCATCAATCACGAATCACAAAAATAAATATCAAATCTGTCTTAAGATTTTGAAAAATATGTTTATTTTTTGTGATAAAATCGAAAATATGAATGCAATAAAATCGGAATGCAAAACCTGAAAATCGATGAAATGAAATGATGATTAAGGCAAGTGTATAACACTCTGTACTTAAGACAGATTCGCCCCCGCTACGATGCTAACGGTTTGCATGGACGTCTATCTCCCAGCACTACTTGATCTTCACCGAACGGAAGTAGCACTCCAATCTGTTTAGTAAGTGAACCAAACTTGTGTCTGTACTCTCTCCAATGAAAAGACTCTCAATGAAAGTGTAGAAAATTAACAACCCTTAAAAAATGAAAGAAAGATGCCATATATATGGGCAAATTGGTGACTCTACGAATAGTCACCAGGGTGAAGAGACATCTGTTCACGAAAGGACGCGTCTGTCCACAACGAACAAGTGTCAATGAAAAGATGCAACTCCAAATCAAATCAATTTTCATTCACACTTTAAATAAAATATTGTTTCAAAATATTTTTTCCAACACCCGCACCCCTGTGATTTGTGGGAAGTTGCACATTGGCCCAATTCAGTCAATATTAACAGAACCCTTAACGAGAATGATGAAAAGTCTATTTTGCCCCATCTTCTTCCTTGATTCATCTTGTTTAATATTACTCTGAATTTCATTACTCTCTCTCTCTCCTCCCTCTGTTTAAAAATGAAGAGCATCACAAAACTAATCCTCTTCAACCCTTCTTCACTATCCAAACACGGTGAAGCAACCACCACCATAACCCCCATTCCCACTGCCACAACCACCACCATCTCCCTCATCCCAAAACTCATCTTCGACGCCCTCATCCGCTACGTTTCACCCTCAAACTCTACCTCCACCGTCGACTCATGCCTTTCTGCTGCCGTCCTCTGCCCCATCCCCATACCCAACCCCAACCTCCTCATCTTCGACCTTACCCACGAAGATCAATTTCGAGATGAATGTAGGCCCGTGCAAAACCTCCTGTTCTCCGATTGCAAACTAGGTATCAGAGGTTTTTAATTTATCTTATGAAATCAAGTTTTTAACAAACATCAAGTACCCATAATCTGAAATGGTGTACACAAGGGGCATGTGTAAGCATAATGTATACATATCCATATCTGTTGACCCACCAACAAGCACCTAGAAATTCCAATTTTGCTAACCAAGATTTGGAGAGAGAGAGATAGGGAGGGTATCAAAATTATGCTTCAAAGTTATTTTGTTCTTTGGTTTTCTCGGATGAAGAGGAGACGGATTGTGACGGTGGGCGGTTGGAATGCGACGGTGGAGAGTAGGGCAGAAAAAAAAATTCGAAAACCAGACCGAACCGGAAAACCGAACCGAACCGCCGTTTTTTTTCGGTTTTTTTTCACCCCGGTTCGGTTCAGGAAAATTTAAAAAACTTAGTTTTGGCTCGGTTCTCGATTTTCAGGAATTTTTGGTCGAACCGAACCGAACCGGTTCTATTATAATATATATGTAATATCCCAAATTTTTAAAAATAAAAATTTGTGATATTTGTAAATACTAATTTTCGTAATTTGATTTTTACCCAATTTTGACTTTAGTTGACCATTTGCGGGTTTCTTTTTAAGATGAATTAGTGCTTGAGCTACACGGATGATACTAGCATGACTACTACGGTTGTGGGACTCGAATCAATCTGATACAATCACTTGGAGAGAGCATCGTAATGCGTTCCCAACTTTTGAGATTTTCCAAATGATTCCGAGCACACGGTGACGTCGCCCTCGATTTTCTAAGTCAGTGCAATTATTTTGGTATTTTTCTGAGATCGAAGCCCGAACAATTCGAACACCGCTCGGGGTAAATTGTACTGCATTAGATCATGTCGTGCTTCGCGCCTCACCCATTCCCCATGCCTGCTGCCCACCACTCATCCCACCTACTCCCCTTACCTTCCCCACTTACTCTTGGGAAATAATCAGAGAGAGAAAGAAGAAAGAAGAAAGAAGAAAAGAAGGAAAGAAGAAGAAAGAGAGGAGACCACGGCTCCCTCCACCTTCGGCGATCTCCACCGCCACGACCAACCACCATCTCCACCTCCCAACTTCATCTCTGCAAGTATAGCTCTCATCTCCCTCGTTTTTATCAATTTTGATCGAAAATATTCGTGTATTTATACTGTTACATACAGCAGATTTCGTACAGGAAACTGGGTCACTGATTTTGGTCGATTTCACCTTCATAAACTATTAATTAGGTTTTGATTCCTTCTTATGATTTAAAGTACACTCAATGCTCTTTCTTTTGCCGCTGGAATCGTCCAAATCCATTAAGAATTCGATTTTCTATGAATTTTTTGAAATCTGGTCTGAAATCTGGAAATCTGATCTGAGACAGATTCGTGTAGCCTGTGTATTTTCTTGTTTTCTCACCTTTGGAGTACGAATTTGACTTTGATCCCTTCATAGCTTTTGAACTTCATTCTTCTACGAAACGTTTGACACAAGAATCACTCCAAAATATTAAGAACTGGATTTATGGTGATTTTTCAAAGTTGGGCTGTTCTGTATTCACTCGTTTTTCTGCAGACCCGTCTTTTACGAATTTTTAAGGGTATCATATGGGCTTCAAATGTTCTGATTTTTGGAGTGATTACTCTCCTTTGTGACTAGTATGAGTTGATTTTTCGTGGACATGGGTTCTTTGGAAGAGATGGAACAAATCTAACATGTTTTGGATGACTGTCTTTCCTCCCGGTGAACTGTCAATTTTGAAATAATCCCATTTCTTCCACAAATCATATTTTCAAGCGATTCTTGTTTGAGAAACTAGAAAAACGTCTTATCTTTCAAACTCAACTGGTCTCTTCTGATTTGATGAAGTTTCGAGTGAGTTATGGCCGTTTTCCGATGGCTAGTCCATTCTGGACCAGCACCGATGTTTCCCTTAAAAACTCATATTGTAGACTCTCATTTGGAAATCCTAGAGTACCATTGTCCTCCTGACTGAATTTTGCAAAATTGGTGTGAAGGATAAGTTTATAATTTCTATTTTCTATTTTATATGGATTTTCAAACAAAGGGGATGTTGCGGTATTTTGGGCAGTATAAACCGATGGGGTAACCTAGACTAACCGAGCCTCGTATCGACGAGCATTTTGGTCACATGAGTCGAGAGTGTATTACTTTTAGTTATGGTTCTTGTGCCAAGTACTGAGAATTGGATTTGTTAATATTAGGTCCGGAGTTCAAGGACCCTTAGCTTGCGTATTTAGCTAAGGTGTCGTGACGCGCTACGACTACGGATCCAAGGTAGTTAAAGTCTATCTCCCTAAATATATTTGAATGTATCTATAATTGGATATTATTGTGTTTAAATGTTGTGTGTATGTGCTATTGGATGCATGGTGTGGAATACTAATGATATTTCTTGAATTGCGTTAATATTGTTCGCTTGAGCTCTTTATGCATTGTGTATGAATTCCATGACTCCTTATTATCAGTATCACGTGAATTCCTCTTGTATTGGCACACCAAATAAAGTGTCCATCAGATATCAAAAACCCCTAAATCATTCAAGCCTCCATCAGAGTTCCAGCCATCAGAGCTTCTTCAAGTCCATCAGAGATCGAGTTCTTCAAATCAAGGCCATCAGAGATCGACTTCTTCTTCAAGCCTCCATCAGATATCAAAAACCCCTAAATCATTCAAGCCTCCATCAGAGTTCCAGCCATCAGAGCTTCTTCAAGTCCATCAGAGATCGAGTTCTTCAAATCAAGGCCATCAGAGATCGACTTCTTCTTCTCTTTCCCAGGTAACAACTCTGCTCCCTCCTCCTCCTCCTCCTCCTCCTCCTCCTCCTTCTTCTTCTTTTTCTTCTTCGTCTTCTTCTTCTTCTTCTTCTTCTTCTCCTTCTCTTTTTCTTCTTTTCTTCTTCTGATCAAGCTCTCTCTCTGTTTTTTTTTTTTAAAAAAATCAGAAAAACAGAGAGAAAAATATAGGGTCCCTGTTTTGTTACTGTTTTTTCCTCTCTTTTTCTTCTTCTTCTGATCGAGCTCTCTCTCTCTCTCTCTCTCTGTATTTTTTTTTAATCAGAAAAACAGAGAGATAAATATAGGGTCCCTGTTTTGTTACTGTTTTTTCCTGACTTGTGTTCTTATTTTCCAAAAAATAAACTCGTTAATGGTTGTCAAAACTTGTTTTTTTCATGTCTTCTGCTCCTTTCACTGCTCTTTAACAATCTTTGAAACAAAAGCCCTCATAGTATCATCAAATGTGGCAGAAAGCACTTGGTTTTTGACAGAAATGAAAATGTAGTCAAGCAAGTAGCTGTTTCTGTCACAGTATCATCAAATGTGCGCCTCGCGGTCAAAAGGCGCGCGCCTCGCCTTGCACTTAAAGCCCCAGGGGACCATGGCGCCTCGGTGCACCTATCGCTATTTAAAACACTGGTATGTACATCCCGAGGCAATGTGCTGTATGTACAACCTCACGTGCTGAATGTACGTCCTAAGGATATGTGCTGAATGTGCATCCTTATGTGCTGTATGTGCATCTTGAAGAATGCGCTGTATGTACATTCTCAAGGGGGGAAGTGAATCTTGAAATGATGGAAAGCTGAATGCTTGTTGATTGAAAAATCGATCCTTATGATGGTTGGAATTCAAATCTCGTGATGAGCGAAAGTGAAACTTCGTGATAATCTGGGAAACAAAAATGTGTCGATCATAACATGATAATAATTTGGAAAGAAGGTTGAATAATGGAATGGGTAAAGTACTATGATTGATAGAGTATTTGATTTTTCGAGGTAGCTTTCGCTATGTTGGTGCTTGATGTTAAATCAATTTATTTGTTCCGTAATGTTATGTCTTTGTTATTTCAAACTATGTATTACTTGTTAAGTAAGGGTTTGGGTAGGCTTTAGCTACGGAGCGTCATTCGCTCATGGTATTCGTACCCTAGCTTGTCATGCCAGAGGATGCTAAAGGTGGAGCCTACTAGAGGACAAAAGATGTCGAACCCTAGATTTTCTATTAGTGATTGCTCTGTTTCTTTTTGAAATTCGATTTCAAGTTGTTATCTTAGTTTGAAATTTAATGTATTTCGTTTGATTAAATGAAATCAAACTATGCTTCCGTTGTTGTCTAAAGAAATTGACTTTTATTTAATGAAATCATGTTGAAAAATATTTTATTAACGTGTCCAAAATTCGGGGCGTTACAATATATATATATATATTAAATATTATATTAAATATTTGAAAATACAAAAAAATATAAATAGGAAGGGGAATAGGAGATGCCCTAATTATTCCAACCCTAACTTTTCCTCTCTCAAGTCTCAGCCTCTCATCTTCTCGAGAGAAGGCTAGCAGCCACCGGCCCAACATCCTCTCTCTCTCTCTCTCTCTCTCCGTCTCCGGTGAAGAAATCCGGCTAACCCTAGGTCAATCGAGAATCGAGATCTTCATCTACTCGTGTTACCTCGAGTAGCATACTAGCATCCATTACCGATTTACCGTGGTCCATGAGTGACCTCGAATAGCACTGTAGCAGCCATTACCGTGACTCCGTGAGTCTCTCTCTCTCTCTCTCTCTCTCTCTCTCTCTCTCTTTCTCTCTCTCTCTCTCTCTCTCTCTCTCTCTGTAATTGAGTACTCAGTACTCACTGTCTCAGTTAACACTTAACAAGTTGAATCGGCCATTGTAACCGAGATTTCAAGGTGAAACCATGAAGCCCGTGAAGGTGGCTGGTGTGGTGGTGAGTCTCTCTCTCTCTCTCTCTCTCTCTCTCTCTCTCTCTCTCTATGGTCGAGATCTGGCAACTCTAGAGACTCTAAGCTCAGTTTTCTAAAAGATTTTAGCACCCAAGTGCTAAAATCACGATATTTCAAATGAAAAATGAAGTGGTTCCGTGTATTGTTTTTCGATTTTTTTTTTTCGCACCAAATTAAAGTACACGAGGAGTATTTTAATTTGGTGCAAAAAAAATCGGAAAACGATACACGGAACTACTTCGTTTTTTTATTTGAAATATTGTGATTTTAGCACCTGGGTGCTAAAATCTTTTGGAAAATTGGGCCTAAAGACTTGTGTGTTTGCCTATTTGGGTTGAATGTCTCATGACTGTATGTAGTAAGAATTTAGTGTAGTACTGTAGTTGGTACTTGGTAGCTCAAGTGTTAAAGACAAGTAGATGTGGAATGCGACTGTAGTTGTTATTAGTTATTAAATATTTGCTAACTTAATTTTTTTTTTTTTTACTAGATGGTCGGTTTTTTTTTAAATTTTGGGCTTCAAATTAGTGTGAAGTGAACTGTTGAATACTTGAATGGGCCGAAAATATGCTCTCATGGGCTGAAAATTAGTTTTTATGGACTGAAACAGTAAATAAATGGGTTAAGATTCATTGGGCTTGGCCCATATGAAGCCCCAGGCCTGAACCGACCAAACCGAACAGGAACAGATCGAACTGAAACCGAACCGAACCGAGGATTACAAGATCGAACTGAAACCGAACCGAACCGAGGATTACAAAATCAGTTTCGGTTCACCCATGCTCCCGAACCGATTTTCTTCGGTTCACTCAAAATTGTCCCGGAACCGGACCGAACCGAACCGAACCGGTTTCAGCCCTAGTGGAGAGTGGAAGGGCTGCTGGCAAAAGAGTCGACCCCCAAAACTCGCAGCCTTGGGTTTTTTGTTCATAAACCCAGTATAGAGAGAGAGAGAGAGAGAGAGAGAGAGAGAGAGAGAAGGAAAGGGAGGGCAGGCCACAGAGAGGAGAAGCTTTAGGTTACAGAGGAGATAGCGATTTTTGGAAGAGAAAAGAGGGTTTTAGTTTACATTTGAGAGCATAAGCGTCCTAAATAAATATACCCCTATAGTTTACTTGCTTACAGATCGTGTACAACAAAGTCGACAGTAAAATGGATGGAAATGGGCCTTGGTGCAACTTCCAACAAACCACGGGGTGTAAGTGCAACAAGTTAAACCACAGGGGGTAACTGCACATGGGCCAAACCACATGGGGTGTAAGTGAAATTTGCTGAAACTTTCATTCAACCCACAACAAATTTTGAAAGTTCTCTTTATATTCCTTGGTTGTTTCAAGGGTAATTTATTTTTCTAGTGAATTCAAGACACAAAAGGTTGTTTTTTTCCATTACTTTATTTCTCTAACTTTGTAAGTGATCAGGGGTCGTCATACAATAACATGAATTATTTGAAGAACAATTATTTGTGATTACATTATAGCAAGGCGATTAACTTAATATATTTTGCATCTTATGGCCATATAAAATGCGACTCGTGGTTTGAGTTCAAAATATAGTAATATGTGGGGGATGAACTTGACAATTCATTCCCTAAAAGAATATATCGGTGTGTGGGTACGGAGGAGAAGTCACGTGCACATTGAAGAAACCCATTTCATATGTATGCACAATGGTAAATTGGCATTGGTAGATCCACAAAACAAAATAAAGGAGATAAATTGTGTTCAAGGAAAAATACAACCTCACATTGTTTAGGGATGGAATGGGTAATCACTTAATAACTTGAGGAACCTCTCCACTAATTGTCAATTAATTTTGAGATGAATATAAAGTTTTTACATAATATCACAGAGTGGCTCATTCCATCTCACATATTAAAAATTTACAATCCACACCCTACGATGACAAACCAGTAAAAAGGCTACACGATGATAAACCCAAAAAGATGCTACACGTGACAGACCACAAATGCGGCTGCACATGAAGGGAGATGTTAAGGAAAAATACAATCCCACATTGCTTGGGGATCTAATGGGTGATCACTTAATAACTTGAGGGATCTCTCCACTTATTGCCAATTGATTTTGAAAACAACCCAACCGACAACAACAAAAACAAAAAAATATTCATAGTTTAGATGTTCACGTTATCTTCATCATGTGCTCTGATTGACTTGTACAACATAGAAATCGTATATCATTGCCTTTGATCACTCGATATATTCATTGCTTAGGTTTTCCATTCTTTTGACCTCCCCTGGTAATGGCAACAGACAACTCACCAAACACCTCTTCTTCTTCTGCTTCTTCAACCTCATTCGATGAGCTCCCTAGAGAGACATGGAGGGCAACTCTTGATCTCTACAATTGGGATGGGTTCTGGTACAGGCTTCCCCACCTACTTGCTACCATGGAAGCCCAGTCGCGCTTCAAGGCGCGTGATGACGACGTTCTCCTGGCATCATCGATGAAGACAGGAACCACTTGGCTCAAGGCTCTGATTCCGTGCATCATGAATCCATATGCTCGTTTGGTTAATGACGACGATGATGATGGTTTTCAAGATCCATTGACCCAAAGCCACCCCAACGAGCTCATCCCTTCTCTGGAAATACAGATCTTTGCAGAAAACTCCATTTATGATACCTCAGGTATGACCGTGTATGATATGATAAAATCACAATACAATTAGACACACATATCATTCATGTTTCTTGTGGCCTAGGCTTAGTTTTGCAAAAGATTTTAGCAATTCATTTGCTAAAATCAACCATGATTTACTTTAATTTTGTGCGAAAAAAATCGAAAAACGATAAATGGAACTCTACTTAATTTTGTGATTTGAAATTTCCATAATTTTAGCAACTCAACTCATTTGCTAAAATCATGGTTGATTTTAGCAAATGAGTTGCTAAAATCTTTTGCAAAACTAAGCCTTAATTTTACAAATTTTGAGGTAAAAAGGGACGACTCTAGGTTACAAATATCGTGGCTCATTCATACAAATTTTTGTAGTGTTCTATTATGATTTTTTGTGGTTCAAAGTACAAATTTTGTGACTTATTTTTATGAAATTTTGTGGTGATTTATAAGACTTTATGGCTCAAAATACAAAGTCATGCACTCTTTTTTAAGGGTGTTTACCGTAGCTTGACTTGAAAAAGTACTATGAAACAGCTGGAACAAGTGGACAAATCACTAATGCTTCCACTATTTTATGTAATCCCTTGTCTAAACTCGTAACTATTTCCATGCTTCTAACTATTTTGCATTGCCGTAACTAGATATGCCTCCCCCTAGACTCTTTCGAACACACTTGCCCTACACAAAGCTGCCCGAATCCATCAAGAGCTCTGGCAATACTAAAATAGTTTACATCACCCGGAATCCGAAGGACACGTTTGTTTCCCTATGGCATTTTTTTAACTCCATCAGAACAGTTGAGGAAGGCCCACTACCCCTGATTCAAACTTTCGACAAATTCTGCAATGGGGTTCACCCCTTCGGTCCCTTCCACGATCATGTTCTCGAATACTGGAAGGAGAGCATAAAGAGGCCTCAAAAAATACTCTTTTTGAAGTATGAAGAGATGAAGAGGGATCCAAGGGGGGAAGTGAAGAAGCTGGCTTTGTTTCTCGGAAGGCCTTTTGGAAAAGAGGAGGAGGTTGATAAGGTATTGTGGAGGTGCAGCTTGGAGAGGTTGAAAAGCTTAGAGGTTAATAGGAATGGAGTGGATCGATGGGTTAACATTCCCAAAAGTTCTTATTTCAGGCTTGGTGTTGTGGGGGATTGGAAAAATAGCTTGACAGAAGAGATGAAAGAGCGACTTGATCAAATCACAAGCAAGAAGTTGGAAGGGTCAGGGTTGGATCTTTGAATTTTGTTACTACATTGTATCTTGTTCTGGTCCCTTTTTTTTGCAGTCAATTGTTTTGTTCCTCAAGGAGGCCACAATTTTATTGGTAAAAATCTTGAAAGTAGCGACTTTGCCTGATGCAGTCATTCTTAAGTCACGTCCATGCCAATACTCTCTCGATTAGGGATCAAATGAGTATGAGTATTGTTATTGTTGTTGTTATTGAATTCTTTCGACGCTTAGTGCAATGGACCAATAAGCATTGAGGCTTTGTTTTGTTTGGGTGGAAAATTATAGCTTGCTCGTCTAATTGATACTTTAAATGTCTATTGTTAAGAGAAGTTTTAGATATGTGGAGCTCACACTTATACTGTCTTTATCCGGTTCCTTTTTTTTTTTTTTTTGGTCAAAACGGTAGAAACTACATGAGATAATGAGTAGCATCCATCATTAATTGAAGGACTAGAAAGCCACAATCCTAGATACAGACACCCAGACCACTACTTCCTCTCACAGACAAAATGGGCCACCTCATTGGCACTCAAACACAAAAAAGAAAATCTCACATTAATCAAACACAAATATGATGATACCCTCAATAATCACATCCACACACTGATGGCAATCCAGTCTAACCTATCTAATTTGTCATCAGACCATCACCGCCGATGTCGCCTTGCTTCCTCAAAGGACTATCAGCATGCACCATCGTTGTTAGAACTTGAAATGCTGCCACCTCAATGATGAAGGAGAAGTTGAGAGGAAGTAAAAAGAGGGAAAAACACAAAGAAACTCTCAAATCTGTGATCGAGAGAGAAAATTCTCACTGGAATGGTGTGGTCCTTGAAAAAAGAGAAAAAATCCTAGGGGAAGGAAGAGAGGCTAGGGTATTTTCTTAGAGAGATATACACGTGGGTGTCTGTGGCGGGTACATGCTGATTTGTAAATGTTTTTTATTTTTTTATTTTTTATCGTGCTTTTGGATTTTCCAAAAAGTATTCCAAATACAGTTCTAAAAAAGTTTGACATAATTCATTTTTCCATCTCCCAAGCCACATAAGATGTATCTGTATATTATTCGTAGATGGACCAAAGGACCCTATACTGCACCAATGCACTGCAAAGCGTAGGGCACATCATTGTAACTAATCCAAATTTTGTCATTGATCTAAAACCGTCAACCTGCAGATATAGTTGTTGAATACTACGTGTAAATCAAAAATCAAGTTGGGGGGTGTTTCTCAAAAGTGCTATAAGTGGTAAAAAAAAAAAAAATTGTTAGTTGATGTATGTGAAGAGAACGACCTGTCTCAAAATCCATATTTAGTCCTTTTCCAATTTCCAGAACTCTCCAACATTGATTTTTACATGATTCAGATAGATTTCTCACAGTAAATTTTTAAAATTATACTGACCATTCATTTTTGTATGCCTAATGTTGTCTGACCAAGGGCTAATGAAATCCGATCAATGTTTCTGAATAATCTACCTACGTACTCTACAAAATAAATGGTTCAAATCACAAAGAAGAAATTTTGATTGGAAATTTTGACAGCCACTCCTCTTTCTAATATCAAAGAAATTGTTATTCTCAATTACGAACAATTATTTATCAGAAACTCATATTTTGAAAGGGACAATGTTCTTTTGTTTTGTTTTTGTTTTTTTTTTTATAAGTAAGGAACAATATTTTTAACCACATCAATAAAAGAAGAGAGTAAATTTAGCTCAACAACATTTTCATACATACGTATATGGGCACTTAAATATTAGTCCTCCCAATCTCCCTAACTTATGTTATCATCCCGTCCCTTTTTTCAATATATGTTTTCATCTCTAAATTCAAATAAACCCGTTTATGCCCACCCGTTTATGCCCTTTGATGTGTGAATATATATTGAGTTTTGGGACTAAATCGAATGTACTATATAGGTGCAAAAAAAATGGGATCTTTTTCAAAATTGGGAGGTCCTATGTTGTAATTAAGGGATTTTGGGCGTGTAGTAAATTCCATCCAATTTAAACCCGTCGAATCTGTATCACCCCAATTCTTCTCCTAAACGCCGTCCCAAATCTTCACCATCGCAATCCCAAATCCCCGTCAACCGCCACCATCTCAAATCACCAACGACCACCACCATAATTGATTGCTGTCGACCACCGCCCTCCTTCATAGCCGCCTCCGTCTCCATATATTGATCCCGTCGACTTGCTTTATTTCTCAGTGGTTGGTAACGCCACAATTTCATAATTTTTTCCGTTCGATTTTTTTTTCCAATCAATTCACGTACAAAATAGCGCTTATCCTAATTAGATGCCAAAAAAAAAATGGTACTTAACAACTGGTTAAGACTCATCTGTGCAAAAAAGATTTATAGACATCCTCAAGGAAGATTTGAGTGATTCCACAAGACTATTTGGATTATAACATATTCAAAATGATAGAGATCATGAGCCAGTAATCATGGTAATAATCAAGCATAACATATAAAACATGGTAAATTTAGTACCAATAGCAATTATGATAAGATATTGTGTAATGATTCTAAAATCTGAAAATTCAAAATTCTCTCTTTTCCGTTGGAAGGAATGTAAATATTCAAAACCCATGGTTTGAGGTAACTACATCCCAGTTAATTAGGAAAACTATATCCCACCACTTTAGGCAACTTTTTTTAACTGTTTTGTTTTCAAAAAAGACTATTTTTTATAAATAAAAAAAATTTATTCCGTAAATAATATTCCCACGGAATCAAACAGGGGATTGGGTAGAATTAGGGATCCCAAAAAAATTTATCAAATGAGGAGGAAGGTTGATAACATCTCAGCTTTTTAAAATGTGAAAAAGCTGAGATTTTATCAACCTTCCTTCTCATTTGATAAAATCAAGGGTTGATTTTATCAAATTTTTATAAAATATTTTGCGAAACTCATCTAAGTTTTCCATACGATAAAATCAAAATTTGATAAATCACCCTTGATTTTATCAAATGAGGAGGAGAGTTGATAAAATCTCAACTTTTTTTTATTGAAATCTCAGCTTTTTTAATGCAAAAAAGCTGAGATTTTATCAACTCTCCTCTTCATTTGATAAAATCAAGGGGTGATTTTATCAAATTTTAATAAAATCTTTTCAGAAACCAAAAATGATATGTGCAAGGAAGATTTGCAATGAATAACGCAAGGAAGGCCCTACGGGACCCAGTACGGATCTTAAACGACTTATCTGAGCCGCTCAAAAATTTTAAAAACACATTTCAAGTGGGCTTGCTAGAAACCAGCTCCATCCGATGTGTGTGGATGCTTGATCCAAACTTTCATTTTTGAATGGCTCAGATGAAAAAAGAAAAAATGAAAGTTTGGATTTAGCATCTAAACGTATCGAATGGAGCTAGTTTTTAGCAGGCCCACTCGAAATGTGTTTCTAAAATTCTTGAGCAGCTCGGATTAGTCGTTTGGGATCCATACTGGGCCCCACAAGGCCTTCCCTGCATGATTCCCTGCAAGTCCTTTCCTTCTATGTAGCATTACTGTTCAGAAACTAGGAATATCAAGTTGATGGGGCTATTTGTCCTGGTAGTAGTTTCCATGTACATCATTGTGTTCGAGTTCTTTAGATTTCTAGTCGTTACCTCTTAATGTCGTATTACTTGCTTAACTATGGAAAATGACTAAATGTTCAAAATTGGCATTAATTAGTTTATTTAAATTGGTAGTCGTATTCACGTCTCTAAAACTTGCTGCTTTTTTTTTTTTATCGGCAAAACTTGTAGTGCTTTATATTATTTCACATAGACTACAAATACATAATTAAACTGGTTGGCCATTGATTTGGAAACTTTAAGAATTCAATAAATTCTAATCAACATATTAAACGCATGAAATGGCAAGAAATTGAATAGATGATCACGTTATAAATCTAGCCTTGGTCAAGTGGATTATTGATCATTCTCCTTACAATACATCGATTAAAAAAGCCCAAATCTAAAAAGCATGAAACATGCATTACCATCACGTAAATAACAGAGTAGGGAGAAAAAAAAAAAAAAGCATTTTTCTCTCCTTTACGTCTTTGTTACTCGACTTTAAAGCATCTCCACTCCTACACCAAATTCAAATGTTAGTAAAAATCACCAAAAAATCCAGTCCACTCCTTCACCAAATCCTTCACCAAATTTGCTCAACACCAAATTTACTCAAATTCTTCACTAAATTTGCTCAACACCAAATTCAACATCAAATAAGCAACGGCTCTATTTGTTCACTGCAACAACAGAAAAGCTTCTGCAGCTGCCAAATCCTTCACTTTTCTTCTTTCATTTTGCCTTTCTACACCTTTTGATCGTCAGGTTGAAAAGAAATTTGGAGGCAAAATGAAAAAAAAAAAAACTGTTTTTGACAAAATTTTAACTATAATTTGGTAAAAAAGTGGTTTCCCATTGGAAGGGGTGATATCAAATCAAGTTTTTAACCAAACTTTTACTCAAATTTGAGTAAAAATTTGGTGTAGGAGTGGAGATGCTCTTAGGCTTTGTTTACATCTTTGGGTTTATTTCCCATCGAAAAGCACCATAAAAGTTGAGTTTAGCTTGATTGTTAAAATCATTTTTTATTTCCCATTACTTTTTTGAACTATTATTTTCCATTACTTAAAAAGCTAAGTTGCTAAAAGCAAATTTTTTTCTCACGTGCTTTTTTTTTTTTTGCTAAAATGCAAATATTAAAATCATATTGTTGCTTTTAGCAAATGAGAATCAGAGTAAATATGCTAGAGTTTAAATTATTTCTACCGCCGGTGGAAATAAAAGTTTCCTCCAAATCGGTTGCATTGCACCACCCAAATAGAGAATATGGACACATGGCGCAATGCAATCGATTTGGAAGAAACTTTTGCTTCACCGGCGGTAGAAATAATTTAAACTCATATATGACTGCAAGTTTTGCAAATAAAAAAAGGGTTGAGAGAGAACAGGATTAACACCCCCTTTTGGATTGAGGGATTCCGAGAGAGAAGAAAAGAAACGGAGAGAATACCGATTCTCTTGCACGTTTGGACGACCAAAGAGGCGAGAGGGGGTGGGAGAGGGTGAGATTTCGAAACACCTTCAAAGCCCAGTTTCCTTTCTCGCCAAAAGTGGTGTGATTCTGTGAGAAAAGAGGACGAACAGATCGTCATCGACTTCTGACAGCACGTGTGCTCCAACCCCTCGTCGGATCGTCATCGGATTTGCACGGTTGTCTTTGTCTCGTCAAGGTAAAGCTAGATCTATGATCAAAAGTGAGTTTTAAAGCTAGATCTATGATCAAAAATGAGTTTTGAAGCTAGATCTGTGATAAAAAAAAAATGAGTCTTGAAGCTAGATTTGTAATCAAAAGTGAGTTTTGAAATTTTGATTTGGTCGCTGGAGAGTTGCCGGAGAGAGTTTGGTCACCAAAATGGGACAAAGAAACTTTGATTTCTAAGTGGGAAATCATACATCTTTCTCTTGTTTTCTCAGTACTAATAAGAGAGATTACACCCATTTTTTTTTAATTTTCTCGTCTCACCGGCCAAAGGGCTCTAAGGAAACTCAAAACCTCGGGGAAACAAATGAAAAAGAGGTGAAAATAATTAAAAAAAAATGAGAGGGAAAATTGGAGCTAAATTGGTTGAAAAGTTCGAGTCAGAATTTTCCCTACTCTTTTTAAGAACCAAACAATGGGAAAAACTAAATTTTCACTTCCTTATGACGGCTGAGTAAATCAAAACCAGAACAAAAGTAGGCGATTATTTCTGTATTCAGATCATCTCCCTGAGTTTCTATTCCTTGTTATTCGAGAAAATCTTGGAACGGAGAGGAACTTAAGTAGTGAGCTTTTTTCGACTTTTTCTTTTTGGGAAACACGAATTTTTTTTTTTCGTTCTTTTTTCCCTTTATCATAATTTCGTTTTGTTTGTGATTTTCATGAGTTAGATTGCTGCTGTTGTTGTGCAAAGATGAAGCGCTTACCAGATGATCTTCAAGCTAACTCTCAATCTAAGCGCCCGTTTGGCTCTTCTCGTCCAGAATCGTATGCTCTCTCTCTCTCTCTCTGTGACTGTATCTATGTATGAATGTATATGCATATCTCAAGTGTAATGTGTTTAATGATGATTGTGCTTTTTTATCTCACGTATCTCTCTTTTTATAATCTTTTGATGATAGAGGTTTTGCTGGTTTGGTTTGGCAGTACAGGAATCATGCAAGTCGAATTTATTATGAAATTTGCTGTCTTTGGCTTAAGTTCTGACTCTAGAGATGGGCATAAGAATAGGCAAATAGACATCCGAATACGAAAAAGAAGGACTAACAAACATTCCGCGTGCTGTTTGATTGCTTCTTGAAAACCTTAGTATGCAAAGGCACAGGGCTTGTTTTTTGCTCACAGATGTTCTTTCCTACTAAGTTCCATATCTAGAGGTTGGCACAAGAATCGGCAATTAGATACCCGAACGTGAAGATGAACACTAACATAAGTTCCGCATTTTGTTTGATTGAGTTTCAAAAACCTTAAGGGCTAATTTGGCTTAAAAGTGGTTTTTGGATTATTGGTTTTTTCGATTTGTCTTTATTCAAATTTTTTTTGCATTTGTTAGTTTTGCGTCAAGATTTTGTGGTTTCTGGATTCCTCTCGGCGAGACGAATCTAACGAGTATAAAATTATAGTCAAAACTCAAAATTTTTTGAATAAAGCCAAAATAGGTGGATTATTGGCGTCTTGACGCGAAACTAACAAATGCAAAAAAAATTTGAATAAAGACAAATCGAAAAAACCAATAATCCAAAAACCACTTTTAGGCCAAATTAGCCCACTGATGTTAGTTCTTACTATGATATACTTCTGTTTTTTTTTTTTTTTGGTCATGAAGATATGGACAATCCCAGATTCCTGGTGGAGGAAGAGAAAGAGGAGAAGGGGTAGGTAAACAGAAACTAGCAACCAATGTTGCCTTATCCTACATCAAGGAAGTTGAGTACATGTTTCAAGATCAAAGGGACAAATATGACATGTTTCTTGATGTCATGAAAGATTTTAGGGCCCAAAGGTATGAGTTTTCTCTTCTTGTGTTTATCATGTGGCAAATGGATCAGGTGAAATTTTGAACCAAAAATCTTCTCATGAGGTTGTTTCTTGCAGAGTCGACACTGATGGTGTCATAGCAAGAGTAAAAGAATTATTCAAAGGCCACAACAATCTACTACTTGGATTCAACACCTTTTTGCCAAAGGATTGTGAAATTAAACTCGTAGAAGACCAAGAGGACCCTGATCAAAAACTAAAAGTAGAGCAAGAGGTCCCACTGAAGAGAACAGTTGACGAATCCATAAGTTTTGTGAACAAGATAAAGGTGATTTTTTTATTTTAAAATTTTTACGTGGAGCTGTTGGTTTTAACTCATGGGGGTCTAACAGATGGACTTTCCCTGCAGAAACGTTTCCAAAACAATGATCATGTATATAAATCATTTCTGGATATCTTGAATATGTACAGAAAGAAACACAAGGGCGTTAATGAGGTCTACGACGAGGTAAAAGTAGTGTCATTATTTCTAACTCTGGTGACATGATGCGTCTGTATTCGACCATCTGTAGTTGTTGTGGTTGCTTTTCTCTTACAGATGTCTTGGAGTCTTAGAGATTGTGTCCTTGACTTGTAGGTTGTCGCCCTTTTTATTGACCACCCAGATTTGCTTGAGGAATTTAAAAGATTTTTACCTGACACTCCAGCTACAACAGCAGCACCACATGTTCCATTAGTCCAACATTCTTTTCATCAGGCACCAAAGGACAACGTAAATCCTCTCCCTGTCTCGCTTTCTGCCCTTTGTTTTCTCCCCTTATGTTTGTGTATGCTTATGTTTTTTGCCTACTAAGACCTTTTTCTTTTAGCAACGCCAGGGGGACAAGATTCTTGCTCCGCACACACATTTTGAGCGCAATAATGTGGATGAAGATAAAACGATGATCAAAATGCAAAAGGATCAGAGGAAGCATGCTGAAAAAGATAACATGGAGAGACAGAGTAGTGATCAAGATTACAGAGAACCTGAGCATGATTTTTCTAGGGACTTTAACATGGGAAGCCTTTATGACAAACAGAAATCTGACCGGAAGGTTGAAGACTTTGGAGGTAATCCAGTTTTGGCGCCTGATGATAAACATACCATGAGAAGTGTGTTGATGATGCCTTCAGAAATTTATTTGGTTTCTTTTCATGCTCTGTTTAGTTCTTGTGTTCTTGATGTAGTAGCAGTTGTGATTTTTTGTATGTGCTGTTGTTGTTAGAAAGTGCTCTTGATCCTTGCATGTATCTATCATCTTGTGCTAAATCTTGTAAATGTTGCAGAATTTAGGTATTTGATATTGTTCATGCTGGATCAATGGTTATGTGGGAGATGTTGGAAAATAATAATGCTGATGCAAAAAACTCACTACACTATTACTCTATCGATTTCATGAAGGTTCACGTCTTCCTGTATTGCATAAACTTTTGCTGAGGATGTTCCCGGTTGCCACAAAAGACTACATTCTCTCTGCCTCTCTCTTTTCCCCTTCTCCGTGCTCTTTTCCTGAACTCTGATCTCCCCATGTTGCCTTTTTTTTTTGTGTGTCTTTGCAGCATTTGCTTATGCTTCATTTTATCTACGTATTTAGAAGTTGAATATATCAATGTTTAGTTGGATTGCTGCCATGTGTGGTATAGGGTTGTCATTCTCAGTTTTTTCTTGCTTTTTTAAAAAAATTTAATGCACAATGTATTCCAGCCAAGTACAAACAAGAGTTTATGTTCTGTGAGAAAGTGAAGGATAGATTGCACAGTTCAGAAGATTACCAGACGTTTTTGAAGTGTCTTCTTACTTACAGCTCAGACACTATCTCAAGGGCGGACTTACAAGGTTTGGTATGTGTCCATCAATTCTTTCCATTCTGGTGGCAATCAGAATCTCTTTTTGAACAACTAACTTGCCATTTTCATCAAGCGTTGGCATAGGGCCATGTTATCTAGCATGGGCAAATGGGTTGGATGATTGATTTCCCTGTACTGCTGGTCAATCAATATGATTGGCTCAAAAAATTTCTTGGGGGACATTTTCTCAAACAGTGAAGCACTGTAGGGAATGGTTGGAATTCTAGATCCAATTTGGTTGAGTTAGGTTATTCTGAAACTTGGATGATTTCAGGTTGGTGATTTGCTTGGAAAATATCCCGATCTCATGAATGGGTTCAGTGAATTTTTGGAGCATTGTGAGAATATAGGTAACTCTTGAAATTTCATTGTTGCTTAACTTGTTCTATCTGAATATCTAAGCGTTGTTTCTGATTGATTCCTCTTTTTGCAGATGGATTCCTTGGTGGTGTAATGAATAAAAGTGTGTACCATCGTCTTTTCCTCACTACCTTTTTGAATTGATAGTTACACAAGGATTAGAATTATTCATGAACATTTTTTACTGCACAGTTTAAGCAAGTTGAATAGGATATTATGTTTTCCTACTTGTTACAAAATGTTTGAAGTAGCTTTCCTCATCATAGCAGAACCTTTGTGGAGTGAAGGGCATGCATCCAATTGTGTGAATGTAGAGGGGAAAGACAAGGAGCACAGGCGTGAGACAGATGGAGCGAAAGAAAAGGACAGATATAAGGAGAAGTACATGGGAAAATCCATTCAAGAGCTTGACCTTTCTGGTTGTCGATGTTGTACTCCTAGCTATCGGCTTCTGCCTGAGGATGTATGTTTTTATTCTTTCATGATTTTGAGTAGTTTGGACTTTGGATGCATATCAATAATTTTGGTTTTGACTGTGAATTCGTGCTTGACACTAAGCAGTACCCAATACCTTCAGCAAGTGAGAGACCAGATTTTGGTGCTCAAGTGTTAAATGATAATTGGGTGTCTGTAACTTCGGGCAGTGAAGATTACTCTTTTAAACACATGCGCAGAAACCAGTACGAAGAAAGCCTGTTTAGATGCGAGGATGATAGGTAAAAAAAAAATTCCAATATTTGTCAATGCTACTTTTTCCATTCTCCATTTTTCAATACTATTTAACTTTCCAATGTGACTTTACAACTGCTTGTTACTGTTTTGCAATAAGAGAAGCAATTTCATGTTCTTGCGGTCAAGAATGATTTTTCCCTTTGAAAATGCTTTATATAGTACTACAACAGCTTTAATGATGTTCATTTTTGTCAAAATCAAGGCTGTGATGAATTGACCTGTGTAATGATGCAACTATATCTTTTCGCTTTTGGTGAATATGATGGAGATGTTTGCACTTTCAGGTTTGAGCTAGACATGTTGTTGGAGTCCGTGAGATCAACAGCTAAGCAAGCAGAGGAATTGTTGGACTGCATTAACGACGATACAATCAGTTCAGAGGGTCCGATCCGCATTGAAGACCATTTTACAGGTTTATGGTTGTATAATCTCTCTACAATCTACACGTGTAATCATTTCAATTATACCTCGTTTGAGTTATGTACATGAGTATGTTGGGCTTCCATTTTCTGCTTATAATTTGGTTTTTCTCCCATGTCATGTAGCTCTTAATCTAAGGTGCATTGAACGTCTGTACGGAGGTCATGGTATTGATGTGATGGACTTGCTACGTATGAACCCATCTGTTGCATTGCCTGTTATATTAACTCGCCTGAAGCAGAAACAAGAGGAGTGGACGAAGTGCCGTTCTGATTTTAACAAGGTTTGGGCTGAAATATATGCTAAGAACCACTGCAAATCTCTTGATCATCGAAGCTTCTCCATTAAGCGACAGGATTCAAAGGACTTGAGCACGAAATGTGAGTTGAAGCTTGTTTATCGAGATGAAAGTAGCTGTAAAAAGGGCACCGTTACTTTCCGTTACTTTCATGGGTCGTGTTTTTTAACATTTTACATTTTTTAAAATATTTCATGTCCTGATTCTATCTTTGATACGTAAGTTTATTATTTATAGTTTCATTGGTGCAATCATCTTTCCCCACGACTACGTTGAACTTGATTGATGAAATGAGATAAGTTCATCCAAGTTGTTGAGGATTCAGCAATTAATATTCAAGAAAGACAGTTCTTGATGTGACAAGGTTTATGTTTGTATGTGCTTTCGTTAATGTCCATCTGCTCTTTGTTCTTATATATCCTTTCTATCCTTCTGACGGTCAGCTTTGGTGGCCGAGATCAAAGAAATGAAAGAGAAAACACGGAAAGTGGATGACGTGGTTCTAGCTATAGCAGCTGCAAGCAGGCATCGTGCAATTCCGAACCTCGAGTTTGAACACTGATAGGAGGTTAAATATGAATATTTAATCTCCCCAATTTATGCTTTATAAGTCCATGATCATGCTACTTGGATATTTATACACGTTATTTTGCATTTCAGATGTTTTGAAAGCCAGTTTTGATGATTTTGAAGCGAAACAACCAATGCTAGAACTTTGGATGTCAGGTAGGAGAAGCGAGTGATGCTTAGAGGCAAAACGGGAGCTAAATGGCCACAAGGGACTCAAATCCATCCGGAGAAGCAGGAAAACCAGTTTCTACTTTTGAATTCAAGCCATGTGTCCAGTCTGTCCAACCTCATCTGTCCAGACATATATGTCCAGTCCAACCAGACAGACCAAATGTTTACTCTCGGAAAGATTTGCTGAGCCATGTGATTGCACAATGCAACCAGAATTTCACCACCGGATGAGTTTAGCCGACTGCAGCCATTTTCTTTGACCTTTTGGGATCTTGAAAGGCCAACTTCGGACGTGGGAGCATATATAAGCCTTCTTGGGGTCATTTTAAGAGAGACACTTTGCCTAGGAACTAGCGGGAGACTTGCTTCAAGGTGAAGAAAGAGGAGAGAGCTAGGAAAGAATAGAAGAACAAGGAGAGTTACAAGAATAATGCTTTTCATTCTCAAGGAACTAGAAGTTCTCCTTCCTAATCTAGGGTTAGATGAAGGTTTCTTTTAAAATAGTTTGAGTTAGGATAAAGGTGACATCAAGTTTTTAACTTAGTATTGGTTGGCAGACATTGCAGCGGTTTTTGTGTCTTATAACTGTTTTATTATTGGCTGTCTGACAATTTGGTTTTCCTTTCCTTATGGCTTTCGATGTAAGATAGAAGTAACTCACAGATTTATTAGTGGAAACTCTGGAGGGCAACCAAATAGCGTGTTTATCAGTTGAATTGAAGGTTCGGAGGATGGGGAAATGACTGGAATCCAGTTTCGTATTGTAGGACTGGGTTTGAGGTAGGGCTGCAACACGGGTTGCCCTGTCATTTCACGTTCCATTTTGTTTCCCCCGTGCTGTCAAGTTCAAAATCAAAAGGTGCAAAAAAGTGCTGTCAATTTAGAATTTAACTTGATCTTACGCGAGATACATAGTATGTAGATCTATGTATTGTCCGAAAGGTTGACCTTTAATGCACATGGATGGTGCTTAAAGAAAAAGAACAAGGCCAAGAAGAGGATGATTACATTAGACTTGCGATCGGTTATAAAACAAGAATGAATTGGAAGAAGTAATTAGAACAAAGGCTTGTGGAGATATATGAGAGTATAGTCTAGAGGTTTGCCATTTATTGTAGTGTGTATATCAAAACTATGAAGATGTGAATGTATGCAGTGTTTTGCACCCCAAAAAAGAGAGGAATGTATAAAGTGTGTACAGAGTCGTCTCAGTGTGTTGGATTGGTGAAGTATATCCTCAAATGGAAGGGGATAGAGAGAGAGAAAGAGGGAAGACTCATTACAGTACATAGACAGTTGGGTGTTTCAGGCTTTCAGCCGAAATCGCAGGAGAAGCTGGAGATTTGGTCTAAATAACGGGCCGTTCTTGTTAAGTTGCAAGGTAATTGAAAACAGCATCTTATGGGTTTCATAGGCAAAAAAAAAAAAAAAGTTCTTACCTCTTTTTTGGTGGATTTGAGTAAGAACTCCATTAAGGTATATTGTACATACGTCTAATATACGACGGTTATATTTGGGTAATCTCGGGCTGCAAATTCCTAGGTCAGGCTCAGGTGAGCTCGCCCAAGCTGTCCTAGCCCTTCTTGAATCTGGCTGGTTTCGTAGTTTTTTTTTTTTTTTTTTTCTGAACGGCAAACCCTAGGTTAAGAGATGAAATAGGGGCTTTTTAGAGGCTATGAATTTTAGTTGCACTGAAAAAGTGTCGCAGGAAGCGTATAGGAAGTCGTTTCCGTGTTTTAGATACAGAAGACGTATTTCTGGGTGAAAAGGCGAAAGAATGTCAGATGGCAGTTTTCGTGCGATGGTCAGGAAAAGAGAGCCGCATTTTCACCGATTCTCGACTGCTTTGCAACAGGTGCGGTTTATTGATAAAGGTATATTGTGTTTACTTGTCCGTTGTTTTATTTTGATCGTCTCAAACAAACTGCTCAGTAATTGCAATACGTAAAATTAACCGAAATCACCATTTCGCATGTGTGTTTATGGTCACACGCAGGAGTGAACCTGTACGGCTTTGAAATGGAAGCGCTCTTCCTGTATTATGTTCAAAATATATGAGCAGAATCATGGGACAAAATCTCGCATCCGAAATCCACAGCATTTCTTCTGCCCGTGTAATGCTTGATTCCGATGCCTGTTGTGATGCTTGGACAATGGGGCCCGGAGGCTTGCGTTGTTTTCCCTTCAACAAATCTTCTATGTATGCTAGTTCAGATTATAAATAGGGCTAATACATAAGTTAGTTCTACTTAAGTCCTTTTTGGTGGTTCTAGGCTTCGCTTTTCTGATTTATTTTTGTTCGGAACCCTTTGAGACAGAGTGGAGAAAGAAAAGCAGCAGCAGCAGAAACGCAACAGTTGGAAACGGTAACTGTTGAGTTACACCCATTGCTGTCAACTGGTCACCTTAAATTTTGGTATTCATCGTTTTTACATTTGATAATTTAGCTCCACAATTACAAAGCGTAGCATGCCTCAATTTAACTGAGATTCGAAAGAGATTGGTAGATGAACTTGAACCATCTTGATCAGACCGACGAACTTTATCATGGACATAACACAACCCAACAATTACACTTTCATATTCAACTAGTACTCCAAAAAGAACCCATACCCAGGAAAAGTTTTGGCAATGAAGCTGCAGAAGACTTCGAGTCCTCTCTAAAAATAGCATTAAGCACAAAAGTTGTACCCCTATACGCAAGGTATGATCAGGGAGCAGAAACTTTAGTGCTAATAGGTAACTAAATAAGCACTAAACACTCTATAAGGACTCTAGAAGAGGCGCAGAAACTTTTCCAGCCCTTCATTGTGTTTGTGTTTGGGAATACCAATTGATCGTCATGTCATATTTCAATGACACTGCACAAGGAAGGGGAAGCGTAGCATTGTCGTGTCTTAAGGGCTACGTGATCTGCCTGTGATGATACATGATTTATTAAAAAAAAAATGGAAGAACTGGGATACTTTATATGTAAGTTTTTCCGTCATTTCAAAAAAAAAAAAAAAAATTTACGTAAGTTTTCCCCTGGATGAAAACAAAAGGTAAGAAAGATCAAGTAGGAAAAAAAAAATTAACAAAGAAAAAAGAATGTACAACCTCTGGCCTTTTCTTCACTTACAACAAGCCAACGGCACAACTTAAATGCAGTCTGTTCTCCAAGCCTCTCAAGTGATGGCCCAATAACATACACCTGCAATCAAAGGAACATCTTAATTTTGCACTCCCAAAGGTCATGAAAATTAGCAATGCTCAGACAGATGAATGTTATATATACTTTATTGATGTCAATATCCTGCCAAAAGTAAAATAGTATACCTTGTTTTATTTAAAAATTATGTTTGAATGAAATTCAGATACACTACAATATTGGACCAATTAGCCTAAAACAATCAGGATCTGTTCAATATAATTCATTCTTTTGCAGATATTATTGGACTGCAGGGTTGGTAAGTCATTCAGGAGTCGTTGCAATTTAGTTAAAAATCTTGTGTCAAGTAGGCAACCCTGGTTTTAAGAATTATAACCCTTTGTCTGAAATTCAATAAGCTACTACCAATGGTTAGGTTGTACAGGGTATAATTGCCTGTAATTGATGAACTTCTGGTCTGATTTTATAACACTTGTTTCCTTTACAAGTAGTTAAGTGGTTTACACATTCTGCAACAAAGAATAGCAATCTTGTGCCCATCTACATATAAAGGTTCAATATCACCAAAACCAAGAAGAAATTTATGATTGTTGACTTCTTTGCAACCACGCTTGACAACAAGAAAATTAGCAATACTCTGACATGAATGTCCGAGCATGTGTGCTGGAAACTGGTAGTACGTGCTGGAAATATGAACCCAGTTGCTGAAAATGAACTTTAGAGGCTTAAATCACCTCTGTCATGCTGAAATTGTGTCGTCGGAAGCAGAAGATGTTTTGTTAACGCTGAATATGAAGTTGTCGGTTGTCAAAACCGTTAACTGGTTGCTGGAAAATGAATTTGCTAGCATTTATTTCCTATGCTGAAAATAAATGCTGGATGCTAGAAATGCTTGCATTTGTTGAAAATATGAATCTAAGGGCTATTTAATCATAGTTATTGAAGACGAATCAGTTGCAATATTTGGTTGAAATTGGTGTTTCATTGTTGGAATTGATTGAAAACAAAAAGTATAGAGCAAGTGTTTCCAATTGGTTCAATATTTAATTTTTGTATGAGTCTCTAATGTAGTACTCAGATGTGTGGATGCATATGCTTTATGCCAGGATTGGAAGCGACGAGGACTACCGCGAAATACGTAACAAATTACTTTGTAGTTGGTATATTCGTTAGGCCCTTGAGGTGGGGGTACTTATTTATTATTGGAGAAGGTTTTGATATTGTGTTGAGTTGTCGGTTATGCTTATTATTGTTGGCTTGGAGCCGGTTAACTCTATAGCGTTAGTGGCGTGAAGCTGTGAACTATATGGCCTTTTTGGTGTTATTAATATCACTTTCGTGGAATGGTGAATTATATAGCCTCAGTGGCAAGGTGATGAATCTGACCTTAGTGGCGTGATATATAGCCTTGTTGACGTAGCCTTAGTGACGTGATGTATAGCCTTTGTGGCATGGTGTATAGTCCTAATGGCATAGCGAATATTGTTGTTGGTGGCCTTATGGATTTATTGCCTTAGTGGCGTACTTTTATTGGCTTTAGCGCTGTTACTTCAATGACATGGCCTGTGTGGTTGGATACAGTTTGATATACGAAGAAAAAGGATGGATTTCTTGATTATGGTGATTTAAAAAGAAAAAGAATGGATTTTTTTTCGATTGTGGATTGTGGTGATTTAGTTACCTATGGTTGTGCCTTGTTGGAAATGGGAATGCAAATTCTGTCAGAGTTGACAATGAGAGCCTAAACTTGAGTTATTTAATTGGTGATAAATTTCGAGGACGAAATTTCTTAAAGGAGGGAAGATTGAAATATCCCGTCCAACTAGATTTGAATGAATTAAGTTCGGTGAGTATGTTGTTACATTCGAGATAATATATTAAAAGAAAAAAGAGAGAGAATCGGATTTACAATGATGTGTGTAGTGTTTAGAATTTTACTTGTAGTAAATGGTGTGTAACATTATGCACAATGGGTGATGAAATTGCATGAGCTTCTACGTGCAAACCTTGAGGACAAGAGGTGTGTGCATGTGAATAGTTTGTAATACTACCAAAAAGGAGGAGGAAGCCTAAGTTGATAAAACCAAATTTTGAAGTGGACATGTGTCATTCTAGTTTTCCTCTCAATAGTGACTCATCAACTAATATAAAAAGGAAAAGGTAAGATAAAGACGGGGAGGATGTCACAAGTTCTCAAGCATGGTGATTTAGAGGGGGGAAAAAACGAATAGGAAGAGGCGAGAGGGGACGGAGGAGTTCCTTTTAGATCTGGACATAATTTGAAGATTTGAGGAGATGAATGGTAAAGGTAAGCACGGGAGAAAATGTGTACGGGAATTGGTGGGCATAAATCATTCGATTTTGTATTTTGGTTACATTCTGCAACAAAGAATAACAATCTTGTGCCCATCTACATACAAAGGTTCAATATCTCCAAAACCAAGAAGAAATTAATGTTTGTTGACTTCTTTGCAACCACACTAAACAACAGGAAAATTAGCAATACTCTGACATGAATGTCCGAGCATGTGTCCCAGCATTCCTAATTTTCTGGATGCGGAATGAAAGAATAATGTATTTTTAAGTACGCCGGGGGAAGCAACTTTAGCTTGTTGGTTGCATCAAACTTCATCAAATTTACTACTCCCTCCGTTCAATAATTTTGGTCCTACCCTTTTTTGGATGTCCCAAAAACTTTGTCCATGTTGACTAGTCAAGGAGAAAAAATTGTGTCATTGCCATTTTTGCCCTTCATCCATATATTCAAATTCAAACACAAAAGTGGAGGGAAAAATGACTCGGAGTGTAAAAAGTAATCGTTGCCTTTAAAAAATGAGGATATTTTTGGGAGTATATATATTCTTTTCCTATAATGATTGTATCCCCTTAAAAAGTTGGATTCCCAAAGATGGATCAAAATTTTGGATGGAGGGAGTATCTCCAAGTGAAAGTATAATAGCACGAGCACGCACAAAAAACACACATAATGAAGTACTAACCAGAAAAGAAGCTTTGCTAGATAATCCCTTGAAGTGCCAATGGTATCACAACTTTCATCATCATCTCTTTCCAAGTTCCCAGTACTCCTTATGGCTGAATCTCCCATAAAATCTGAGGTGGAATCCTCTTTAAAGAATCTCCCCAATATGTTTTCGACAAGTTCGTGAATAATTTCTTCAACATCAAATGATGATGGTTGAGATAGTTCAGTCACCTGAAACAGACATCATAGGCCATGGAGATCAACCTCAAGTTCAGGGCATTACTTCAAATGAAAAAAGTTAAGTGATTACCATATCAGAGTCCAACGACCGAAGATACTCCAACAAATCATTGTTGCTTTCTTTTATACTCTCCATTTGCAAATTCTCCTGCTTCCTGGCATTCAATTCCTGCAAAAAAAGCACAGAAATCATCTTCGAGTGGATAACTTTTCAGCTCCTTCCTCTTAAAACTCAGATGATGCTAGCTGGAATAGTTGAAACACCGCCAGAAATCAAAGTATGGACCATGTTTTGACACTAGGCAACAAATTAGAAGTTATAGTTGAACCCTAAAATGTCACTTCCATATATAACTTAAGCACAAATTCAGGGTCACATGCCTCGAGCAGTAAGAATAACGGTTGTAGAAGAGTAATCCACGAGATACTCTTAGAAAGAGTAGTCCCACCGGCCACAACAACACACTAAAACTGTACACAAACCAGTAGTCAGTAAAGACCCTACATTCAACAGGCCTAACACAGTCAGTTGCCAAAAAAACCAAGCAAAAATGTTCATATTAGAGAAAACAAGAGCATTATCTTATTAGTTTTTGCTTGCTCTAGAACTATGCGCGCAATTCAGAAGAACATCCATAAAAACAGTTGCTGCATATGTGGCACAGGGATTAGCAGCGTCTGATTAGTTTTCCTACATTACAAAGTAATTCATTTTCTAAATATAATCACTCTGACACCCTCCCTTTTGCAAGATTTTAAGAGATGGCTAACTTGTTGGGATTTAAATTGGTATACTTTAATTCATTCTGATCAAAAGCTCAAAGCTAATATAAAGATCATTGTTTATCTGATATCACATGAATGTTTAACAATCCAAAATATCAAGCTTCCAATTCGGTAGCACTGCCAAATATAGCAATGCATACTCAAAAAAGAAGAAGCTCATAGAATTTTTATACATTCTCATTCTCTTGTTCTCGTTATTTTCTCTGCCATTTATTAATACCAATTTCTTCCAACGACATTTTCATCAATCAACCTATTTTGTAGTATCTGAATCTTCATAAGTTCAACTGGACATGGAATAACTTCAGCTAAATACCATGAAGACGACCAAATGAGACAGTATTGTTAATTCAGGTTCACTCAGTTTTTTTCGACTTCATAAATTCAGTTCTATCATCCTCCAAAGTAGTTGTCTGCGCCAAAAACAAGCACCCAATCATAACCTGACATGTGTCAAAGAATGAGAAAAATAGCCAAATACTAGAATCATGCCAATTCTAGAAATCCAAATTCAATATCTAAATCACACAGAATAAAACACAACTCACCTTCTTAGCTGAAGAAAGCTCTGATTCCAACTGTTGGATGTAGTTCAGAGCCTCCAGAGACAAATCCCCAAGACTCTGAATATCAATGCTCTGCGAATCTTCACTACACTTATCAACTTCAGCATCACTAGCCCCACCACCCTCATTCTCCTCACGCTTCACTTCCCCAATTTCATTTCCTCCTAGAAAATCTGAACTTCTCCAATTACTCGTCGATATATCGAAATTCCGCATCAACGATACCCGGTACTCCGCATTCCACAGAGTATACCTATAAACAAAGCCTAAATCAACTCGATTCCTCCACAATTCAACAAGATATAGAAAGAGATCACACTACTGATTACAAGAAAGCTAATTCTTTTCCTATAACAATCAACTGCACTTGCAGTAAAGAAATTATCCATAAAAAGTGAACTTAAGCATCCAACTAATTCGCCTGGTGAAGGCCTAAGACTTAAAAAATTTGCTCCTCCTAAGACTTAAAAGGATTTGCTCCTCCTAATATCTCATGTTCGAAACCTCTCATTGCTATGAACTGCTTTGAGCCAGTCCGGATTTTGCTCTGGCTATAATTTAGCTCTCCGCTAGTGGACGTGGGATTGGTTGGATTAGTCCATGTGCGCATAAGTTGGCCCAAGGCTCAAAGCTATAAAAAAAACAAAAAGCTCAGGCAAACATATTGACGTCGCTCCTAAGACGAAAAAAAAATCCCCAAGTATTGGCACTTAATCCACAATTAACACTTTGTAGCAACCAAGGGCTTGCCTCAAGAGGTCTAAAGGTCGAATAGAGGTCGCAATTTCGACTCTGACAAAGGCCTAGGGCCACAAGAGGTTCGTAAGTTGTTTAATTCCTGTTCGTGGTCCCGTGATTAGCCAAGGTGCGCACAAGGTTGCCAGTCATAACAAAATAAAGTAAAAAAAAATACTCCCAACACTTTGCATAATTGTTTACCCAGTGATTATGGAAGACATAAGGAGGCGATCCAAAGGCCGCTTCGAAACCCTAACGGTAACCGAAAACTGATCCGACGGAAGCAACCCAAGCATAGTGGAAATGGTCTGCTTCATGGAGTCCTTGGCAGAATCCGAAACACCCTTAGAAATAACCGAATTGTCCAAAGGCTCGATTTTCTTCAACATGCTGGCGATAACGGAGAATTCTCGATCGAAGCCGTTGGACTTTGTAGTGGAGATGAAGTCGTCGGAGACACCTCCGCCGTCGACGCCGGAGACGAGGCAGGTGATGATAGGGGAGAGGCGGCGCTTGGTGGTGGAGAGGAGGGAGGAGGAGGAGGGAAGGAGAGGGCGGATGAGGAGGTGGTGGGATAAGGGAGGAGGCGGTGGTTTGATTGAGATGAAGAGAGCAGTAGCCGCCCTAGCTGAGGCCGCCGCCATAAAAGAAGCAGCTTCAGGAGGAAGAGGGCTCTCTCTCTCTTATCTCTCTCTCTCTCTCTCTCCAGATGGGTGGGGTTGGGGGTAGGTGTGCGGCTCTGTGTTGGCGCCGGTGAAGCTCTGACACGACTGCTTCGATGCGTTTCCTTACCCTCACTCACAGCCCACCAATTTCTCTCGTTTGGTTTTGCTTGCGCTTGGTCGAGTAAATGACCAAATGGCCTCTTTTGTTTTACTCAAACTACGGATTTGCCATCGAAGTGGAAAAGTAGTAGGTGGGACAGTAGAGGCCACAACGGTGGACTCCTTGAAGAGGTTGTCTTTTCACCGGTACTTCATCGCAATAATTCAAATCGGTCATTTTATAAGGTCCGTAGAGTTGTGTGTATATGCAAAAAATCAGCCTGATCCTGTATCGATAAGTATGTCAAAAATTAAATTTTGGTATAAATTTTAGGAGGCTCCGTAAAAAAGAAAAAAATCCTCCTAGACTCCTGATCGGTAGAGATGACCATGGGGCAGGGCTGAGTCGGATTTATTTGTTTCATATTGGGGCGGAGTCAGAGTGGGAGGAATTGGGGAGGACCGGGAGGTGCCAGATTCTGAAAATAATAGTATCCCCATTCGCTTTGATCTAAACCGCATGCATGGAAGGACCCATTAAAAAGAGCATTCCAAAAGGAGAATTGGGAATTTATTTTATAGGAGATCAGAATGTTTTTCCTTGGAGATGGAAAATTTCGACCTTCGAAAATAATCACGTTTTGATATCTTTCAATGTCCAATTAAGATAATTTTCTTAATGAATACTCTTCTTAACGAGCCCAACCATATTTGCGATTCAGTTCAAGGTGATATTGAGCATACAATTGTCTTAGTTTTCTTCAAGGTTCTTTCAAATTATAGATCTTAGATTCTGAATGAAAAATTAAATGAGTCGAATCAATTACATAAAAATATTGGATTGGGATGATTTTTCCAGGATCATTCAAACAGTTTTTTAAAAATTACTGAACTGTTCAGATTGTTTGTGTGGGATTTTGAAGTGAGTCTGACATGACCATGTGTAGCCTACGAGAGTGGGGATAAACGCATGCAACAAGGGTAAGGCGCTACAGGACCCTAAGTTTGTTTACGGTGGTCGATGATCGGCAGTGGCTAGACCGTAAACAGAGCTCTAGCCGTTGAGGTGGTTTGTAATGTTGTGAAGTGTCTTTTTTTTTTTTTTTTGGCTTATTGACATTTTTGGTCCCCATAATATGCACACGGTGTCATTTTGGTCGCCAAATTTTCAATTGCACAACTTTGGTCCCCGACATTGGAAATTTGTGTCATTTTAGTCCCTACTCTTCACGCCGTTACTAATCTCCGTCAAATTTAGGAACAGAAGGGGTGTTCTACATGCTCTCACCAGCTGTTGCTTCTTTTTCTTCTTCTCTCTCTCGCACTTCACATAAAAGCAATCGGTGCACCAAAGATTCAAATAAAAGCAATTACTAATTCCTAATTTCCTGATTCGAAACCTACTAATCCATAATCAACCACTTAAAACCACCACATCAACCAACAATTTTTCACCATTAAGACTACAAAGTCATAAATAAAAGCAATCTAATCTTCTTCTTTTTCAAATGACCAATGTCATTTTTTAGGGGGAAATTCCAACCCCCCCTCCCCCAAGTATATGCGATTCAGTTCAAGGTGATATTGAGCATACAATTGTCTAAGTTTTCTTCAAGGTTCTTTCAAATTATAGATCTTAGATTCGGAATGAAAAATTAAATGAGTCGAATCAATTACATAAAAATATTGGATTGGGATGATTTTTCCAGGATCATTCAAATAGTTTTTTAAAAATTACTGAACTGTTCAGATTGTTTGTGTGGGATTTTGAAGTGAGTCTGACATGACCATGTGTAGCCTACGAGAGTGGGGATAAACACATGCAACAAGGGTAAGGCGCTACAGGACCCTAAGTTTGTTTACGGTGGTCGATGATCGGCAGTGGCTAGACCGTAAACAGAGCTCTAGCCGTTGAGGTGGTTTGTAATGTTGTGAAGTGTTTTTTTTTTTTTTTTGGCTTATTGACATTTTTGGTCCCCATAGTATGCACACGGTGTCATTTTGGTCGCCAAATTTTCAATTGCACAACTTTGGTCCCCGACATTGGAAATTTGTGTCATTTTAGTCCCTACTCTTCACGCCGTTACTAATCTCCGTCAAATTTAGGAGCAGAAGGGGTGTTCTACATGCTCTCACCAGCTGTTGCTTCTTCTTCTTCTTCTCTCTCTCACACTTACATAAAAGCAATCGGTGCACCAAACATTCAAATAAAAGCAATTACCAACTCCTAATCTCCTCATTCGAAATCTACTAATCCATAATCAACCACTTAAAAACACCACATCAACCAACAATTTTTCACCAATAAGACTTCAAAGTTAGAAATAAAAGCAATCTGATCTTCTTCTTTTTCAAATGACCAATGCCATTTTTTAGGGAAAATTCAGAAAACCCCTCAAAGTTTGAAAATTTAGGAGTATATTTGATATTGAGGTCAAAGTTTGGGGGCTTTTTTTGAAATTTTTCCAAAAATAAATTATTATTTCTTTAAACAGGCCCAAAACGCTCCAAGTTAGCAAATCTCGTTAGTTGCCAAACAGATGCAGACGGAATGAGTATTTTTTATTACGGAATTGAAGTTTGGGAGTACACTTGAAAAAATTGTAAGTTCGGGAGTAGTTTTGATATTGAGGTCAAAGTTTGGGGTTTGAAATTTTCCCCTTTTTTTTAATATCTTCTTCTTTCCAATGTGCATCTCTGATTCACTTTCTTAGTACCTTTTCTTAGCACCTTTTCTTCTCCTTAGCAACTCGCCGAAAACGTACTCCGATTGAACGGCGTGTGAGACATCTGTGCTGCTCCGATCAAGATGGGTCTTGCACTAATCTTTTCGTCTCCTCAAGGCAAAGATTGCTGGATGAGAAAATTTTCCGGCTGAAATTATCCAATCTGAAAGTTCTGAACAAAATCCAAAAACTAGTGATTGGAAATCACGGTATTTACTCCACAGCCATTAAAACAATTGCTTTCTTGAGTCCTCGCTATTCTTTTCAGCGTCGTTTCGTCATTAACAAGGCTGACGTCCTTCTTCTTCTTCTTCTTGGCCCTCTTTGAGTCTCGATCTCCGTCGTTGATCTCTCTCCACTATCGGTCGTTTTAACGGTGGTGCTGGGCTACACCGGAACTATAACAATGGTTCAGATCTGGACTTCTTTGTAGACTTGGGTGTGTTTTCCATGGGTTCATTACCCCACTGGTACTTCAACAATGTGTGTGTGTGTGTGTGTGTGCGCGTGAGAGAGAGAGAGTGTGTGTGAGAGAGAGAGAGAAGAAGAAGAAGAAGAAGAAGCATCAACTGGTGAGAGGCCTCTGGAATTCCCCTTCTGCCCCTGAATTTGACAAAGATGAGTAACGGTGTGAGAAGGAGGGACCAAAATGACACAAATTTCAATCGTTGGGGACCAAAATTGTGCAATTGAAAATTTAGGGACCAAAATGACACCGCGCGCATACTTTGAGGACCAATAATGTCAATAACCCTTTTTTTTCCATAAGTTTTTTTTGTATGAATAAAATTTGAAGGATCAGGCTGAAATATGTGCTCTAGTAAATCCCTCAAATTCCAAATAATTTGAAGAGTAAATCACCTAGACACCCCCTATACTAGAGCTCTTTTACCCAGACACCCCTTGAACTAAATTAACCTACGACGACACCCCCTCAACTATTTAACTTTATCCCCGACACCCCTTCTGTTAGGGATCCGTCCACTTCCGTTAGTTTTTTTTGACAAAATACTAATTTTTCTTCCAAAGTTGCCCTCACCCTATATGTTTCTTCCAAAGTTGCCCTCTCCTCCAACCAACGAGAACACCTGAGCACAAGGATTGCTCGATGGTGTTCCCACAGCAGCCGCCAGAGCTTCCCGCCCCTTTTCCGCCATCGCTGGGCCTTTGCCGCCCCTTTCCACCGCCGTGTGAACCACCCCATCACCATCCACAACTTCCCCCTTTGTCATCAGACTTTCACCGCCCCCTTTCGTTGTAGTTTGAGCATCACTGTCACCACCGTCGTCACCCACGGCTTCCACAGTCATCATCTGGACCTCGTCGCCCTTTTTCGACGCCGATCGGCCATTGCCGATCTGAGCGTGCTGCTCCTCCGCCTTTGTATCGCCGTCGTTTGCCTCTGTAAATGCCGTTTTTGGCTCAGTTTGGCCGGAATCGGCCATGGATCGAAGTTATATATATATATATAGGCGTAGAAAGCAAAGCAATTTTATGCAAAATTGATAAATGATTTTACTCCAATTTACAAAATAAAATGTTTTACTCCAATTCATGGGTATATACGTGTAGAGAGAGAAGGGAGATTGATGAAGTACTGAAGAGTATTCGAAGTGTAGGAGGGAATTGATATAAGGGGCATAAACGTCTTTTTATAGTCTTTTTTAATGGAGTTAGGACAGACACCCCCTTTTCGATAATACAAGGGGTGTTGTCGTAGGTTAATTTAGTTCAGGGGTGTCTGGGTAAAAGAGCTCTAGTATAGGGGGTGTCTAGGTGATTTACTCTAATTTGAAATCACCTCTCAAATTTCCCTCTCTCTTTCAAATTTGGAGACCCTTGCTTTACATTTGTTGTTGCAAATTTCAAAGCCAAGGTTACTGTTGCCTAATTAGCATTAAAAAAAAAAAAAACTCTATTTTTATTCTACCCAACTTGCCTATAAATATGCAACTCATTTTTCACAGGTTTCAAAACATAAGTCAATCTAATCTCGTCTTTTTTCTTGACCAATTATTCTCCTAGAGATTTTGTAGTCAGAGTCGCACTACAGGGTGGTAGTGTGGCATCTGAGCCGTCGATTGAGCAATCAATGGTCCTCATTTTCATCTTAGCACTTGCATTTTCTGAGTTGTCCATTACCGAGATGGAATCCGAGCCGTTGATTATTGAGATCAATGGCTCAAATGCCGCACTATAGGGTTGGAGTGCAACTCCGCACTATAGGATCCCCAAATCCAGTCTTAGGGAACCACCACGTCGTGCCCCAACACTTTTATCTAGGCCTGTCCGCGGATCGATTTTGCGCGAATCGGGTCAGTTTCCAAATCGATCCGCTTGTCGTGGATTGTCGGTTCGGTCGCGGATTTGGCGGATCGAGGAAGGATTATTGGATAAATTGGGTAGATCGAACTTGAACCGAATCTGCCAAAACTAGAATATTGGGATCTGCATCCATCCGTAACATACCTCAGATGGGTCGCGGACGGTTCGGTTTGATAGTTTGGATGGATTGGGTGGATCGGGTGACCTGCTAGACACCCCTACATGTAATAGGTCCTAAAGGGATGTATGGCTGATAAGGGTATTGGGACACCCCATGACAGTGCCCCAATACTATAGGACGATTATTTTATTTTTTTCCTTTTATTAACTTGAACTTGAGTTCCTAAACTTTTTTAGAATGTGATTATGTGCAATGATTGTTTTTTAGAATTTTATAAGATACGTATCAAAAAAAATTTACTTAATCAAAATATATAGTCCCGTCCCCCCTCTATTTTTTCGTTAAAAAAAATAATAGTAACAGTTTTAAGGTTTTAATGAGGTTTAATTGCAATTCTTTTAAACAAAACAATGCCCAAAATTTATAATCCAACTCACTTCAGGGACTAAAGACCCGTTCACTTTTAAAAACTAAGGCTCATTGAAATTTCAGAAGCCCAAAACTCTTTAACGTAGTTTGTGGACATCAAAGTGAAGGAAAAAGAAAAGAGCAAAAGAAATTGGAGGCTCCCAAAACAGTCAATTCTCAATTGCAAGAATTGAACACTCGGTTTAAGGAAAATACAATGGAGTTGCTCATTCTCAGCACATTTCTAGATCCTCGCGATGGCTTCAAATCATTCAACATTGAAGATACTTCCAAGCTTGCAAAAAGTGTTATCCAACTGATTTCACTGAGCAAGAAAAGTTCCACTTGAGATATCATTTGCAAACTTATAAGCCCAATGTATTTAGGCATCCTGAGTTCCAAAATCTGTCAACAATTTCAAAGTTGAGTGAAGTGTTGGCGAAGACAAGAAAGTGCACAATATATCATTTTTTCGATAGGTTGATTCGGCTTATATGGACTTTACATGTTTCAATGGCTACAACCGAACGTACATTTTCTGCAATGAAATGTGTGAAAACAAGAGTTCGTAATAGGATGGAGGATGATTATTTAGCAAATTTCTTGATCACTTATATTGAGAAAGATATTGCTCGAGGATTGGACCAAACTCTATCATTGATGCTTTTAATAACAAGAAACAATGTCGAGCACAATTCAAGATGTTTGATTTCAGTAGACACTAGATAAGATTAGATAAACGTCAATACTTTTTGCAATCTAAGTTGTTATTAGAAACATGTTTAGTTTCATATGCATTGGTGTTATTTTGTATATATATTTTCTGAGTTAGTACAAATTTATATCGTTATCTTAATTTAATTTTTTTTATTGTGTATATCCGTCCCCCCTACGCCAAATCTTGGCTCCATTCCTATCTATTGGATTAAAATTCCCCTATGGACATATATTTAAAGTTTGCATGTGCCTAAAGCAACATGTTTTGAACATAGTTTAATTGAATTGTGCTTTTTTAACCCACCAATCAAGCCGACTTCTCCTTAGAAGTTGTGTTTTTAAAGAAGCTTTAAATAGAGTTCATCTAATAAACAAATTTTAATAATTACGGAACATATCAATTCAATGCACCATAAAACTTTGCCCAAAAAATAGCACATTCGTTGTACTACTTTAAAATACCTAAAATATGAACAAAAATCTCACGTGGGATACTAAGACATAAAACGGGAAAAAAAGAAAAAAAAAAGATAGAGGTGTGTAACAAAAATAAGTTCATATTGAGGGTTTAACATGAAGTGAGAGACTAATCTTCTTAATTAATAAGCTATGCGTAGTTTTCAAGCATGTTCTTCCTAATATTTATCTATTTGACTATGAATTTATTTAAACTTTCTCATCATCTCTTTTATGAATGTCCATGTATCGACTTGAATACAATTTCTTCATCTTGGAGCATCCACAACAATCAAGTGATTTATGAAAAAATCGATACTTTAGTTTGATATTAGAGATTACAAATGGTATATTCTAGTTAAAGTTACCTCATTACGTTGCCACCATTAAAGCAACCTGTTTGTGTTAATCTTCCTCAAATCCATTGCATTTTCATACCAATCCTCTTGAAGTATACATATACCCGTAGTAAATTATTTAAAACTAGTAAATAGACGAATTTATTTTACACAACGTACCTTCTTCAAAGTAGTATTTTATTTCTGCCACCACTAAGTTTTTGGTATTTTCATTAATTATTTACCTTTGTCGGTGTGCACTAACAAAGCCTACGGTGGCCACATCTTTTTGGCTTGTTGCAAACATAGCGCCACCAAAGCTGTGCACTCAAAAGAAGGTAAATAATGAGAATATCAATTTATTTTTCTGTTGCTAGCGTGGGGAGGGGTAATAGAATGGGAAATTAAAATGTAATAAACCCTCTTCGAATGAAATCAACTTAATAGAGGAAAATTTTGTGAACGGTAATCAACTGAAAGAGAAATGAAAGTAAGAAATAAAAAAAAAAAAACCTTGTGACCTTGTTTGGTTTGGGTTTCAAAACAAGTTTTTACAATTATTACTCACATTTCTCTCCACTCATTACCCCTATTTTTTAATTATTCTCATTTCTCTTTCTATTCTTCGCCAATCATTACCCCTATTTTCAATCATTATTCTCATTTCTCCACATTACCCCTAAACCAAAACCAAACAAGGTCTTTCCGTGCATATGTTACTGATACGGAAAATGTTATTGTAAGCACTTCCCGTGCAATAAAAGTTTCTGGTACTTAAAATGCAATAAAGGTTGGAAACCAAAAATTTGTTGAGGAATTAATTTAAAAAACTCATAATTCATTTCCATTCATACTCGTACACTAATGTGTGATATTTTCTTGTGTAACCATATCAAAATGGGAAACAATCAAAGCCATAAAAAGAAATCTCTTCATTTTAGGATTTTGAATTTTAAAATTGGAGATACGAAAACGTTTTTAGTCATCAAATCAAACTCCATCTTTAAAATCAATCACAACCATCCAATCTGCCACAGATGATAGTTGTGAGAAGGACATTAATGTAATATAGATTTTTGGACAGTTTGGTAATTTTAGCCCCGAGACCACATACTCTATTATCTGGATCTTGCCTCAAGTAACATAAAATATTTACAACCTTGGCCAAATGGTTCACCGAATCTCCCCTAATCTTCTTCTTTTTTTGTGGTCCCACCTTTTGTAACACACTCTCCCTCACATGGGAGAAAAGTGGAGCACAGCTACACAACATATAATTTTCTTTTTTGTACTCTGACTATTCTTTAGCTCCTCTTTCTCTCACTTTCTCTCTGTGCCCTAAGTAACATGACATACATACTACTTTTTGCTTGTATATATTGAATATATCTCTTTTGGTTTAGTATTCTATTGTACTTCCAGCGTCCCATTTTGATAGCCACTAACGAAAAGATGTGTAATTTTCAGATAAAACAATAATGTACTTCTATTCATAATTTTTGAATTTTTTCTCATAAAATTGAAGAACTAATCGAGATCTTTAATTTGGTACAAAGAGACTCAAAAAAATATTTGTGAAAAATACAATAATTTTTTTTTCTTCTGAAAATTGCACATACTTTTGTAGAAGACCATCAAACTGGGACAATGGGAGCATCTGCTATTGATTTTTGACCCCACTGATAATAAATCTTGTGTCTGCCCCGGTAAGTGGCCACTATTTCTGCCAATTCTCATCATCATTTTCTCTCTCGAATAACAATAAGTCAACATTTGTTCTTCTCTCTGGTACCTCGATTGGAACAGAATGACTATCGCATCCTGAACGCTGAATGCAACAGGTAATTAGCCAACTGATCTAGTCACAAAATCAGTTATTCTTATTAAAAAAGCAAGGTTGGATGATCGGAAAAGAAAAAAAACTCACTCACACAAAAGATAAATGTGTTTTGATCATGCATATTTATCGACATCCAATAAACCTCAATTTTGGTAGTATTATTATTATTATTATTATTATTATTATTATTATTATTATTATTATTATTATTATTGTTGTTGTTGTTTTCTATAAGGTGAATGTTTTCGATTATCAAAATGATAAAATCTAGTATATGCTAATGTAGTAAACCGATTGTAAGATTGGTTGTAAAAATGAGTGTGGGACTAAACTTCCATTTCCAAGAGTAAAATGTCCCTTAGTTTTATTTCCCATAAAATGGAGGACCAATTTGTAAATTTCCCTTGTGAGCTTCTTGTCCTGACGAATATTCGTTCGATGGAGTAATAAAAAGGAAAATGCCATGAAAAGGAAAATGCCAAGTCGGACGACACTTGCTTTCCCTTCTTTTTATTTTGGCTTACGTTCTCATTTTTGTTACAAATTTAAATTCATTTACCATATTAGCATATAATAATTTCAATAATCGAAAACGTTCATTTTATAAAAAATATCGGCAAGTGCATGATCGGAATGAGAAAAATCTAATTTATATTAAAAGATAAATGTGTTCCGATCAGATGTTTTTTGAAATCAGATAAACACGAATTTTGTGTGACTAACATTTACATTTCACTCCATAATGTGAACGTTTTCAATTAACAAAATAATGGAACGTGTATTGCTAACGTGACAAATTGATTGTGAGTTTAGTGGTAAGAATGGGGGTGTAGGTAGAATTTCCCTTTCAACTACTTTATCATAGCCGACACTTGCTTTCGATTGACCCATTTCCTCAAAAAAATCTCATTCACTGGGTTCTTTCTCTTCTCTCTCTCTCTCTCTCTCTCCCCGTCTTCCGCGATTGCTGGGTGATGGCTCCATCGACTGTCAACAGATGGATTAGGCCTGAGGTTCGTTGCTTTCTCTCTTTACTCTCTCTCTCTCTCTCTCTCTCTCTCTCTCTATATATATATATATATATATATATTTTCATGGGTGTCTTCTCAAATTAATTTTAACTTGTGATAAATTACGTGGGTGAGAATAGGTTTATCCTCTGTTTGCTGCCCTAAGCGTAGCCGTGGGGATTTGCGGATTTCAATTGGTGCGCAACATGCGTATAAATCCTGAAGTCAGGTATATATTATGTATCTCTCTCTCCACCCAGTGCCCGCCGTATATTTGTGGATGTTAAGATTAATCGGACTCTCTTTAGATTTATCTGTATGTGTATGGTACCTTAATCTGTGGAATCTAAGGTGTAAGTTCTTTTGACTTCCGATTTCTGATTGTCCATGTTTTATGGGTTATGGGAGTAGATGTTACACCCGATCAAAAAGAGGGACAAAAGAAAAAGAAGAGAGAGAGAGAGCGCAGATGTTGCTTTTATCATATCAAATTTATTGGACGAATTCATAAAAAGTAAATACTAAAACCAAAATTTCTTTAGTGTACTACAGGAGAGGAATTATCTGCCACCTGCTGCAGGTGGAGCCAGAGGATGGCTAGCGTGGGCGAAAACCCTCCAGTATTATATAGAATAAAAAATAAATTTCCTGTGAATTACATAGGCTCGGCCTTGTAAAGTATTTTGGGAAAAAATTTCGCCCCTGCGTAGTAAAATTCCTGGCTCTGTCTGTGAGCTGCTGCTCGCGGGTGGCAACCACATACAAATGAGTGGGGTTAGGCGACCCCACAGAGAAAAAATATTTTACTATTATTATATTAAAATTTTCTCTTAATTTGTAAACGACCCCATTAAAATTCAATGTTAGATACCTCACTTGACAATTTTCTAATCTTTGAAACTACGAAAAGTGAGAAAATACCAAACGAAAGTACTAAAACCCATTTGATGTTGTCACCACACTAGATAATTTTCTACTCTTGAGACCCATTGTTAAACCGACAGAATACAAATCAAACGGCTAAACTCCTCTTTAGTCTTCAACATAGAATTTTCAATAGAACAGTTATTTGTAACGCCCTTCTCACATTGGGTAACCTACACATACACCGGCTCCACTTAATTTCAGAGGGCGTTACAATTAACCTTTGTATCCAAAAAAATCAGTATTCACCCCCTCCGTTCTCTCTTCGTCCATTTGTCCGGTAATCGATTGGAGTCTTCGTATGTTTTCTCTCTTGGAAATTTATTTACTTTTAAGATTTACGTTGATGTTTATGAATGACCCATGCTCCCGAACTTTTGGAGTCGCCATTGTTCGCGGCTTCGCTCGTTTAGGAATTGAGCTGAGCCCGAGCTCGAGTTTTGGACTTGTTTACTAAACGAAGCGAGCTTTATACCTCCCTTCTTAATATCTTGAAATGCTATCATTTCATGCAAGTAACTGGGTCCGTTAAACATTAACTTCTTTTGTCCAGTTCACGGAGAGAAAGAATGTCGTCACTTTGTTCACAGAGAGAAAGAATGTCGTCACTTAACGCTATTAACATTGGGGCTTTTGAGGTTTGGGTATGCCCTTATTCTATGGCTATGTATACCATTGTCGTGGGATGGTCATAAAACTGAGAATGATGAAGCTTTATCTCCATATTTTAGACATTGTACTTGTCTCTAGAAGATGCATTGAATCATTTCATCATATATTTGAAAGACACTAGATTCGTCGTACGTTTTTTCCCTACTTTTTTGTGGAACACGTTTTTTTGGAAGGAGCATGTGAACAGAGAGAACCTTCTTTCTTCTGCCCAGGCACATCAGACTTCCCTTAGTATGGCAGTTTGGAGTATTGAGAAGGGTTCTCACAAAGTCTGCCCACAAAGCCTGCCTTCTTTCTTCCTCTCTCTCCCTCTCCGTCTACCTGGAGTGACTCAACTCTTATAATTCCTCGCGGTTTCCATTATCACACCGTGCACTGCTTGTGCATCTTTAGGATTATCGATGAAGCCTTGAAGGCACAGTATTCGGAAATTGGAGAGTGGTCAATTTGTTCATTACTTGCTTCTTTTTTTTTTTTTTTGAAGGTTTCTAGCTCTAGGTGTTTTTTTGAGATTCGTCTAGAATATGATACCCAATGGTATGCGATTTTTGCAAGAAAATTTGATGTCTATTCATGTGGTTCATCACTTGGTCATCAGTAGTCCACTGGTTCATCACTTGCATTCTTTGAAATCATCATTTTTCCTTTATGGTGTCTACTGTAAAGCAGTAAATTTTATGGCGACTAAAGTCGTTTTCTGCTGAATGTTGAGTAACTTAACACTCGTAGATGCACCCTCATACGGAGCTGGCAATTTCGTGTTTTATGCATTGCATCTCCATTTCCGCAAGGAATATCTTAGTTACTTACATTTTTCTCCCCCTTCCACTCAAAATCGAAGGTTGATCAAGGAAAAAAGGGCTGCAGGAGTGCTGGAAAACTATGAAGAAGGAAAAAAGTATTCCGAGCATGCCCTCAGGAAGTTTGTCCGCAATAGGCCTCCAGAGATCATGCCAAAACTCAACAGTTTCTTCACTGATCCAAAATGAAATTACCTAATACGAACAAGTAATTGATCGTTTGTGTCGTGTATATATGCCACGATTGTTGTATTGAAACCGTACTTCAAGTGTGCTTGAACTGGTTGTGGCGAGTGGTGCAATCTCCAAAAGTGTTTGGATGATAATGTAATTTATGTACAAAATATGTATTGTACGATTGTGAACTGTGAACTTCTAAAAACTTCTATGTGAGTACTGTCTAGTTGTCTAAAGTCAGCAAAATGCCCGGAATTTAATTCCTCTTTCCAAGAGAATATTGCACTAGCTTTGTACACTATACGTATTGTTTAACCAAAATTGTTATACAAAGAACTATATCGAATGGCACTGTATTAAGAACAAAGTAATGTTTGATTGTTAGATGCAATTTGAAATGGTCGAAAATAAATACCTAATCTACCTCCAGGCCACTCTTTTTTTCAAAAAATAAAACAGCAAAAGAAATTGTACCTGACAATGTTGAGAAGGTGCCAACGAAAAAAGAATATATTAAACTACTCTACTTTTTGTTTTAGAAATTTATAAGGGCATTATATTCGATTTTCGCCTTAAGCGCCCAAAAAGTCAGGGTTGGCCCTAGCATACATATATTTCATACATCTATAAATAGTTACTTCCTCCGTCCATTTTTTAGTATTTTCTATGAAAAGATGTGCAATTTTTGGATCAAAAGGTACTTCCGTGCATACTTTTGTAGATTGTTTGGCACAAAATTAAAAATCTCAATTAATTTTTTTAATTAGTGAAAAAATATTTTGATACTATGCAGGGACATACTTGATTTTTTATCTGAAAAATATCTGTGCTTTCGTATGGGACACTCAAAAAGGACTGAGAGATTAACTATATGTACTCTTTTGTTTGATAATTTAGTTGTTCACAAAAGTCATACTGGCCCTATTCGTTTCTCGGTTTAATTTTAGTTTTAGTTTTGATGATATCATCATTTCCCTAATTTTTCTCTCTATCTCTCTCTACTCATTACACCTAATGACATCATCAAAACTAAACTAATGATTTGGCTAAATCCAAAAATGGTTTTTTTGGTTGTCTTTATTCAAAAATTTTTTGCATTTGTTAGTTTTTGGTCGATTTTTTGTGGTTTGTTGACTTGTCTCGACGAGAGGAATCTAAAAAGTATAAAATTATTAGCCAAACTTAAAGTTTTGTGAATAAAGACGAAAAATTTAGCCAAAAAACCGGTTTTTTGGATTATTCTTCGTCTTTGTTCACAAAACTTTAAATTTGGCTAATAATTTTATACTTTTTAGATTCCTCTCATCGAGACAAGTCAAGAAACCACAAAAAATCGACCAAAAACTAACAAATGCAAATTTTTTTTGAATAAAGACAAAACCAAAAAAACCAAAAAACCAGTTTTTTCAATTTACCCAAACCAACTATCTAACCAAACACAGCCACTACTTTTTGTATTGAAAATATTTGTATTGAAAATAAAATACTTTTGCATTTAACTTTTTGATGTGTTTTGGACCAATTTAACTTTTAAATACTACCTGGGAAGTGGAAATTGGGGGAGAGAAGTTTTCCAGCCAAACAAGGACTAAGGGGGAAGAGTTGGGGTAAATGATTTACTGCAAAACGGCGACGTGGGAGATCCCTGCAGGCCTTGCCGTCTCCAAGGATCAGCACTCAACAGGGTTGCCCAATCCAGGTGGGTTTGTGCGTGTATGTATGTATGTGTTGACATGGGAGAGTCCTGCAGGCCCTTCCGTCCCAAGGTCGGCACTCAACAGGGTCACCCAATCCAGGAGGGTTGGTTTGTGCGTGTATGTATGTATGTGTTGACGCGAGACAGTCTTGCAGGCCCTGACGTGTCAGCACTCAACAGGGTAGCCCAATCCACGTGGGCTTGTGCGTTTATGTATGCATGTGTTTGTGTGTGTTATGGGGTTGCGGTTTTAGAATATTTGCTAGCCTTCCCACTACAACAGGAACAAAGCTGTTTTAACCTGTACTGTCAAAAATGAAAAAGGAAGAAAAACTGAACCTACACAGAAAACAACAGGAGATGCCAAGGCATAAACGGTTTGAACCTGTGTCAAGCTCGTTCCGCTAGCAATAGAGCTGCTTTATGTTATGCCCAGTAATCAACCCAAACACACATACACAACTCGAATCGAGAGCAAATTTCCGTTCTATATTCAACGAGTAACATAAAAGTACAAAAAACCTACTCTCTCACGCTGATCACTCTCTGTTTCTCTCGGTTCTCACCTCAGCCCAGAGCTTTCCACGCTCATCTCTGTCTCCACTTATACGCATACATATATACAGAGTATAAGAAAGCAAAACGAGACATAGCCTTAACGGCTTACGTGTGAAGTGGTAGACATAGTGGGTTGCGACACTAGGGGCAAAAATCCTCTATACGTGCGTTCTCACCCACTTGGAAGGAAACAGTTGACATAGTCAACACTTTAAATCTTTAAATCCAACAAGGGACGTTCTTAGTGTGAAGAAAAAACTGAATAAACAGAAGACACTATCAGTAAACTGAATAAACACAACACACTATCAGTTCCCACAACAGGACGGATGACCTTAACAGTTGACAATGAGCACGCAGTTTTGTAGAAAAAAAGGTTGAGCATGTCAAACATGCACAAATGAGGCAATATATAAGTAGTAGATACTATGATCCTAAATAAAACTGAATTACGAAGAGCTTTTTATTTCAACAAAAGCAGAAGGAAGCAGGCATGGATACCAAAATCTGGAAAACACTTGCCAGAAAATAAGTAGATGAACTCCACTCCACTCTAGGAATCTAAAAAAATCACAAGAGTAAATCTGATTTAAATACGATTTCTCTAGACTTCTCCCATGAATTCTTCATTTTTTCTGATCTACTGCAAACAGTGCATGTCACATGAATCAGGACACAGTTGTTACACGTAAATATCCATTTTTTTTTTCCCTTTTCTGATCAGCACGTAGATATCAAAATTGCTAACTAATGCTTTCTAACAGCACAACTCAAGAACCCAGCGAGCTAGCCCAACTCGATAGCAAATTGATGCAGGGACACAACTCCCTAGCTATATTGGAAAGAAATGCAGCCTCGGTCAGGATTTCATATTGTTCTGGTTAACCAACAACCAGAGTGATAGTAAACTAAACCGAACATAATCAAATCAAAACATAATGCGGGAAAATGCTAGGATTGGGAAGTGTCATGAAACAAGTAGCATAGGAGGTTAAAGAAAACAATAAAAATCACATTACTATTACCCAATGGCGCCATCTTCCAACTCTCCACCGATGGATCAGAAGAAAAACAAAATCGGAAACCTACTCAACAAATCCAACGAGAGAGGTACACAAACCAAGTATAGTAAAAGGATGAGAGCAGATGAAACCTAGGTACTGAAGGAATAATTTAATAGGACGCAAATAGTAATACACGTGGAGAACAGAAAAACAACGATAAACAAAATCGTGTTCCTTCACACCAGAATCCATTATATCAAAAACAGTCGATCCCTTTGACCCATACCCCAAAAAAAAAAAAAAAGCCTACCCAAAAAAGGGAAATAGATAACAAAGGATAGTAATGACTGAAAACTAGCAAAATCTTCCTTCAAAATGCCAAAAGACAGAAATGGCTCTAGAAAGAAAAACAAGCAAAAACCAGAAACTATTAATCAACAGTGGTCACCTGTTGCCACTCCCCATCAACTGCTTCCTTCCACAAAGTCACATTGTTGTCACCAGAAGCCACAGCCAGCAAGTTTCCTGTCAACGACCACGATACCCTCCAAACAGGGGTCTTGAAGTCCTTCAAAACTTTACCTTCCCATTGATCACCTTCTTTGGCCACAGTCCATATAACTACGGTCCCATCCTGTGAAGCACTTGCAATGGTAGTCTTTGGAAGGCCCAAGTTGGGAGCCCAAGTCACATCCCTAACCCAATCACTGTGCATTTGCAAGGCAGGGAAGCAGTCCATCTTCCAAGTCCCATTATATAGCTTCCAAATCTTCACAGTATTATCACAACCACCAGAAGCTAGCTTCTCAACAGAATCCAGCATACCAGATCCAACTAGAGCGCCAGGAGCCATAGATGGGGCCCAAGAAACTGAGGTCACTCCAAGCGGGTGGGCTTGGTCTATCCTGGTGGTGTCCCAACCACCGTCAGATCTGGCAGTGAAAACTGAGATATTCCCATCGGAAGATCCACAAGCTAAGCGAAGACCAAGTTCATGAGGCGCCCAAGAAATTGAATTGACAGATGATTTATGTTCGGTGAACACATGAGCCTGCGTCCATTCATTTGGATTACCTTCCTTCCAAATAATCACCCTACCATCGTAGGAACAGGAAGCAAGGATTGAACCAAACTTGGGATGAGCCCACGCAACCTGCCAAACAGGGCCTTGATGTCCAGTTAAAGTCGCAAGGTGCTGTGATGTCAAGTTGTTGCTTACGCCAATTATTTTTATAGTGGTATCAGATGATGCAGATGCTAAATGCTTTCCATAATAATCCATGGAAACATCGTGAACTGTGTCATTGTGACCGCTTTCAATCTTTTGGGCGGGCATCTTTCCTAGAATTTTATTACTATGATTCCCCTTCTAACCTCCCTGTAATTTGTAGTTTGTCGTTGGTGACTCCCAAGCTACAATTGGCAATTCAACAAATGGTAAGTATGAGTGAAAACAAACAACGGGAATTTGTGAACTTGCCCTATGAGCCCAAGAAGCTCCAACAAATCTGCAAAAGTTTCAGCCAACAAATAACTAACATAAAATCTTATACATCAAGAAAATTCTATATTATTGACGTACCCAGCTATGAATTCCAAAACATTGTTTGTACATTTTCATTTCAAACAGTGAATTTAGCAATCCCAACTTCTCCCCAAAGTTTTCTCCATTTAACATGTCTTTGACATTTTCTGAGTAAGAATCAAATGTAATAAAATGATATACATACAGAGTAGAGTTTTGGCAAGGCAGAAATGTGGAAAAGTCTATCATAATGCTCCTAGATCTATCATCTATGTAGCACGGACACAAACACGGAGAAGGACATGGGAATTCTAAAATAACGGGACATAGACACAGCCATATATATTCTTATCTCTGTGTGTGTGTATATTTTTTCATGCTTAAATTGTAAAATGTAAATTATTGTGTGTATGTATATATATATCATATATACTAAACAGAGATATGTATACCATTGTAGACGCGTATACTCAGATATACAGATACATATGTGATATATACAACTATACGTATATACAGATACACGACGAGATAGATAGATAGATAGATAGATAGAGAGAGAGAGAGAGAGAGAGAGAGAGAGAGAGAGAGAGAGAGACATACATCAGCCGCGAGAGATAGATAGGGCTAATTCGTGAGAGAGTGAACAACTTCAATCGATTGAGAGAGAGAGTAAACTGCTGTGCTTGATCTAGGGTTTCAAGACTGCCTTTTTTCCCTCTTGTTTGCTTCCATCGTTGTGTTAGAGCAACAACAGCAGCTAAGCAAAATTTTGGCCAAAAAACCTGGTGTACAGTGTATATAGCTACCCTGTCACTATCAACACTCCAACAATCTATCCATTTTACCTTATCTTTTATTAAAATATCATTTCTTTCTTTTTAAAATATTACAAAATAATAAAAGAGAGAGAGAGGGGAAAGAGAGAGAAGACAGATGGAAGAGAGAGAAAAGCATTAAAAATTGCATTGCTATGGAACAGTGCTAAGCTACTTTTGGCTTGGTACTGTAGCTCAATAGCGTTTTTGGGCTTTAATAGCTAAGAATGGCTTAGCTGCTGCATGAGACAATTTCTCCTTTTGCTAAGCTAAAATAGCCAAAAGTGCCCTATTGCTAACCTGCTGCTGTTGCTCTTAGGATATTCTACATAGACTTAATCACGCTATGGCCCAAATAATTACAGTAATGCCCAAATACTTCCAGTAATAACATGTTTAACCCCTAGAAAAATTAAACCTATATATTTACCCCTGCCGTGTCCCGTACTCGTCCCAGCCGTGTACCCACATGTTCATTCTGTGCCCACGGCGTGGCATATCCCATACGTTTTACGGAATGTCCCCCACATGTCAGTGTCCGTGTCCCGGCATGTCAGACGTAGCAATTTGTGTTTAGCTATGATGCACGGACATGGAAACGGACAGGGACACGGACATGGGGACACGGAAATTCTAAAAAAATGGTGACACGGACACGCCACGTGTATATTTATTTACATATATATTATATTTTAAAACTTTTAGGGGTCAAATTAATTTTTTTTTTTTAGCTTTCAGGGGTAAAATTGAAATTTTTAAAAACTTTTAGGGGTTAAATTGAATTTTTTTAAACTTTCAGGGGTAAAAGTGAATTTTTTAAAAACTTTTAGGGGTAAAATTGAAATATTTTAAAACTATTAGGGGTAAATTTATAATTACTCGAAAACTTAGGGTAAAAACTGTAATTTAAGCATATATATACACCCACTTCTCCCTCATCAGCCGACATCACAAATTTGAACCCTAAAAAAACAGATCTGAGCAGCAGCAGCCACCACGTATGTCTTCTTCTTCTTCTTCTTCTTCTTCTTTTTCTCTCTCTCTCTCTCTCTCTCTCTCTCGGATTTCGCCTCTCGGTTCCCCAACAGTCTTGATTGTTCCGGTACTCGATCAGTGGGTTGAAGAAGGAAGAAGTATCAAGAAAGAACAGCTTCTGAACATCATCAAGGAGTTGAGGCGTTACAGCCGATTCAAGCACACTCTTGAGGTTTCTCTCCCTCCCTCTCTCTCTCTCCCCGGGTCCCCATCCGTGTCCCCCCGTGTCCCCATCCAAAAAAGTGGCTTAACCGTGTCCCATGCCACGTGGCGTGTCGGGACACGTTTCCCGCCGTGTCCCCGTGTCGGGACACTGAGGTACGGGGTCCCGGAGAGGTGTCGGTGCTTCATAGGTGTTTAGTCAATTTTGGACACCCAATCCTAACAGTCTTGAACACTTGGCTAAAAATAATTGAACACCCAATTCAAACTTAAGGACGAATGTGCAGTTGAAGATGCCGAACACCCTAAACTTTTTCCTTTTTGAAATTTACTACTAGTAATAGTATGTAAGGTTCTTTTTGTGTTTGATACATTATGAACACTAATTGTTCCAGCCTCCAGGTAAGTCATAGTTGAACACGTAACACTTTAGCTCAAACAAAGTTCACACTCACAGTGATAGAAAATTTTAAAAAAACAGAGAAAAAAGAAATAATCAACTGGTATTGGTATCATGCTATGTCTCCTCTCTCAACAACGATCGACTCAATATGCATTGCCTACATTATATGGGAAAATGTCTTTTAAAAAAATTGAACTACGTTAAGATCTATCATTTATAAAATCTTTTGTTGACAGTAACACTCGCGAATTTTCTAAGCGAATCCCTTATCCCTTTAATAGTTTTTAATTGGATTTATGACTATGACAAAAAAGAAATTAATTGTCATATAAGTCCACTGACAGTAACGAAATAGAAAATATATCTCAAAAAAGGTCCATGGTCACCTATTTGCCTCCATTTCCACAAAAAGATACTAGTGAAGTGATGCAGTAGTTTAATACTGCTCAGTTGAAAATATGACAACAATTATATTTATTTTTTGGTTTTTAGGTCGCACCATACATAATAATATATGAAATCTTGTAATAATTGGGTAACATAGCCACTAAAATTAAAGTATTTTTTTAACACCCTCCAAGTCAAATCTAGGAGCCGCCACTGTATGGAAGCTTACCTCCATTGCAATGCAATTTAAATAAGGAGGCATATCACGTTTCATTTTCCTTCTATCGTACAAGAAGAATCTGCATTCTAGCTAACAAATAAATAGATCACCTTCATATAGAGGTTGACATGGACAACTCACCTTGGAAATGTGACACTTTTCCCCTTTATTCAACAATATGAAAGTTTATTCTCTAACTCTCGTCCCAAGTGAGAGTCTGGGTGGTTGTAGTGTTGTCCCATGGGATAATTTAGATGTATACTTGTCGTGATACATATGACGTGCTCCGAAACTCTAGATGTTTATTCAACCACCCTTTGACCTAAACTAGTCACGGTAGAGGCATCAACAAGGATAGGCCACGCAACCTTGAAGATTCTTGAGCTCTGATGTCCAAGTGTTTGGAGTGGAGTTCCTAGGTCCTACTCCTAAAACCCAAGTGTCTTGTAGGAGTCTACAGGGGCTTATAAGAGTGTTCATATGGGATCGCACAATCAATCTGTGAATATATTTGCTCGAGCAGTGATCTCTTAGACAAGTCATAGGTATGCTGCTTGCTAGCATCTATACAGCCCTATCCATCGAGCAAACCGCACCATGAGGGCTCACATTTGCCATGACACGTTTGAGGGAAAAAGATGGCCTGCAGAGCGGTTACTTGTTAGCATGGCAACTCACGAGGCATGTGGTGATAAGCATTTACAACAGAGATGATAGGTCATATGATGGTCCTCATAAGAATCAGAAGTTTGTGCTCATACATTACAACGAACAAAAGTCCTTGCATGTAAACTGTAAATATTCGAAGTTTCCCTACATTGGTGCACATAACCTTCAATACAAAAAAAAAAAAAAAAAAAAAAAAAGAAGAAGAAGAAGTAGAGAGAATTGCGGCATAAAATCAATTAACTGCACAAAAGCTTCAACCTTCAATTACGACGCAGGAACTAATTTCCTAGCATCAGCAGCTGGGTTTCCACAAAGAAATGTTAATGATTTGCCTTAAGACATTGAAATTCAATTCAAATTTTCCAAACGCAACTAGTGGTCAAGTCTTGAGACTCAGGCATTTTGCTCCATCCTAACACCTCAGTTTGAAACTTCTCAGGTGCTATCAAATATTTTTGGGCCAGTCCATAAGGATCTTTTCTCAGGCCAAGCTAGTGGACGGTGGGATTGGTTTGAGTCGAGGTCCGCGTAAGTTGGCCTGGCAACCAAAATTATTACTAAAAAATAAACACCTAGGTCGTTGAATTAGCATTCAGCAAGTTTTGCATATCATTTGAAACGACCAAACCAGACCCCAATGTGTGTTTCGTGAATTCCTATCCCCTTTAATAAAAAATCAAGTCATTCAATTTCAAATCCATATCAAAAAACAAAAAAATCACGCAGACCAAAAAATCAGACCGGTTTCCTATCCCCTACAATCGAAAGAACCCAAATCAAGTCATTCAATTTCAAATCCGTATCAAAAAACACAATTGTATGCGGTCCCAAAAATCAAACCGGGTAACGCATCCAGCAATTCAACCATCCACATGCGTATCCTCCTTCCATAGATCTAAATTATATAGCCTTTTTAGAACCCAAAAAATTTCTCAGAATACAAATTGAATGAAACACAAAAACTAGTTTTCTACATATAAACAAGGAAGTTTCTACACGCGATTGTCAGTGCAAATACATATCGATAGCAAAAATTTTGCAGGTTACCTGTAAAAGGGTGAGAACTTCCATGAATCAGATCTGAGAAGAACTCCAAAATAAAAAGCTCTTTGCGTTCTAAGTTCTAACGCTTGTGAACGCCTGATACCCCCGTTTGGACGCAGTGTTTGGTCCATCCCTCGCAATATGGGTTTTCCCAACTTTTCTGCCCTGGACTTACAGGCCCTCGTTTTAGGCTGTTCGGGCCTACACTGAAATGGGCTATTTGGATAGAGGCTTATAGGCCCGATCAGATGGCTCCACTGGAAAGGCTTAGGCCTTGTTACGAAAGGCCAGCCCAAAAAATTGGAGTACCTTTTAATTACGAACCTAATGAAGGGAAATTCATTTATTTAGTACTATTGGAATTTGGAGCAATGCTTCGGGGTTCTTTATACCACACATTTATATGGATTCTATGTATGATTTTTATACCCGTGGTGAAGAACCACTTAAGCATTGATAAGCAAGCACTGAATGAGAGCAAATTTGTTCACCATCGCGAAGGTGTAGTCATTCTGTGGCTCACATCAAGAATCTCGCTTTGTTCACCCTCGCGAGGATGTACTCATTATGTGGATAACATCAAGGATCAAAACTGTTCATTTTGTCTAAATTCATTTCTTAAGAGCCTATGCAATAATTGAGTTCAATCCAATAACAGTGAGCACTTGATGTTAAAAGTTCAATTTTTTTATAATTTTAAAGAAAAATAAATAAAATACTAGATGAAATAGTGACCTATATTTGTTGGGCTAAATTTTTGCATGGCATCCTAACAAGTGAATTCGGACATAATAGATGATTTCGATAATCGAATTAAGTTACAGAATGAGTACAATGTCGCCAAGGATATGAATAAAGTGAGGGTGAACAAATTTGCTCTCGCACTGAATACCCAATTGTACATAAATATGACCATTTTGAAATCCGAGTTAAATGCCAATATTATGAAGTTAGAAGAATTCAGAACCCAGGCGTGATGTTTATCCAATTTTCACCAACAAGAGAGGTGTCTTAACAAGAGGGAGGCTGCTAGAAGGATGCATGGGGAACAGTCAGCAGGCCTGCATGGTGGACAGGTTGCTAGTTTGCTATGGTCAACATGGCGATGCTTCACCAGTTGTGAAAATATTGGTGGGTGTAGTGGCGTGGCGTGAGGATTATTTTTCGGGAAATTTCAAGCCGCCCCCACCTTTTGTGGGGACTTTCGTCCAAACCCTATTTTGTTTTTCAATCCTAAATAGGTCCTGTGCGCGCGTGAGAGGGTTTTACCAATCGACATAGGCATGACGCGTGTCAGATTGCGTGTAGAATATGCCACTTCTCTCCCTCTCTCTCTCTCTCTCTCTCTATATATATATATATATACACGGCATGTGCACTTTTTGCTTTTCCTGACACATTCAATTTACTCCGTCCTTTTCTCTTTCTCTCTCTTCTCTCTCAATCTCTCCGTCCTCTCTCTCTCTTTCTCTCTCCTCCCTTTTTTATTTTAGATTTAAAATAAAAATAACTTTTGTTGAACATATTTATTTTTTATAAAAAATTATATGTTTGAAATCTACTCGAGGTGAGCTTTCAATCAAGATCCATTGTGAATATGAAATTGTATACATGTAAAAAAAAATAATTTAGACCCATTAATTAAGAATTCATGCCATTTCTAAATAATTCACATCACCCAAAATAAAAGAACTCACATACATGAAATGTAAAGTTCACACATCACGATTCATAACTTTTCTCCAAAATACACAATTCACACCCCTCAAATGCATAAATCACTCATCCAATTAGAAGAATTCACACTCCTCAAATGCGCAATTCACATATTCTCCACACAACTCATTCTCCAAAATACACAATTCACAACTTACTCGCAAAAATACATAATTGACACCCAAAAAAAAGATAATTCACATCCCTCAAATGCAGAATTCACACATTCCGAAATGAAAGAATTCACAATCTTTTTGAACAATTCACACTCTCCAAAATAAAAGAATTTACCCCCCTTAAGTGCACAATTCACACATCTTCTACACAATTCACGCTCCAAAATGAAAGAATTCACACTCATAAAATGCAAAATTCACACCCTTCAAAATAAAAGAATGCACCACCCTCCAAATAATTTTTTTTGCACATAATTTTATATTCAATATGGGTCTTGTTTGATAGATGTCATCAAGTAGGTTCTAAAAATATTTTTTTTTAAATAGGTTCTAAAATTTTTTTTTTTTAAAAAATCGGACATATAAATTAAAAGTTATAAATATTTAAAGTTTTAAAAGAGGGAGAGAGAGAGAGAGAGAGAGAGAGGGAGAGAGAGAGAGAGAGAGAGAGAGAGAGAGAGAGAGAGAGAGAGAGAGAGAGAGAGAGAGTAAAAAGCATTTATGGGAGGGAGAGACGACAGAGAGGCTACCGCTCATGATGTCAGCATAAGGATTATTGTCCAACGGGGTTGAAGCGCGAAGGAAAGGGCCTGAATGGGTAGAGTGTGACATGAGCAGGGCCTAAATGGAAACACACTCATAAAAGAGGGCCGGCCTGGAAGAACCCCATTATTTTTGGACTCAAAGTTTCTGCCAAAGGATATACATCCGTTATCATCAACGGGTGTGGAGGCTTTGGCGGTTGTGCAAGCATTGAGGTGGGCCAAAAGCAAAGGTTTAATGAAAGGGTAAATTTTAACGGATAGTTTAGAAGTGGTGCAGGCTTTTTGCAATGTAGATTCGGCTAATATTTTTATCGGAAATGTTGTATTAGATATCCTTGATGTTGTTTTATCTTTTGATTAGGAATGCTTATAATCTTGCGCGGAGACACCTTTGTAATAATAGTTAAAGAAAGTTTTATGTTTTCTGATCCAAAAAAAAAAAAATTTGCCCATTTTTGCTTAATAATTAGGCCGGAATATTTCTCCGTCTTTATCCAAAGAAAATTTTGTATTTGTCAGTCTTGTGTCAATTTTTTGTGGATTATTGGCTTGTCTCAATGAGAGGAATTTAAAATACAAAGAATTGTGAACCAAAACTTTTTTTTATTTTGAATAAGAAAAAAATAATTCATAAAGTATTTCTGTGTTGAATTACTTGTCTTTTGGTGAACTTTCTGAAAAATTAGATCTTAATTTTGTATTTTTAGATTCTTCCCGTCAAGACGAACCAATATTCAATCCCAAACATAACAAATACAAAACAATTTGAAAAAAAAAATCCAACTAGATTATTTAGCACAAAACGGGCTTTAAGAGTATTTGTTTAATTATTTATACGATTAATTTTTCCTTCTTTTTCGCTATAAGAAAAGACTTAGGGGGTGTTAACAAAAAACTCTTTTTTTCCAAAAACCGAGATAGGTCATTATCTAACAATACATCACATAAAAAACCGTGAAAAATCAGCTTTTTAAAAAAACTAAAATTAGTCATAAATGCACTATATTTTGCCTTTTTTTAAAGGGAAGGACAAGGTACTTTTGCAATTAAACATAAAGACATGATTTTTATTATTCATTTAACAAAAGGACTAAACACACACTCTCTCTTTATTTTTGACATAAACACCCTTTATGGATTCAAATACATCTAAAACTCTTCGTATCCGGTATCTCTTGAGGCTAACGATTATATGGGGCTGTAAAAGTCCTTTTTCGTGTATTTCTGTCACGCCCCAAAACTAGAGAGCTTGGGTACCGTGACCGGCCAGTGAGCTTGTCTCACCAAAGGCCTCAGTTGACCCCTGGCTTTTCTCGAAAATTTTATTTATTAACAGATGCCGTACTTTAACAGTTACAACTTCAACCCAGATTTTGCAAGCACAACTCCCTAGAGTTCCTTATTCATCACATAAATTACAATTTATTTTGCTTTTCCTTTATTTATCTTACAACATAACACGAGCCGAATATTAGCAAGTTGCCCCGTCCTTCTTTCTCTAGTTTCCTGAAAAGGGAAGAATTACAACAACGTAAGCCACTGCTTGTGTGAGTTTACGAATTATCAGAGTTACACGGGCTACCATGGAAATTTAAATGCTCGTCTTCGAACCATAAACCGTAATGCCAGTTTCTTCTCTTCTTTTTTTTTTTATAGCTTATACCGTAGCAAAAGAAATTATAAACAACTTGCATGCAACATAGCATTTTATGAACCGTACGATATACCATCCAACGATTTCTGCCAGTTGTGAGGGAGCGACCCCCAATTTACCATGTTGAATTGATCAATTCAGTTGGGCACCTGGCTGTACCCCTATCCGTCCGCCCTTATAACACCGTCCCGACTGGTATCTTTAACGTCCCCCAGATTCAGGGACATCGTTTGGATGTATCGATAATATTTCTCTGTAAGCTGTGCAAAACAACATAATTCCATGGTATATTTGCTATAAAAGAATTTCGTATGTTAAAATAAACATTTTAGTAAGCTGAAAATACAACTGTTACGAAAAACTCATGCCACTGAGATAATTCATAACTCACCTTTTTTAGACCTGAATTCTTATCATAAATTTTTATTCCCTTCTTTCCTTTTATGCCTGGTGCGAGTGGTGTGCTATGTGATGTGTGCAACGCATATAGATTGGAATTTCTATTTATACTCGCAGCCCAACTCTCAAATCTTCCTGTAGCTAGATTGGTTACCTAAGTACCTAAGGAAATCCACCCGGAATCCATAGCATTAATTCTCACGTGATATGGTTCAATGAATACTTAAGTAATCTAGCCCAAAATCTATAGCATTAATTTCCAGGTGATATGGAATCTCGGGGTCATCTAGATGCAAGGCATAGTTCCAAGTCTTTCCTTTGCTTGCACGGCAAGGTTGTTCATCCTCCGTGGCTCGCGCTGCATTTTCGGGTTGAAATGATATTGAAAAATATGCTATGCTTTAAGTCGCACAAAAATATATTCCTTAATCCTAACAGTTAGCAAGTCACCCAACGCTACCTCTATTTTATACTCCCTCCGTTCCTATTTGTTGGTCCTCTACGAAAAGTCGTGCCACTTTTCAAATAAAAAAATAAAGTGTTTTCGTGTATCATTTTTCAAATTTTTTTACACTGAATTAAAGTACTCATCGTGTACTTTAATTCGGTGCGAAAAAATTGGAAAAATGATACTCGGAAGCACTTAATTTTTTTATTTGAAAAAAGGCAAGAGAGAGAGTGTGGGACAAACAAATAGGAACGGAGGGAGTAATTCTTTTATTGTCATTAACGGCCGGGGTGTTACAATTTCATTGTTGGAAAATTTAAAAGGCTTATTCGTTATTGTTACTTTTCCTAAAAAATGGCAACATTACTAATTTCTGTTGGCACGAATTTCACAAATTTTGCTTCGTCATACATACCGTCGAATCTGCATTGAAAAATGAGGTGAGTTAAAAATGAATGATCATCATACCTTAAAAGCATACCAAAATGACACCAAAATATACCAATGCAATAATATTACAGTTTTTTCTTAAGAAAAAAATATTGACAGCATCAAAAAAAAAAAAAAATGTAAATTGCTTAGATCTATGGGTGTCAGTGACCAATGAACGAAATCATGCAATAATATTACAGTTTTTAAAAGGAACGAACTAATGCTCTTGAAATGATTATTCCAACTTTTGGTTTGCAAAATTTTTTTTTTCTATAACGCGGGATATCAGGGTCAGTTTACGTACACCTCAACTAATCTTGTGAAGTCGATTTTGATTACGAGGTTGATTTTGATTACGAGCACCTCAACTTTTGGTTTGCAATAATTTTTTTGTAATTTTATTTCGAGGTCTCAGAAGTCGGTTTTGATTACGAGTTTGATGCTTCTCACTTCTATGATTTCACTCGACTTGAATCGTCTCTCGAGGCTCAGAACGCCAAGTGCTGGTTTGAATCAACCCCAAGTTATATGCCTTCCCATAAGCATTCACAAATGCGTTTGCGCACTTGAGAGAGATCAATAGGAAACATGATAGCAAATGGAACAAATGGAACAATTGTTTAGTAGGATATTTTTTGGATGGAAAAATGAATTTAAACCTCCTTAAATCTACTGCTCATAAAGTTTGGGATTCAATGGGCTTAGTTTCTGTTACTCCAAATGTGTCTGGGTTTGTCTTTTTTGAATTTCGCGACGAAGAAGCAAAACTATCCGTTTTGGAAAAGGGACCTTGGTTCTTCTCAAAACGATATCTTGTTCTGAAGAATTGGCATCGAATGATGAACCCTTCTAAAGAACATCCTTCCAAAATTCCAGCTTGGATTAGAATCCATAGACTCCCTTTGGAGTTATGGAACCAAGAATGTCTTAGTCGCATTGCAAGCGTCATCGGCCGCCCTATCCATGTTGATAGAGCAACAGCCGAGAAAACCAACATTGCGAATGCACGTATGTGTGTTGAAATTGATGCGAGGAATGACCTTCCGGATGAGGTAATGGTTAAACTTGGAGGAGAATCAGTGATGGTGGGGATTGAATACCAAGTGCTCCCCCCAGCTTGTAGTGGATGCAGGGTGTTTGGGCACTTGGATGCCCAGTGTACTTCTAGGCCAATTCAGCCCTTGAACCTTGCAAATCTGTTGGTTCATGTAGTCAACAACACATTATCAACCCTCCCCATCCAGATACTAGCTGGCAAGTAGCAAGGAAAGGGAAAGTCACTGCCACTTTTGTCCAGCACAACGTATCTCCCACTTTTAATGCAATTAGTCCATCTTTACATCCAGTCCACATAACATCAGTTTCTAAACCTCTCCAATCCTCATATGCCAAGGCAGTTCAATGTACTAAGTTAAGGAATGTTAGTATTTCTGTTGATCATCCATCTTCGATGATTGGTACACTTTTATCCAACTCTTTCCATGTCTTGCAAGAGGCTCAGCCTAGTAGTGGGCATCCTGATACCACCATTCCTCCGGACAAGGAAGACCCTCCTTCTGAAGGTATTAGTGATACCAACATTGCGGATGTGACAGATTACGAGAGTCCCTCCACACCAGTCTCACATCCCATTGATGTTCTCTCTGATGACTTACTAGCATTTGGAGGATCAAGAAAGCAACAAAAGAAAGCTGCCAAAGCGGATTTTGGAGGACCAAGAAAGCAACATAAAAAGGCTGCCAAAGCTGAGCGGAAAAGGTCCTCTAAACATAAAAGGGAGTTCTAATACCCTCCTCTTTTCTGTTTTGTAGTGCTTTAGTTCTGCTCGGTCCATCGTTTGCTAGTCTGTTGCTGATGCATTTTGTGTTTGTCTGTCTTGGGGTCTTTTGGTCGCTGTTGTGACCAAATTTTGAGCTGTTGTTGTGTATTTAGAGTGGTCTCTGCTGCTGTTGCCCTTTAATGCGCCTTAATTGGCAGTTTTGTGGGTCAAGAGCCTTAAGAGGCCACTCTAAATGGGTGGGTTTTATTTTGAAGTTGCAGCCAATTTCCAGGAGTTGTCTGCTGCTGCATCTAGTTATTTAGTGAGGAGCCTTGACATGCTCCAGTTGTTACTTTGCTGCTGCATCTAGTTATGGCAGTTTGCGGTTGATTTGTGCCTTAGCTTGCTGCAACTCCTGCAGTAGTGGCTCATTGCTGCGTTATATCTTCCATTCCTCGACAGTTTTCTTGCTGCCAAAATCCAGTTTGTGTATGTTTTTGCTGCTGCGTCCAGTAGTTAGAACTTGAAGGTTATGTTCCAATTGATATCGCCTTTGATATCCCTAATGGAGGCTTGTCTTCTATTGGCTCATCTTGTATCTTCCCCTACGTAATCCTCATGTAGCTCTAGTGGCCACCCCTTTTAATTCATGCAATTTTCTTTTCCTTTTCTTTATTCTTTGTCCTCCCTGGGGTATGCCCCTTGTAGGCTGTACATTCGTTTAGCCTTTTTTTAATTTCAAGCTTATTTACCCAAAAAAAAAAAAAAACATGATAATCAGGTTAATCTGTTAATGATTAACCAACAACTGTTATAACAAATGGAATTTATTTGACAAGTGAATGAGAAGTTAGCTGACACTGTTTTATTGTTTTTTTTTTTTTTTTGAATTTTTGAATTTTTGGTACGAAATTAGAACTTTTAAATATTAGTGACATTTCACTAATTATTTTTTAGCCGAAAGTGGTCGGCCGGAGATGGGGTGGTGTTTGGTTAGGAGGCAGGAGTTGATTTTTTCAAATTTTCTGTACGAAATTAGAACTTTTAAAAATTAGGGACACTTTACTAATTTTTTTGGTCTCCGGAAGTGCTCGGCCAGAGGTGGGGTGGCAGTCGGCCGGAGATGGGGCGTTGATTTTTTTGAATTTTATGTTCGAAATTTGAATTTTTAAAAATTAGTGACACTTCACTAATTTTTTTGATCGCCGAAAGTGGTCGGCCAAAGGTGGGGTGGTGGTCGGCCAGAGGTGGGGTGTTAATTTTTTTGAATTTTATGTTCGAAACTTGAATTTTTAAAAATTAGTGACACTTCACTAATTTTTTGGGTCGCCGAAAGTGCTCGGCTAGAGGTGGGGTGGTAGTCTGCCGGAGGTGGAGTGGTGATTTTTTTGAATTTTATGTTCGAAATTTGAATTTTTAAAAATTAGTGACACGTCACTAATTTTTTTGGTCGCCGGAAGTGGTCGACCAGAGGTGGGGTGGTGATTTTTTTTAATTTTATGTTCAAAATTTAATTTTTTAAAAATTAGTAACACTTCACTAATTTTTTTTTTTGTCTTTATGTTTGATTGCAAAAGTTCCTTGTCCTTCCTTTTAAAAATGGCAAATGTTTTTTGTTTTCGATTGCAAAAGTTCCTTGTCCTTCCCTTTAAAATTGCTAAATGTTTTGAATTTTTGGCTAAATGACCCTTTTAAAAAACCACCTTGGTGGAACAGCCCCTTAGATAATCGAGTTAATATTTTTTCCCTATCAATTTATTGACTAAAATAAATTCGACTGCTACAGTTGACTGTTTTTCCGTGGTGTTGAAATTACAGGAATTTAAGTAAGAGACTTTGTCTTTTCTTAGCCAAAGAGAGGAAAAATAGAGGCTTTCTATGAGTAGTATTGCTTGGACTTGGGGCTCTGTTGTTCCTTAGAGACAGCAAGTCCTGTACATTCATTCGAGTCATTCATCTTTCCAATTAAAGGTTGAAATTAACTTTGACAAGTAAGAATTCATATGTGAATTTGAACGGTTGATTGTCAAGATGAACGTCTTGGGTGAGGGTTGACGGAACTTGCCGTCCACGAGAGACAGCAGAGTCCCCAAGTTCATATTGCTTACGCTCAGGTGTTTTGTGGCTTTTGCTCCTATTTGCTCTTGGTTTTTGGGGGTTCTAAGGTATTGGGGTTAAGGTTTTTGTTTTGGTTGTTTGGTTGTCTTCTTGTCACTCTTTCAATCTTTTGGGCCTCTCGAGAGACTTTTTGTCTTTCTCTTGTTCCGTTTAATGTTGTATCTCTGATATTTGATTAATAAAATTCTTTTTTGCCATGAATAAAAAAATTGCTTACGCTGAATATCATGGTTTCCTAGAAAAATGTCAAAAAAAATTGCCACTATATTCTTTGAGAATCTTCATACAAATACAACTAGAATGATGTGAAAGCACCACCTTTAAAAAACAAGATAATTCGATAGACCTTTTTCTTTTCAAAGTGCTTAATAAATATTGATCGACACTAGTCAAATCAATCTGTTTTAATTAAAGAACACCTCTTTTGTTTGTCTTGTACTGAAATCATCAAATACGTACGTGGAACGACTTGCGAAGAAGATTTATATGAAATCCCACGAGGAAAACACTAGATACACACAAAAATATACCCAAAACTTACCCAAACACACACACAAGTGTGACCCTCACACACACTGCATCTCCAGTGTGTGTGGGGGCCACACTTGTGTGTGTGTGTGTTTGGGTAAGTTTTGGATATTTTTTGTGTGTATGTAGTGTTGCTCAATCCCACGATCAGTCTTGACCACAAACGTGCTAGAATATTGGACCTCCAAGTGAAAAACTTGTTCGGATCACCGGTAACAATACCTCACTTTAGATCACTATGAAGAGTGTTTTCTGATAACTCACCACCAACATAGAACACAATAAAGAGTTCACAAATAATCACAAGGATTAACCCAAGGGTTGGCAAAATGGTATTGCATTGAAATTTAGAAATATGTTCACATCAAAGGTATCAAGTTCGATTTCCCTTACCAGCAATCTCTTGGGGTTGCTGGGGGTTATGCTAATCGTTACCTCTAGGACTTCGAAATTAGATAAGGAGCGCTCAAGTTGGTTCGGACAACCGGTTATCAAAAAAAAAAAAAAAAAATCACAAGGATTAGTTTGGTTGCTTGGTGGGTACCCCCTACACAATTGACTAGGGTTTAATTTATGTGCTCAGGCCGCAAGTCGCAAGAGAGTAGTTTCTTGTGAATTTTCTAGCCACGGCATGGATAGACTGTCTTTAACCAGACTAGGAAATGGATTAATCGAGACGCTCGTAAGATGGCTTGAACACCTAGCCGTTGAAAACAAAAGACAAAATGCTAAGTGTACAAAAAAAAATCTACCCAGAAATTACAAAAAGATTGCAATGAGTGGCCCTATCTCCCTTGGTCAATAAACGAATATGGAGGACCTAGTCATGGATCCATAGTTGTTGCCATTGATCAAAATGGAAAATACACGTGTAAAGAAGAGAATCGTTTTGGTGCGTATGACGAAGACTCTTTTGCAGAGCATTGGCGCGCACTCGGATCGGTCGTGTCTGCTTCGCCCTACATATATTTTGCTATTCAAACAGCATGCCACAAATCCTTCTATCTATAAGTTCCAAAAAATTAAGAGCATGGCACAGATTGTCTTCCTGAAAGTGAAAAGGCCCAGTGATTAACCAAGAGTATGTGTGCGCAGATATTTACGTACAAATCTAGACACCGATGTATTTGAAATTGTTCGAGGATTTCACAGAAGTACAAAACTTTAACGTGTGCATTGGACGATGAACTACACATGGATTTCACAAAAGTACAAAAACTTAAAGTGCGTCGGACGATTTTCAATGCATCTATATTCAGATTTGAGTACGTATGTATATGTACATATCATCGTTCATTAGTGATAACCCACCTAATTCACTACATTATAAACCCACATAAGTATTCAATCACTTGACTACTTTTAATTTCATCTGGTTTTAATTTCCTCGTGGGCTCCACACTAGTATGCGAGTGTGTGGAGCAAACCAGGAGTTCCGTGTAATTTCTGACTTGACTTCCCGTAATTTCCTTTTTTTTTTTTTCTTTTCCGAGGGCAGTAATTTCCTTGATGAAGTTTATAAAGTTGTTTGTCTGTTGATAAAAATAAGAAATAGCCTTCCAATGAGCCATTCCGATGTGGTTTTGTCGCAACAGATGTTATACAAACTTTATCCATAGTGGGAGTACTGTCAAGATAAAGTGTTTTCCATCTCCTTAAACCACCTAATTGGTCCACCACCAAAAAGCAAGCAAATTATTAAGGCTCCGTGCAATAAGCAACTTCCTATTTCCGAGGAAACTGTCGAAATTAAAATGAGAGAGGATTTGTTCAATTCTTGCTTTAATTTACAAGGGGAATGCCCAAATTTTACTGATTGAAAAATTGTAAAGAGTGCACGGCTCTACTGCTTGTAGATAGAAGAGCTTCGTATAGTACCGTACTAGGTAACAATTAGACGAGATGTGTATATTGTAGTCTACTTTGTGTCTATTGTTGTTTACCCTATTTTGTTTACCCAAAAAAAAAAAAATTGTCTTCCAAGGAATCTGGGGGTGCTGTGCACGGTGCCGCGCACCCTTGGCAGTCTGACAGTATTTTGGATGGCCCGGATGTGTTTTGATTGTTTACCGGTAAAAATAAATCAAAATTGATGAACACATCCGGACAGTCTAAAACACGATCGGACGGCCGAGGAGTGAACTGCACAGTGCACAACACCCCCGGGTCCTCTTCCAAGGGATTACTTTGGCAATTTGTTAATAGACAGGATCTTATTTGCATGCAAGAATGGATCCAAGGGGGACAAGTGGTGGCGGCCGCTACCACAAAGTTTTCAAAAAATGCAATTATTATATAGAAAATGAATTTTTATCCCTGAATGATATAGACTCGTCACCACTAGATTTTTTTAATCTTTCATCCTTATAATGCAGTTTGTAGGGCTGCTAAAAAAAACTGGTGAACCGTGAATCTGGTCCGGACCAAACCGATCCGCATGTTTTGGATTTTAACCTTGATTTAATAGTATTCAAAAAATAAAAAACCGTGACTCGCGGTCCGGACAACCGTGGATTAACCGATCCGGACCGTGAGATTTTTATTACATATAATTTTTTAAAAAAATAAATATATATGTATAGATAAATAATTTTACCACTTTTATAAATATTGTCAATTTGATATTTTGATATGAAGGGTTATACTATTATCTTCTATACTAAATTCAGTAGTTGTTCTTTTTCTGTAGTTTTTTTGTATCGGACTTTGATGTACTACCGAAATATTTGAATTCCACTATGTAAATTGAACTCAACTGCCTTTGTTTGTGAACTGGGTGATGAACTGCCTTTGATGTGCACTATATTACTACTGAAGTGTTTATTTCAATGTTGAGTTTGAGCTTTTGAGTGAATTGATGATTTTTTTTTAAGAATAAATTGAAAATCCATGGACAAATCCAGAGCCGATCCATGACTCGCGGATCAGATTGGAACCGAACCGTGTGACTTTTGGATCAGACACGATTTATTTTTTCAAAAACCCGTGACTCACGGATTAGGATTGGATTCATGCCAATCCGGACCAATCTAGACCGTGAGCACCCCTAGTAGTTTGTCTTTTTTATTTTTTAAGTACATATTTTCACCACCACAAAGGTAAAATCCTAACTCCGTTCCTGTTTGCAAGTGTGAAAATTTTACTGATTAGAAAACTGTAAAGAGTGCACGGGTCTACTGCTTGTACATAGAAGAGCTTCGTGTAGTACCGTTTTACAGAGGTAACAATTAGACAACTTTGTGTCTAATTGTCTAGTCATTTACCAAAAAAAAAAAAACTTTGTCTCTATTGTCTTCCAAGAGATTACTTTGGCAATTCGTTGTTAGACAGGATCTTATTTGCATGTGCATGCGAAGTGTGCTGATCTCTCACAAAATTATAGAACCGTTGGCAAAGTATACTAGAGAGAAATTAGAAATAGTAGTGCACTCAATCTCACGCTTATAGAGTGTTGGAACTTGTGGCTCATATTGAAAAGTTCCGAGAAGTTCTAGGAAAGACCAGATGCTAAGCGAAACTTATAAATACTCTCTATTGTAAAAACCCTAGATGATTGAGTCAATAACAGACTCGCTCTCACTCCATGGCGGTACCCGGTTTTGGGGAACCACATAAAATACTGTGTCGATTCTTTTACTATTTTTGTGTTCCATATTTTGTGTGTTATTGTTTTTCCTAGCTCTAACATCTGTTGCATCATGCTATTATATATGAAGATAGACTCTAAATATATTGAAGGAATCTTAGGAGGATATTACACATGTCATAATACTTTCAGTTACAACAAACTCACAAGTTCTTTTTCCATGTGTGGTTAGAGTATATATGATAGGTTTTGTTAGTTACAAGTAAAACTAACCAATTTCAGCCGTTTAATCTTCATGGAAAAGTAAGGATACCATTACTTACGCTAGTTCTTTTGATATGTTACTTTTTCCTTTGTTACTTGTAATTGTAATAGGTGTTATGTGGCGGGCCCCCCTTAGAACCCAACCGCAACTCAAGGATTGTTGATGGGCATGATATTGGAGATGTAACAAACCAAAGATATCTAAATAATCAAATAGAGAAACCAAATAACAAACAAAACAAATAAGAGAGACACCAAGATTAATGTGGTTCGGCTTACGCATATAAACCTACTCCACGGGGCAAGCAAACGAGAGATGATTCCATTATGTAAAGAGAACAATACTCTGAAGAGCTATAATGGTGACAAAGCAAAAGCAAACTCTCACAACGAGACAAACTCACCAATCCAAAATACAAGTTCTCTCACCAACCCGACACTGACGGAACTCTCACCAAGCACAAATTCTCTCTCATAAAGTCTCACAAAACCCTTAGGGTTTTAACCAAGAGAAGTAGAAGGAACAGAGTTCCACAGACGTGACTGGATGTCACACATATACAGATGATCCTCAAAAAACTCTATGGTTTCAATAAGAAAGAATCGCTGAAATAGATGATTTTCTAAATGGCCGAAGGCCTACAGAACCAATCATGAATGGGGCAACCAGAAACAGATAAAGATCTTCAAAGAACCCTATGTTCTATAGATAAGACCCCATAGGGGCCTCTTAGAGGGATTCACATAAGAAGTCCAAAACCTAATGGAGAGAGTAAGACTATAATTATAGTCACAGAATCCTTCCCAAAGAGATTTCTTGCCCAAACAGATTTCCTTGCACCAACCCCAAGGGGCAGAAGAGTTGGTAAGAAATCTTCCTGAAAAAGAGGAGGTCTTGAGTTCAACTCTTCTTAACCTCATGGAGCCACTTGCACAATATCTCATGGTTCTCATGGGGTATTGGTTTTGCCCGTTTATGTGTGTGGCGGGGCATACACAGATTCTGGGATTAGTTGAGGTGCACGCAAGCTGGTTCAGACCACCAAGTTATAAAAAAAAAAACATATTTCCTTGTACCCTAAGTCAGAAACCAACAAGGAAACAAATCTATAGGAAATCCAAACGAAGTCCAAATTGGTTGAATTGCGTGTCGACCGTCTGGACGGACTTGACCACTGTCCAGACGAGATTAACATAGAGCTCTGGAGTCAGAAACTGAGTCAACTATCACGTACAGAAAGTCGAAATCAAGCTGAAAGTCCCCATAATTGAGTGGCCCATGCAATAATCAAATATGCCCTACCAATTATTTCCGAAGTACCAAAAAAAAAAATATATACCCTATCAATTGAGCTCTCTACAACACAGGAAGGAAAATTTTCGAACCGGGCTTGAGAAGCAACAAAATCTTCATGGAAAAGCGATGTTGTTAACATGCCACGCGAGGTGCGTGTGAGGACATTAGCATAGTGTACTTTGTCATGAGCTCTCGACGTCACACACCAACAAATTGCTTTACCTGCTCATAAAATGTACACAGGACAGTTTTTCCTTTTTATGCCATAATGTCGACATGATAAGAAAAGAGGCACACATCTGCTTTAAATGAATTCATCAGTAGATGATTAAGTGAGCTTCACAACATAAATATTTGAGAGAAGCGATCGTACTTGTGCTTGTTTTTTCTCTTTTTTTTTGGGTCGTGCGTGCTTCTTATTACATTATTAAGAGAATTTTTTCCGAGACTATAGTAAATGTTTCAATATCGATTACACCATTTGGTTAATGTGATGCCATTAAGTGATTATGCTATCTGTGGTTTTTTGTTATGCTTCGGTTACGCCGTTTAGTGGTTAAGACACCATATTTCCGGACAATGTGGGAGATATGGAAGCAACTCCCATAATAGTGGTACTGCAATGTATTACGAACTTGCCAACCCTGCGGCATGATCTACAAAACACGATGGAGGAGGATAAAAATTTACACCCAACGGGTTGGTTTTGTGCTTTAACTTGAAACTTTTCAGCTGGTGCTAACAATTTTTTATGGCTGGAGCCAATTCATACGGGGCTTTAATTTCTTTAGCTTTAATCGGATTCGCTGTAAATGGACGGTGCATCGAATTGAGTCTCCTGGAATTAGTCAAGATACGTGTAACTAGGCCCTCACACCCTAAAATTTTCCAAAAAGGAAATAAAAGAAGGATAAAGATTTAATCCATGCCCTGCCTTAGGATTTCTATGCAAGGTGACCACGAGCCCATTACAACCGTACATAACCTTACTCAAGATTCGAGTCATCCAAACATAACCTTACTTAGTTCATCTAACAGAGTTGCGTCCACCGTCACTAAGACTATTTTATCTTTATGTTTTTGAGTAGTCAACTAACTAAGCATTTCCATTGGCTTTTTTATCTTATTAAAAGTGTCATGCAAATGTTACATCGAAGATGCTCTGCCCCACAATATTACGACTCTAACAGTAGTAAGAACTGTTAACATGTCAATTGGATTTAAGGGTTTGGTCCCTCTTAAAATCTTAGGGTTATCTATTCTTTAGGGTTAGTCATACGGAGATTTTCTCGGGTTTTTTAACTGGGCCCAGAGCAAGTGGGAAGTAGAATAGGATACCCACGATTAATCGAGGTACGCATAAACTGGTACAGACACTATAAAGTATAAATAACAAACCCCACGTAGGAAAATTATTTGGTGGTTACACACGCCTTGTTGACAGAACCAACTGAGAAAAAAAAAAGAGTTGGGAGAAGTACCTTTAATTTTCCTCTTTAAATAGTTACCAACTTTTAGTGGTGATCTAGTGTCCCATTAAGCACAGAAAACAAACAAAGTTTGTGACAATAATAGTGAAGCAAAAAAGTAGAACAAATTTACAGCAGAAATTAGTGGGGGAAACCAACAGACATGAGAAAATATTCAAGTGGTGCAAATATATGTTTGTCTTTTTGTTAATGGAAAAAAAAAAAAAGAAGAAACCATGGTAGAGAGATGACAATATATTAGACTCTATTTGGCTTCTTTCTTCTTCTTCTTCTTCTTCTTCTTCTTCTTTTCAGAGTTGCTCTGCTCAGTACTCTCATTTTCTCTCTTATGGCTGGAGGACAAAGAACACAAGGACTCAACAAACCATGCATTCTCCTCATAGGTAATCACATTCCACTTTCAATTTGAAATTAAACTTTTGTTCTATAAAGGGTAGCGTTTGTTTGATTGAGAAGCACAAGTCTCTCAGCTGCAAGGTTTAAATTGTAAAGATAGCAGACCGCGTAATTGTAACGATGGCAGGTGTAAAGGTAGTGGATGAATGATTCATAGTGGAATCGGTTTTAGTGTAATTTTTTTAAATTGATTTTGGAGTCAGAGCACTTGAAGTGGCCGAAAGCATAAAGTATCGGCCATGAAGCGGGTGAAAAATCAGATATGAAGTGATATGCATCGGGAATTGGCTGGTACACATACCAAGTTTTGGTAACACCGATATATCGGAGTGTAATGGTATTGCAGGGCCAAAAAACCAATACGTAGCAGGCACTATTTACAACCTTAGTGGGGATGTTCTGTTCCAAAATCTTGAGAACGGAGGATCACCTGCCTTAAATGGTCCTGAAACAAGACTTGAGTTTCTTGTTAAAATAGTTATAAATATCTGCAAATTTCTGCGTTTTAAAATTTGTTTCCTTTTCTTGCTTTGTTTTTCTCCTCAGTCTGTTTTTTGTTCATAAACAGTGATAGCTGGTATGGAGCGGTTTGCATTCAAAGGGGTGGCATCAAATTTGGTAACTTACTTGACTGATGTTCTGAAAATGAGCAATTCATCTGCAGCCAAGACAGTGAACAGTTGGTGTGGATTTACATCTCTGCTGCCTTTACTAGTGGCACCCCTTGCTGACTCCTACTGGGACCAGTATTCCACCATATTATTCTCTTCTTCCCTCTATGTTCTGGTAATTTTTACCCTTCTTCACATAATATTTACTTGACTTTTTTTTTGAGAACGATAATACTTACGTAATCATAAACGAACGTCCAATCTATGCAGAATTTTCACAGGGAATTGTAATGTTTGCCTGTGTTCTTTTTATTTCAAGCCAAACGATAACCGCTATGCTTTTATTTCAATACTGTCAAGGTCACATCATTCTGATTCTTTTTCGCATAAAAATTATGATGGGATACAATTTTGCTCTTTTTTTTTTCTTTTCTGTCAGACCATTCTGGATAAAAGATTTTCATTTTGAATCATTTACCTTCTGTCATAATTTTCGGTATAGGGGCTTCTAGCATTGACATCAACAGCAGTGGTGCGGCCATGGATTCCAATCAACAAAACCAGTCCCTCTTCATTCCTTTTCTGGTCTCTCTACATGATTTCTTTAGGTCAAGGAGGATACAACCCGTCCTTACAAGCCTTTGGAGCAGATCAGTTAGAAAACGAAGAGGATATATTGCCTTGTAGTAGCAAAAATGACCAAATTTCTGATAAGAAGAGTATGTTCTTCCAGTGGTGGTACTTTGGCATTTGCAGTGGCAGTCTTTTGGGAGTCTCCCTCATGGCCTATGTACAAGACACATTTGGGTGGGGTTTGGGATTTGCTATTCCTACAGTTATAATGGTAACGTCAATAGCACTTTTCTCCTGTGGAAGCAGATTTTATGCATTGAAGCAAGCCAAGGGTGTAGATTTCAAGGCCTTTGGAAACATCATTCATGCCATGAAAGCAACTGCATCGAAAATCGTGAATGTTCGATTTGCCCTATTGAACAAATCAGATGTTATTGAGCTTGAGTAAGTTTCCAAAATTCGAGTTATGAGTTTCCTTAGTTCTAACGAAACGTTATTAAACATACTGGACAGTACTATTGATCTTTAACTTGCGTTTGTATTGTTTTACACCGTCGTGATTGGGGAGTTTTCGTTTGTAGGCTTGAAGAGAAACCACTATGTGACCAAGCTCTTGATATGAGTGAGGACCTGAGCAAGAGCTCCAACGACGGGATTCATATATGCGAAATGGCACAAGTTATATTACACCTCTTGCCTATATGGACCATGCTTCTAATGTTTGCAGTAATTTTCCAACAACCCGCGACATTTTTTACCAAGCAGGGCATGACAATGGAAAGAAACATCGGAACCAACTTCAAAATCCCACCGGCCACCCTACAGAGCGCAATCACAGTGTCCATAATCCTTCTAATGCCTTGGTACGACGTGTGCTTCATCCCCCTCGCTCGAATAATAACCCGGAACGAGAAAGGTATCACAGTTACGCAGAGGATGGGGATCGGTATGGTTCTTTCAGTCATAGCCATGGTGATTGCAGCTATTGTCGAAACAAAGAGGCTCGAGATCAGTAGAAATTCAGAGTCTGAGACAGTGCCCCTGAGCATATTTTGGTTGCTACCCCAGTACATCCTATTGGGCATTTCAGACATCTTCACTGTTGTAGGTATGCAACAGTTTTTTTACACTGAAGTTCCCACAGGGATGAGGACCATGGGGATTGCACTGTACACTAGTGTCTTTGGGGTAGGGAGTTTTTTGAGTGCCTTGTTAATCTCCCTTGTTGAGTATTTCACTGGTTGGTTCTCTGATGACATGAGAGAAGCCAGGTTAGACAAATACTACTGGCTTCTGGCCTTTGGTAGTGCATTTAGCTTTTTAACTTTTGTAGTTTTGTGCAGATTTTACAAAAAGTAGGTTGTGATTTGGCAAATGTCGTGATTTTGTAAATAATTGAGCTCAAGTTCAGTTGATGATGCATTTTTTTGGTATATTCAGAGAGGGGTCAAGTAGCTAGCCCAATACTAAAGAGGTTGCCTTTCACAAGCATGAGAAGTATCTAAAACTGAAAAGAGCATGTACAACAACACCAACTAGCAGGGACGGATCTAGGAATTCTTCACAGCGGAGGCACCAATTTCTACTACGCTTAAACCAAGGGCGGAGCCAGAACATTAATCTACCCTGGGCTAACCGAAAGAGTTTTTCTTCCTTTTTTGGTTGTTGTTCCATTATAATATAACCCGAAAAGAGTAAGAGTGTAAGAACCAATATAATTTAACATCAGTCGGTAATCTATAATTAAGATACAAAAACTAAGCATTCTATATTTAACATACAAAATTAAGCACACCCGTCAGTGCTCTACATTTAACAACATAAGTGCAAATCTAAACACACCAGCCAATGCTCTCTGCATAACAAGTGAATACTTATAAATTTGAAGTTTCGCGATTGGACAAATTTGATGAATGTTTAGAGATAAAAGCAGCACCCAAATAGTCATATATTATGATTCCCATATTTGTAAGGGTTGGAACTCGAAAACCTAAACAATTGAAAAAAAGAACACAATAAAGTATGGGAAATGTTAGGTACACACAAATTTGGTACCCACAATTTACCCACACACTTGTTCTGAGTGTGTGGATAAATTGTGAGTACCAAATTTGTGTGTATGTAGTATTGCTCATAACAAGCATTGTTATAAACTTATAATAACTAATAAGAGACAGTAGTTGAATAAAATAGTAAAAAGGAAAAGGTAAGATAGTGCATTTAATGGCCCAGAGGAGTGCTACGTGCACAGCAAGTTGTGCCTAAATTTCGAAGTGATTTTTGGTGTTTTGTTAACGCCTCTAACGATATCGAACGAAGCTCATTTTTTACAGAGACCTTAAACGACATATTTTGAACAAAATGAGCGGCTCCGATCATCTTTCTACGACCCGAGGCCGGAGAAAAGGGCTGCTGTGCACAGCTTGCTCTGTGTGTATCTTTTCCGAATGGCCCACAACCTACCCAACCTAGTGAATTAGTACGTTTCTTTTGTTCTTGTCTTCAAGTGGAGTAGACATCTGTTGAGAGCTCATCCTCTCCATTCGGTGAAGACGAAGAGTGATGGTTTGGGTCGGCCAACAGTGACCCAAGTCGGCATACGGCTAACCGCAGCCTTCTCCTCTCTCGGTCTCTCCATTCTCCAGTCATACAAACGGCAGCCTACAAACAGCAGCCTTCTCCTCTCTCGATCTCTCCATTCTCCAGTCTCCAGATCTGAAATAAGAAGAGCCTGTTTTGTTTTTTTGGTTTTGATCCGGTGAGTGTTTTATTTGAAGTTTAGGTTTGGTTTGTAACATTTATTTTTTCAGATTTGTTTTCCCTTATTTGTAAAAAAAAAAAAAAAAAAAAAAAAAAATCCTGAAATTGAGGGGGGGCACGTGACCCCCATGCCCCTGTGTGTGTCCGTCCCTGCCAACTAGGCAACTATCAAAATTAACTCCAGCATTCATATTTTATTTTAGCAAGTTGTATTTTCTTCTAACAACAGAGAAATGCTATCCATTTTCACTATTATAACTGTTGACACCGAATATTGATGACGTCGATATCCCCAAAGTAGAGATGGTTGACGCTAGGACCGTCAATCAAATCTTACCGGGTCGAAACATGTGATTCCCGGTTAAGATAAAACAGTGCAATACGTATCATATTGCTCCCACGGTGAGCTGTACGTCTATCCTATGCATCGAGCATCATAAGGCATGCATCTGTATGTGCATAGTTTAGACATTAGGCATGCCATTTTAAGGTGATCATTGCCCTCCCTCCATAAAACCGTCAGAAATCGGCTTCTGATAACATGATTCTTGGATAAAACTACCAAATTTGCCTTTAAGAGATCAAGTATGTTATTAGCATAGACAGATGCATTCATTTCAACATTTGTGAGAGATCGGTCAAAGCCGCGTTAGGATCGGAGGGCATTGGACCGTTGGATTATCACTGGCCTATACTTGAACTCTGTAAAATTACATGATTTAGGGGCTCAGGAATCCTTGCACACGTCAACTTTATTCTGAATCATTCCAAAAATATTTTTAGTGTTTACTTGATGCCAAAGGCCCCACGTCAAATTTTGCTCGAATTGGAGCTTGTTTGCTATTTTGGACATCGATATTGATGATGTCGATACCCTACTAGAGACGGTTGATCATGTTTTTTTTTGGTTAGGCAAAAGAAATTTATTAATCCTTGATGGAGATACAAAGATTAAAAGGACCAAGGGCGTAATGGCGAAACGCCACACACCCGAGACCCAAGAAAAAGCAACGGAAGACAAGAAGCCAACCAAACCCAAAGAGAAAAAGAAAAACATCACCCAAGCCTAACACCCAAACAACTACAAAAACCAAACACCAACCAGAAACACCTAGATCAGCCAAGATAAAAAACCCGAAGAACATGCCCAAAAACCAAACACAAGAACCAAGCCAAGCCCTAAACCCCTGCTACAACAAACCAAACCTTCAAACAACAAAAGACACCAAAGCAGACCAAAAACCAAAACAGCCACGCCAAAGGAAATAAAAGATCAAAACTCCAAGGAAAGAGAACCACCGTCCTTCGACTCTGAAATAACCCCATCCTCCGTATGATCAAAGACCTCAATTTCTTTCTCGGCAATATTATCAGCTTGCAACTCAATATATTTCATCAAAATAAAATCTTTCCCACCATGAAATTTTACACCAAAACAACCATCGGTTGATCATGTTGCCCTCGATACTATTCATTAATGAAACATGGGTATGGGTCTCCTTATAAGAATTATCCTTTTTAACCATAAGTATTGGATGCCCCGCATTGCATCCTGGGATCGTGTCCCATTTCCCCCTCCCTCCATGTAATAGATTAAGAATGACCAATGACAAAAAAAAAAACCATAAGTATTGTTAAATTATTAATTAAAATTTTCAAATTGGTCCTTGGATTGAAGCAATACGTTTGCATTTTCTTAAACATTGGAAAAAATACGCAATTCAAGAATTTCTTCCATTACTCGCACATATGATCATATAATTTGAAGGAAATAAGAAATTGTATCATAAATCTTAAATACGAAAATATTTTGTAATGGAATCATAAATCATCCGATGCCGATGGGAATTATACACAATAAAGATGAGGACAATAATGGAATTTGCTAAAATAGTTTGGGGCATTTCCGTCTTTCACGTGTGGGAAAATGAGAATGCAAAATTAGAATCCAAAAGCTTCCAAAATGGTGATTATCATATTGTGGCCAATGCTCTAAAAGTCGCTTGGTGTTAGTCAGGCAGCCAGTCGCTGCCTAGAACCTAGGCTGATTCATTGGCGATTAATAGGTGCCTAGACATTAGGCAAATTATCTATTTTTTTAATGTATTTTAGATATTCTCTCGATTGGCGGCGACAGGAGGTGAGAGGTCAAGTAGAGATTAGGTTTTGGCCTTTGGGGTTATGAATTTTCGATCATGAACTAGGACTGCCGTACTGGGTCTAAAGGAAATCAATTTTTATCATAGGAAAGTTACACCAAACCCCTTGTACCATATTACCATGACAGCAAGGTCCTTAAAATTTGAAAATTACATTGTCTAGCTGATTAAATGTCTGCCTAATCCCTCCTAGATAATTATCCCGCCTAGCTTGCCAAACCGCCTAGATGATTAATCACCGAGTAATCCCGCCTAGCTGCCGATTTATCTGCCCGGCCGACGCCTAGATCACCGCCTAAACCCCTAGACACAAGGCGGTGGAGTACCGCCTAGCACTTAGGCGCTGATTAATCGGCCACCGAAATTGACTTTTAGAACATTGATTGTGGCTCTCTATTATGTGACTTGTAGAATGCATCATGACAAAATTCATTTTATAATCCAGCTTCCAAACAACTAAAATGTGCAAAGGCATAATCCACAATGTAAAATGAAGGTCCAAAACACCCCATGGTCTTTGTAATGCTCTACGAATTTGCTCAAAAAGACAGCAATGTGCTTGAAACAGAGGTAGAAAGGCAAGCCTTTACCCTCTAAATTCTTATTTATGCGCTCATCCCAGCTTCACAATCATAATCTGAATCGTTTATCCAATAGAACTCACAAAAAAAAAAAACCCACATTTGTTAAAAAAAAAAAAAAGTCAATTAATTTGATTTACTATCAGAAGAACAAGTTAAATTTTAGGGAAAATTATCCAAATGGTCCATGTAATTTCACCCGAGTCTCGATTTAGTCCCTCTAGTTTCAATTGCACTTCAACAAACCTTGTAGTTTCAATTTTGGTCGAATTGAGTCCAAAAGTTAACTCCGTTAGCAGATTAGACGGAAAACCCAATTTGGAAATTTTTTGAGGGTCAAACTCATCTTTTCACCCACTCTTCTTCTTCCCCAATTTGTAACCCTAAAATCCAATTTTTTTCATTCCTTTGCAAAAAAAATCACCAAAATCACCAAATTCACAGCAAGGATTTCGAAAAACTACGACAAGTATCAATTTCGAGACCCGCCCTTCCTTCCTCCCTCCCCAACTTCACATCATAATACAACCCTCGCATCATCGTAACCAGATCTCTCGCAGCAACAAGTATATTGGTGCAAGACATGACAGAGGGGCAACCGTCGATGAAGCAGTCATGGAGGAAGAGGCGGAGGGCGGCAGCGACGGTGGTTGGGGAGGTGATCTGTTTGTTTGTGACGGTGGTTTGCATGATTTGGGTGAATGAGGGGTAAGAGGTTTGGTAGTAAGTGAGTGAGAGAGGTTGGGAGTGGGAGGGAGTGAGGAGGAGAAGGAGGAGAGAGGGGAAAGGAGGAGGAGGAGGAGGAGGAGAGAGGGGAGAGAGAGGAGGGGGAATGGTGGGAATGCCATGGGTGTGGCGGAGCTGATAGTGATGCTTTTCTGAGATTTAGAGAGAGAGATATATAGAGAGAGAGAGAGGCGGGAGTAAAACAGAGGAGAGAGAGAGAAGTGACATGGAGTAAATTTGGTGATTTTTGTTGTGAATTTGGTTGTAAAACAGAGGAGAGAGAGAGAGAGGGTTAGGATTAGGGTTACAAATTGGGGAAGAAGAAGGGTGGGTGAAAAGACGAGTTCGACCCTCAAAAAAATTCTCAAATTGGGTTTTCCGTCTAATCTGCTAATGGAAGTTAACTTTTGGACTCAATTTGACCAAAATTAAAACTACAAGGTTCGTTGGAGTGCAATTAAAACTAGAGGGACTAAATTGAGACTCAGGTGAAACTACAGGAACCATTTGAATAATTTTTCCTACATTTTAATACATGTTAATACGTTAACACGTATTCAAAGTAAACCTCCATAATTGGAATTGACATTTTCTCTTTTAGAATTGTTCTGAGAAGGCCATTGTCAAATTGCGTTCTTCTCATCATTCAATTACAGTCAATCCAAGACCAAGACTCGTTTTTTTTTTTTCCCTTCAAACAAGAACATCTTGCTGCGAACTTTACAGAAGGCTCGTTTTTTTTCCTCTAGTCTTCTTCAATTGTACATATCGAACACAAAGAAGACGCCTGTGGCTCGTTTGGATGGGGCATTAGAGGGGGCATAAATATGAAGGGTGTTATTTATGCCCGGACCCACCCATATGGAATGGTTTGCCAACAAAAAGTGCAGGGGTGCTATTTATTACTTGGACTAAATATCACCCCTGCTGGGGTGTTATTTATGGACAGCCCAGGGGGTGTCCATATTTAACACCCCCTAATACCCCCTGTCAATTTACCAAAATGCCCAAAATAATACCCCTCTGCATACCCCTCTGTGTTCGAAATACTCGATATCTGGGCTCCAAATACTCGATCTCTGCATATTACTGATGTTAAACCTCTACCCAAAGAAAAACAGTTATATTTAGATGGAAAAAGTAGTACCTGCACTTTCATTTTTCCAAAAGTTTTGTTCGGCCTAACATCAGCTAGTTTAATCCTTTAGTTGGGTACATTGACTAGTTTCTTTAGTTGGGTTCCTCAGTAGCTCTTTTTCTAGTTGTAGCAATTTTTTTTTCTTACTTTTTTTAACAGGATAGATTGTTGTAAAGTATGTTTTAACAAGACAAAGTAATTTTATGATTCTGCCAAAGCTTTTGTAGTTTTGTTTTTCTTTAAACTTCATTTGTTGATTTTTTGGCTAGAAAGTGTTATGCCGGTCTTGTTTGGTGCTGAGAAAACAATTAATTTTAACATACACGTTGCCAAATTTAAAAATAAAAAATAAAAAGTTGTCATATATATATTAAGTTTTTTTTTTAAAATTTGCAATTAGTTTTTATAGTTTATTTGTTGACAAAGGTAATAAATTAATAAGTTTTGTATTTGATTAAGTAACAAATGCTTGAATTGTAATATGGGCACGCACAAGGCCAATTTGGTCTTTTGACAGTTTTTATATCCTTATCCCCCATTTAAACTACCATCCAAACCAAGTACTATTTATTCCCCCCATATTACCAAAATCATCCAAACCAAGTATTACTTAATCCCCCCTCCATAAATGTCGCATCACTGTAGGGCCACCCTCCATATTTATTACCCCCCTACTATCTTATTCCCCCTCCACATATAATACCCCGAAAATTAATCCGGCATCCAATCGGGCCGCTGCAGTGTTAATATGTAAAATCTCTCCATCAGCAAAAATGTCATGGGTACCGGCCTATTACGTACATATGGCTTGTGGGATCCACTAAAGAGTTTCACATAGGTCATCCAAGTCGTACTCAATAATTTTAAAACAATATTTTTCAAATCCTTGTAAAAATCAACTCCTTTGGATATTGGCAAGTGCCTCATCCAACGTTTCATTTTTCATTTAGAAGTAAAATCTTGAATTCTAAATGAAAATTGAAAAGTTTGATTGACGACTTAGAGATGTTCAAATAAGTTGATATTTTACGTGGATGTTGAAAAATTATTTTAAAATTAATGAGCGGTTTGAATTATTTGTGTAAGACCCTTTAGTGGCCCCGAGAATCATCTATGCATAATTTGTACCCTATGGGCACTACAAATATGATATTTTGTTTAATATCTCAAGATGTTTGAGCCAATTTCACCATCCACTTATGAATTTGTAAAACCACGACCCAAAATTCATGGATCCGGGGTGGGCGCTATGCGGTAGGTGTTGTGCGGCAAAACTACGTCATTTTGCTTGATTTTTGTGCCCACTTCCAAAGCTTCCAAGTGCCTTGTTTGGAGGAAGAAAAAACCATTACAAAGTACATAAACCCAAAGTGCCTACCCTAAACTTGAAGTGCCTAAATCCAAAGTACCTAAATCCAAGTGCCTAAACTCACTATACCTTACCCCAAAAAGCCTAAATCTCCTAAAATTGAACCCCAAAATTAAATCCCACACTTAACTCTCCAAACAGAGCCCTTGGATATTCTAAGAAAATGAGCAAAACGACGTAGTTTTGCTGTACAACATGGCGCACAACACCTATCGCACAACGCCTCTCCTAGATTCAAAATTCATATGCAACTCAGTAAAATGTGTTATCAAAATGGAAAGACAATGTTTATACCGGCATATTAAAATTTATATGGAGTACGCGTACCGGCATGTTTTTTTTATTTTATTTACTTAATCAAAAACCAGAATATTTTTGCGGCGTACGCGTGCTAGAATAATTGGACTTATGGTAATTTCTAGTGGAAAAAAAAAAAAAAAGAAATGGCCGCTTCATGCTAATAGGTTGGCCACCTCCTGCTCATAAGTTTCCACAGTTATTATATATAGCTAGCCTTGTCACCTTAATAGCTTAGCCAACTTCATGCCTAAGATAATGACACCTCATGCTTGAAGTCAAGATTAGATAGATTTGGAAAGCCTGTAAATAGGACATCCATTTTAAGACCAACTAAAAATAGCATAGTACACCTCAAGTACGGAAAATTAAGATGGGAAAAAAATTAGGGAAAAGGGAGTACTTCTCAAGCCGTATTTTATCATCTTATGTCGCCGAGTTACTGTTAGGTCGTTGAAGGTTTAGCAAGGGTTCGAGTTAAGTCTCTGTTAAGTTTTCAAAAGAACAAAGGTGAGAGAATTATACTTTAGTTATATGATTTTTCAGTATAAAGTTAGCTTCTATACGTTTAGAAAAGATTACCGATTTTTTTCCCAGAAAGATGCCATGCGAAAAGATACATGAAAGTTTTTATTAAAATATCAGAATAACGTCACACGTTGAAGATTTAAGTTAGAAACATAGCTAGCCAGGCAAAGGTGATGGCCTAGTGATGCATCCTAACAATAAAGGGAGAAAAAGAGAGTGCTCCAGTCAAGCCGTGACTCACCATTTCACTATCACCGAGTCATCGTTACTTCGTCAAAAGGTTAATAGGGGTACGAGTCAAGTCGCCGTTAAACCATTGAAAGGACCAGGGTGAGACACTTATACTTTAGTTATGTGATTTTTCAGTATAAAGTTAGCTTACGTAAACGTTTAGAAAAGATTATGGATTTTTCTTTCAGAGTGATGGCATGGAAAAAGATACAAGAAAGCTTTTATTCAAAGATCATAATATCGTCAAGCAAGTTGATGTTAAAGATTAAAGTTTTGAAAATATCGCTGGTGTTGTCCCGGGTTTGGAGGTCGAATTTAAAGATACGATAACACAAAAAGAAGCTACAAGGACAGACAATGTGACTTGATCATTTTACACAGCTAGAAGGGTTCACTCCCCTACAACTAGATTAAGGGGGTGTTCCACTAAGGTGGTTTTTTGAAAAAACTGGTTTTTCACGATTTTTTATGTGACTTATTGTGAGAGAATGACCTGTCTCGGTTTTTAGAAAAAATAGTTTTTTGTTAGTGGAACACCCCCTAAATTGCTGAATGATACATCATACGATTATGTTCTCCAGATTATGCAAATTATTATGTTTTAGTTTTATTTTCATGATAAAATACGCAACTCCAGTATTTGTATCTCACACGAACATTCGGCTTATGAAAATTAATATTTTCCTACAGATAATGAGGAGTAGAAATGGAGTTGTAGCTGCACTGGGATATATAGTGTTTTGTGTAAATACTGTAAAGATGTGATTTTTGTAAGAATGTTTTTTTTAAAGACTTGTTTGTAAAAATGTTAGACTTTGCTTTTGCTGTAAACAAAACTAGGCCCCATTTCACTAACAAAAATTTAGTTTATTTAAAAAATCAAGACATGTTATTCTCTCACAACACATCACATAAAAAGTCTTGAAAAGCCAATTTGTTTTAAAAACACCCTTAGTGGAACACCCCTAAGATGCTTTAGTTTTGAAATAAAAAGTTCAGAAGTGGTTTTTGGTAATATTTTTTTGGAGTAATTAATTATCTTAATTTAAAGTTGGTTTTAAGAAAGAGGCCTGGGTGAGTGGTAGGACTCATCGGCTGGTCACCAGGTCCCGATCGATTTTGTAAAAATAGTCGTGACAGTGATGGTATCTGAGCAATGTTGTTTATAAAACAATTTCTTCTCAATGTGTTCACTTATGAAAATACAAAAAAAAAGAAAAGATAATAAAGAAAAGTTTTCCAACAGATCCCCGGGCAGCTGCCTGCCATGATTTAAGCAGCAAAGAAGTTATTTGAATTTTATGATGTTGGCTGTACCACATTCCTAAATATATGCAAGTTTGGAGGACCAAACTTTTTAAGGTAAGGAGAATGTAAAATCCCAACCCATAATTCATACGCAACTCAATTACGAAACATAAAGACAAGGTTTAGACCGACATTAAAATTTATATGAAGTATTTTTATTTTTTATTTTTGGGATTGCGTATGCGAACGGTAGTACCTAGATTTCTACTGATTTCTAGAGTTAAAAACGTCGCCCCTTTACCAAGGTTTAGCCACATCATATTTATAAGTTTGCCTCATAATAGATCACAGCGTAGCTTATTCCATGTCTAAGTTAATGACACCTAGGCTAGATTAGATGTCCCATGACACTTAGGCTAGATTAGGTGTCAAAATTTGGGCTAACAAGGGAAGCCTATAAATAGCATTCCATTTTTCTCGTAGAACCTAAAAATAGTATAAGTAATCATACTACATATATGTACGGAAAAGAAAAGGAAAAAGAGGAAGAATGAGTGGTTGGAGCATCACTAATGGTATACTCAAATATGGATACTCAAATATTGCCACATCACATTTTCAGTATTCATTTAATGGGTTTATAAGTTTGAGTATCTACCCTTCTACAATGGTTCATTTGTGTCCATAATTTTAAAAAAGTACTATTCATTCTATTTTGATTCATAAAATGGGCACAACTTTAAATTTGTACATATATTTTTTTTATAATATTAGTACGATTAAAAAGATATTCACAATACGTTTAAAATGAGATCAATCTTGAACATATTTTAGTAAAGATTAAAAGTTGATAATTTCAATTTTTGAGAGAGTGCAAAAAAATTGAGTTTTGAATTAAGTCTTTGAAAAATGGAGAGAGAATGTTTTTACTTTTGATAGGGTGTGGTCCCCAAAATTTGGTTATTGAGGTTTGGTTATTGAGAAAGATTGGTAATTTTGAGTATCCAAATGCCAAAATTTGAGTATTTGTAAGAAATGTTGTTAACTCTGAGTATTTATCCAAATACCATTGTGAGCCCTCTTTTGTGTATAAAAATACTCATCTTTGAGTATTTTTGTGTTTGAGTATACCACTAGTGATGCTCTTAGCACTGTATTGGCATAGGCTTAGGTTGAGTTTTTTAATTGATTTTATGAGATAAAATCTAATTTTGTTTGAAGGGGTGATAAAATCATATTATTTTTCAAATTGATAAAATCTAGATTTGATAAAGGTGTTTTCTAGATGATTTTATGAGATAAAATCTAGTTTTATTAAAATCAGTGGAGGATCCTAGATTTTATCAAAACTAGATTTTATGAGATAAAATCAATTGAAAAACTCAGCCTTAGTATAACACTAGGTACAAGGCCTCATGCGTTGCACGAGTTTTATGCCCGTGTTGTTGTTGTTGATAGGTTGTAATAAGCAATTAGAGTTTGGCGAAAATTTAGAAACATGGAATAACCAGAAATAATTAATTAACTTTTAAATTGATTCTGTAATTTAGGAAAACATGTTTTAAACATTATATAAGCAATGTAACATATATAATACCTGCAATGCTAATTCGCACAAACGGATAGTACATGACTGATTCAATTCACCTAATGAAATCACTATTCAGGGCCCATTCATTAACAGTACCCAATGGAAATCGCTCACCATAATTGTGCACGAAGTTGTAATCTCGCCTATAGACAAGGTGTCCTGTTCCTCGATCAATTGACCTACCAAAATTTTCTCTTGCTCCTCCATGGGTGATTATATAGTAAAAAGCTCCATGTGGAGTTAAATGGCGCGGGTGTTGCTCATAATCGCAGCCAACAAACGGACCTTGCCATTTCGATAATGCCTACAAATTGAAAACTTTATAAGAGTCAAAATTTATACGGACACAAAAGCAATATAACTAAATTGTGCTGAAATTAGCTAACGGAAATTTGAGTTCCTATTTTGGCAAAACCATAAGCACCGCACAAATAAAACTATACAAAATATATATCTCTTTAATAACTACTGCTGTTGAAATTATGTATAAAGCATAATCCTTTCAGACCAACTTATATAATCAATTCATCGGACTTGACTGTTTGTTCATTTGTTTTGTACCTAAAATGTTTAAAGCTATTTAAAGCTATTTATTATATCTTATTAAAGCTATTTATATATCCTTCTAATAAAATTATTCCATGATTGGTTTTACCAAGCAATAAAATAACCCAAGCCAACGAATACACACACACACAGACAAATACAATATATATATATATATATATATATATATATATATATATATATATATATATGTATATATATATTGATATACAAACTATTTTTCTCCAGAAAATAGTTTTCAGTTCTTTTTTTTCTCAAAAACAAGAAAATAAACTAAAGAAATCTAGATCAGTATAAAAAAAACATTAATATAAAAAAAAAACTTAATAAAAAATATCTGTGTATGTGTGTGTGTATATATATATATACACACACACACACATACCAGTATTATTTTTATCTTGCAACCAAAATAGAGAAGCATATTTCTCTCATCACTCACACATATAGGCCCTTCGTTTGTCGATATATCTACGGTTTATAACGATTAATAGTTCATAACTGCAAAAATAAATCAACACCTCAAGCAAAATCCAGAACCGACATAAAAAAACATTAACGCGAGGTTTTTTTTCCTTATTTTAATTACACAAACAATCAGGAAACCACGAAAATCAAAATAATCAAATTTGATCATCTATCTGTAAATAGCTGGAAATTACACTCGGGATCGGAAAATATGTAACAAATCCGACCAGAAATTATTATTATCATTAATTATTAAACCCATCGTTCACTCGATTTTATATGTTCATCACCGATACCTCTCAACGGAAAAAATTTCAGATATGTAAGTAATTTACTGGAGACATGTTGAATATCAAAGACAACCCAAATCACTTAACAAATCGCACAAGATCTTCATGCAGCAAAGAAAACCCTTGCCAGCAGAAGCAAACGAGAAGGCAAATACAGATCTGTTCTTGCTGTTCCATTCCGCCGCACGAGGAAGGAAACGAAACCCAAACTCCAGACCTCAGATTTTCGTTGGCTTCTTTGGTTGCAATAAAGGTAGGTTTCTACTCTGGTTCAAAAAGTCTTCTCTGCCCATCATCACAGCGAAATTATGAAACCCAATACACTGAGGCTTGGTTTGGCCTAATAAGTAAAGTTGCTTTTTATTATTCCTTTTTTTTGTCCTTATTCATTTTTTTTTAGTTTTGCGTCAAACTTTTGCGACCTATTGATCCGTCTCGACGAGAGGAATCGGAAAAGTAAAACTTATTCTGACTTATTCTGTATTTTCGAAAAAATTTAAGAGTTTCGGTCAAAATTTTTTACTTTTCCGATTCCTCTCGTCGAGACGGATCAATAGGTCGCAAAAGTTTGACGCAAAACTAAAAAAAAAAAAAAAGGAATAGTAAAAAGCCACTTTACTTATTAGTCCAAACCAAGCCTTGTAACGCCCCGCATTTTCGGGATACGTTATGGATTATTATTACAATTTAAAGTCGGTCTTAAACAGTAATAATAATAACCAAAAATACATATAGATGATCTATCCTTCACAGATTACAAAAAAAATAGACTGGGTGGACTCTATGGCTCCATACGTTCCTTGATCTGGTCGTGCTCCATGTCGGCAGCTCCTCCGGCGCTATATTATTCCTTCTGTTCATCGTGACAATCTAGCATAATACCAACATCGTGGTATTATGCCAGGGCAAACCGTGAGCGAGGACGCTCAATAGATACCGTACCCCAACATTAAACTAGCAATTCTAGAACAATATTGTTGGCAGGTAAATAGTTGAAAATCATTTATCAAAACGGTAAGTTCATGCGTGTCAATGCATCAGTATCACATCAATTCAGAGTGCAGCTTAAATAAAATCAGTATCCCATTTCTTTTCATATCAGAGTGCAGCTTTAATAAAATCAGTATCTCGTATTATTTCAGAATCCAGAGTATAATGTCAGTATCTCGTATCATTTTCTCATAACAGCATTTTTCTTCAAATTTCAACCATGTCAACATCTCACATCTCTCGAAAGTTATTGGCCCGTTCTACAACCCCGTTCTAACGGTCACCAACCTTTCCGTACGAAGGGTCGGCCACCCATAAACTGACTCCTGCAGTATGGGATCCGCTAACTCCGCGTCACACACGACATAGTCCCGGCTACCCATATCACTGAATCCCCACCAGTTTGTTTATGAGGTCCGCTTGCTATGTGTTGTACTGAGTAAGTTCTAACCGTCAAATTCACCCGCGGAATTTGAGGAGAAACTTCAAACAGCACTACCGTATAGTTCCATTGAGCTTTGACCACCAGTTCACCCCGGGGAACTGAGGCGGGACTCCAATGGCAGTATTGTTTATAGTATAGTTCCATTGAGCTTTGACCACCAGTTCACACCGGGGAACTGAGGCGGGACTCTAATGGCAGTATTTTATTTACAACAGTATTTTCATTCTCATCTCTATTTCTTCTTGTAAAAACAATCGATCATTTTCTTGAAAAATGTATCGTGTCGTACCGTCTCGAAAAACATGCACATGCCATATTACATAAAAATCTTCCGTTTAGAAATCGTTTCAAGATAAACTTTTCGTTTAAAAATATTTCACGATAACCGTATTACTTTAGGTACAAAATCTTGTTGGTGACTTTCTTTAGACAAATGAGATAACCAGGAGAGTCCCAGGCTGGATGGCCGCACGAATGCAGTTACTGGCACCATTCCTTTCTTAGACAGCGCTAGGCATATCTTTTTTGACAGACCCTCAAGGGTGTTAGCCTTGGGTTAATCTCAACAGTCCAAGTACAGTCAAAACATTTTGAAGTTGCTTTAAGAAAAGTTTAGTCGACTATTTTCCAAAAAAAATCAATTGGGCAGCATAACAGCGTAAATTTGAAAAGTCGATTTTCATCCGGGCATTATAACTGGATATTTTAAGTTTCCAAAAGTCCATCGGGCATTATAACGGTGCATTTTGATAAGTCAATTTCAAATCGTGCATAGTATCGACTAAGTGTGTTTTTCAAAGTCTAATTGTTCATAAAATCACTAATCACCAACATAATCACGTTTAATCATAATTAGGCATGTTTAAGCAAAATAATAACCTCCTTAATATGAACTAGTAAATACTAATCTAAAGTTAAGATAAAGTATCTACCTTAATTCCGATGATTAGTCGGAAGCCGATAAGCTAGTTGAATTCCGGCGGCGTAACGACTAGTCGACCTTTGCTCAAACGCTTTCTTGCTCACTTATTCTACCTTTCTAAGATCTAGGGGTGGTCGAGAGTGGTGGTGTGTGGTGGTTTAGGATGAGTTTCAAGAAGAACACCCAAGAACTCACTCAAGAACACTAGAAAGCACAAAGTGGAGAAGTTGGGAGATTTTGGTGTGAAATGAATCAAGGAGAGTGAGCTATTTATAGTGAAGCAATGAGGTTCACCTCCCCCAAAAATAATCACTAGCCAAAAACCCTCCCCACAAGTGTCCAAACAACCTTTTGCAAAAGCAAAAATTAGGTTTTAAAGACTAATTTTAGGTTATAAGAAATTCCCCACCAAATTTCCCACCAACTTAAAGATTAGTTTTAGGTTATAAGAAATTCCCCACCAAATTTCCCACCAACTTAAAGATTAGTTTTAGGTTATAAGTAATCTCCCACCTAATTTCCCACCAACTTAAAGATTAGTTTTAGGTTATAAGTAATCTCCCACCTAATCAAGGTTAGCTTTAATAAAATAAAATAAGAGTTGGGGATTTAGTAAGGCTTCCGGACGCAGTGTGGTGAAATACCCGGTGTGTACGCGTTTATTTTACGGCGCGGAAAAATAAATAAAAGGAAATAACAAACTAGATCTAGTTTCATTCAAATTATTTAAACTAAATAATAAATTATTTTATTTAGCGATATTAAAAATAACTAATCGAATTAATAAATCGAAATTTTTATTTACGAAATTTCGGGTTATTACAATCTATCCCCCTTAACAAATTTCGTCCTCGAAATTCGAATTACTCAACGGATGGAAACAATTGTGGATAGTTGGCTCTCATGGCTTCTTCTCGTTCCCGAGATTTTTCCTCTATTTTTCGATCTTTCCATAATACTCGTACTAACTGAATGATTCTGTTGCGGATACGCTTCTCCATGCTGTCCCGAATTTCAATTGGTTCTTCCTCAAAAGTTGCGTCCTCATCTATGTCGAGATATTCCTAATTTAACACGTGTTTTGGCAAGGCGAGATACTTCCTTAACATAAAGTCGTGAAAAATGTTATGCACTCGGTATCTGTGGTGGGAGTGCTAATCGGTAGGCCACTTGTTCGATTTTCTCCAAAATCTCCAATGGGCCGATATATCGCGGAGAAAGCTTCCCTTTCTTCCGGAATCTAATTACTCCTCTTCGGGGCCGAATTTTTTTTTTTTTTTTTTTTTTTTTTTTTTTTCTGAAACACGTGATCTCCCTCTTTGAACGACAAGGGTCTGTTTCTTCGATCCGCATAACTCTTCTGTTGGCTCTGCGCAGTAAGCAGTCTCTGTTGGATAGGCTTAATCTTCTCGTCGTGTCTCTAACCATTTCAGGTTCTAGTAATCCTATCTCTCCGGCATCAGTCCAACAAACTTGTGATCGACACGGGCGGCCGTACAGAGCTTCGTAGGGTCATCTCTATGCTAGCTTGATAACTGTTATTGTAGGCGAATTCTACTAATGGTAGATGTCGTTCCCAATTCCCTGTGAAATCTAAGGTGCAAGCCCTAAGCATGTCCTCCAATATCTGGATTGTCCTCTCCGTCTGTCCATCAGTCTGCGGATGAAAAGCAGTACTGAGACGGATGTCAGTCCCTAGTGCCCTTTGTAGTCCTTTCCAGAACTGTGAGACAAATCTAGGATTTCTGTCTTATACGATTGATACTAGTACTCAATGTAGTCGTACTATCTCTAGTAAGTAGTGCATTCCCAATGCTTCCATGTTTTCCGTCATTTTCACTGGCAAAATGTGTGCCGACTTAGTGAGACGGTCAACAATTATCCACACAGCGGTGTTTGACTTTAATGATCTCGGAAGTCCAGTCAAAAAATCCATCGAAATATGCTCCCATTTCCACTATGGAATTGGTAGCGGCTGCAACTCTCCTCCAGGCCTCTGGTGTCCTTCATGCTCCACTGTATTGGCTGAGTATATCAATATATCGTCAATGAACACCACCACAAATCTATCCAAATAGGGTTGGAATATCTTGTTCATGAGACACATGAATATTTTCGGAGCATTCATCAATCCAAACGACATGACCACGAACTTGTAGTGTATGTATCTTGTCCTGAATGCGGTCTTCGAGATGTCCTCATCTCGTACTCTCAACTGATGATATCCTGATCTTAGATCAATTTTCAAGAAACAAGTTGCTCCCTTCAACTGATCAAGCAGGTCATTTATTCTAGGCAGTGGATAGCGATTCTTGATCGCGACTTGGTTCAGTTGCCTATAGTCAATGCACAGTCGTAAGGTTCCTTCTTTCTTCTTCACGAACAGTGCAGGTGCTCCTCATGGTGAAGTACTCGGTTTGATGTATCATTACTCTGACGACTCTTGTAGTTGGGTCTTCAATTCCTTCAGTTCTGTCGGCGCTATATGGTATGGGGCTATCGAAATTAGGGCGGTTCTAGGTTGAAGCTTGATGGTAAAATTGATCTATCTTTGTGGCGGTTAATCCAGGTAGATTGTCATGAAACATGTCAGCATAGTCACAGACGATGTGTGGCAGTCCTAACTCTTCTCGGTCAGATTCTTCCAACTGGAGGCTAACTAGCCATCTAAACAGTTGGTTCTGTCACTACGAGCGTTGAGTCGCCGAATTCACAACCTATCTATCCCCCTTAAAACGGAAACATGTCCTATCAGGGGTGAAAGCTGTTACTATCTTTTGATGGTAATCAATGACAGCTCGATGAGTTGACAGCCAATCCATCTCCATAATTAAGTCGAAGTCAACCATCTCGATCACGCGTAAGTCACAGGTTAGTCGGATATTACTTACTTCTAACTCGCAGCCTCTACAGATTAGATTAAATGGTAAACTAGCGCTTAAAGGTGATGCTATTGTCATCTGGTTCTCTAGGGGTTCAGTGTCTAATCCTAGCGTAGATACGCATGCAGTTGATATAAACGAACACGATGCTCCAGTGTCAAATAAAGTTTGAACGCAGGTACTAAACAGTAGTAGGATAGAGTCTAGCGTATGGTCCTGGAGAAGGCACCGGTAGTGATGGTTGTGCGGCAGTCGAGGTGGTAGCGTGCCAGGACGGTGGAAAAGACGGCTCATCGGCATAGTCATAAGCTAAGAGAAAGCAAGTCCTTGTGTGAAATTGTGTTGTGGTGTTGAAAATGTGAGAATGGTGCTAAAGGAAGTACAACAAGGTTTACTAAATACTCGCTTTATTGCTACAACCGACAGACTTGTAGGTTTGCTTACAACCGAGGTTTACTTATAATACAGCAAAAGGTTAACCTCTCATACTAGAAGTGAAAACAACATTTTATTTAAAAAACCTAACTATGGCTAGGTTCTAATCTTCTCGGTCATCTGGTCAACTTCATTCGGAGCATTCAAGGGAAATACATTCTCGACATGCTTTCTTTTCTGGCCTAGTATTCTATTGTATAGGTTGCTTCCCAAAGCTCGGATTGGCAAAGTCAATCTGTTGATATTGCTGGGGCTGCTGATATCCAAAATCTATGGGTCCTACTGTCCTAGGTCAATTACGGCTGATATGCCCAAAGGCTTGACAGTTAAAGCATCAGATTGTTGGGTTATTGTGTGTTGATCCCGATGGTCCTTGCCTTCGGTCACCCCTTTTCCAAGGCTGGGTATTAATCTGAGCAGGGTTAAGTTTGGCTGGGTAGGGCCCACGATCGTTGTTGTTATGCACAGTCTTGATAGGTCCTCCCGAACTATTTCCTTGGCGTATCACTCTGGTGTTAGTCTCCTCCTTCCTCGGGTGGGGGCAGTTACGATTGACATGTCCAATACTTGAGCAATTATAGCATCGGGCTATTGTGCTACCTCGTCCAGAATTTTGGATGATCCTTGCTTGGAATCATTCCTCCTCCAGTGTTGGTTGTTTGGTGGGAGTCGGTTCGCGTTGAGTGCAGCAATGAAGGCTTGCACGAGTTGTGCGAGGTCAGGGTTACCGTTGGTTCCGTTGGACGAGTCCTCACCATTGTTACGTGTAATCGCCATTCCAGAGTTGGAAATTCGTAGGGAAATTCAGTCTAGAATACCCTTTTTGAAAATAATAGCACAATACTACGGCTAAAATCTAAATTCGGAAAGGATTTACTGCTGCTAAACGTTATCTTTGAGCACATATTTATACTGAAACTGACATGTGAGCAGGACACATGTCACAAACAGTCAAATCCTAAGTGTTCTCACGTTTCGCTTCCCTACGCTTGGTAATGGCTCATATATGCCTATAACTACACCGTTAGCAAATAGGCTATTTTTAAAGTAGCAAAAGTACAAAGTACGGACATTTATTCAGGTTACGCTCTCGGAAAGTGATCTACCCATTCTACCCAAGGCCGAGTGTTTGAACCTAGGGCTCTGATACCACTTGTAACGCCCCGCATTTTCGGGATACGTTATGGATTATTATTACAATTTAAAGTCGGTCTTAAACAGTAATAATAATAACCAAAAATACATATAGATGATCTATCCTTCACAGATTACAAAAAAAATAGACTGGGTGGACTCTATGGCTCCATACGTTCCTTGATCTGGTCGTGCTCCATGTCGGCAGCTCCTCCGGCGCTATATTATTCCTTCTGTTCATCGTGACAATCTAGCATAATACCAACATCGTGGTATTATGCCAGGGCAAACCGTGAGCGAGGACGCTCAATAGATACCGTACCCCAACATTAAACTAGCAATTCTAGAACAATATTGTTGGCAGGTAAATAGTTGAAAATCATTTATCAAAACGGTAAGTTCATGCGTGTCAATGCATCAGTATCACATCAATTCAGAGTGCAGCTTAAATAAAATCAGTATCCCATTTCTTTTCATATCAGAGTGCAGCTTTAATAAAATCAGTATCTCGTATTATTTCAGAATCCAGAGTATAATGTCAGTATCTCGTATCATTTTCTCATAACAGCATTTTTCTTCAAATTTCAACCATGTCAACATCTCACATCTCTCGAAAGTTATTGGCCCGTTCTACAACCCCGTTCTAACGGTCACCAACCTTTCCGTACGAAGGGTCGGCCACCCATAAACTGACTCCTGCAGTATGGGATCCGCTAACTCCGCGTCACACACGACATAGTCCCGGCTACCCATATCACTGAATCCCCACCAGTTTGTTTATGAGGTCCGCTTGCTATGTGTTGTACTGAGTAAGTTCTAACCGTCAAATTCACCCGCGGAATTTGAGGAGAAACTTCAAACAGCACTACCGTATAGTTCCATTGAGCTTTGACCACCAGTTCACCCCGGGGAACTGAGGCGGGACTCCAATGGCAGTATTGTTTATAGTATAGTTCCATTGAGCTTTGACCACCAGTTCACACCGGGGAACTGAGGCGGGACTCTAATGGCAGTATTTTATTTACAACAGTATTTTCATTCTCATCTCTATTTCTTCTTGTAAAAACAATCGATCATTTTCTTGAAAAATGTATCGTGTCGTACCGTCTCGAAAAACATGCACATGCCATATTACATAAAAATCTTCCGTTTAGAAATCGTTTCAAGATAAACTTTTCGTTTAAAAATATTTCACGATAACCGTATTACTTTAGGTACAAAATCTTGTTGGTGACTTTCTTTAGACAAATGAGATAACCAGGAGAGTCCCAGGCTGGATGGCCGCACGAATGCAGTTACTGGCACCATTCCTTTCTTAGACAGCGCTAGGCATATCTTTTTTGACAGACCCTCAAGGGTGTTAGCCTTGGGTTAATCTCAACAGTCCAAGTACAGTCAAAACATTTTGAAGTTGCTTTAAGAAAAGTTTAGTCGACTATTTTCCAAAAAAAATCAATTGGGCAGCATAACAGCGTAAATTTGAAAAGTCGATTTTCATCCGGGCATTATAACTGGATATTTTAAGTTTCCAAAAGTCCATCGGGCATTATAACGGTGCATTTTGATAAGTCAATTTCAAATCGTGCATAGTATCGACTAAGTGTGTTTTTCAAAGTCTAATTGTTCATAAAATCACTAATCACCAACATAATCACGTTTAATCATAATTAGGCATGTTTAAGCAAAATAATAACCTCCTTAATATGAACTAGTAAATACTAATCTAAAGTTAAGATAAAGTATCTACCTTAATTCCGATGATTAGTCGGAAGCCGATAAGCTAGTTGAATTCCGGCGGCGTAACGACTAGTCGACCTTTGCTCAAACGCTTTCTTGCTCACTTATTCTACCTTTCTAAGATCTAGGGGTGGTCGAGAGTGGTGGTGTGTGGTGGTTTAGGATGAGTTTCAAGAAGAACACCCAAGAACTCACTCAAGAACACTAGAAAGCACAAAGTGGAGAAGTTGGGAGATTTTGGTGTGAAATGAATCAAGGAGAGTGAGCTATTTATAGTGAAGCAATGAGGTTCACCTCCCCCAAAAATAATCACTAGCCAAAAACCCTCCCCACAAGTGTCCAAACAACCTTTTGCAAAAGCAAAAATTAGGTTTTAAAGACTAATTTTAGGTTATAAGAAATTCCCCACCAAATTTCCCACCAACTTAAAGATTAGTTTTAGGTTATAAGAAATTCCCCACCAAATTTCCCACCAACTTAAAGATTAGTTTTAGGTTATAAGTAATCTCCCACCTAATTTCCCACCAACTTAAAGATTAGTTTTAGGTTATAAGTAATCTCCCACCTAATCAAGGTTAGCTTTAATAAAATAAAATAAGAGTTGGGGATTTAGTAAGGCTTCCGGACGCAGTGTGGTGAAATACCCGGTGTGTACGCGTTTATTTTACGGCGCGGAAAAATAAATAAAAGGAAATAACAAACTAGATCTAGTTTCATTCAAATTATTTAAACTAAATAATAAATTATTTTATTTAGCGATATTAAAAATAACTAATCGAATTAATAAATCGAAATTTTTATTTACGAAATTTCGGGTTATTACAAGCCTAGTCTCACACCTCTCTACATCTGGGCACTGTAGATGGCGCAGAGAAAGTCATAGGGCGACTCGTAATTTTGCCCAAATCGGAGGGCAATTGGCCAAACAACTCCAATTTGAAAGCCTCCCTTATATAAGTCCCTCCCGGTCTGGATAATAGTAAAGGGTGAAAAAGGGAGTGCTCCAGTCAAGCCGTGACTCCCCATTTTGCTGTCACCGAGTCATCCTTACTGCGTCAAAGGTTAATCAGGGTATGAGCCAAGTCTCCGTTACGACATCGAAAGGACAAAGGTGAGATACTTATATACTTTAGATTATGTGATTTTTCAGTATAAAGTTAGCTTACGTAAACGTTTAAAAAAGATTACAGATTTTTCTTTCGGAGTGATGGCTTAAAAAAAGATGGAAGAAAGCTTTTATTCAAAGATCCGAATATTGTCAAGCAAGTTGACGTTAAAGATTTATGTTAGAAAATATAGCTGGTCAGACAAAGGTGATGGCCTAGTGATGCATCCAGACAGCAATCTCGGGTTTGGGGGACTAATTTAAAGATATCATAACATAGAAAGAAGTTACAAGGACGGACATAGCGACTTGATTATTTTACACAGCCAGAAGGGGTCGCTCCCCTGCAACTAGATTAAGCTGTTGGATGATACATCATACAACTATGTTCTTCAGATTATGCAAATTATCATGTTTTAGTTTTATTTGCATGGTAAAATACGCAACTCTAGTATTTGTATCTCACATGAACATTTGGCTTATAAAAATTAATATTTTCTTATAGATAATGAAGTATAGAAATGGAGCTGTTGCTGCCCTTGGACAGAGGAATGCTGTTTTTGTGTAAATAAAGTAAAGACATGAGTTTTGTAAGAATATTTGTATCTCACATGAGTTTTGTATCTCACATGAGTTTTGCTCCACTGTAAAAAAAACTTGGTTTTGTAAAGATAGTTCAGGTTTGTAATAAAAAGTTTAGAAGTTGTTTGGTTATGTTTTTCGAGTAATTATCTTTTAAGCTGTCTTTAAGAAAGAGGCCTGGATGAGCGGTAGGATTCATCGGCCGGTCACGAGGTCCCGATCGATCTTAGAAATCGGGTTGTCACAGGATTGCAATGAGGCAAATCAAGGGCAAATTTGACCATCGATCCCTATTCTATTCACCAAAACGGAAATCATCTCCACCCTAGAGCGGTTTCCGAGGGCGTGCCAGGACTGTGAGACAGTCTAACTTCGTACTAAGGCCTTCGTGCCTTAATCTAACTTCTACTATGGCCGAGACGCTGCCATGTGGCTTTCTTCTTAACCGCCTTCACCATGTATTGCTAAGTGTCCCTTAACATGCAACTTCTTCTTCAGGCTAATGATCCTGGACGGTTATAGGGAGTTACAATTCCCTCCACTCCCTTTCTCCGTGCAACTTTGGAGACCATGGGAGGAAAGCACTCTCCTTGTTTTTAGGATAATGGGTTCTCTTCCTATTTTGCACATGGTGTTAATGAAAAACACGGCCTGGCCTTTAACAAGCAAATTAATCCATTGTGGACTTTATTTTTCCGGACAAAATGGAGGAAAACCGAACTATCGTTAAAATCATATTGGGCTTTCACTTGATTTGGGCCGACTATCTTCCCTTAAATCCATATTTGTTTAGCCTACTCATAACAAAATGTTAGACCAATCTCAGGGCTGACGCAATCGAATTAGTTGAGATCAAAAGAAAGCTCAGTGACCAAGCACTTCCGCCCCAAAAAGCGGAGACTGAACAACTGTCAGGTTGTCGAGGGCACGTTTGAAGAGGAGGCGACATTCGAATAACGAACAAGAAAAGGGTTACTGTTTAGGTAGGATAGATGGATGCGGTCCAATGGCTAAAGCTCTGCAAGCTTCTTATAGACTGAACTCTCCTCTTTAGGCTCCGCGCCATTGGTGGCTACGAAGTTCTTGGTAATTATCAAGGGGGAAGGAAGATCTCCATTCATTTCATTCATTCAGTGCCTGTGGTGAGGTGCGACCCACAAATGTCATATTTGGCCCTGTTACAATTCTTGTGCTAAATGTGAGTATAAACAGAACTCTAGCAAACTTTCAAAATCATTCTTGTAGCTTTCAGGCACGACCTTTTTTTTGGAGATCAACTTTCGTCAACTAAATAAGATTGATTAACAAAAAGTAGCCCTCTGAATTTAATCACATTTGAAATGGAATAGCCAGCTTGATTAGGAAATAGATCATCAATGTTCTTAAAGAAAAGATGAATCACTAGTACTTGATTATTACATCGCATTATTTTTCCAAGAAAATGAGATAAGGTTCACAAAATGAACTACTGAGATTGTTAAAGTACGACCGAGGTGATTGTCACGTGTCATGACTAGATCTTGTGAAATTAGGGACAAGAAACTTTTCATATACCTTATTACTTCTCTTATAAAGTGTGTTAGGGGCTGTCTGATAAAACTGAAAACTGAAAGCTGAAAGCAGAAAAATTAAGTACTGAAAACTGAATGCTGAATTTTTTAAACTGAAAAGCTGTTTGATAAAACATATTAAGCACTGAATAAAAAAATGATTTTTTTTGGTTCTAATTGTCTCTTAATTTTACTAATCGTCATCATGTATATTTGTCTTACTGGTTAAGTGGTGATTGGGAGGTGGCGGCGGTATAACGGTTGATAATGAGGCTAATATCGAATGAGATATTAGTGGATGAATGATTGCTTAGGTACTTATACTAAGAATGATATATTTGATACGGTTGATAATGAGGCTAATATGCAAAGGTTTCAAAATAAGAAAACTCGTCGAGGGCCATTTCAGTATCCTACTCCATCCATCCAAAAGAGATAGTCCACTACATAATATGCAATTTTCAAGTACTTCCATTCATAATTTTAAATTTATTCGCATCAAATTCACGATTTAAATTAGTTCTTTAATTTGGTGTGAAAAATTTAAAATGACACGTCTCTTCGTAGTGAACTTTCTTGGGACGGAGGGAGTATATCCTTTTTTATTTTCTGGTGGCATTATTGATATTAATAGATTAATTTTTGTTTATATACAATTGAGGTTTTTAAAGATAGTTAAGATTGCTGAACACCCTTGTTTAAAATCCTGGAGCCGCCACTGAATGGTGGTAGTGGAGTAATGGTGGTGGTAGAATGATGGTGAGTTGTGGTGGTAGTAGAGTAATAGTAGTGCAATGGTTTTGGTGTAGTGTGATGGTTGTGGTTGTGGTAGTGGTGGTGGTGGGTTGGGTGGAGTGCTAGTGATGGCGGAGGGTTGGGTGGAGTGGTGACAGTGGCAGTGTGGTAGTGGTGGCGGTAGCGGCGATGGTGCACTGGTGGTGGCGGTGCACTAGTAGTTGTTGTGGTGGCGGTGGCGGCGGTAATGGTGGTGCACTGGTGGTGGTTGTGGTGGATGCGGCGGCGTGGCAATGGTGGTGGCTTGGTAGTCCTGGTGGTGGTGACAATGGCGTGGTGGCAGCGATGGCGAGATTGGGGGCCCTGTAGTGAGTGAGCTCTCTCGGCTGTTCGATCAGCAATCAACGGTTCAGACAAATTGGAGTTAAAGTAAACATTAAAGTGCTTTTTAAAGTGTAAGGTGATCCGAACCATTGATCGCCGATTGGATGGCCGAGGGAGCTCACTACACACATGTAGTGAGCTCACTCACTACATGCCCCCCGGATCTAGCGGTGGCGGTTGTGTGATGATTGATTGTAAGCGCATAAGAATTCAGTCAGAATTAATTAGTAGCTTTAAGTAGCTCAAAGCTACTTAATTTTTATCATTTTTTTAGCCTACATTTTAAGTGGCACTTAATCTGTTAAGTAATATAAAATGTGATTATCAAATTTATTTAATCATTTTTTACTTAATTGATTCAGTTTTAAGTGTTGAATCTGTGTTATTAAACAATCCCTAAGTTTAGCTTTTTCATGTTGCAGAATTTTTGGCGATCAGATTTGTATTTGAGCAAATGGAAAATTATTGGCATTCATAATAATAATCCACTATAACTTAAAACCTGAAAAACAAGATGAAAGTCTTCCATTACCAGGCATGTTACTGGCCCGAGTCGCAAATTTTCTTCTTCTTCTTCCTTTTTTTTTTTTTTTTTTTTTTAAATGTCAAATTGAATAATGATGAACTGCCGCAGATACGTCCTGTGTTTTTGGTCAATTTTTTTGGAATTAATCATTCTTCTAAATGAGAAGAACCAGGAAATCATACACTTGTACTCCTATTTAATAAATCTTAGTTAAAAAAAGTTCTCCGTTCCAAAAATTTTCTCCTACTTTTCTTTTTTGATTGACCCAAAATACAGGTCTCATTTTCAATTTCACTCCAACAAACCCTGTAGTTTCGATTTTGTACGATTTGAGTCCAATCGATAACGGCGGTTAGGAAAATAGACAGAAAAATCAATTTGGGGCATTTTTTAGGGACAAAATAGACATTTTACCCATTCTTCTCCTTCCCCAATGTGTAACCCTAACCCTAATCCTTTCTTTTGAACAAAAAAAAAAAAAAAAAACATACACACACAGTCCGAACAGGTGGTGGATCTGGAGCATAAACTTTGTTGTACTAATGGCACCCGTCATATTCATCATGTTTATCTGCCTTGTTGACATTGATTTCTTCAAACAAAGATGAATGCTCTCTATTTTTTAACTTGGTCAAATTTTGCTCTTCTTTTGACTGATGATCCAATTGAGCTTGGTCGTGTACTGGATACATTTTGAGAGCGAGATCAACTTTGATATGGGAAAAAGGGCCGCTTTTATCAAGCGGATAGCGCTGGACAGAGGGCTGAGATTCGAACAGAGAGACGGATTAGGCCGAGATTTGAACACGGCCCAGGAAATTCTTGTGGGTTATCGGCAGTGACTCCGGTGGCGGTTTGGTTTCCCTTGATTGGAATTGGATGAGAGAGATGGAGGGATGAGATGGGTTATCTTGAAGTAAGAAGACAAAAAACTAGAGGGACCATTTCGATAAATTTCCCAAATTTCAATAAAAGGAAAGTTGGTAAAATATTATTTCTGCTTTTGAGATGCTTTTAACAATCAAAACAATGAGACCAAAAGAAGAATAACTGAAAAGTTTAAAGTTTAAAGTGCGCTCTAAAATTTTGAAAAAGTTTTCTGATTACGTACATTGGCGGCAAGACTTTCCGCTTTCCGGAAAACAATTTAAATTCAAAAGTTGATTAACTCCTATTTTATTAGAGTCAACTAATAAAGGACAAACTTGAAAAATTACAAGTTTTTTATACCATTGTGTATTGTACATAAAATGTTAAAATAAAAATTACGACAAACATTTTCAAAAGGATGGTGTAAGAAAAGTAAAAAACAAGAGTCCTAAAGTGTCAAAATTTCCCGAAACAATCTTTGTTGAATTTTTCGTCTTTAGTTTCTCATAGAAACTTAATAAAAGGCCAACAATTAAACAGGGAACACTGAAAGACATTTGGCATTCTCATATATTATTAGCTCACATTGTATTTTCCCACAATATTTTTATATTTTCCCACAACTTCCTGGTCAAAACCCAACGAAATGAATAATAGTTGGAGAAGTCAATGCCGTTGTCTTTGGCCTGATCTATTTTGATTTTTGAATACGGAAAATTGCAAAATTAACACACGTAATTGTAGGACCCATTACTTTGATTTGGTTTGAGAGAAAACGGCCACATTCTAATATTGCAGAAACCAAACAACGTTAAATAGAAGTACACAAATGAAATAGAAAGATCAAACTAATAGATGAAGAAGAAAGACAAGAAAATTAAACCATTAATAAGAAATATTCATTTCAGAAAAAACAAAAAGCAGCTGATCATGAACTACATCATTCATTAAATAATAGTTCCCCTTTCCTTTTAATTTATTCTTGGGGTAAATATTTTTGGATTATTATACAGCATCAATACCTTATTTTTCCCCATACTTCTACAAAAATAAATTCCCTTTCGAGGATGTAATAAATCATAATTCTTCACACCTCAAGCAATATTATATAAAACTTTAATCCCCTGTATGTCGTCTCCATGCAAACCTTTGGTAGTTCCAGGATTAATTTCCGGATACATGAGCGCTTGAGGAATCGAGCTATGACCAAGCCCAAGAAGGTGCCCAATCTCATGCAAGGCCACGGTCTCCAAATCTATGGCTCCCGGTACTCTTCCCACGGTCCACCGCTCGTCCACATCGTAATGAAACCACCCAATAGTTGGACGAAAAGCATGAGCGAGGGTACCCCCGGGACCGTCAAATGGGTCCCCATCCCCATGATTACCACGTTGGAATCTGATTTTGAGATTCGCGCTTTGCAAGTCTTGGCTCCGAGAGAAGGTAAAAGGGGTCTGGGAAGCCCATTTGTCAAATGCTCTGGTCACGGCGGATATGGCATTCGGGTTGGTAGACTCGGTACCCGGTAGAAATGCGTAAGTGAGCTGGAAAGAGGGCCATTTCGGGCTATTACGAAAGAAAGTGAAATGAGAGACTGTGTGAAGCGCATCATGTGCATGGTCGGGCCTCTTATTCCCTCCTCGCATCTGATTGGTTCCATTGATGATATCGGCGACCCCACATCGAGGCTTCATCATTTGGGATGCCGTCTTAGCGTCTAGAGTCCCGGTGGGCTTCAGATGGTAATTCAGCTGGTACGTCTTGATGGCGGCCTCCAATAAGTCGTCAAAATCGTCGTCGCTGACATGGCTTTGGTTTCGAGACTGGTTATTATAGTTAAGATAACCGAATTTCTCAAGATATGCTTTAAGCTGTTGGAGGCCTTTTACGTTTTCACCCTTGTGGCATCCTTCCAAATGCTTGATAAATTCAAAGGGTGATGGCTTTTCGGCATTGGGTTTTGATCCATTTGCATAAGAATGGAGAGGGAGGGCTACCAAGGAGAGGAAAATGCATAAGCAGAATATGGGAAAGGCTTTGGTTGTCATGATTGATTTAGAGGTGAACTGCTAATATTTGTGAGATGGTGCATTTGCTTCTCATGTCCTAGGCCTATTTATAGAGTTAGTTTGAAGAGCTTGTTCCAAATTTGTCAAAGTCTAATTTTGAAGACGTATTTTTGTTCTCTCTCTTCCTTCATTTAAACTTCACAAGTTCCTCTAGAAAATTAGTGGAAACTACCCATGCCAACGAGGGTTGTCTTCATTGGCGAGGGGTTTGCTCCCACCCTGAAAGTGTGAGTTCAATTCTCAGGAGTAGGCCAAATAGTTAGGCGTGTTTAGTATCACCCTCCTAGCTATAAGTAAATAGTGGCGGAGCTATTGTGAAGTTGGCCGGAAGGTGGCCTAGCCGTACTGATAAGCCCCAAATCTTGTATATATCCGGGCTTATCTCGCTCGTTATGATCACACACACGTGCATTTTGTGCCTTTGAATGATTGATTTTGCACGAGTTGTGTTTTTGATAAGTTTCAGAAAATCGGAGCTAAAAAGGCATGTCCAAAGCTCCAAATAATCCCCGGTTGTATCCGGAAGTACCCAAGGCCCCGCAATGCCGTGGAGGACAATCGCCGGAGCTTAGAAGTCGATTCAAGAAGCTTTGGAAGGTTCAAGGAAGGCCCGAAACAAAAGAACAAGAAATTTGGAGTTATGAACTTCGAGAAAATCTGGCCAACCGATAGAAAAAGGCTCATTTCTCTCATGATACAAAGGCTATGAAGATGAGATCAATTGGGTTTGAAAGTAGACTCATAGAGCTTTCCAACGGTTCAAGAATCGCCTCATTCCGAGTTCGGACGAAGCCGAGGCGTGCCCGCGAAGTTGGGTCAAAAATCTGCCTGAAGAATTCAGCAACTCTACATACCAGTATGGGTTTTTCCCCATACCGGTATCCAGGAAGCAAATAGGCGATCAGAAGCTCTACATACCAGTATGGGTATTTTCCCATACCGGTATCTAGCTTGTTTTTCTGCGTTTTTTGGCCCGATCTCAGTTTATTTTCAGGGGCATTTTGGACCTTTTGTACACGTTTTGGGGGGCTATAAAAGCCCACAATCATCAGAATATTAGGGTATTCTTCATCTTCCACCTTCTCTCTCTACCTCCATCTTTGTTTTGTACATAATTTGCTCCAACTTCTCTCTAGATTTTCATGCTTTTCCACTTAATTTCAAGGTAATTGCTCTTCATTAATGTTGTAGTACTCATCTTTATCTATCTAAATATTGTGTTTATTTTCATTTTCGTTATGTTTTCCTTAATCACGTTTTTCTCCTTTGTGTGTACTTTAAGCATGATTGAGTAGTGGTTTAGGCTTAGTTATGGGGTGAATATCACCCCATGACTTCGGTGTTTCAATGGCTTCTCACGTTTTCATGCTTATTGCGGGTTTGTGAATGGATTAATCACTCTATTTTCGGTCTAAACTTGGAGTTGTTAACCTCCTTGATTGGGTGTAGACAAATCACTTGGCACACACAATGCTTTGAGCTATGTCACTTTAGGTGTTCGACAAAATGTCTAAGAGAGTTTCTTTCCATTTACAAACCTCATCCTTGTGGTAAAGATTGGTTTTCATTGGGTGAGTTCAATTTTATGTATCAAAATTTAGTCTTGTTAATCTCTTTGATCCTGTGTAGGCAAGGGTTTGACTACTTGCCACACATGATGCTTAGAGCTATGGCATTCTAAGTGTTTGTAAAAATGCCTCAAAGAACTTATCCCATTGTTGAACTAATTTTCTAGAGTCAAAATGATTTTCGTTGTTAAATCTTCCGAGTGAGAGCAAGTGACTTTGTCTCTCACTTGAGTTATGATCGAGAGCCATTGAATATCCCTAGTCATGGGTGGTATGAACCTCTAGACCTTGCCGCCTTTAATTTATAGTTTGAAATTTCATTTTCAATCGCATTAGAGGTAGAGAGAATCCCACAAACAAACCAAACCAAAAGGTTGGCCGTCCTAACGCCGAAACCTCTACCGTAAAGTAAACCTCTCACTAGTTCCGACCCCTCCCTGTGAATTCGACCTCGGACTTCCGAGTTATTATGCTACGACCGACCTAGCCCTACGCTTGGGGCGACGCTAGCTGCAACAAAGCTAGGTGTCAAGCACGTACCCAACTTTTTTTTTATGTATAGTATTCAAATTTCGTTAGTTACTAATGAACTTTCAGCGTCAATTAAAAAATTAGAACGATCTTCATTTTGAAAACAAATGATACTGTTAGCAACAACACAAAAGTTATTTCTTTAAGTTATCAAAAAAAATTCCATAAAAACTTAAGTGATTTAAATTTTATTTTAGATATTCATCACCAATATTTCTTTCATAATTCTGCCCCTCCGGTTTAATTCCAGACTCCCTGCCACTTACGTCAAGAAATGTATCTCATAGTGTTTGGCCAAGAGGCGACTGATCGTGTAAACAAAAGAAATTGATTGGTCAAGAGTCGTAATATTTCGGAGGGTCCTCGAGGTGGGCCTTTGAGGTTGATTGGTCTCTGTTCAAGAAGAAAAAAAATATTATGCTTGGTCTTTGGGGCTTTTTCCGGCAACGGTGGCGGTGGCGCTTGGCAGCTGAGACTGTGGTGGGACGAAGCGATGCGGGGCTCTGGACACTAATATCATTTCGTCGTCTTCCTCCAGCCATATCCGAGCGGATTAGTGGTTTCTATCGTCGCTGTTGTACATTTTTGGCGGATCTTGTATTTTTCCTTTGTTTTTTCTTGTATTTTCGGACCGGTAGTGTTCTTTGTTTTGTACTCTTTCTTTTCATATATAATATGTTTCTGTTTGCTCAAAAAAAAAAAAAACTCGGTGGGGTCGAGTAAAACTCTCTTTCTAGGCATTTATTGAGGAGTTGATTGATTAATTGTTGGTCTTCTTCTAATTCTGTCTAGGTCATAGCCGGATCCAGACTTTTATACTGATAGGGAGAAGAAATGCAGACAACATGACGCAGATTGAAGAAATTTTAATTTCCCTCACGTAGGAAATTATACTGAGTGGAATGCTAAGATGCCCAGGCATGAAAATTAAAGATTTGGCCACAATATAAAGTTTCAATTAACAATTAAGTGGATATAAATAATGGCATGTGATTCTAGTTGGCCTAGTTCAGTTATCAAGAAAGTATGGAAAAGGATGAAAAAATCAACTTCCCCATAACGTTTTGGGTGTTCAGTTATCTGAAAAATGATGGGACCCACAAAATTATTTTTTCCACTAAGACTCACTTCTCTCAAAATGCATCCTGTGAAAAAGAAGGAAATATATGTCATGAAAAAGTTTGCTCCCGCCAATTTGTTAGTCATGATCTCGAAAATATTTTCAAATAAAGTTTAATATTGTTTTCGGTCTTGATCATTCACGTACATAATTTTGAAGATGATCTGGTATTTAGTATGAAGATCCAGCAAATCGAAGCCTAACTGGTAATCATCCTGTGAGAAAATAAAAATATTTGGCCTGTTACATTAAAAAGAAATAGAGAAAGTGATTTCTGAGAGAGAAAATGATTAAGCAAATTAACTGAGAAGTTAGTTTTATTACTTGAGAGGGTTATGTGAGTCTCATAGTTAGATATTTTCCAACAACCAAGCAAGGACGAAGCCGAGAATTTCACTACACGGGGCGAGCTATATAATTCATAGAAAAATTTTTGAATTTTTTTCCCTATATAATACTAGAGTTTCCCCCCCCCCCCCCCTTGCAGGAGTGACCGCCTCTAGTCCACCCCGGCCTTACTGTCAAGAGCACCGGTGTATTATTTTGAGGAGATAAATGAAATTTTATACACAAGTTTACAGGAATCCTAGTGCAAGACTTTAGGAGTAATGGCAACCGCGCGCGCAGTTGCATTTCGGGATTCCCAATTTCCGAAATTCCAAGCATACCCTGTGATTAGATGCACACCGTAGATTATAATTCCAGATCAAGTATAGAAAGTGTTTCCTTCTTGTGTGTAATTTGTTATTTTTCAGTTGTATTAGATGCACACCGTAGATTATAATTTTTTTTTCGGTAAAAGAAATTTATTAATTTTCAAAAGAGATTACAAAATTAAAGGGACCAAGGCACAAGGACAACAGCCAACAAGGAAATCAATCGTGATCTGGGTACTGGGTTTACAGGAAATGAACTTTTATCACAGGAAAGTTCCACCAAACCCCTTATACTATATTATCAGGACAGTAAAGCCCTTGAAATTTGAAAATCAAATTTCCTAACTGATTAATAGCCTGCCTAATCCCGCCCAGACGCTTATCCCGCCTAGCTCATCAAGCCGCCTAGACGATTAATCGATGAGTAATCCCGCCTACCAGCTGATTTTTCAGACCAACGCCTAGAGCCCTAGATAAGGCAGTGGGGTGCCGCCTAGCGCCTGCCGCCGATTAATCGGCCACCTAGACTGCCTTTTAGAACATTTATTGCTGCTGGCACGTAAAACAAACTTTTAGAACATTGATTGTGGCTTTATTCTGTGATTTGTAGAATGCATCATGACAAAATTCATTTTATAATCCAGCTTCCAAACAACTGAAATTTGAAAAGGCATAATCGAGAATGTAAAATGAAGGTCCAAAACACCCCGTGGTCTTTGTAATGCTCTACGAATTTGCTCAAAAAGAAAGCAATGCGCTTGATTGAAACAGAGGCACAAAGGCAAGCATTTACCCTCTAAATTCTTATTTATACACTCATGCCAGCAACACAATCATAATATTAATATGTATCATTTATCTCATAGAACTCCAAAAAAAAAAAAAAATGTCTGTAAAAAAAATCAATTTAATTGAATATCGGAAGAACAAGCTAAATTTTGTTACATTAGTGTGTTATGTTAACACGTATTCAAAGTAAACTCATATAATTGGAATTGACATTTTCTCTATCAGAATTGTTGTGGAAAGGCCATTGGCAAATTGCATTCTTTTCAACATTCGGTTACAGTCAATCCAAGACCAACAATACATATTCATTTTTCAGCAATGTCAAGAACAATAAAAGCAAGTCGCTTCAAACAAGACTTTAGATTTTGTCCTTGTTGCATATTGAACCAGTTTAGCAAAGAAAAGACGCCTGCAGTTTTAATGTAAAGAGTCTCCCTCTCTCTCTCTCTCTCTCTCTCTCTCAACGAAAATGTCATGGCTACCGACTCATGACGTACATATTACGTGCAGATGGTTTGTGGAGCTCACTAAAGGATCCCACATAGGTCATACAAGCCGTTCCATAATTTTAAAATATTTTTAGATAACCTTGTAAAAATCAGTTGCATAGGATATCGGTAAGTGTCTCATCCAATTTTTCATTTTTTATTCAGAAGTTAGGATCTTGAATTCTGAATGAAAATTGAAAAGACTAGATCTTGTGATCCAAATTAAGGACAAGAAACTTTTCATGCACGTACCCTACTGCTCCTCTTAGAAAGGAGAGATTTTTCAGTGCATGCCGGTAGGGAACCACATGGTGTTAAGGAGGCTACTTCAACTAAGGCTACTTCAAACTACAGAACCTGAGATCAAGTCTTCATAGTTTTGTGTTGATCACTTGTGTTTCTTCTATTGAAGAGTGTGCTTCTCTTTCCGTTGTATTTTCTGTATTTGTGTTTCAATTGTAGTTAGTCTTGGCGGGAAAATAGTGCCATGTCAGCAATCCTTGTGTTGGTATTCTGGACCAATAGGATTGCAGAATGTATTGAGTATATAAGGGAGAACCCTTATATACTCAATACATTCTGCAATCCTATTGGTCCAGAATACCAACACAAGGATTGCTGACATGGCACTATTTTGGCATTCTCATATTATTTGCTCATTGTATTTTGGTTACAATTTTTGGGATTAATCATTCTTCTAGACGAGAAGAACCAAGAAATCATAAAATTATATATATATGACTCGAAATTTTAAAAAAAATAAGAAAAGTCAAAGAACAAGAGTCCTAAAGTGTCAAAATTTCCCAAAACAAATCTTTGTTGAATTTTTCGTCTTTACTTTTCTCCCCCTAATTCTTGATCGTGTCTTTTTCCTTGATATTCATAAAAAAAGAAACTTAATATAAGGCCAACAATTTAACAGGGAACACTGAAAGACATTTGGCATTCTCATATTATTTGCTCATTGTATTTTCCCTCAATATTTTTATATTTTCGCATAACTTCCTGATCAGAACCCAACGAAATGAATATTAGTTGGTGAAGTCAATGGGCCTTTTTTTTAAGAATGTCCCCAATGTATTAGCGAAATGTCAATTTGATCCCTATTAAAAAAATTGTGTCTATTTGGCCCTAATGTTCACAATGTACATTTAAGTGGTCTCTAAGTCTAACTCTGTCTGTGTACACCGTCAACTCCAGGGTTATATTTGGTATTTCATCTCAAAGACACCCTCACCTCCACTTCATCTTCCACCTCAAAACCCTAACCATCCCTAAACCCAAAAAACCATCACCCCCAAAACCAGATCCCCACCCTAACCAAACCCAACCTGATCTTTGATCTGCATGGTACTTTGCTGTGGCTGCTAGCTAGTCCAGCTCTTCCACCTCATCCTATCGTACCACAACACAGACTTCGAGGTCCACCATCGCTGGCTCACCCTCACCCACTCCCTCCTCCTCTCCTGCTGGTGCTCCGACGTAGCCAGCCCATGGACCCTCGACTACCCTTTCTTTCGAGCATTACCTCTCTCTCTATTCGCCCGCCATCGTACACATCCACAAGGGCCTCTATTACTCCTCCCCTCCCCTCCTCATCTTCCAAAGACTCACCGTTATCGTCCTCTTTTACGGGATTTATCGATCTGGGAGAAATTAAAATGAAAAAAAAAAAGAAAAAAAAAATCGAAGAAGGAAGATGTAAACAGGGGGTGGGGAGGGGACTGAGCTCTCGAGGGCTTTTGCGGCACCGTCCCCGTCGGGGGAAATGTTCCCGATGTTGTCGCCGCAGACATTGAATTACGAAGATCTGGAATCAAATGGTGAGTTTTGGGTTTGGGGATTAGGTATTGACAGATTGTGTTGTTTTTTTTTTTTTTTTCGATCTACAATTCACAGATTGTGGCTTGCTTGATATGTGGAGTATTGTTGAAGTAATTTTAGTGGCGGTTCTGATTCGAAAGGAATAAGGATTTGGCATCTTTCTGTCCATAATGAAGGAAAATTATTTGGGCCTTGTTCGGTTGGGAGCTTTGCTCCGGTTTTGGCAAACTTTGGTTTGCTGACATCATCACTTTTTTCACTTTTCTCTTTATCTCTCTCCACTTATTACACCTGCTTACATCATCAAAACTAAACTAAACTAAACTAAACTATACAACCGAACACAGCCTTGGTGCTCTAGCCCATGGCGGCGGGGCCTGTTGTTTGGGTTTGGGCTAGGATGGGTATAGTTAGGGTTTTGAGGAGGAAGATGGAGTGGGAGTGAGGGTGCTTTTGAGATGAAATACCAAATATAACCCTGGAGTTGACGGTGGACACAGACAAAGTTAGACTTAGGGACCACTTAAATGCACATTGTGAACATTGGGGAACAAATAGACACAATTTTTTTATTGGGGATCAAATTGACATTTCGCAAATACATTGGGGACCATTCTTTAAAAAAAGCCGAAGTCAATGCCATTGTCTTTGGCCTATTCTATTTTTTATTTTTCAAATTTTGGACGGTGTAGTGTGTACAGAAAAATTGCTAAATCAACACTTGTTATCGTAGGACCCACTACTTTGATTTGATTTAAGAGAAAACCGCCACATTCTTACGTTACAGAAACCAAACAACGTTAAATAGGATTACGGAAACTAAATAAAAAGATAAAACAAATAGATGAAGAAGAAAGACAGGAAAATTAAACCATTCATAAGAAATATTCATTTCAGAAAAAAACAAAAAGCAGCTGAACTACAACATTCATTGAATAATAGTTCCCCTCGTTTCTTTTTATGAAAATGCTAACTGGAGCCCTTAGGGCTCAAGATAAGTGAGACCCAAATGTAATAGAAAAATGCATTTGTTTGATAACTTTTCTATGTCGTCTAGGATAGCGGGAAATCTCCCCCCATTTGTCCTTTGCCTTTGCACATTACCCAAAAAGCTACTTTACCATTTCAAAAACTATTTCCCATTTCGCCAGCATATATCATCAGGAAGTTACGAAGAATTTGGAGTTTTCGAAGCAAAGCATGGGATTCAAGTAGCAGCAATTAAAATTACACGTAATTAGAAACAACAACACTATGGGTACACTACATGTGCACCCTAAATGCACACCACCCTGAGGTAGTAAATGAAGAGAGGCCTATTTTTTGGGTGAGCCTTTGAGAGGAAAAGTAGTACTCCCTCCGTCCGGATTTGTTAGTCCACAAACATACTTTTTCAAGTCCTAAAATGTTTGTCCATTTTTCAAGTCCTATTTTTGGGGTGAGCCTTACATTGGGTTTCTCCTTTTAGAAAAAGGCAAAAAAGTAAAATTTTCATATTTTATCCTTTGACTTTTGAAAATGGACAAACATTTTAGGACTTGAAAAAGTATGCTTGTGGACTAACAAATCCGGACGGAGGGAGTACTACTTTTCCTCTCAAAGGAGAAGCCCAATGTAAGGCTCACCCAAAAAATGGGCCTCTCTTCATTTACTACCTCAGGGCGGTGTTCATTTAGGGTGCACATGTGGTGTACCCATAGTGTTGTTGTTTCTAATTACGTGTGATTTTAATTGCTGCTACTTGAATCCCATGCTTTGCTTCGAAAACTCCAAATTCTTCGTAACTTCCTGATGATATATGGTGGCGAAATGGTAAGGCAAATGGGAAATAGTTTTTGAAATGGTAAAGTAGCTTTTTGGGCGGAAAAGATACACACAGCAGCTGTGCACAGCAGCCCTTTTCTCCGGCCTCGGGTCGTAGAAAGATGATCGGAGCCGCTCATTTTGTTCAAAATATGTCGTTTAAGGTCTCTGTAAAAAATGAGCTTCGTTCGATATCGTTAGAGGCGTTAACAAAACACCAAAAATCACTTCAAAATTTAGCCTAAATTTTGAAGTGATTTTTGGTGTTTTGTTAACGCCTCTAACGATATCGAACGAAGCTCATTTTTTACAGAGACCTTAAACGACATATTTTGAACAAAATGAGCGGCTCCGATCATCTTTCTACGACCCGAGGCCGGAGAAAAGGGCTGCTGTGCACAGCTTGCTGTGCACGTAGCACTCCTCCTTTTTGGGTAATGTGCAAAGGCAAATATCAAATGGGGGGAGATTTCCCACTACCCCATACGACATAGAAAAATTATCAGACAAATACATTTTTCTATTACATTTGGGTCCCACTTGTCTTGAGCCCTAAGGGCTCCAGTTAGCATTTCCGTTCTTTTTATTTATTCTTGGGGTAAATATTTGTTCGATTATTAAATACCATGAATGCATTATTTTCTCCCGTAATTCTACAAAAAAAAATTCCCTTTCAAGAATGTGATAAATCATAATTCTTCACACTTCAAACAATATTGTATAATGCTTTAATCCCCCGTATGTCGTCTCCATGCAAACCTTTGGTAGTACCAATAAGAATTTCCGGGTACATGAGTGCTTCAGGAATCGAGCTATGACCAAGCCCAAGGAGGTGCCCAATCTCATGCAAGGCCACGGTCTCCAAATCTATGCGATTCGGTACTGCGCCCACGGACCACAACTCGTCCGCATCATAGTGAAAAACCCATAAGGTGGAGTAGCAGCATGAGCGGCAGTACCCCCGCGACCGTCAAATGGGTGCCCATCCCCATGATCACCACGTTGGAATGAGATTTGGAGATTTGCGCTTCCCAAGTCTTGGCTCCGAGAGAAGGTAAAAGGGGTTTGCGAAGACCATTTGTCAAATGCTCTGGCCACAGCGGATATGGCATCCGCGTTGGTACCTGGTAGAAATGCATAAGTGAGCTGGTATGATGACCACTTTGGGTTACCTTCAAAGAAAGCGAAATGAGAGACTGTGTGGAGCGTGCTATGGGCATGATCAGGCCTCTTTTTCCCTCCTCGCATCTGATTGGTGCCATTGATGATATCAGCCACCCCATATCGAGGCTTCATCATTTGGGACGCTGTGTTGGCGTCTAAAGTCCCAGTGGACTTCAGATGGTAATTGAGCTGGTACGTCTTAATGGCGGCCTCCAATAAGTCGTCAAAATCATCGTCGTTGGCATGGCTTTGGTTTGGGGACTGGTTATTATAGTTAAGATAACCGAATTTCTCAAGATATGCTTTGAGCTGTTGGAGGCCTTTTACATTTTCACCCTTGTGGCATCCTTCCAAATGCTTGATAAATTCAAAGGGTGATGGTTTTTCGGCCTTGGGTTTTGATCGATTTGCATAAGAATGGAGAGGGAGGGCTACCAAGGAGAGGAAAATGCATAAGCAGATCAGGTGAAAAGCTTTGGTTGCCATGATTGATATAGAGCTGAACTGCTAGTATTTGTGGGATGGTGCCTTTGCTTCTCATGTCTTAGGCCTATTTATAGAGTTTAGTTTGAAAAACTTGTTCTAAATTTGTCAAGTAATACGCTGAAAAATTTGAACTGGTCTTGAGATTGGAATTACTATAACAGCAATTGGAAGAAGTGGAGGAAAGTGGAAACCAATCAGCCAAAGTCTAATTTTGAAGACGTGTTTTAAAAAATGGACGTGATTTAAAAAATGGACCAACAAATTAAGACAGATGGAGGGAGTAGAATTCTAACGAAATAGAGGTACCTCCTCCATTTTAGCAAAAGCACGCCTTCCTCCTTGTCCTCATTTTCACCCTCTTCCCTTTCAGCAATATCCTTCTCCATTTCAATAGTTTTCTACATGTTATAGTTCACCTCCCCCCTCTAAACTTAACATCCAACAAATTAATTGCTCCAATAAAATAGAATTTTTGTTATTGATATCGAGAGATAAAAAAAAAAAAAAAAGAAGAAAAGAAGATACATCCAAATCTTTGTTCTTAAATTTGACGGTCTTAATCCCAAGTTGAGAAAGAAGGTACTTCTTTTTGATGTTCCTTTTAGATCTGTTCAACCTTCTTTCTATTTTTAAGATTCACCATTAAACTCCAAGTTAACAACTTGCTTAATAGCTTCAAAAGAATTAATTAAAATTCTCACCTTCCCCACAGAGGAAGACGATCCGTTACCAGCTACTTCTAAAAGTAGCCTCGTCAAGGTTGTAATATTTCTCCAAACGAGACTTTAGATTAATTACTACAATTAGCTTATGGGAGTTTATGGGGCTTGATTTTGATTGGTCTTTTTGGCCATTAATTAATACTAGTACCATTAGCTTTTTCTTAGAGGACGCCTTACTAAAAAGTAACGGCAGCCAGAATGACCAAAAAATTCCCATCACAAAAAGTTGTTTGGGAAGTTGATCAATTGAATTGACTAATGGAGTGGGTCTTTCTTCCAAATTTGTAGGGTCATAGACTCATAGTTCCCCAAACAGACCTTCACAGTGATAGGGAGGAGGAGAAGAAGAAATGAAAATTTGAATTGGCCTTCGGACTGGAATTACTATGACAGCAATAGGAAGAAGCGGAGGAAACCAATCAGCCAAAGGCTAATTTTGAAGACGTGTTTTCGTTCTCTCTCTTCCATCATTTAAACTTTAGACAAGTTCCTCTAGAACATTAAAAACTACCCAACGAAGGTTGTCTCCACCAGCCAGGGGTTTTGGTCTTACCCTGGAGGTATGAGATCGATTCTTGAGGGTAGGCCAACCATTTGGGTGCTTCCAGTGGTCCCATCCATTTTGTAACTACTTTCAATGGGTGTTGGTTCCATGCGACCGGTCTTAGGTGGATTAATCTCATCATGTTTGGTGTGGGGTACCTCATGTGTTGTCAAAAAAAAAAAAAAACAAAACCTCAAAAGCACGTACGTAACGTTAAAATCATCAGACTTGTGTAAGAGTACTTGGATTTTAGGTTGAATAATTTGAGGTTCCATTCCATGGTCAACTAATGGGACTCAAATTAAAGAGTGCAATTTTGTTCATCCTCACTAAATGAGGGTGGAGTTATCCTCACTCTGATTGGTGGAAAATGTGTAAGATTTGCCACAAATTAATCCCATTATTATCAACAAGTGTATTAATTCCGTGATTTCCACATCTTTTCACCAGTCAGAGTGAATGTAAAGTTTATCCTCATTTACTCGAGGTTGAACAAAATCTCACTTCAAGTTAAATCGACACAAAAACATCTGAATTGGCCCCTCCTCACAAAAATTGATATTGGATTATCATCTCATGCACGTTGAACATTTTATGGACTATCACATGATCTAAAGAGCAAGGATGATCCAATTCGGTATCATGACCAACCTAGCTCAAAGTAAAATGCAACATCAAACAATTAGCAGGACCCTGAAGAGAGCATGCAAATTGAAGCGGATAAGTAACTCACGGTGGTTCCGTTCCAACAAACCTCTACCATCATGATTAGACCAATGGAGCGGGTCTTTCCACCAAATTTGTTGCGTCATAGTTCCCCCAAGCAGGCCTTCACAGCGATAGGAAAAAGGAGAGGAAGAAGAAATGAAAAAAAACAAGTTTATAAATTAACACTATTCATCTTAACAACCAATGCCTAATTTTAAGGACTTGAATTGAGATATATGCATAATATATTTCGCAACATGGTCTGGAGGACCATTTTTTGAACTGAATATAAGGCCAATAATTTAACTGGGAACATTTATTAGCTCATTATAATATCCCTTGATATTTATAATTTTTTTCGACAACTTCCTGAACAAAACCTAACGAAATGTATCTTAAATTGTGAAGTCAATGCAATTATTTTTTGGCCTAATCTATTTTTCTTTTTTTTTTAATTTTGGACTGTGAACATAAAATTTCTAAATCAACTCTCGTTATTGTAGGACCCACTACTTTGATTTGATTTGAGAGAAAATGGCCACATTCTTATGATACAGAAACCAAACAACGTTAAATAGAATTACATTAATGAAATAAGATAAAACAAATAAATGAAGAAGAAAAAACTTGTCTGTAAAAAACATAAGTTTAATTGAATATTGGAAGAACAAGCTAAATTTTGTTACATTAGTGTGTTATGTTAACACGTATTCAAAGTAAATCCATATAATTGGAATTGACATTTTCTCTATCAGAATTGTTGTGAAAAGGCCATTGTCAAATTGCATTCTTTTCATCATTCAAGATTTTTCAGCAATTGTCGAGAACAATAAAAGCAAGTCCCTTCAAACAAGACTTTAGATATTGTCCTTGTTGCGAACTTTACGGAAGACTAATTTTTTCCCTCTAGTCTTCTTCAACCTTACTTATTGAACCAATTTAGCAAAGAAGTCGCTTGCAGTTTTAATGGCTGTGTTCGGTTATAGGGTTTAGTTTAGTTTAGTTTAGTTTTGATGATGTAAGCAGGTGTAATAAGTGGAGAGAGAAAAGTGAGAAAATTTCAACTAGGATAATACCAAGGGTTCACAAGTGCAGTTAAATTTTGAACTTTTACATATAATTTAGATTTTTATAATATTGTCTGTTCCAGATTAATGTATGGAGTTAAAGTAATTCACTTGCATGTACATCATATGGTTAAATTGAATCAAGCCCGACAAAATTTCAACTAGGATAATACTAATTAACTTAACATAGAGTTTTGTACAAAAAAAAGTTTTTTAATGTTAATCTTAGAGCCATTCTATGAGTTCTATTTTTTATTTTCAGTTTCTTCCTTTACCTTGGTTTTTCTAATTCTACATGTTACCAGCATATTCATGCCCCAGTTAATTTCCTATCTCAATCTTTTTTTCCCAACGTTTTTTCTCTGAGACTCCTGTACTCTTTATTCCGAGTCTCGGACATCCAGTGGTGATTTTTCAAAATCTTAAAAAAAAATAAATTGGGTAACTTATTAATTAGGGGAATATCCATTAACTTCTTTTTTTAACTTTTCAACTTATTAACGTCCTCTGTTTTTGGGACAGAAAAAAAAAATGACATCTAAATCTAGATATGTTTCACTCACAAGGCATAAAAGTTCAGGCTACGCTCACATAGATGGAACAAATAGTGGCGGAGCTATTGTGAGCATGGCCGAAAGGGGGGCCCAGCCCTAACCAACTTTTTTTTTTAATGTATAGTATGCAAAATTTCGTTAGATACGTATGAAATTTCAACCTCAATTAAACAATTACAACAATCTTCATTTTGAAAACAAATGATACTGTTAGCAACAACACTAAAGATTAATTCGTTAAGTTATCAAAATTCTTTCCATAAAAACTCAAGTGACTGAATTTATTCTTAAATATTCATCGCATCAAAATTCCTTTCATAGTTCTGTCCCCCTCCAGTTTAATTCCAGAGGCCTCCACTTACGTCAAGAAACACATCTCACAGCGTTTGGCCAAGCATTCAACAAAAGATGACTGACCGTGTAAACAAAAGAAATTGATTGGTCAACAGTCGTGATTGGCCTCTGTTCAAGAAGAAAAAAATGTTAGTTCTTGGTCATTAGTCTTGCCCAAGACAGATGCAAGAGAGGAACAACAGGTTATTGTGCCCATGAAACAAGCACCGTCCTGAGTCCTAAAACGTGATTCAAATTGTTCGCTTTGTAGGTTTCAACACGAAGAACATGCTAGTAACAATCAAGTTAATCAGATTTATACGATCCATTGACAAAAGACATCGTTACAGAGCTGTAATCAATGTTAGAAAAGTGAAGCTTGGAAATTTGATATGTTCATTAGTTTATCAATATCAGATTGAGTTGATTTTTTATGCGATTTTTATTTGCGTTCAACATCTCGCGTTTTAGGACTAGCACAACACCAATTCCATGAGCACAACCGCCCACTTTACCTCAACGCATTAGCTGGCCCAAGTTCGTCCAAAGATCATCAGCAAGGGCCTAATCAGGATTTATATTGAGTGGGTTCGAGTACTTAGAGCCATCAAAAATTTGGCCTAGTTTGCGAATGATAACAGCATGAATTTACTTTACTAATAAGGTCCCTAATTAACATATTTTTTTGGTATTTGTAGAGTCAAACGTGTCAAAATTCAATGTGAATCATATACATCCTAATCGTTTTTTAAGCTCAATGGGATCGAGTGACTCTCTTTTTCTCAATCCTCCTTGACAACAAGTAATTTCTAGGCATTTACATGAGTTGATTGATTAATTATCGGTCTTCTTCTACTTTTGAAAACAACATGCCTAATTGTGAAGAGTTGTTAATTGAGTAGTTAATGTGAAACTGTCACATGAAGTCCTCTTAACGCGAGTCGTGGATGCTATTAATGCGTAGGCAAGCCCCTTCAACCATTCTTTGTGCGTTTTCTCTTCATAGTAGTCCAGGGTTTTTCTTTTTTATGAGATTTCAATGCAAATTACAGATTTGTACCCAATAAAAAATCACAGTTAACAATTAATTGGATATAAGTAATGGCATGTGATTCAAGTAAGTGGTGGATTAAGGAATACGGAAGATCGAAGATGATCTGGTATTTAGCATGAAGATCCAGCAAATCGAAGCCTAACTATTTAATAATCATGTGAAAAAATAAAAAATATTTGTCCTATAAAATTTAAAAAAAAAAAAAGAGAAGTGATTATTGTGAGAAAAATGACTAAACAAATTAATTGAGAGGTTACTTCTGTTAGTTGGGTGGGCTATGTGAGTTTGATAGTTTGAAACTCAAAATTAAATGTGTCTGGAGAAAATAAAGAATTTGTTCTGTTACATTGAATTAGCTAGTTTCTTCTCCAGACACACTAATTTATTTTGAAAAGACCAAGTTGTAAAGTGTTTCTTTTTTGTGTGTAACTGTCTTTCTCCAGTTGTATTACATGCACATAGTACGTTATAATATTTTTTTATCAGAAAAACAAACGATCATTAATCTTTAAAAGAGATTACAAAGATTAAATGGACCAAGGGCACAAGGATAAAAGCCACCTAAAACCCAAAAGACAAAAAAGCCAAGACGCCAACCGAAGAAACAACATTCAAAACACCACCAATACACAAGATCTAATACTTTGGAATGTATAAAACTTGTATTGGAATATTCAGTTTTTTCCCCAAAAGAATTGATAAACTGTAGCATATTTTGTGTTATCTTAGGTGGGATCAAATTAATCAGGGGGTGTCACTACCAAAAAAAAAAACAGTTTTTTTTTCCAAATTTCAAGACATGTCATTCTCTCATAATACATCATATCAAAACCCGTGAAAAATCAGTTTATTCTAAAAACACCTAGACTCTATAATTTTTTTGAGACGAGTCTAATAATTACTTATGGCAGTTTATGGGGCCTGATTTTAATTGGTCTTTGGTCATTAATTACTACTATTATCTTTGCCTTAGCCGACGCGGTACTAAATAGTAACAGCAGCCAAAAAGACCAAACAAATTCCCACCACAAAGGACTTGTTTGGGAAGTTGATAAATTGACTAATGAAATGGGTCTTTCTTCCAAATTTGTATGGTCATAGTTCCCCAAACAGACCTTCACAGTGATAGGATGGAGAAGAAGAAAAAATGAAAATAGCCAACGCCTAATTTTGACCTAATATTATGAGGCCATAATATTTTTATTTCAATGATTTGAACCATTTAGTTTTTAGTCTTAATTTATCCATCCAAACAGACAATTCACAGCTATAAATCATCTTTTAAAAACCAAGTCAATAAATCACTTCTATTCGCTAAACGGCCAACGCCTAATTTTAAGGACTTGTTGGGTTTGTTTGGGAGCCTTTTTGTGTGTGTGTGTGTGTGTGTGTGTGTGTGTGTGTGTGCATTTTCAATTTTGAATTTTGAATTGTGGTCATAATGGATTATGAAGCTGTAGAAGTTTTGAGACATGTGCAGAGTTATGTTTTGCAACAGAGTTATGTTTAGAAGTATGGTGTGGAAAATAGATTATGAGTTGTTATTTGACGATGATGCCTGCCCTTGATAGTATCCATTAATAAAACACGAGTATGAGTGTTTATTCCTTACAAGAATTACCCATTTCAACCATAAATATTTTTAAAATTATTAATTTAAGTTTTTTCATTGGTCCCTTGACTAAAGTAATACGTTAGCATTTTTCTTTACTTTGGAAAAAATACGTAATTCAAATATTTCTTCCGTTACATTTAATCATATAACTTAAAGGATATAAGAAACAGAAATTGGGGGATGGTGTTGTCCCTAAGGGACAGCATCCATGTTGTCCCCAATCTGGGCCGTCCGTGCTCGGCAATGGATGGCTCGGATGTGTTTGGTAGCGGACGGTTCGGATGTGTTTGGACAGGATGTGTTTGGACAAGATGTGATCCGAGCAGTTCATTGCCAAGCATGGACGGCCCAGATCGGACAACATGCATACTGTCCCCAAAGGGACAACATGCACCCCAAATATCATAAATATTGAAAACAAAAGTAGTTCATAATGGAAACATAAATCATCCCAAAGCGAAAGCAATTATTAATTATACACAATAATGATGGGGGCGATGATGGAATTTGATAAAATAGTTTGGGGCATTTCCGTCTTTTCATGCGTAGGAAAATTAGAATGCAAAATCATAATCCAAAAGCTCCTGGTAAAATGTGATTATCATAGTGTGGCCAAGGTTTTTGGCGATTAATCGGTGCCTAGACATGAGGCGGATTTTCTATTTTTTTTTATGCTATTTAAATATCCTCCTGCTTGGCAGCAGCAGGGTGAGACGTCAGGTGGAGATTAGGTTCTGCGCTTTGGTGTCTTGAATTTTTTATCGTAAACTAGGGTTTTGGATTTAATGGAAATCAAATCTATAATCATGGGAAAATTACACCTACACCTATCATACAAATAGTAAAGCCCTTAAATTTTAAAAATCACATCACGTAGCTGATCAATCATCGGCCTAATCCCGCCTAGCCAGCCAAGCCGATTAATCGGCTAGTAATCCCTCTTAACAGCCGATTAATTGGCCCAAAGCCTAGATCACCGCCTAGACCACTATGCAAGGGGTACTGCCTAGCGGATTTATGTGCCAACTAGGCCTTGTTTTAGAACATTTATTGTGGCTCTATTATCTAATTTAGAGAATGCATCATGACAAAATGCAATTTATAATCCAGCTACCAAGCAACTAAAATGCGAAAAGACATATATAACCCAAAATGCAAAATGAAGCTCGAAAGCACCCCATTATGCGGTCTTTGTAATGATCTACAATTTTGCTATTAAAAAAAAAACCAATGCGCTTGAAACAGAGGCACAAAGGCAAGCCTTTTACCGTCTTGACCTTGGGATCAGCTCCTTGTCTCACCCGTCTGTACCCTCTAAATTCTTATGTATGGGCTTATCCCGACCTCACAATCACACAAAAAAAATGCATTTGTATAAAAATCAATTTGATAGAATATTGGAATATACGTTTTGCAATTGAATATCGGAATATACCGAAGCAACTTATATTTGTTACATGTTATGTGAACACGTATCCAAAGTAAACCCACATAATTGGAATTTACATTTTCTCTATCAAAATTGTTGTGAGAAGGCCATTGGCAAATTGCATTCTTTTTATCATGAAGTCACTGTCTCACTTCCAGACTTGGGCTGAGTTTCCCATTCTTAGCACCAGTTGCTAAAAGTCAATTTTACATAAAAGTATTAAAAGTTAAGTTCCTAGAAGTCAATTTTCTCTCACATATTCTTTTTTTTAAAAATAAGTTACGAAAATCACAAGGTTTTAGCAAAAGGAAAACTTTACAGAAGACCTCTAGTCTTCGTCAATCGTACATATTGAATCCAAGTTTAGAAAAGAAGACGCCTGCAATTTTAGGAATATAAAGTCAGACTCTCTAAATGGTCTCACTAAATGGTTCCACACGGTGATTGCAACATCCACCAGATTAATGTATTTGAAGGGAAATAGTCCTTATGCAAAAAACTAAGTTAATTGCAATCCAATTAAGATGTCAATCGTAATTTTTGAATATTAAAGAAAATTTCACCCTCCTAATTTGGTGAAAATACCTCTAATGGAGCTTTTCTTCCTTTTTTTTTTTTTTTTTGTTTGTTTTTTCTGGTATGGCATTCAGTGATGCTTTCTAGTTTACTTATTATGGAGTATATACAACCCTCACGACTTATGAGTATATCATCTCTTTTTACTCGCACTAATTTAGAACTTGCTTTCAGTCTCCTGTATAGAGCATAACGCTCGTGTTTAGTTGAAGGAAATTAGTACTTCTCTTGTTTAGTTGTTAGTAGTTCGTTTTAACTCGTTGGGTTGTTTTAATATGTTATTTTCATTGATTCATTATTTTTCAATGAATCATGCGCGCATTCCTCATTTTTTGAATGAAAAACAATTTCCTATTATCGATTAATAATACTTATAATGGTAGTATTTTGTCTCCCTTCATTTCAAAATATTATAATGATTATTCACTTCTGGGCACAACCAATTTTGAATATTCTTAAAATGGTTTTTGGTACGAAGTTCTTTTTTTTTTTTTTTTCATTTTTCGTTTTGCTAGAGAACTCAATTTGAAAAGTTTACTCCTGACCAACCAGAAGTCTGGACATGCATTGCTCCTACCTCAATAGTCCTTGTGAAAGTACAAGTAAATCCTCCGAAATACAAACGAACGAATCAAATAATCAAAGTCAGCACGACTCCCATCTAGAGAGCACCTTTTTGAAAGAACAACTCTCAACTTGACACCATCCATGCTTCTCTTCATTGAAGCCTATAAATAAGCCTAACACATAAGCTTCAAATTCACAACTCACCTAGTACTTGGCTTAGTTCCTTCAACCCCAAAAAATGGCAACAAAAGTTTTTCATGTTTTCTTATGCATCTTCCTAATTTTCTCATTAGCCCTTCCTCTCCCTTCTCATGCAAGGCCATCAAAACCCAAGGCTGATGAAAAACCATCATCCTTTGAATCTCTTAAGCATTTGGAAGGATGCCACAAAGGCCAGACAGTAAAAGGCCTCCAACAACTCAAGGCCTAACTCGAGGCATTTGGCTATCTCAACTACTCCCATAACCAAACCCATGCCAACAACGACGACTTTGACGATTCCCTGGAGGTCGCAGTCAAAACGTACCAGCTCAATTACCATCTCAAGACTACCGGAACGTTAGACGCCCAAACGTTGTCCGCGATGATGGCCCCTCGTTGCGGGGTCCCTGACATTACCAACGGCACCAACTGGATGCAGGCAGGCCAAAAAAGGACTAAACACGCCCACAACACTCTCCACACTGTTGCTCATTACGCTTTCTTCAACGGCAACCCTAAATGGCCCCCAGCAAAGTACCAACTTACTTACGGGTTTCCACCGGGAACCCGCTCCGATGCCATATCCGCCGTGGCCAGAGCATTCAACACATGGGCTTCCCAAACTCAATTTACGTTCTCCCAGAGTCGAGACTTTGCGAGTGCAGATCTTAAAATCGGGTTCTACCGAGGTGACCATGGGGATGGGGCCCCATTTCAACCCAATAGTGGGGTCTTAGCCCATGCTTTTTCACCAACTAATGGGAGGTTTCACTACAATGGGGACATTTCGTTTTCAGCCGGCCCGGTCACGAATTCCTTTGATCTGCAGACTGTGGCGTTGCATGAAATTGGGCACCTTCTTGGACTTCATCATAGCCAGGTCCGAAATGCTATCATGTGGCCTTCGATTCCTTCAGTAACAACCAAAGGTTTTAATGCCGACGATATACAAGGAATTCAGGCTTTATACAACTAGTAAACTTGCATGGTGCTCTCTATGTTGGGAAGTAACTAAATTATGAATTAAAGAATAAAGATTGGGGGATTTCTTGTTTGTGTTTTTTCCTTTTTCTTATACTAAGTTGTGTTGTGAGTTCGAGTGAAGATGTAATACTTAGTTTTTGTCAAAGTGATGAATATTGTTAGCCCTAAGGTTCTAGATTTTGATGATAACAAACATTTACTTATTTAAGCTTTACAAGCCAATTGGGCTTCATTGGAAGTTATACATTTCAATTGGGCTAATTTTGTCATCTTTGGAAGTAATACATTGCAATTGGGCTAATTTGGGCATTAGTCGTTATTATAGGGACTTATAAGCAATTTTCTCATGCTTTAGATTTACAAGTTGTATTTGATACAGGGGATATTCTTCCCAGCCTGGGTTTTAACGAAGAAATTAAGCAAGAAAGAAGCGACGACTTCGAGCGTGAAATTAGATTTTTTCTTTTGATTGAAGAACAAAGAAAAAAGTTTGGCTATTATCAATCAAGAATCAAGGAAGAGCGTAAAATCCTATCTCCAATAGTCAAGTGTATGGAAAGAATCGAGATTGAGGACCAATCTTGTTTCAAAATTCAAACGGCTGGAAAATCTCATAAGGAAATATGTTGGCTGGGTGAAGGTTTTCAAATTGCTGAAGGTGGAATTGATCAATAAGGAAAGATTGGGGAGCTGATTGCTTCAACAGTTTTGGGAAAACTCCCAACGTTCAAATTTCGGTGTTCAAGATAAAAAGAGGTACATACTCGAGATACCGACGAAACTCTCGAAAAAAAAATTCAGTGAGCTTTACTTGAAAATCTGCCATTCAACTCTGTTATTCATCTTGATTTCATACACTAGATTGAGTGTGAGTTATTAAGCCTTATTGTAAAAAGGGAGAGATACACCCTTGTTTCAGAATTTCTGTTACCTTTTTGTGAGTGATTTTTGGGTAGAAAAATTACTTGAGTTAGGTCTGACTAGCGCCGGATTCTTAGCTAGTTGGAAGTCGATTCGTAGTAATCGATCGATTGTAAAGGTTTTTCTAGCATCCGCGAAGCTAGAAGGTTGTAATTACTATTGGAGATAGTGCAGCAATTCTTGAGTAGGATACTCGAGGAGTGGAGTAGGCCGTGAAGTTGCGGACCGAACCACTATAAAATTCTCGTGTTTGATTTCTCTCTCCCTTACTCTTTTATTTTGTGTTTCGCTTATTGAAATTGCAAGAGTAACTTGGATTGTGCTTGAGAATCATACTGGCAGTAGAGTAATTTGCATAACAGTTAATCATCTTCGAATATAGAATTAGAATATTGTTATTTTGTTCACTGCATTTGTGCTCTCTGTTCTGGATTAAGTCAAATCAATCTGTTGTTGTGATAGTTTTTCTCTCTGACTCGTATTAGTTTCTTTTAAATCCGCATTTACTCGTGAAACCCAATTCACCCCGCCTCTTGGGTTGCTATTTGGACCTTCAATTATAGATCCCTTTTCTTATCGGTCTTCTTCTTCTCTTTGATTGCTTAATGTCCGGATCAGGTTGGGCACAGCTCGACTAATTTCAAATTCCTGAATTCTTTATCTAATTCTTATTTTCTGTTTTGGTAAGGAAGTCCTACAACTTACAAGTCACCGCCTAGACAATTTATCAGCCTGACACATGATCACCGCCTAGACCACTAGACAAGGCGGTGGGGCACCGCATATAGAACTCATTTTCTTCCTCTAGTCTTCTTCAATCATACATATTGAACCCAAGTTGTGGGTACCAACTCATGATGTAGAGATTACTTACAGATGGCTTATGGCGTCCACTAAAGGGTCTCGCATAGGTCATCCAAGTCATTTAATCATTTTAAACTATTTTTCAAATTATCTCATAAAAATCAACTCCATTAGATATCGGTAAGTGTTCATCCAATCTCATTTTTAATTCAGAAGTTAAGATTTTGAATTCTGAATGAAAATTGAAAAGTTGGATCAACCATTCAGAGATATTCAAATAAGCTGATATTTTATGAGAATATTCAAATAAGCTGATACTATTTTAAAATTAGTGAACAGTTCGGATTATTTGTGTCGGACCCTTTAGTAACCTTCACAAACATCTGCGCATAATTTGTACTATGGGTCAGTACCCATAGTGTTCCTCATCTATCAAATACTATGATAATTTTTTATATCTCAAGATGTGTTTGAGCCAATTTCATCATCCACTTAGGTATTGCTATGAGGCGAATTAAGGACAGATTTGACCCATCTCCATTCTATTCCCCGAAAGGGAAATCATCTCCACCTTCCATCCTCGGCTCCTTGCTTGAACGTAGATTGGTCTGTCCCAAAAGTTTTCAAAACAAAAAATTTAAAATTAAAATTATCTCAAAAAATTTCAACCAAATAATAGCAAAATCTAAAAGTTTTTTTTATCACAAGAAGTTTTGAACTCTTAACAAACTTTCAAACCAAACAAACGAAATTCAAATTTTCAAAAAATTCCACAAATATACCTTATACGAGTAAAATATAAGTAGATAATTATTGAAGGTTATATAGCTAAAATGAAGATAATAATACTTGGGGCGGAAATTGGATCGGAAGTAAATGGAAGTATGTAGCCTCCTCCGATCCAATCCCCAGAAAGTTTGGTAAATGTTGCCTCATCCGATTCCCCTATAAAAACCATGAAACTCCAATCCAAACGATGTAGGTAACAGACCTGAGCGGATCGGACAGAACGATTTTAACGGGAAATTACAAGCCAGCCCTATTTTTTGCTGGGATCGACTTCCATCCAAACCCTCTTTTGTGATGTTATCCCTTCCAAACCCTTTTTAAAGATGTTTTGACTTAAATGTACAATTCACACCCGAAGAATTCACACGCCCTAACAATTCACACCCCCAACAATTCACACCCCTTCGCAGCATTCACACACATAAGTGTAGAATTCACACCCCATCTACATAATTCACACCCTCCAAATTACAAAAAAAAATAAAATTATCCGCCCCAAATTACACAATTCACACATCGAAATAGAGAAATCACATCCCATCTGCACAATTCACATCCCCAAATTACACAATTCACATGAATCACGTCTCTAAATCCATAATTCATGCCCACGTACACAATTCTCAACCCCAAATTACAAGAAAAAGAAAAAAGAAAAAGAAACTTGATCATCCATTAATTATGCCTACAATTTTATTTTTTCATTTTTGCAATTAAACTTCTTGACGGTAAAAAATTGATCAGATGGTGTTGCCATCAATAACCGATTATTATTATTATTATTATTATTATTATTATTATTATTATTATTATTATTATTATTATTATTATTAGGGCCACTTAAATAATCATCCTCCAGACATTTTGAAATTATGTTTTCATCCTGTGCTTTTTTTGGTGTTATGTTTTCATCCTGACATTCAAATAAACCCAAAATTGCCATTTATTATATATATTAAGAAATTGAGGACTAAAACGAATGTTGCATATAAGAGGGGAGAAAAGTGGACTAATTTCAATATTTTGAGGTCCCTTCCTGCAATTAAGGGATTTGGGGAATTAAGGGATTTGGGGATAATTGTCAATCCTAATATTACGCTTTACCAATGTCGTTCAAAATCCCATGATTTTCTCTTTACTCTCATCCTATTTATACCCGAGAACTAATTTGTAACATCAAAACTGATCAACCATTAACGTCCAAAATTTCAGCTCTCGGTGTCCAAATCATCGTCCCAAACTTCGTCCATACCGATCCTAAATCATCGCCCTACAGTCCTCCATCCCAAATCGACTGCCCTTACAGCCCCAAATCTACATCGATGCCCTGCTCCATAAATGTCATCGACTTTCTGAAGGGGTTCCGTGAAATTGCGGTATTGTTCGGAAAATTGTGAATCTCCAATTTTCAAACAGTAGTCCTGCTCTTTTGAAGTGGAGTATCTCGACTGTGACCCAAAAATGTAATACAGTGTCGTTCGAAGACCTCGATCAATCACAAGTGTGTTCTTATATCAATTGCATTGATTTTGATATTGGACCCATAAGTTTGGTGGGTAGTTCAGTTGTATTTTCAAACTTGACTATTACAATGCATATAGTGTAACCAGGGATATGGTAAACAATGAATGCATTTGTTTACCGTGATAATTGAAAAGCTCAATCATACTAATGATTTTCAGAAATCATGGTAAAATACAAAAGATTCAACTTTTTTCCATGGTAATCTTGCATCATATGAACTTGGTTAGTTTGGCCTTTGACATTTGTCCTATGTTTTATTTGGTTGCAGGCTCAACTGTGGCATAGTGCTTTGTTACGTTATCAGTTAGTACTTTTGCAATCAACCAATTTTCCGAAGGTTATCGAAAACAGAATGCGGGCAGTTGAGAGCTGCTATGGTGCATGAATTTCTCAATGATGAAGCCAATTCCCAAAGCTTGGAGAAAACAACTGCAAGTTTAATACGACATCAAATTATTTTTTTTTTACCATGATCATTAGAATATACTGTGGTTACATATTTTACCATAATCTGAATTCACAAGTTGTCTAAATTTACCATGTTTTTTTGGCCCGGGACTATTTTTAACATGATGATTGGAAGGTAATATGGCCATATGTTTCACCATGATCCAAGTTACACATATTCGACAAAAAAAAAAAACATTTTTATTGTTAAATCAACAAATGTAACTATAATAGAAAAGTATTTTCCATGATGCAACTTGTTAGGAAGAATAAACTTAGCATGATTTTGATATTTTTGCCATGATTTTTTTATCATTTTTTTTATTTTTAATATAAAATGTCAATTATGTGGTTGATATGTTTTACCATGATTCAAGTAATTATGGGAAAAATCAAATACAAAACATAAAAATATGGTAAAATCGAGTAATCATGATAAAAATTAAAATTATGGAGATAATGAGCTAGTAATCATGGTAAAAATCAAATACAACGCATAAAATATGGTTAAACATGATTTTAACAACAATTATGATAAGAATTTTTGGTTTCTTAAAAGAGGATAACAATTGAAGAATTTTGAATTTCGGTTTGAGAAAGGAATAAATCATGATAGGTATTAGATCTTCTTTCTTAATATTCGGCTAGAATTTTTAAGTTAAGGCTAACGAATGTTGGTTAGTTTATTGTGGGGCCTTCATGGAGGATAAACATTACGTAATCTACACTATATAGCGGAAGTTAACATTTGAAAGAGCATATCTATCACTCTATCCATATCAAGTTCATATTAGTGTTATATATGTATGATTTTTTTTTTTTTTGAAAAGATTAACATTTCATATTAGGAGTAGAAGTAGAGGACACATGGCACACTCACAGTGCTCCTTGCGAAAACACATCCTGCAAAAGGGTAATTATGACAAATCACATTACAAGAGGATGAAAACATAACTCCGTAAAAATATGAGGATGAAAACATACATGATATCCAAAATTTGGATGGAAATTTAATTACCTCTTATTATTTGGCAATTTACTCGTGCACGTCGTGTCGGTGTAACAACGTTCAACAGTCCAATTCCTCAAATCTCGACCTCATTTCAACTACACAAGCTTAAAGGGGAAGACAACTTGCTAGCCTTGCCGATTTTTTGGAAGGATGAACTCAATCTATGTTGCAACTACAGAAGCGGCAATTGGATTGGGTGGGACAAATTTTCCATTCAATTTTTTTTCCTTACAAATTTAAGTAAACGCACCACTTAATTTTTCAGGCAGTGCTTCAAGATCAACGGCCAAGCCAATGAAATCTATTTCTAGGAGGAAAAAAAGTCTCAATTAATCTTAAATTTTCTCCGCAAAACCATACGATTATTGAGTGAGTGTGTGTGTGTGTGTGAGAGAGAGAGAGAGAGAGGGAGAGAGAGAGTCACATGCATGTGATTACGCACCTTGGCAGTGTTTAATCGGCTTGAAGAGGAGGCGGCGGTGGGCGGCATTGGGTGTCTAGAGGTTTGAGCATGGAGAAGGGCAGAAGGGGAAGTTGTAGCGGCAGCAGCTGTTGTGAAATAGTAAGAGCATCCTTAACAAGGCTCAGTAAATAGTGAGCCAAAAAAATTAGTGAACAGTTCTTTATCTACTCACGTCTTTTTCAATACTCCAACAATACTACCTATATTACCTATCTATTATTAAAATACTATTTTTTCCTATTTTAAATATTACTAAAGAAAGGAGAGAGAGGAGAGAGACGGGGAGAGAAGAGAGAAAAAATAGTAAACAATTCCAAAGGGAGTGAACAGTGACTCCTTATATGGGGAGGGATTTAGGGGGTTACTGTAGCATTTGGTATTTTGTTCACCTATTTAGGGAGCCTCTTGGAGCTTATTTTTGGGGTTTGGCTGAGTAAAATAGAGATATGGAAGGGTTTAGATAGTTTGTTGCACTTGCCCTAAAGGAGCATTGCCAGGAGAAGCATCACTAGTATTTTGGGGGTATTTGGGGAAAACGGGGTTGTACGGGTGAGATCTAACATTGGGTGGGGCTGGAAGGGTAGATGAGAACAAAAGGGAACCGGCTTGTCAGAAGCCCTCTTAATTGCCATCCCTATGTCCACTAGAGGAGGGCCCATTCAAAATCGAAGCAAAGTTCCGTATGGATTGGCCTTAGGGCTGCTCGCGAGCAGCTTGTGGCTTGGCTTGGCTCGGCTCGAGGTACTAAACGAGTTCAGTGAAGCTCGGCTCGGCTTTCAAAAGTTTGGTTTGTATATATTGGCTCAGCTCGTTTAAGGAGGCTCGTTAAGTAAATTACCTTGACTCGGTTTGTTAAGGGCTCGGCTCATTTATCAACGAGTCGAGCTTGAGCTCGATTTTTGGCTTGTTAACTAAACAAGCCCAAGCTCAAGCTCTACAAAGCTTGGCTCGGCTAGTTTACACCCCTAACTGGTCCCATAAAAGCTTATAGCACTTGAGAATATCGAAAGTGAGACGTTAAAATGGAGCAAATTAACCTTTATGTTCCAACCCTTGACCACCAGCCAACCTGTTAGGGTTCCTCTATTAAAATTGATTAATTACAATGTTTTAATTTCTTCACCCTCTTTTTGTTCACCCTCTTTATTACCCTCCCTCCTATTGCTTGGATAGTGTGAATCCCACCACAGGTATTGTCATCCTTACCAAAAAGTGTATTACAGTGTTGTGTTCTGCACCATTTCAATCAAATAAATGGAGGATAATGTTCACCTTCTTTTAAAAGGGTGAACAAAATCGCACTCCACAGACAAGGGCTGAAAACAATCAAGATCAAAATCAATCTCATTGTAGCCATGCACATTTGAAAATTCCACTTTACTGCCATCTACAAATCACGCTATCATGCAGTCATTCAGGTTTGTTTGTTTTCGCACATATTGAAAATTCAGTCTCCATGGCCTGATGGCCACCAAAGTTTAAAACAAAGCAACGTTACAGAGACACAAATGTTCAAACACAAATTTATAGAGCCACATGAAGGAGGGCAGGGTCGGTTACACCCTTCAAAGAAAGAAATTATAACATACTCTACTGTAATTCGCTTAGGATTTACTGGTCTTCGAACAACTTAGTCTCTCGAGAAGGGACAACACCCTTTGTAGTCCGGCCATTTCCAACCCGATTTCAGGTCACTATTAATCCGACTTGTTCTTGCTATAGAGTTTGTTGGGCATAATCACCCTAGTATTTTCATGTAAAAAATAGGTTGAAATGCCAGCAACAAGGATTTTTTTTTTTTTTTTGGGGTAAATGCCAGCAATAAGGAATTGCCTCGATCACAATGTTGGAAGGAAGAAGGAGATAAAAGCTTAGCAAAAGCCACAACTTCGGGTCCTTCTATTTTCTAAAATCTTGGGGGTCCTCGAAACCTTATTTACAGGGAGATGGAGCTGTGTGGAGATCATCGAAGGGAGCCACAACCCCTAACTTTTGCGTAAACGACTTTTTTATTCCTAGTAATCCATCTAAAAATGCAAAGGATAAAAGAGGAAACTCACCAACTTTTGTCTGAACATGCATTGCTCCTACCTCATTAGCAAGGATGGAGCCAGAGGAGGACAACTGGTGGCGGCCGCCACTACAAGATTTTCAAAAAAATAAAATTATTATATATAAAATAAAATTCTATCTCCGAATTATATAGACTTGCAACCACTAAATTTTTTTAAGTGCATATTTTCGCCACTACAAAGGTAAAATTCTGGCTCCGTCCATGCTCATTAGCCCCTATGAAAATACAAATAAATTCTCCGAAATACATTAACGAAGGAATCAAATTATCGAAGTGAGCACGACTAAGACTGTGGTGGTCCTCATACAGAAAGCACCTTCTTTAAAGAACAACTCTCAACTTGACACCACCCATACTTCTCTTCATTGGAGCCTATAAATAAGCCTAAGACATAAGCTTCAAATTCACAACCCACCAAGTACTTGGCTTGCTACTAGCTTAATTCCTTCAACCCCAAAAAATGGCAACAAAAGTTTTTCATGTTTTCTTATGCATCTTCCTCTTCTCATTAGCCCTTCCTCTCCCTTCTCATGCAAGGCCATCAAAACCCAAGGCTGATGAAAAACTATCATCCTTCCAATCTATTAAGCATTTGGAAGGATGCCACAAAGGCCAGACAATAAAAGGCCTCCAACAACTCAAGGCCTATCTTGAGGCATATGGCTATCTCAACTACTCCCATAACCAAACCCATGCCAACGACGACGATTTCGACGATTCCATGGAGGCCGCCGTCAAAATGTACCAGCTCAATTACCATCTCGAGACTACCGGAACGTTAGATGCTCAAACGTTGTCCGCAATGATGGCCCCTCGTTGCGGGGTCCCTGACATTACCAAAGGCACCAACTGGATGCAAGCAGGCCAAAAAAGGACTAAACACACCCACAACACTCTAAACACTGTCGCTCATTACGCCTTTAACCCCAACGTGAAATGGCCCCCAACGAAGTACCAGCTTACTTATGGGTTTCCACCTGGAACCAGCTCCGATGCCATATCCTCCGTGGCTAGAGCATTCAACACATGGGCTTCCCAAACTCAATTTACGTTCTCCCAGAGTCCAGACTTTGCGAGTGCGGATCTTAAAATCGGGTTCTACCGAGGTGACCATGGGGATGGGTTCCCATTTCAACCCAATGGGGCCCTGGCCCATGCTTTTTATCCAACTGATGGGAGGTTTCACTACAACGGGGACTATTCGTTTTCAAACGGCCCAGTCGCAGGTTCGTTTGATCTGGAGACTGTAGCGTTGCATGAAATTGGGCACCTTCTTGGACTTCAGCATAGCCTGGTCCAAGATGCTATCATGTGGCCTTCGATTCCTCCAGCAACAACCAAAGGTTTGAATGCCGACGATATACAAGGAATTCAGGCTTTATACAACCAGTAAACTTGCATGGTGCTCTCTATGTTGGGAAGTAACTAAATTATGAATTAAAGAATAAAGATTGGGGGAACTTTCTTGCATGGTGCTCTCTATGTTGCCATATGTAGGGAAGTAACTAAATTATGAACGAAGGAATAAAAGATTGGGGGAAATTTCTTGTTTGTGTTTTTCCCTTTTTTCCTATACTAAGTTTTATTGTGAGTTCGAGCAAAGATGTAATACTTAGTTTTTGTCAGAGTGATGAATATTATAGATTCCTTTTCTTATCGGTCTTCTTCTTCTCTTTGATTGCTGAGTGCATGTCCGGATCAGGTTGGGCACATCTCAATTAATTTCAGATTCCCAAATTCTTTATATTTCTTATTTTCTGTTTTGGTAAGGAAGTTATGCAACTTACAAGTCCGTTGGAGGCTAATATATTGCAGCATGGTCTCACAAACTCCGAGAGCAATATTAATTTCACCTAATCGGAGTATATTGAAGTTAATATAGCAATTTCTCTCCAATTTATGGATTCAACTATAGTGTGGCCAAATGGAAGATTCAATTTGCTATCCAAAACTGAGTAAGCCCAACAAAAATGGTCTGAAACAGTAATCAGTCTCCTTTGGATTATTTTATCCTTATTAAAAAATATTTTTTAACATAATTTTATACTGCTTAGATTCCTCTCATCAGACGAAACAATTATCCACTAAAAACATAAACTAACTAGTGCAATTTTTTTTAATTAAAAAAATAGTAATCGAAATGGCATATTAAGCCAAACCTAACCTAAATGACTATGATCGCGTTGTGGGGCCCACTTCGGGGTCCCACATAAATGATCCGAGCTATTCATTAGTTTTAAAATATATACTAGACTGATTTTGTAAAAATCAGTTCAATTGGATAACTTTAAGTGCTTGATCTAATCTTTCAACGCTTAAAATTATCCGATTAAGCTGATTTTTTTTTTCGGAGCCACTCAAAAGCATATTTAAAATTTGTGAGCAGTTTAAATAATTTTTGTGGGATCCCGAGACTAGCCCTACAACGTAATCTATGCGCGCAAATTTATGCGGATAGTAAAGCACTGAAAACATAGTAGGATTTAAATATGGCCATGACTGCTGCACTACAACTGCCAAGCTCACATCGGTTGTGTTTGGTTTGGTTTTTGTAATGATTAGAGGAAGAAATATGGATAATAATTAAAAAATATGTATTAATGATTGGAGAGAGAGAGAGAGAAAAAAATAAAAATAATATTTAAAAATAGGGGTAATAATTGAATAATAATTAAGAAAACCGGCTCTTAAGAACCAAACCAAACCAGGCCATCATTCTCTTTCAGAGTTGCTATTTGGTTTAAATCACGTAAGATCACTAGTCATCGTGGATCCGGGGCCCTGTAGTGAGTGAGCTCACTACATGCGTGTAGTGAGCTCTCTCGGCTGTCCGATCCGAAATCAACGGTTCGAATCGTCTTACATTTTAGAAAACACTTTTACATTTACTTTAACTCCAATTTATCCGAACCGTTGATCTCGGATCGGACGGCCGAGAGTGCTCACTACACACATGTAGTGAGCTCACTCACTACAGGCCCCTATATCGTTCTTTTCTTTTTCATTGTTTTATCATATTCAATTACTCCATCCATTCCTAAATAAGAGTCCCACTTTCTCTCTCTTGCCATTTTTCAAATTAAAAGATGAAGTACTTCCGTGTATGACGAGTACTTTAATTCGGTGCGAAAAAATTCGAAAAATGATACACGGAAGTACTTCATCTTTTAATTTAAAAAATGACACGATTTTTCGTATATTTAGTTCCAAGGATTTAGTACTACTGACTATGTAACATCACGTTCGTGTGTGTTTTGGAACACACACTATGATAGAGTTAAAATATTATACTAATAAGCAAAACTCCTCTCAATATTCCATCCTTCCATGAAGGCATCTACAATGAGCTCTCAATATCTCATACTGATATTTTGTAGACTTCTAGTTCCTTTTCATGTTTTATAAGGTTGACGGTTCGAATCATAGTTTGGACCGGAAAAATGAAAGAAAATTGAGAGTGTAGAGGAGCTCATCTCAAAGAGCAATAGACAAACAAACTTGTTCGATGGGGCTAGATTCCTTAGTTGTTTACAAGAAAAAATTGAAACACTAGGATCCTTCATCCCGTTTGGCTGGGGTTCTCGGATTCGCATTGTGACATTTTTGCAACATGGAAAGCAACTGTGAAATCCCACCTTAGCCGCACATCGATTAGATTATGAAAATGCTGAGTAGTATATGAAGTAACGATCACTAGTTATTAATAAGTTGAGTTATAATTTTTCAGGCACATGGTTAAGCTAAGAGGTATAATGTGGGTCTCGAGACTCTCGACAAGAACAAACGAAATTAGGTTATGCTAATGCTTGTCAATTTGTAAAAATTTTTTTTTTTAATACTGAATTAGGTTATCAAACAACCTCCAACTTAATTTGAGCTTTTTCCATTCTCCACCCGTGCTCCTTCCATCCACTTTTTACCAAATGAACCTACGATGGTGCCCACATTAATCAACGTAAAATAAAGTGTCGCAATCCAAATGTAACTGTATTCTTGTATTGAGTATTTTTTTTTTTCTCACTCCATCAAAGAGCATATAGCGACCTGAACGATTACGACAACCTGGACAAGGCACAGCTTAGTTTGTGTCCATCTCTCGCCGGCACGGCAGCTATTGGATCACGGAAATACTGAGAGCAGGTGAAATGGAAAGGAATACAGATACGTGTAGTATTCAAATTTTTTTTAAGCAGGTGGTGGGAAGCATATGAACCCATGACAGCAACATGACCTTAACAACTTTTGAGCCCAATAAAACTTGTTCGGTTACCCATAGTTTTAAGTTAGGTGGCCAATACTTGTGGTTAGTGCAGCTTGTACTAAAAAGTGAAATTTCAACTCTATGACAGGAGAAATTCTTTAGCGCTGAGCAGGCACCATCCTACGTGCTGCCTGACCACACAGCTTGTACTAGAAAGTGAAATTTTTGTACTCGTTTGTAGTTGTAGTGGTAAAGAATTATGTAGAGCATTGGTACAAGAACTAAATAGGGGTAAATCCAAATGAATCAGAATTACTGAATTGTTAAAGTGGCGAATTGGTCCCTCAATTGGACAACATTGATAAAATCTCACCGTCAAGAACAATAATCCATTTCACCTTTTTCTGTCAAGGATATGCCCGATCGTTACCTCCAAGGCCCTAGAATTAGTCGAGATGCGTGCAAGCTGGTCCAGACATCCGATTATATATACATATATAAACATTCAATTATATCTTAACAATTACCAAGCTGCTGGCACAGACGATATTTAATCCCCAAGTACAGATTTAATTTTGTTCACCCTCTTCATTACCCTCCCCCCAATTGGTTGAGATAGTGTGGATCTCACAAAAAGTGACGTCACCCATACCAATATGTGTATTGCAAGCGTGTGACCTATACCTTTTCAACCAATAAGAAGGAGGATAATGTTCACCCTCTTTTAAGGAGGGTGAACAAAATCACACCCTGTAGCCAGGTACTAGGATTACTTCATTGTAAGGTAGAGAAGTTCACGATCCATCAGCCTTCTACCTCTTGGTGCCATTGCAAAAACTATACGATTATACTCCCTCTGACTGTCCTATTTTAAATGTCCTCCACAAAAAAACGTGTCATTTTGAATTTAAAAAGTAATTCCGAAAGTATTTTATTCTTTAACGTCAAACTTGCCCGGACTTCCGCACGGGACAATTAAATTGGGACGGAGGGAGTACCTAACATAACAATATACCACCACTGCCATTTAAAATGGGACGGAGGGAGTACCTAACATAACAATATACCACCACTGCTGGGTGCACGCAACGCTAATGACCAACTCCTGGGTTTCCAAAGTAATGATTGAGATGTTCATGAAACAAAACACTTTATTCTCAATCAACCAAAACTTACACATAGACAAGCATCATCTAACAACACTTTCCATAGAAATGTTGTACCAGTGGTAATGTACTAATCCAGAAACAAGGCAAGAGTGTCTTAACAGATGATACATAATGCACCAAGCTCTTCTACACTAACCACAGAGCAACAGAGAGAATCTGAGCTGCTTCCTTCATAGAACACAAAAAACAACACTAGAATTACCTCATCAGTGAGAACCATAACCATTGATCCCCAATTCAGGCACCACAGCAACAGCCTTCTGTTCCCCCACATTACCCTCTTCTTGTATCCCATTCTCATTCTCATCATCAGAATCCAAAGTGAAATTACCATGATGTGTATCCAACTGCTGCATTTCCGCCCCAATCGGCCTGTACCGTGTCGAATCACCGACAACGCCAACCTTTTTACAAACAACTGAGTACACCCCGACAGTCACAAGCACAAGGAAAGCAAGATGACAATTGAACTGAAGCGTCCCGATCGCCCTGCCACGGTGATACTCCGGGTGCCCTTTACACTTAACCGTGAAATTCCCCCTACTCTTTTCACTCAGAAAACACCCGTGTGCCATCGCATTCGAGAAAAACGAAAAACCCATCTGGAGAAACCAAGTCCCTTGCGCAATCAATCCGATTCCCCTCCCCAACCGTGAAAACCTCGATGTATTCGTTTTCAATTCAAGAATCGTCGAAACAACACAAATACCAATAGGAACAAGTAAAAGATCGTAGTAATGGTTCTCGATTCCACTTGGGTCCTTTCTTTGAAGGTAAAACAAGATGAATTCTTCGACGAAAGCGAATAGACAGAGTAAATTGAGGAGTGGTGGGGGCAAAATAATGGAATTTGAGAAGTGGGTTAACAGGCCGAATAAAGAGTAGAGAAAGAAGAGGGAAGATATTGCGATTACCTCTAGTTGGAGGACGACACCGACGTCGTCCTTGGAGTTGAGAGCGTTGGTTAAGGAAATCAGGGAGTTTAAGATGAAGGAGAGAGAGAAGAGAGAGGTTGCGATTAGGGTTATTGAAGAAGAAGAAGAAGAAGACGGCGTGGTTTTCGATGCTGTGGGTTGTGCTTGGAGAGGTGAGATTAGAGATTCCCCTGCGCCGATTAGGATGAAACCGCCTCCGGCTAAGGTGTAGGTGAAGAGACCCATATTCTCTCTCTCTCGTTTCTCTGCGTCTAGTTTTTGGGTTTGCTGGGAAGAAGATTACAGGGTGAGATCTGTTCAGATTCAAGATGTGGGATTATAGGGTTGTTCGTTGTTGTGCTGAAAAAGTCAAGAGTCAAACAGAGCTCCTGGTTTTCTCGTCGCAGTTGAAAACTCAGACAGTCGTCGTTTCAAGACAGACGGTAATTTGTTGGGGAAAAGAGCAACACCAGCAGGTAGTCTAAAATAGACATTTGGGCAAAATAGACAGGAAGAAGAAGAAAATGGAGGTGCAGCAGGTTGTCTATTTGGTTGGCTATTCTACATTTTCTCTCCATTTGCTACAGTACCTGTCTATCTTTGGACAAGCACTGTTCATCAGTAATTGGTTTTTTTATTATTTTCTCTCTCTCTCTCTCTCTCTCTCGGAGATCGACGGACGATGATGAGCAACGACGGTGAGCCACGATTCTGGACGACGATGAGCAACGATTCTGGAAAGACGATCATGACGGGACTTGATCGACGACGATGATGAAGATCGCGACGACGATGATAAGGATTCCGACAAGATTTTGACCAGATGCAGCAGGATCGACGGCGGCGAGATTCAGGCGATCAACAGCGGCGAGGTAAGCATCGACGGCGGAGAAGTAAGCATCGACGGCGGCGAGGTAAGGATGACGAGACTTGGTCGACAACGGCGACGGTGGACTGTGCGTGTCTATGGCGATGGTGTACAGTGATTGTCGACTGTGTGTGTATTTTGTGATTTTTTTTTTTGAAATAATAATAATATTTTAATAAATGGTAAGGTAAAATAGATAGATTGTTGGAGTATTGATGGTGACAGGGTGGCTATATGTACTGTACACCAGGTATTGTAGCCAAATTTTTGGCTTAGCTGCACCCTGTTTGGTTGGGTTTCTCAAACCAGGACCCAGCCCCTGTTTGGTTTCCCAAAGGGTTTTCTACTTCTTTTTTTTTTTTTTTAACTTTACTTTCTTCCTACCTACTGTATCTATCTCTTCGTCGATCTCCATCTCTCTATCTCTCTCTCCTCCATAACTCCATCTCCATCTCTCTCTCTGCTCTCTCTCTCTCTCTCTCTCTCTCCCCTCCATTTTTTCTTGGAGCCTTATTGGGCTCTGTTTGCACTTTTTTTGCTCTAATTTTTAAGAAGAAGAAGAAGACAATACCGACGATGATTCCGACAACAACAATTTAACCCATGGGCGGAGTTGGGTCTGTGAACCCATGGCCGAACTGGGTTCGACAAACAGAAATCGACTACGAAGCCGACAAGTTTCGGATCTGACCCATGTCCAGAGTTTTAACTATTTAGAAGACGTCCCGCGGCCGGAGTTGGGTCTGAGAAACCATGTGCGGCAAGCTTCATTGTATGTGATGGGAAGTAGACCGGTTGTCTTCCTCCGTTTGAGGTTGTCGGTGGCTGATTTTGTTTGTGAATTTGAATTGAAAAGGAAATGGAAGTGGAAAAGGGATTAACAGGCAATGAAAAAGGAGCTAATTCAGATCAATGGAGGGATTTGTAGTGCTTTTGGGTCTCTGATTTGCATTGGAGAGAGATACGAATCAATTGGGTTTAGAGCAGTCCAAACAGAACCCTTGGCAGAGAAAATTTTTTTTTTTCCTAGAGTTAAATAAGTAAATGTTGGGAGGTTGTGAGGGACCCACAGTACCATTTTTAGAACCATTTTGAAATAAGGTTCTCAAGTGGTTCTCAAGTCCGGTTCTCAGGAACCCAACCAAACAAGGCAATGCTGTTCTTGCTCTTAGAGCCTGAAGTTTTTACATTTGTCACTGTCCCACTTGTACCTGGACCTGGGCGTTTCTCTCTTTTTTGCCAGGGGAAATTTCGGAGGAGAATTTACACAAAAACCAACTACTACCAAAAACAGAACACAAGCATGAAACACTTTTAGGCTGAGTTTTCCAATTAATTTTATAAGATAAAATTTAATTTTGTTTCAAAGTATGATAAAATCACTAATCTTCCCAAAACTTGCGTAATAAAATCTAATTTTTATAAAATCTAATTTATTTGGTGTGATAAAACTCAGTTAGTAATGGATTAGAGCAAGCGCAACATTCTCTTTATACCTCCAAGTGTAGCAAATTTACCTAGAGAAACAAGAAAACTAGTTACCTATAAAAAAAAAAGCTTCAATTGGTACAGTATCTCAATAAATCTAAATGAATTTGCTCATGCACTATTCATCACCTTTCTATTTGTTTAATCTTTTCCAGCCTCACCTCTCTCTCTCTCTCTCTCTCTCTCTCTTTCTTCAATTGGTTCAGACTTTAAAATCTGGAATGAAAAAAAATATATATTTAAATAAATGATAGATAAAATAGATAGTATTATAGGAATTTTAAAAAAGATGTGAATTCTTAAAATGAAAAATGTAACACTGTTCACAAACATTTTTGGCTAAAAATTTGTTTAGACAATTGGAGATGCCCTTACAGTGAGAACGAGGAGGATGAAAACAATTTACATGTACATGGAAAGGTCAATGATTAGAAATTTTTACCCCTCCGCTCCAGTACACATTACACACGGACCCCCTACTTCAATTCTCTATCGGGAGAATTATTTTGAAATTTAGAAGTAGAGAGAGAAAATAATAAATACAAGAATTATTCAGTGGTGTTCAAATATCTTGAAATATTGTTCCAACAATTTCTTCACGATACGCCGCGAATTAATTTGTTGCTCAAAACACACACACACACACACACACACAAAGATAAAAGGACCAGTTATGCATCAATGGTGCACCATATGACAATGCTCCTTGAGCATTGAATAAATTTTTAATGTTGAGACCTGCGCAATTGGAATTGCAGGATTATTTTAAAAACAGAAACAAGTTGACGGGGACTGTATGTCCGAACCGAAATTACGGGGCCGGCTTCTAAAAACCTCTAAAAGCATATCATGAATAAAATATAGCACGAAGTTAAAGTTTTATAATGTTACGGGAAAAAACAGATTACCATCATATTTGACTATTTTAAGACCATACTAGCTTTGTACATATTTCTTTTATCCCATTTCAAGCGTGTAATTTCGTAACTTCAACTTATTAAAAATACATCATCATTATACATTTTACCTCAATTTTTGCCTTCACTTTCCAAAATTATGATCTACTTTCGGCATTAACTATTGATTTTTTGGAAGGACAAAATAATAATTGTACAAACTTGTATCCATTAACTTTTCAAAATAGACACTATTTAAGGGGACAGTCCAAAATAGATCAGTAATATCAAGGGGGAATGAGAATGTAATGCTTTCTACTCATGATTCCAACGTTTGGAACAGACAAGAACAGAAATGTGATGCTAGACTTTTCTGATTCCAACGTTTAGCAAATAAGGGAATGGGAATGTGATTCCCGATGACATATTCAACCAGGAATCACATTCCCAGACTGAGTGGGAATCTGATCCCTCCCCTATCCCATGGGAATCTTAGATTCCTGACTCATTTGATTTTAATAAATTTGTAAAATAATTGTTTCCCGTGTAAGATTACTAAATTAATCCAAACATTGAAATGCAATTTCTCTAGGCATCAAATTCCTAGGAATTCGATTCCCAGTAATCAAATTCTTATTCCTACCCAAGAAAATTCTCCGGAATTTGATTCCTTGTAAACATATTCATATTCATACTCAAGATTCCAGTCATCCAAACACAGCTTTAGATTATTATTTGGGAACGGGGGAAGTAACTTGTTGGTAATAAGTAAAAAAATGTACTACTAATTAGGAAAAAGCAATCAACAAGAGATGCAAATGAGGGCATTATCCCATTTTTATTGGGAACCTAAGGCCACAATGGACCTTTCACGTATTCTAACTCCGGACTAGATTAACAATAACACATCCCCTTCGGTTTGGGTTTGGTATATACTATATAGTACCCGATTTTGGGCCATTAACAGTCCGGATCAGGAACTCCTAGTCCACATCTTAACACAAATAAAATAAAGGTTATAGCAAGCCCATGAGAATGTTATTCCAATCCAGTCCCCATCCTCGCAACAGGCATGAAACATGCCCTAAACGACAAAGATAATTCCCTGATTAGAAGCTCATGCACAAGCTCTGTGAGTCTATGAGAATTACATATTTATATTAAGCTAAACAATTAATCAACTTTACAAGCAGTTTGGAACTACAATTTTGTATAAAGGGAGCTACAACATGAACAACAAGATGTTAACATTACAAGTTTCAGTCCTTGAATTGTAGGGACCAAAATGTTAAAAACTTATCAAGCTCTTACCGAATGTCGACCGACTTAACTTTTTTACAAGGACCCTTCAGAAAAATATTAAACAAAGGTTCCAATAATTTGTGTAGAACTCCGAAGTAAATTGGACTCAATGCGATATGCAATTGGTGTACCCATAACATAACAGGATCTCAGTCCCATCAATGAGCTACAATGAGCTAGAAACGTTTTTTTGTGTGACAAAAATGAGCTAGAAATGTTACAACCACGAAACACTAACAAGCATAAATGCACGTACCACACTCGTAATAGTGAAAAAATTATTCTATGATCTTGGAGCACCAAAATGTGATGAATATCTTTATTCATCATACATTTTTATGGGGCCTAGTAATAATTTAATGGACTATACAAAAATATGTAGTGGAAAAAGTATTGGGACACCTTAAAGACTACTGAATAATTACTCCCTAATTGTGAGTGTGTGCGTATGCACTTGTGTGTAAGTGTTTGTGGGACATAGGGATGCCAATCTCGATTGAACTGTTGGTTTATTGAACCATACCGAATTTATTAGTACGGTATTTAACTAGTAATTTTTTAACCTTGGTTTTAGTTTTTTATTTAGAGGCTTTTCTTTCATGAGATAACTGCACCAAAAACTGAAACAAACTAAATCATAACAAAAAACCGAAACGCAAGATAATCAGTTAATCACCACTGCCTCTCCACTCTGACTGTGAATTATGTAGGATAGGTTCTTTGTCTAAGCCAAAATAAAATCAACTTTGGAGAGGCAAACAATAGCTAATGACCGGATTAGTAATAAGTGATTGAGCAGGAGTAAGAGAGTGTGAGTAGGGGTGAAGGACTAAGCCAAGTACGCAGAAAGAGAAGGCAGCCATGCTCAGTTCATTCCCCTCAAGATCGTCATCACCCTTGAAATCACAGTTCTAGACGAAAATGTGAGCTCGCGAGCCCCAGCAAGAGCAATGCTCTTGTTTCCAAAGCTCAGAGTCACTTTCTCTCTCTAGAATTTCCGTACTCAGGGTGAATCAGAAGATCTCTCTGGAATTTGTGAAGGAATGTCCCATATTTATAGGGGTCTGTACCCAATCATGGGGCGGCAGACATTTCCCCAGTAATATGGTGACACGTGCTCTTTCCGCATACCTAGGCGACGTGGGTGATGTTACTGGCCGTTAGGAAGATTCCATTAGGTCATTCCAGTGCATCATTTTCCCTCGCGGCAAACCTTAATCCCTCAAAGCCACCAAACCACTTGTATCTCCCCCTGTTCCCGCGGCGTTGGTCGTGGTCGCGAGCCCTTTGGCTCGCGCCAAGACCTCCTTCGAGCTCGTATCGACTTCCCTTCCCCTGCCTTTTGGTCAGGTGCCGTCGCGAGCCTAGTTCGCATGTTTACGGGAGCGTTCATTCTTCCCCGTCGCGTCAATCTCCTTCGCTGAGAGTCTAGCAAAGGGTGAACCTCTTTTCGGTGATGTTTCCCTTATTGAGGGCATCCCTTTCTGGAAGTAACAGAAGTTTTGGTATGTCATACCGCGAAGCTCCCTCTTCGCGGTGTCTATTCACTGATTGCTAAGTTCAACTGATGCCTGACGTGTCTCTTTCAATTTCATCTCGAGCCACGTGGCTATCCGCTATGGGCTGGTCAATTGCCACATCACTAGACGCGCTGACCTTTCCTACATAAGCCCCTCGCGCGAGCGGGATTTCGTGGCGCGTGATGCTCAACGCGCTAGATCGCGCGCGTGCGACGTCAACAGAGTCCGTCGTTTTAACATTTCCCTCCAAAAGGTAGCTATTCCCAACTTCGAAGTTGCAGGCCGATTGGACTGCTGATGCCTTTTCGACCGTTTATTCTGATGACGACAGCTACGCCGTGTCTATAAATACCCCTACGGGAGAAGAGGAACTCTTTCACTACTTCTCTCATCAAATCCCTTAAGTCTTTCGCCTTCCTCAAACTTCTTGCTCTTCAAAACCCTAGTTTTCCTTTTTCTCTGCAACCATGACTCAATCAGGCAGACATGAACCCGACACTGAGGCCCTCTTGGCAAAGACTTCCCTTCCTCCTGCTAGCGAATGGAGAAGGGCTCCATTTCTGAGGCCCGAAGGTGATATTTTCTGGGCCAACGTTCAACATTACGTCCCTCTTAGTGGCAAGTCCGACGCCCAATACCTCTTGCTTTCTGATGAGGCCAGTGCTTCAGGGGCGGATATGGTTGATCCATCGTCGTTGGTGAGGCTGAGGATCGAGAGGGGTGATTACCCTTTTTCGCAGGTTCAGTATAAGGCTAATATTCAACCCCCAAGGGATTGGGGCGACTGGGTGGCCACCATCCTCGAGAAGCGTGAGCACAGGGTAATTTTGGACAAGGTGGGTCTGTTGAAGACTGTGCAACTTTTCGCGATACCTTGTCGCGAGTCGTCCCCAGCGTGACCTCGATTTCATGGTTTCTCGCTGGAGCCCCACCAGCCACACCTTCATATTCCCTTTCGGGGAAGCTGCTCCGACTCTTCTGGATACTGAAGTGCTACTGGGGCTTCCCACTCGCGGCGAGTATTGCTATGACCCCGCTACCTGTCCTTCTGAGGTCAAGACAGTGATTGAATTTATAGAGGGGGAGTTCAAGTCAGCTGGCGAGTATGGCTCGCGTTATGACAACGCGGGGAAAATTCGAGCTCCTCCGAAAGCCAACAAGACGACCTGGGGTTCTTGGCAGCGGTATTGGTTCCGCGACATTGCCACCGTTGAAGTGGATGGGAAGCTTGGGATCACCATGAGCTCCTATCACGAAGGTCCGCTGTCCTTGGTAGACTTCCTCGTTCAGTTTTTGTCTCTCTTTGTTTTCCCTGATCTCCCGCACGAGGGGCCTCGTCGCGAGATGATTCCTCTCGCGGCTATCCTCGCGGCAGAGCACAAGCTTCCGTTGGGCCCCATGTTTTTGGGCCATCTCTACCATCAGTTAGATCGCACCGTACAGGACTTCGAGCGATCGATGGGGAGGTATGAGATTACTTCTATGATTCACATACCTTTCTTGCTCAGTTTCTTCTACGAGTACTTCCCGGCGGTTGCTCCCTCCCCCCATGAGCTCCCTCCTTTGAAGACCGTCGAGGAGAGGAATGCTGCCGGCGAGATCGTTCTTGACAGCAAGGGTATGCCTCGTCTTCGGCTGAGCGAGAGGGTGCCCAGGATCATGCGGTGGACCAAAACTGCCTCTAATAAACTATTCGAGGACTGGTGCGACGAAATAACGACTTTCAATCCTCGCCCCTACGAGCAACCCGCTGATGGCGCAATAGGCCTTGTCGTCTTTTTGGAGGACACCGCGGTGGATTTCCAGAGCAAGAACATCCATTCTCATAAGCTGGACCTCCTCGCGTGGGTCACCCCCAGCTATCTTCCCACTCCTTCTGCTGAGGGTCCCATTATGGTGCTTTATAGAGCCGACAGGCTTCAACTGCAGTTTGGGTACGACTAGGGCGTCCCTCGCGAGCCTCCTTCTCCACCCAAGGATTTCTTGATTGGGACTCGCCGGTTTCTGAAGTCATTCAACTGCGAGCTTACCGCGAACTATGGGGGAGATAGGATCATCCCCAGCTCCAAGCGTAAAGCGGCCTTTACCCTAGAGAATAGGGTATATTGGGCCAGGAACTTACAATCTTTTGCAAGCTTCGTTCAAACCCCAGCGGTGGTGCCTCCCGCGGAGCCCATCTCGAAGAAGGACCTGACGCTGCGAACTTTCAAACCAGGGAAGGACCCCGATTGGCGTGGTCCCCAGTCGTGCTGGGTTAAGGGCACCATGGCTCCCTTGGACGTGATCAACGCCGTCCCCATTCGGCGGATCCGTCACACGGACATGGTTGTCCCTCCACCGAAGCAGATCCCTGCAAAGGACAAGCAAAAGGCTAAAGGTGCAACGTCTGCGTCTACACCGCAACCCCTCATTCCTCAAGACAAGAGGAAGGCTGAGGATCTCTCTCCACTTCAGCTAGGGCGCCCCACAAAGAGGGCAAGGGTGAGATTACTGTTATCCCTTCTCCCCTTTCTTCTTTTTTTTTTTTTCTTTTTCCTTTCTACATTTTTTTTTTTTACTTGTCTGCACCTCTCTTCTTTCAGGGTCCCTCGCGGAAGGGTAAAGGTGAAACAAACCCCTCTGTTCTTCCCGGAGCCTTTATCTATTGTCGAGCCGTCGGCTCAGATTGATCAAGGTAATAACTTTAACCGTTGCACGGCTGATCTTCCATATATTTCTTGTTTTTGTATACTCACGAGATTCCTGTGCCTTCTCACAGACGAGACCCAGCCACTGAAAGCTCGAACTGATGCCATCGAGGACGTGCCCCCCCGCAAATTCTCCTCCTCGCGACGTGGAAAAATCATCTTCTCCTAAGGCTCTTCCTCAAGAGGGGGCTTCAAAAGAGGCCACGTCCGCGAGCGTCGTTAAGGGACAAGGCCCAGATGCCACTGATGTTGATGAGTTTAACGCCATGGACATCGCGGGTAACATCGCGAAGGAGGTTGTGAAGGAGGCTGGTGGCTCAGGTGAAAGCCCAGAAGAAGTGGAGAGGGTGGAGGACGTCGCAGGCCCAAATGGAGCTACCGCGACTATGAACCAAGAGCCTGCAGAAGAGATTGAATCACCAGTGGGCTCTCCCAGGGCTGATTCTTTCCCTCTGGATTTGAGCAAGGTTGGCTCTGCCTCAAGGAAGAAGAGAAAACTGAGGAAGAAGATAGCGAAATCCTCCTCTTCCTCCTCGCAGGATAGAACTCCGTCGCCTCCTCGCGACGAAGACGTAGTGCTCATCCCCTCTTCTACTGAGAAAAGCACTCTCGGTTCCAAGTCCATCCCTGAATCCAACGTCAGCGAAAGCTCAGACATGGAGGACCTTGGTGAGAACAGTGAAGAGAATGAAGAGGCTTCTGGAGGTTCCTGAGGTAAGCCCAGCAGTGATATTTTTGCAGGGATGGAAGACATTTTTCTCCTTCCTTCTTTTACCCCATCTAAGTTGCTAATACCAAGCTGTACTTATGACTCAGAGCCGCCTCGCGATGACGTTGATCAGGGAGAGAAGCTTTTGGAGGAAGAGGCCTCTGGAGGTGGTGATCAGAGGGAGAAGCAGCCGGAGGAGCATGGGGACTTGGATCATTCCCAACCTCGCGAAGAAGCGTCAGGCTCTGAACTCCCTAAGCATCCTTTGTTTTCTGACACACAGGGCCGCTCTCGATGGGCTGTCAGAGCGTCAAATGCCCCAGTCCTTCACGTTCTGGAGAAGCAGTTCCCCTCCACCTTCACAAACTTCTCTGCCGGCCGTCTCGTAGGTGGATCACTTCACGACATTCTTGGCGAGATGGTGCTATCCTTACAGAGGACAAGGGTGAGGGACTTTTCTGACGAGGAGTATGAGTACATTGCCTCTTCAATCCGAGACATGGAAAGGCTTGGTCTCGACCTCAGATGGCTTTGCGATTATTTGTGCAAAGTTCGCACCACGAAGATGTTATTCTCGAGCCTTTTCAAAGTTCAGGCCAGTGAAGCCCAGATTGCTGAAGCGAAAGAGACATGTGAGAAGTATAGGCAACTGCTCGCGGAGGCTGAGGAAAAGGCCGCCGTCTTGGAAACCAGCCACAAGGTGTTGGTCCAGCATCATCAAGCTTTGGAGGCTCATCCAAAGACCACACTAAGTGACGTAGCACCCGTTCTCCCACCGCTGGATTCGTTTTCTCAGGAACTCCTGAAGTAGTCGTTTTTTTTTTTTTACAAAACAAAAGAGGATGTAAGCCCCTTTCCTGGGGAAGCAAATTTTGTACTTAGCAATGTCGATATCAATGAAATCTTTTTTAGCACTCCGTCTACGAATTCACTGTTGTCACAACTTGTTGTGTGGTCACGAAGGGTAGCAAACGGCAAATCTTCTCTTATATGCCTTTTATTTGCTTTGTATTTCCCTTTTTATTCGCAATACTTCACAGACTTGACATTGAAACTTATTCCCTTTTAAGGGGAGGCCTGGTACTCAATTGTGCAAGGGATTCCCTGAGGGTGTTTTCAACTTTTAAAATCAGTTATTCCAAAGAGATATTTCACTTTGGTTCCCATTCATTTGCGGGGAATGGCCATCGCGAGGGCATTCCAACAATTAAGTTAGTATTCCAAAGTGAAGAATCACTTTTGGTTCCCATTTATTTCGCAACATATAAAGGCCTAAAATGTATGGCCGTCGCGAGGGCATTCCAACAATTAAGCTAGTATTCCAAAGTGAAGAATCACTTTTGGTTCCCATTTATTTCGCAACATTTAAAGGCCTCGCGTATGAGTAAGTACAGCATTTTTGTACTCTTTTTTCTCTTCGCGAATGATGAATTTTCCCCTTGTGCTAACATAAATTTATGCCGCGAGGTCACCACTTTATTCTATCACTTTTCTCTGTTTCTAGTGTGTTCAAGTAATCAATGAAACATAATCTTCTGAAACAAAGGGATAGTATTTCTCATTCATCATTTCAATCGATATAGTTCTTCCCAAGGGACGTGTCAAATCATCATCCCTGGGTTACATCTGATTGTGAATAAGTAATCAGAGACAAGACATTAAAAGACAAGCTAAAACTTTGCACAAGTTAAGGGTAATACTTCTTGATGTACTTCGCGTTGATTGGTCCTGTGAGAAATCCGTCGCTGACCCTTGCGAGCCTGTAGTACCCACTTTCTGCAGCTTTGATCACCTCGTAGGGACCTTCCCACTTTGGTGTGAATTTTGGTAACTTCAGGTTCTGCATGACCCCAGGGACTGACTTCCACACCAGGTCTCCCACCTTAAACTCTCTCGCGAGCACACTCTTATTATAGTACTTGGCCACAAACTGCCAGTACTTCTCTTGGTTTTCAGCCGCGACCTCCCTTCTTTCTTCCAACGCTTCGAGGTCAGCTCTTCTTTCTTCTTCAGTTACCTCAGTGGATAGCGCGAGACGTGCAGATGGCACGCTTATCTCCGCGGGCAACACTATTTCAGCCCCATATACCAAACTGAAGGGACTCATACGCGTTGACTTTCTCTTAGCCGTTCTATAAGCCCATAGAGCAATTGGGAGGTGCTCAGCCCAAGTCCCTCCCTTCTCGTCCAAGTGCTTGCTCAGAATCCTGACAATAGACTTGTTGGTAGCTTCTGCTTGTCCATTTCCCTGTGGGTAATGGGGAGTTGAAGTTTTCTGATTGATGCCATAGGATGCGAGCAGCTGCTTTACTTGTCTGTTTACAAAGGGGGTCCCGTTATCAGAAAGGATCACCTTAGGAATTCCAAATCTGCAAATTATGTGCTCTTTGATGAAATTGGCCACCACGTCGCCCGTCGCACGTTTTAAGGGAACTGCCTCTACCCACTTCGTGGTGATTTCTGTTGCCACTAAAATCTATTGATTTCCTCGCGAGGAGGGATGGATAGGAACAATCAGGTCCATCGCCCACGTATGAAAAGGGTAGGGCGCTCGAATGTGATGGAGCTCAACAGAGGGTGCATTCACCCTATCTCCATGTTTCTGGCATGCGTGGCACCTGCGAACATAACTCTTGCAATCCCCTTCCATTCTAGGCCAGTAGTAACCCAGATGTGTAATCTGCTCGTACAACTTCCTTCCCCCAGGGTGCTCCATCTCATGTACCTTAGCCAAAACCTCCTCTGCCTCATCATTTGATAAGCATTTGAGAGGGATATGGTCAAGGGCCCTTCTATAAAGCTGGTTGTCTTTGATGAAAAACCTCTTCTCGCAGCGTTGCACTTCTCGGATACTACCGCGGTCCATGGGCAGGGCCCCTTCTTTCAGATAATCAATGTATTTTTTCCTCCAATCTGTTTCTTCACTCGAAAAGTTGCACTCGTGCTCGATTTCGTGAAGTGAGCAGTTGGGGCATTCTCTAAGTATGATCGCGGCATCATCCTTCATTGTAGGCCAATAGTAACCTTGCCACTGGACCCTCCTGTACAGCGCGATGTCGTTCTCACCACATGTTTCTTCATGAATCTGGCTCAGCAATTCCTTAGCCTCCGTGCTGTCGATACACCTTGCGAGCCATCCTTGTGGGCCGCGGAAGTACAGTTCTCCCTTCAGAATGGTAAATTGTGATAAAGTCATCATAGGGATTCCATCGCTGTCCGTCGCGATCTGTGCCTTGATGGGTTCGCGCCAGTCCTGATCCTTGAGACTCTTACGTTCTTCAACGAATGATGGTTCAGTCCTTCTTGTGATCTCGATGGCCACCGCGTTCCCTTCAAATTCTGTCTTGACCCCCAAAGTAGCCAATGCGTCAGGGAACCTGTTCTCAGACCTTGGCTTGTGAACGATGCTGACATCGTCAAAATCTTTCCTGAGCCTTTGGACGGTTGCTCTGTACGGCGCGAGGTTAGCTTCTTTTAGGGCGTAGACACCTTCACTTTGCAAGATTATCAGCTTTGAGTCCCCTACGATTCTGAGTCTCTTAATTCCCTTTTCTCTGGCCGCGAGCAGTCCTAGGATAAGTGCTTCGTACTCTGCTTCGTTGTTGGAGCACTGAAATGCTAACTTATACGACAGATATTGCTTCGCGCCATTATCACTCTGCAGTGTGACTCCTGCTCCAGCTGCATGTCCTCCTGTTGCCCCATCGAAGCTTAGAGTCTAGCTTTCTTGTTCAGAGCTGGCTGCTAATGCTTCGAAATCATCTCCTGGTAATGAATCGTTCAATGGTTCACATTCTCCGCTAGGAAATTGGGCCAACAGATCTGCGAGAGCCTGACATTTGATCGCTCGCGGTGCTGTGCACTCTATGTCAAACTCCGCGAGAACAAGCAGCCACTTCGCGGCCCTTCCATTAAGCACAGGGCGAGTAAGAAGATATCTCATGGGGTCATTCCTTATTATGAGCTGCACCTTAAACGAAAGGAAGTAGTGCCTGAGTTTCTGTGCTGTAAAAACAAGTGCTAAACAATGACGTTCGATTGGGGTATAGCGCTCTTCTGCCCCTTGCACCTTGCGACTAATGTAATACACTGGCCTTTCAATCCCTTCCACCTCCTAGGCCAACAATGCCCCAATCGACCTCGCGGTAGATGTTAGGTACAGAATCAGTGGTTTCCCCCAAAAGGGGAAACCATTGTCTGTGGTGAGGCTAGGACGCTTTTTACTCGCTCAAAGGCCAGCTTGTGTTTATCTTCCCATTCAAACTTGACTTTTCCCTTCAGTAAATCACCCAAGGGTGCAGTGATTTCTGCCAAGGCAGGGATAAACCTTCTTAGGTAAGACACCTTCCCCAAGAACCCCTTAAGGGCTCGCTGGGAATGGGGTGGAGGCATGCTTGAGATAGAGCGGATCTTGGATTCATCGGCATCAATGCCATGCTTGTGTACCAGGAATCCCAAAAACTTTCCTACTGTGACCCCAAAGGCGCACTTAAGTGGGTTCATCCTCATGTTGAACCTTATGCACCTCTTGAACACTCCTTCGAGATCTCGCAGATGTTCTGTCTTGTACTTTGACTTCGCGACAAGGTCATCGATGTAGACTTCCACAGAATGATGGATCATGTCGTGGAAGATCGCTGTCATTGCCCTTTGGTAGGTCACGCCAGCGTTCTTAAGCCCAAATGGCATCACGGTATAGTAGAAATTTCCCAAAGGGGTTCTGAAAGCAGTCTTTTCTGCGTCCTCAGGTGCCATTTTGATTTGATTGTATCCACTGAATCCATCCATGAAAGAGAACATTTCATGGCCGGCAGTGGTATCAACCAAGGTGTCAATGTGAGGCAATGGCATTTCATCCTTTGGACAAGCTTTGTTGAGGTCGCGGAAGTCCTCGCAGACCCTGATTTGACCATTCTTCTTCTTTACTGGTACGATATTGCACAACCACGTTGGGTACTGGCTAGGTCGGATGAACCCTGCACTTCTGAGTTTCTCTACTTCTTTTTTAATCTTTTCCTCCAAATCTGGGTGGTACTTCCTCTATGGCTGCTTCACTGGCTTGGAGTTTGGGAATACGTCGAGGTGGTGAGTCACGAGCTCTGGATCTAAACCAGGCATCTCGTCGTAGTGCCAAGCAAATACATCGCTGTACTCGCGAAGCAAAGCAACCAGATTAGCTCGAGCAGTGGGCTCCATGGACCTACTAACAAATACAGGCCTCGCGGCGCCTATTTCGTCTCTTAGGTTTATCTCCTCGAGCTGTTCTAACTGGGGTTTTGGTTCATCTTGCATGTACTCAGGGGCTGGTTCAGGTTTGTCAATCATCTCGAGCTCTTCGCCCTCCCCTTCTACGTCGCGGGGGTCAGAAGCCTTACAAACGCTCGCTGACCCCTGTGACCGTCATAAGTGGTACACAGTCTTCCCCCCTTCGCTAGTCTTTATGATTTTGCGAGGGGTCAATCTGTCAAACACCGTGGAACGCTTCGCGGGGCTTTGCTCTGATGATTCATCTTTGATGTCTTCCCATTTTGGGATTTTTATCCCAACGGGCCTCGCGGTGATGGCCTCACAAGCTTCTTCCACCTCAGAAAAGTACACAGCGTCTGAGAGGTGAGCTTCACAGGCCTCGAAGGGCCTCTCGGTGGCAGGTACAGTTACCTTCTTTCCAGCCCAGATGCCCTTGAGGCACTGGTGATAGCTCGACGGGACCACGGCACACTTGTGCATCCAAGACCGTCCCAAGATCACATGGTAATTAGTTGGTCCTTCAATGATGTGGAACTTTGTTGGCGAGCGAATAGGTCCAACAGCGAGGTCAGCACGATGTACCCTAGGGAAGGTTTCTTCTCTCCCCCAAAACCAACTATCCCCACCAATGATTTAATGACTCGTGGCTCTGGGATTTCCAGCTTTTTCAACGTCTCGAGGGGCATAATGTTGATTGATGCCCCTCCATCAAGAAATGCTCGTTTAAACTCCACACCATTGATGTGGACAGTTACAAATAAAGGCCTGTTGTGAGAAAATGGTACCCTCTTGTCTGCATCCGAGAATGATATGGTGTTAGAGTCCTCGCGGATGGTCCTCGCGACGGAGCCTCCTTCCACCACACATGCTTCTTGGCTTTGATTAGCTATCCCCAAGATGGCCTTAGTCATCTGTACTCGCGAGCTAGGGGAAAAGCCCAACCCATCATAGAAGGTTTTGAATTTATGGCTGCAAGACAGGATCTTATGTCTTTCTTCCTCGCTTACTTCCACCGTTGGTTGATCATAGCTCGCGATTTCTTTAATGTGATCATAGAAGGAGGTCATGTACACCTCTTCATCTTCATCTTCCATTTCATACATAAAGTTGTAATACCCACCATTGTGGCATTCTGCCATCGCGACCCCCTCCCCATGCTGGGGGTAGGGCCTGTCGCGGACGTCTCTGTTTACGCCAATCCATAGCTCGTTATTGTCTTGCTTCTTTTTGAAAATTTCTTTGAGTGTCCAACAGTCACTCGTTGGGTGCTGGACTCTTCTGTGAAAGATACAGTATCTTGGGTTCACACGGTCATGGGGGGTGGGTTGAATTTCAACCTCAGGTAGCTTTAAACATCCATCTGCGACCCACGCGTTAACGAGGTCCACAACCTCCTCCATGCTGCAGGGATATGGAGGTGCGTCCTTTGCTCTCTCCTTGTAATCTTTGAATGGCTTGCCATTCCTTCTCTTGGGGTTGCCATCACCCCCCTGTGGCTTCCGCGAGGTTTGCGCGGAGGCCGCAGTAGCAATCCCTCCACTCTTCTTCCACATAGGCTTTGGTATCTCTACATCGACAGCACCGCGGATGTTAAACGCTGCCTCCATCAAGGCTGAGAACGTTTGATACTTGCCATTGATCAAGTGTTTCTTGTACTCTTTGATCATGCTGAGGAGGCAGATTTCCACCAATCGTTTTTCGGGGACTGGTTCGTGACACTGGACAGCTTTGTCTTGGAATCGTTTGATAAAATCAACGATATCCTCAGTCAATTTTTGCTTCTCGTTCACCAAATTTAATGATGTTATCTTCTCCGTCACTTGGAAGAATTTGGTGTAAAACAAATTCACCATTTCTTCCCAAGTGTTTACAGAGTGTGGCTCGAGATTAACATACCAAGTGTAAGCGCGAGCTGTGAGGGACTTGGAAAATTCCCTCAAACGAAGACTGGCATCTTGGGAATGGACCCCCAAAGTTTCAATGAAACGATGGACATGCTCCTGGGCACTTCCGTCTTTACCGTCGAATTTGATAAATTTGGGGGGCATATAACCCTCTGGACATGGCATAGCCATGATCGCGGCAGGGTACGGAGGTTGTATTTCAGGACTAGGAAGCGTTGGTAGTGTGGCTCTAGCCTTTTCTTGCTGCAGCAAGGCTTGAACGTCGGCTAAAGTGAGAAATGCTTGGGGCTGTGGTTGCTGGACCACACCCCCTGCTGCTGGTGTTCCTGGTGCAAATACATGAGGTACCATTGGATTAGGTATGTGGCCATTTTGTGGCAGGGCTAGTGGTGCGACAGGTGGATTTATCACCTGTGGGGGCTGACCCACCAGGTTTCCCTCCACAACATTTGGTGGGGGCACTGGTGGAGCCGCTTGTGCTGTCGTGGCCAACACAGCCTGAGTAAGCTGGGTTATAGCCATGAGCAATTGAGTTTGGCCCTGCTGCATCTGCTGCTGACCATCTCTGATGGCTTGTAGTGTTTCAGCGTTAGCAATCAGCAGCTGGGTGGCATCTCCTTCCTGGATGTCTTCTATTACTGGTGCTTGGTTCTCTATCGCTCGTTTGTGAAGAGTTTCGATTGCGCGTAAAAGATTGTGTGATGAAGAACTCTGTATTGGGGGACCACTTCGTTGAGTATTCAAACGGCTTCTTGTATCAACCATCAGCTATGAAAGCCTCCCCAGCGGAGTCGCCTTATGTAGGATAGGTTCTTTGTCTAAGCCAAAATAAAATCAACTTTGGAGAGGCAAACAATAGCTAATGACCGGATTAGTAATAAGTGATTGAGTAGGAGTAAGAGAGTGTGAGTAGGGGTGAAGGACTAAGCCAAGTACGCAGAAAGAGAAGGCAGCCATGCTCAGTTCATTCCCCTCAAGATCGTCATCGCCCTTGAAATCACAGTTCTAGACGAAAATGTGAGCTCGCGAGCCCCAGCAAGAGCAATGCTTTTGTTTCCAAAGCTCAGAGTCACTTTCTCTCTCTAGAATTTCCGTGCTCAGGGTGAATCAGAAGATCTCTCTGGAATTTGTGAAGGAATGTCCCATATTTATAGGGGTCTGTACCCAATCATGGGACGGCAGACATTTCCCCAGTAATATGGTGACACGTGCTCTTTCCGCATACCTAGGCGACGTGGGTGATGTTACTGGCCGTTAGGAAGATTCCATTAGGTCATTCCAGTGCATCATTTTCCCTCGCGGCAAACCTTAATCCCTCAAAGCCACCAAACCACTTGTATCTCCCCTGTTCCCGCAGCATTGGTCGTGGTCGCGAGCCCTTTGGCTCGCGCCAAGACCTCCTTCAAGCTCGTATCGACTTCCCTTCCCCTGCCTTTTGGTCAGGTGCCGTCGCGAGCCTAGTTCGCATGTTTACGGGAGCGTTCATTCTTCCCCGTCGCGTCAATCTCCTTCGCTGAGAGTCTAGCAAAGGGTGAACCTCTTTTCGGTGATGTTTCCCTTATTGAGGGCATCCCTTTCTGGAAGTAACAGAAGTTTTGGTATGTCATACCGCGAAGCTCCCTCTTCGCGGTGTCTATTCGCTGATTGCTAAGTTCAACTGATGCCTGACGTGTCTCTTTCAATTTCATCTCGAGCCACGTGGCTATCCGCTATGGGCTGGTCAATTGCCACATCACCAGACGCGCTGACCTTTCCTACAAATTTAAAGCTGAAGTATGATAGATATGGTATATTCATTTGCTGCCATTGCATGATACTTTGTTACTCCATTAGATATTGGAATATAGTGATTTTGAACTCATGGTGTATTAGTTGGTTGTTTTTTAAATGTTCTCTTTTTAGATAATTTGTTGTTGGATTTTTTTTTTTTTTTTTGGTCTCCTTCGAAAAAGTTAAGCCAACTGGTAATCGATTTTTGATTCTGGTTTAGATAAATAAAAAGGCAAATGATAATATCAAAACTATTTTTGATCGATTGTATCAAAACTCAAGTGCATAAAAGGTTTGAAATCATACGTAAAGTACAAGTTTTTTATTCATTATAGTTTTGGCACAATCGAAAATAATTTTGGACTAGGAGTTCTACAATGCATAATTAAAACTGGCAGTTTTAATTATGATGATCAATTTTATGCAAGTGCCAAGAAAAATCCCTTAGAATTTGAAAATGAGTAGCTCAGGTTTTGGCAAGTGAATCTGAGCCACTCATTTTCAAATTTTGGGTACGTTCTGAGTAATTTTTTCAGGCATGTAGCATTCTGTTTAGGTATATGTTTTGCACACTATTTGCACACTCATTTGGTGCACAACACCCAATCAAACCCATTATCAACCCTCTGAGCCATAGGGAAAAGCAAGAGATGGGCACAAAAAACATTGATGAGTAGTCTCTCTCTCTCTCTCTCTCTCTTTTTGTCTCTCACTTTCTTTCTTTCAACGCTTGAGCACAACTGCAATCATCATGTCTTCTCTGCCACCACCATCACCACCTTCTCCTCCTCCTTACCTTCTCCACGTCCATCATCATTGCTCCCACCACCTCAAATCACCATCATCATTAACTTCACCACCAGACCAGACAAACGACAGCAAAAAACCCACATACTCCTAAAAAGATGATCATCGCTTTCATCAAAACGATGAAAGTCTCATGTAATCAAAGTTGTTCAAGAAGTAGACAAAGAAGAAGAGATTACTCTCAACCTTTCTGAGGGAAGGGGCAGTTCTCTCTCTCTTGTTTTCTCTTAACAAAAAGTGACTTGGTTTTTCTGGGGGGAATCAAGCATCTTGGTCCGATCCTTTTGCTCTTTGAACAAGCAGAAATTAATTTCTTTTCTTAAGTTGTAAGTTTGTGTAAAGTGTGTTTACCTTCTATGCATAACTCACAGATCTTGTGGCCGAACAAAGAAAGCTATAGATCTTGCGAGAGTGATGAAGGTTTTAGGTCATTGGAGAAGACTGAAAATCCAATATTATGGTATGCTTGTAATTGACTCATCTCTCTCTGTGCGTGCGCGCGCGCTCGCGTGTATGTGTTGTTTTGCACTTGTTGGTAATTAGTTCTTGTTTGTTTGAAAGTTTCATTGGTGCAAATTGAATGGATCTGAGTAATTTTGTACTATTGGTATGTGTTTTATAGGATCCAATATCATGTCCGGCGGTGAATAAAGGTGTTCGGACACTATGTGACGGTACCCCGAGACCATAGAATAATTAGTCGTTTTGATTAATAGTGTTACAAACTCTTTTTCCAGTTTATGAAACCCGATCTTGCCAGGTCTTGTTTTAGGGTTTTCTATTTTCTGGGCTGTCCGCCAAACCTGACCTTTCTTCTTGTCTAAGAGGAGTTCAACTTGTTATGATCATCTCATTAATATATTTGTACGAGTTGTTAAGCATAAAAATTATTTGCTTACCCACCTACATATACAATATTTCAATATCCTTAATTGTAAGGCTCAAACAGACCCAAGAACACAAATTTAATTTGTCAATGAGATATATATTTGCATATATACTTCTGTGAAAAATGCTACAAGAGACATTATATTTGGATGTGTGTGGTTTGCAATTTTTATTTTATTTTTTTATATTTTATGCTATAGAACTAATTTATAACTTTTACTTAGAAATTGATAACGTTTGTGTAAAACATTTGTCATATTTATCAAAATAGTACATTCATAGCATCAATTTTGAATTCATAGCATTTAAAGGTCATGAGGTTGCAACTTAATATTATGAATTTTGAATTTTAATGCATATAATATTTATCTTTCTACATATGCGATAATTTTTTTTTTTTATACAATTGTTATGAGTTTAAGACTATTGATTTAAAAGGTGCACTTCTCAGTATTTCCATGTACATACATGAAGACACTCTCTCAGTGACATGCTGTAATGGATGACATGAATTGTTCTTATGCTTTATTTTAGCCTTTCCAATAGTTCCATAGGGCGCGGTTCTAAACTAGGGGGACTTCTTTTTATTATTATTATTATTATTACTTTTTCCGTCTTTTTGGCATTTCACACTTATCGAGACGATCATTCTCTTCAAATACATCAATTAAAAAGCCCAAGTGCCAACGTCACTGAGACTTTATTTTGATCATGAATTTGTATAGGGTTTTACAAAGTGAAATTACTAAGAAAAACCTAGATTTGCTTATTTCATTGAAAAATATGATGTGTGGAATTTCTTTCTGAATATCTAAACTGAAATTACTAAGAAAAACCGAATTGTCCCGAATTTTGTTATCTTCAGTTCGGCTCATGTGCACCGCTAATTACAGTAAAACCAGTTTAATTAGATGCTCGTAATTATTAATTTTTTTCCTTACGATAATCTTAGCTAGTAGTGAGCAATCTAAGTGAATCATATTTTTCCATGTGTAAACTTGGACACATTTGCCGACGTGTATAAAGTTATGCGCATAAAATATAGAAGATTTATAATTAAAATTCGTTGCCCAAAAACGTAAATATATTTAGCCGCTGTCATAAAGAATTAACCCTTAGGCTTTAAGCTGGCATCAAAAGTCTATTATTCAAGTTAGCTGCCTATATTTTTTTCACACCAATTTGATTTTTGTAAACTTACTTATATGTCGCAAAAATCATTATTACATGCTTTCATAGTCGATCGTATAATGATGGTAAGGTGTGTTATTCAATGCTCCGTTACATAGTGCTCAAAGTATACATTCTTTATACTCTACACAAATTCCACTCACATGAAGAAGGCCGTCCGTTTTCCACGAGGAAAGAATAATTTTACTGTGGTAAGACATGAATGGATGAAATTGGGTCATGATGGAATGATTACTGAAGGTGAAAAAGTATACAAACACTTGGACAGCTAGGGCGACAAGCTCATGAATCTATAAACTGCCTATATCCCGTTTTCCAAGTTCAATTTGTCCTTGGGTTCCTAATTTTCCATGATAAGTTAAGGAGAAAAAAAAAAAAAAAATAGGCACTCAAGGATAAATTTGATGGACCCGAGGACCCTGCATTGCAGCAAATGCGTTGCACCGTGCAGTGCGACACTTCAGCAATTTAAAAGTGTTTTTAACTTACATGAAAGAGTCTTTACTTTTGGACGACTCAAATTGCGCTGTCCGGTGTAGCATATTTGTTGCACTGCACCATCCTCGCTTTCAAATTTAACTGCCATTTTATTCAAGAACGAAGATCTTATATAATAATAGCACACAAATTTATTTTTACAGCCATTTATAATTCCATCTCTCACCGTCACTTGTACAGGAGAATGTATGTAATAAATAATAGATGTGCATCTTTACTTTTGCCCTTTCAAATATCATGGTATAGATTCTGGAAGTCCTAACAATTGAAAAGTCATTCTTACTTTTTCTAATCTTCAGAAGTGACATGAATCTTTGGGAGGCATGGCAACTTTTGCATTCTCATTACTTTTTTTACTTTTGAGTGTTTTATTGTATTAATTCTTATCGAATAACATATTTTTACTTGTAAGAGTGCATATGCGAATTTGAACCATTGACTCCAGAGATGGACGGTTGGATGGGGCATTACAAGGACCCCAAATTCAAAAAAAAAAAAAAAGGAATTCTATAGATGATAAAAAAGGATTGTAGATATTTCTTTTGATCTTGAGTTTTAGTTTCTAATTTTCCGCTTTCTTTATTAACCAATAGATCAACAGGAGGAAAAAAAGTACATGGATAATTTTGAAATTAAAGCATAAAGATTTTTAAGTTCACTGATTGCTTCTTCAAAAAAAAAAAAAAAAAAAAACATAGATTTCCTATGGACAAACAAATTTGGATGGATAGAGACATGTAGAGTGTGTATTTTCAATTTTTAGGGCAAAACGTTAATGCCAATATGGTAGACCTTTTTTTTTTTTTTTTTTTTCCACATATGTTGTTAATCTTTGTGTTTTTTTAACTGGTGTGTTTTTAATATACTAGTTTTTTTTTGTCATTCGTCATTTCTAATCTATTACATGGGAGAGGGGAGAATGAGACTCGACTCGATCCCGGGATCAGTGTGAGGCCCAAGAGTTCTACCGCATAAGCTAGCCACCACTTGCTAATATACTGTAGTTTAAAACCTAAATTTCTTTGTGACCACCATAACAATAAATGAAAAAAAAAAAAAACAATTTATCAACCACTTCAAATGGCTAGGGGGTGTTCCAATAAGCTAGTTTTTTGAATAAACTGGCTTTTCACAATTTTTTATGTGATATATTATGAGAGAATGATCTGTCTCGATTTTTTAAAAATACAGTATCTTGAAAAACTTTCTTTTTTCTTTTTCCTGATTTCTGCCTTCAAATTAACCAACACAAAAAGAACATAGCAATTTGAGCCGGCTTATAAAATTCCCATCTTCCCGTTCCCAATTTTTTTAGCCTCATCTTCTTATCAAAAAGTAGATCAAAAAATTAAAACGTCTAATAAAAAGCTAAATTTTTATGCACTTTTTCTCGAGAAATGCTTTACTTCCTTGTGGACACATGAAAAGGTTAACGTAACTTTGTTAAGAAAAGGTTTTAAGAAACTTTGACCGTTGGAAACTTTGTTACAAATGAAAAGGTTATTGCATCAAATCATCAATGCGTATTGCATTAGGATTAGGGATAGCAATGGGTAGGATATGGATCGGGAGACCCTATTATACACCCGATTTCCATCCCCCATTCCTAATAAGGATATTAGATAAAGAACCAAACCCACTTCCCAATGGGGATCAGAGTTTCCCTAAATATATCATATCTAATAAAAAATAAAAAATAAAAATAAAGTAAGTCAAGGATGAAATAAATCGATAATTATACTTAAAAATATAATCTTAATTGATATTCTTTGAATATTAAGTAGTCTATGATAGGTAGTAATCAAATAAGATTTGGTAATTAAAGAGGTAATTGTTTACATATATAACTATACTCAAGATTTATATGTATGTTCTTATTTATATCTACATATATAATATGGTATATGTAGTATGTATAGCTGGGTATAGGCGGGTACGGGTATTCGGGGGTGGGGATTACAAAATCATACTCACTCCATACCAGAACATGTTTTCTTCATATCATTCCATATCCGCTACCATTGAAGAAAATTCTGGGTTATACACTGCCTCCATATAGGCAGGTCGGAGCGGGTATCCATTGAATATGGTGTAGTTGCCATCCCTATATTGAATGAACCACTACCAATACCGGGACTAGAATATTCACAAAAAATAACTTTTTTTTTATCCTGACCTAGAAAATCAAACCGTGATCAATTGTATGAAGAGAAAATTCACCAATCAACCAGATTACTCTTCGAACTGTAACCAAATACTACTGTATATCACTGTGAGGCAAATCTCGAAAAACTGAAAGGACTTTTGCATCAGTGAAAAGAAAGAAAAAGAAGAAAGATCAATGAACACAAACGGGAATGGAGACTAAACGCAGCAACAGAGCCATGAATTTCACCATGTATGGGTGAGCCTATATAATTCATAGTAAAATTATTGGTATTTTTTTTAACATAATAGTATACGTGTTTTTTTCCCTTGCAGGAGCGACCATCCTTACTGACACCCCTAACTTCATCCCTGTCCTTGGCCTCGGCAAAAGTATACTCATTGTGTCTTTTAATTCGATGATCAAAACAATTCATTCTATCCAGATTCATTTGGGCTGAGTTTGGTATTTTTGATATTTTTAATATTTTAAGATTAAAAGTTTTCAAATCAACTAGCCATTTTACTCAAATACATTAACTGATTTGACAACTTGTAGTCACAAAATACTAAAAATACTGAAAATATCATAGTGAAAACTCAACCTTATTAGGAGACCACAGAAAAAATTTAGCCTAATCAAATATATGAAAAATTTTAGCTCAATCAAATACAGACAATTATTTCATGTGGAGTTTTTTTTTTTTTGTTTGTTTAATTCTCGCTAAAAAAATGAATTTTTGTATCATGCACTTAACGAATATTTGATTGAACTCAATTTTTTTATGAACTACTAAGAATTGAATCTAGACAAAAATGAGATCGCGAGGGTAAACAAAAATACAAAATTGCAATCCTCATTTGTGGATCCTGTCTTCTTCGTCTCAATGTCGGCCGATATTTTTCCAAACGAGTGGCGGGCACAGGCCGCACAGCTTCACACAAATTTCATAAAGCAAGAAGATTTCTATCCAAGATACATAGCAAATATCTATCGAATCGAACCAAACCGTCACCATGAGATCACTTCAGGACTCAACCTCCTACGGCGGCGTCGGCATTTCCTCCGTCGCTCCCCCTCCTCGCCTCCGCCCCCGTCACAGCCGTGTAATCGTAGCCGAAGGTATACTACACGACATTACGACAAACCTATCTCTATTTCCAAAAATTGGATTTCAACGTCCACTTAAACCCGATCCATGTATCAAGTCGTAGTTCTTTCGAATATTTGACGTACTTCTGTTTATTAAAGAACAGATTATCTGCATATATGAGTACTTGTTGCTTGTTCTGAAACTTGATTTCCATCTGGAAGAATTTTTTGAAGTGTATATGGAGGCCTGAGATTCGCAATTATATCCAGTTAGTGTGTGACACTGGATATTTTGTGGATTAAATTTTAATTTTTTTGAATTTGGTACCTAAGAACCAATTGAAGGACTGCTAAATTGATGCTGATCGTAATTGTTTTTTTCTTTTTTTGATTGTGATTTTTAACTTTTCTTTGCAGTGGAACCGTCGGAGAAGTCTGTTGAAATAATGAGGAAGTTCTCGGAGCAGTATGCTCGTAAGTCAGGAACATACTTTTGTGTCGACAAAGGAGTCACTTCTGTTGTTATCAAGGTATATTGGATTGTTGACATTTTTCTTTGTTAACCTATTATCTATGCATCTTATACTTCCAACAATTGGGCAATTGACTATGTAGCAAATGACTTGTGTACTTTGCCGGTACTAAGTGCAGTCTACCTTAAAGATGAAATATGCTTTTATAATGTGAATAGTATAAAACGCGGACAGCCCTGCAACACTTGCACATACAGAGATTTTATGCTTAGTAGGGATCATAGAGCCCACAGCACCTTCCCGAATGGTTCAATGGCATAATCATTGGGAGTGGAAACTAAAAATTGTTTTCCTCTTGTAGGATAGCGTAGGTGTAGATAGTGTTGGTCCCGGAGTGCCCCCATGAATTTGGTTACACAATGCCACTCCCTGCGACTGCTCTAAAAACAAACTTGTGGGTGCAATGTCGAATGCCATAATGGTCTTAATTGAAGCCCTTCCTAACACCCATTGGTTTTAGGAGAGATGGTGGAAAAGCGGTCCGATAATGGTAAGCAAAACCGACAAAAGAAAAACCACTTTTGGAACAATGGCTGACTAGGCTATCTATTAGCGGACATTGCCAAACTTGTAGGACTCAAGAAAGACATCAGCTTGAAGGCTGGAAATAGAGTTTTAATCAGATTCACATTCAACTATTCTAGTCTGAGGATCAATAAGATAACTCACCTTGAGGTGTTAAACAGGAAAATGAGATTAATTAGATCATAGGCTGCAGAATCCATCTGTCCCTGTTGAACGTGATACTTTCCCCATTAGCAATATGGAATTGCAATTCACAGTGCTACTATCAAAGGTTTTATGTGTACATTTTGAAGTCTTTCAGGGATTAGTGCCCAGGTTAGCTTCGAGAAAATTGTTGAGTTGTACTGTGCTTTCAAAACTCAAGAAACAACGGAGTTGCGTGCTTAATCTAAATCAACCTGTGCTTAGCTATTGTGCTAATGTGAAAGCCTGAACTATCTATCTATGCAATTGTCCTACGGAGCCGGCAAGTCTGCAATTCTTCTGTGGAGTTACTGCACCAACATTTGCAGATCAAAAAGATAAAATTCGATGAACTAGTACGAGGCATTGCAGAATAGGATATCCCATGTGCAAGAATGATTAGCTTGGGCTACTGCACACATATTGATATCTTTCATGTACTATTAGCTTGTTAAATCTATATGGTACTCGGTATCTATATGTAGGTTCATGCGGCGGCAGTCGACGTTCTAGCCAGCGATTGAGGTGGGTTAATAATCTACTGCTATTGGATTCGGTCCATTTTCTTCTAATTCTCCTCGTGAGCTGATGCCCTTGAAAGCCAATGTCTCGCTTCCAAATGCGTTCCACTTAACTAAGATTTCAATATGGAAACTGAAGTGCTCACTTCTAGCATACTGAATCTCAATTAGCAAGTATACCAGGATCAGTTTTGGGAGGGTTTTAAACCTTGTAGGTCTATTGTTTACATCATTATAAACTGGAGCAGTTGATGGTTCGAGGTTTTCATCGACTTCTGCTTTCTATGGACTTGTGATCACGAAATGAAAACCATACATCAATTATCATTGGTATAATTGGACAATAGTTTGCTAATTTGATATAGTTGATATTTGTTATGGGTATTCTAATTAGAACCTGCATAAATTTCTGGTACTATTTTTAATGTATTTGAGTTGAATTCGATTCAATGGGAAGTCTATTTTGCTTTATAGTACAGTGAAATCTCAAGGAAGTCAGGATTCAGGATTCTAAGCTGATGAAAACATGTGCTTAGGAGTTAGGACAATCGTTTTTCCCTTCATTATGTGATTTTGTTCATCTCACCTTTCGGAGTCTGATGGCTAAATTAATGGAAAGAACTTGGAAACTATTGCTTTTCTTTCCTTCAAGATAGCTTTGAAAACACTGCATATCACTTAAATAGATGCAAGTAATTATTGGAAAGAAACTCAACTTGTTAAACAAACAGGGACTCGCTGACCATAAAGATTCATTGGGTGCTCCACTTTGCCCTTGTAGGTAAACATTCAGTCCTTTTTATCATCCTTTCGAGAAGAACAACTTGCAAATATCAAATGTTGTTTTGTGGTCCTCTCATTTTAGAATTTCCTACACTGGGTTCTTTTTTGTTTCAGGCACTATGATGATAAAGCTGCTGAGGCTGGGCAAGGCTTTTGGAACTGTCCATGCGTTCCCATGAGAGAGAGGTAGGCATATTTAGACCAATGCGTCTTCAACATATGATAGTATTCAGTTGCTTCTTTGCGTGGTTGGCAGGTAACTGTTGTATGATATTTCTTGAAACTTTCTGTTGATAGTTTACTTAATATCCATTTGAATTTACATTTCACCATGCTTGTTATTTGGAACATCATAAAACATTATCGAGATGACTTACTGTAGTTGAGTCTTGTGAAGCAGGGAGCACGGCTGGCTGAATCCAGGATGTAGGTTACGTCTCCATTAACTTACTGGTTAAGCTCATTGAATAATGTTTATTTGCTTATCTGACCCAATGCCGTGGTGCGGGTGTAGTCATGAGAAAAAGCGGACCTATCCCATTTGGATGAAAGATGATGGGGCACTTCAAATAAGAAAGTGGAAAAATAATTTGTTGCTAAACTCTATGAGTTTGAAAGAGCCAAAGGGATATCGATTAGGATTTTTGTCTGTCTGGAAGGTGAAATCTGCAACATGATATGCGAGGGCCTATTTTAGCCTTAGTTTGGTTTTCTTTCTAGAGTGCTTCCATTTGCCAACATATTTGAGTTGTGAATCTTGTGATAAGTGGAGGAAATAGTATTATGATGTCCGGGGGCGCACTCTCATCATGCACTTCTTCCTCGAGTACACCTTTGGTGCTCTAGCTGCCAACTCTCTCATTCCAGCATAGTCGAACAGAATTTGAAGCTTAATTTTTTCAGCTAGACATTTCAGTTTCGAAAAATGGAATCCTTTTTATGGGGCTTTTCTGATAGTGGAGTCTGACGGTTCTTATGGTGTCAACTGTCAAGGATGATAATTTAAGTAACCATTTGCGGGCTGGAAAGTGAACTTTGGTGGTTGAATACGTCTCTCACTTCACCGAATTTTATGGAGCCGATATTGTCTTTACATGTGCTATTTTTGTTTCTATGGTCATTTCTTTAAACAGGTTCATAATTTTCTCAATGTCACTCTTTGAGCTGTCATACATGTTCTAATTTTGTGGTTGCCTTTGCAGGAAGGAGTGTCACTGCATGCTATTTCTCACCCCTGACAATGACTTTGCTGGTCAGGAACAGGTAAGTACTTGTACTTATCCTTATTTCCTCTTTTCTTTAGTTTATTTTGTTCCTTAGACAAATACCAAGTCTGCTTTACAATTTGCCTCGAGTACGTATGCTGAATGAGCTTGTTATAATGAGCTAGAGTGAAAGAGAGAGAATGGAACGTTCAGCCATTCCATTTGTCATCATCCGACGTCCGTCACTCCACCGGCGTTCTTCCACCTCCATCCGTTCACCCCCTTCAATCCTCCCTCAAGGCCGTACGTGCATTGTCTTGCCTCGGCTCTCGTGTCGTTCAGGTTCGGCTCCACCGGAGCTGAAGCCACCAGAGACGCGAGACTCTCTCTCTCTCTCTCTCTCTCTCTCTCTCTCTCTCTATGCAATAAAAAAAATGACTAGATTTTGAAAATATTGATTAAAAACAAAAGAGAACCTCACCTCTCTGGCGGCTTTGACTCTGGTGGACAGGAACCTGAATGACACGAGAGCCGAGGCAAGACAATACACATACAGCCTTGAGGGAGGAGGTGGAGGAGCGAAGGGGGTGGACGATGGAGGGAGGCTGGTAACCACATTGCCATCATCCCTCAGCTAAGATGCGACAATAATAATCGTGCATTTATATAGTCACTGGGGAGGCTGGTAACTCATGGGAGAGGATTTGATCCTAACAGATATCTTCTCCCTTATAATTGTTGCATTCATGTTCTGCTTCGATGTGCTGGAGAGAAGGGGAGAGACACGGATCTTGCTTTCGGACTTGATCTCTACTTGCATTATATCTTTGATTGAATCTTGCTTTCGAACTTAATATTTCCTTGCATTGTATCTTGATTGTTTTGCTACCGGTCATCTGTTTTTCATGGCGCAGACCATTTCCTTGGAAGACATCAGAGAATCCACGGCGAATATGTAGCGCTCTGGTGTACTGAATCACTTGATTTTAATCTTGATCACCTGTATGTATTCTGGTATGTCATCCCTAATCCTATATCTAAGAACTGGGTTCTTGCTAATACTTTTAGATGTGTTCTTGTTTGTGAATCGTTGTCAAACACTCGGTCCAAAGGAGGATACAGAAAGTATCTTTGTATCAGTTTTGCATATGCTCAGCACAATTTACAGTGGTCACAATATTTCAACAAATCAGAATCTGATTAAATTGGTCGAGCATTCGATGATACATAAAATTGAATAGAAATAAAAACAACAGCGTCCGTCATCCATAACTAAAAGCATAATAACGGCTTTTAACAGGCTTTGACAGAAGGAGTACTAGGCGGAGACGCTGCCCTAGCGTCTCCACCGCCACGACCTTCCTTTGCACAGTCATTTCCACCACCATTAACATTCCTCTTAGCCAAAGCAATCAAAAACTTGTTATCAGAACCCCTCTCCCCAACCCCACTGCCAATCACGGAGGAACTCCGCCGGCAGCTGTGGTCGGCGGGGAACCGGTGCTTCAAGCAAACCTTGATTTGGCAACTCTTGCAAACGCTCGTGTTCGAAAAAGTCAACACCTCTCTGCACCGCCTCACTGCACATGTCGGCTTCTTCTTCTTCTTCGGATCGCAGTCCCCTGATTTCTCGTGTTTGTCTAGTAATGCCTTCTCGTTTTCTCCATCGTGGCCTGTTGTTTCAATCGACGTTGAACATGTTTCGCAGACTATTACTTTTCTGCTTTTGTGGTCTGGCTTTGGGCAGTTGTGTGATTTGTATGATCTGTGGTCTAAACAAAATACCTGCATTGCGAATCGAAGGAATGGAATTGAATTGAAATTCTGCTGTGTATTCGACCCAAACCAACCCACAATTCCACGAAACAAAGAAAAAATAACGCGACAACAAGATTTTGATGGACCCCATTGGATTATTAGGTCCATTCGTGGCTCGTAGCGATTTTTACCAAATACGGTACGAATTAAGACTACTGTTTTGCATAACAAAAACTTATATCTGGAGTTCTCATCGCCACCCAATAAACAGAATAAATTCGGTATCACCGTGGTTTTTTAAGCTTTAAATTTGTCCACCAGATTTTCAACTTTTCAAAACTTGGCCATTTAATCTTGTCGTGATCAGAAATGTAAATTTCGAATCCCAAAGTGACATCAAGCGTGCAATAGAATTGAATTATGATACAAAACCCATTACCCTAATTCAAAACTAAACTACGTAGATGTTATTCTAATTTCTACACGAGTTCTCGAATAGTTCATGAATCTTGTTCAAGAATCAAATAATTCAGGACACACATACGGCGCACAATTTCGAGAATTACTGAGAATCGAATCGAAGAAACAGAATGGAAACCTGGTGTTTTAGCTTGTTTAATTATTTACCTTTCGACAGGAGTCGCATGTAAAAGGAAGGAAATCGAGTTGATTGCATTCAGGGTCTTGACAATGGGCTCCCAACTCCGGAAAAGCTTCTGTTCCTTGGCCTACCATCTCTCCCTACCATCTCTCTCTCTTTCTCTCTCTAAATCTCAGAAATCTCAGAATTTGTGATTGGCGAATTCTGTAACAGCTCGTGTATATGTGTGTGTATATATATATATGCTTTCTCCTTAAGTTGGGGAGGAAGACAAGTCTGTTTCCGACTTTGGTTTCCATCGGATGATTCTAGGCTCTCCTGTTTTTATCTACTCTTTACGCAGTTTTTCTTCGGGAAGGAGTTACGTAAGCTCTTGTATCAGCCGAATCCGAAGTGGGCTACAATTTAGATTGATTTCTGTTGGGTTTGATTGTGTTGGCCCAATTAGAATGGGCTTTAATAAACCCATGTCCTTAATAAGTCCAGGACCCAATTGTTGGATTAGTATTTTTTTTTTCGAGGTTCGATTTCAATATTCTCAGTGTTTTTGTAATTAAATATATTAAGGGGGAATTTCATGATTCACGCGAACTCTAACTCAATTCTTCATTTTTATCTTCGCATTTTCCTCCAAATATATCCCATATTTTAACATTTCCTGACATATCCCCTGAAAAAGACAAAAGGGTAGTTTGCATTTAATTGAGACCGTTGATTGCCGAATGGACGGCCGTGATAACTCACTACCCCATAATCCCATTTTTTATAGGTTGCCAAATAGAACAAAGGAAAAAAGTTGGGAACTTATAGAGAAAATCAATAGTAGGAGTATAAAGTTCTAGTAAAAAATGTTATTCATTTTTGGAATGATTCTTGAAGAATCAAAAGTGCAACGTTTTATTTATTTATTTATTATTTTGAATTACCCAAACAAAATATAAATGGAGGATGCTTTGGAATGAACAATCATTAGGTTCAAGGTTCGAATTGAAGACCTCTTTAAGAGAAATCTGCAGTGGACTAGATCCAAGTGGCCAGCTTGAATGTTCATAGATTGTGAAAGCTTTATTATCAAATGAAACGGCAATGATAGCAAACCAAACCAAGAAACTTAAGTCATTTATTATCTAAATCATTACACAAAAATACATGGGCATAGAATTGAATTTTAGCGACATTGCCATCGCTAGAGGTTTCATAACTAAATGTTCATCCAATTTTCGACGAATCGAAATATATCAATTAGTATGCAAAATAGAAAAGAACCCTTTCACCAAGTCATAAAAGTGGCCAATAATTTATTAATTTTATTCTCATCCGCTGTATTTATTTCATACATTATCCATCCGATGAACCAACTTTTCCTCTTCATAGAGTAAAAAAGCCCCATACACATACATACGCATATATATAAATCACCGTCCCGAAAAGACTATCTAATCTGCAAATCGATAACTTAAAATTTTTTTTTTCTCGAAATAATTTCGAACTTCGTGCCTCTAGTTTACTAATTATCAATAAGTTCTTTTAGTTTACCAATTTTTATGATTTTTCTTGATAAAAATGCAATATTTTTAACTTGTTGATTTGCAAACTGGACGATCTTTTTAGGAGGAGAAGGGAGTATATATATATATAATTATAAAGTGTTGGATGATTGTTGATCAAGGGCACATAGGCCTGCCACTTCGGTTGGTCATATCGGTGTAGCACTTTCCACATTTGTCACGGTTGCCGTAAATTCCAGGGGGTACACATTTGCATTTGTCACAGCACTTCATGCATGCCCACAAGCACCGTATCTGCCTCAAATGCAATCTGCACCTTCCTATGCATTTTGGTACACATTCTGCACCATCCAAAATTATATATTACAATTTAACCCCCCCAAAAAATTAGTAAATATATGTATTCGAAACGTTACTTGTCCAAATCAAAGACAGGTGAGGTTAATTTGGACTATGCTAGTATTACTTTACTTTTTGCTTATTTTTAAATGAATCATTCCTCTTAACAAGCGGAATTCAAAAATTGACCAAAAGCAAAGTTTTTTCAATAGAGTAGAAAAGAAAAAGAAAAATACAATTTGTATTATTAGGAAGTTAATTTTTCAATTTTAGCCTTCCTATCATCCTTCCCAATTAACGATTAATTCCTTCTTCTTTTACAAAAAATAAAATAAAATAGTAAACACTTAATAGTGCTAATTGTCTTTAAGAATAGATAAAACATTCTTTACGCAAACCACTTTTGCACCACCGCCATATGTGGGTCTCACCATGAGTTTATTATTTTGATCTGAACTGTTCATTTTGTAGGGTCCACGGAGTAGTATATCCATAAAAAAATATCAACTTGATAGGACATCGATAGGTATATAAAAATTTAAAATTTTTTTTTTGGTGAAAATGTACGGTCGTGGACAGTTTTAACTTTAAAATCCATGACTTTCTATTTTACAAAATAAAATTCAAATTTTGATATACTGCTCTGCGGATCTTAAAGTCATGGATTTGAACTTTAAAATCCATGACTTTCTATTTTACAAAATAAAATTCAAATTTTGATATACTGCTCTGCGGATCTTACAAGATGAACGGTTCATATCAACAATTAATACACAATGGGGCCCACAAAGGTGTTGGTGGAAAAGAATACTGCAGGTGAAGAAATGTTTTCTCGAATAGAAATAATGAATTAGTCTAAACTTCCTAAAAAGGCAAGTGGAATTATACTTACTAAAAATTATTGGAATTAAACATATGGACACGAACCTTGTACGGCTACTGGTGGTTCAGCTGGCGGCAGGACCGTAGGATTAGGAAGAAGCACGGGCGGTTGGACTCGTTGGAGAGGTGGACTAGGGCGGACCGGCGCTCCAACCGGTTTTTGAACCGGAGTTAGTTCCTTCTCCGGGCAAAGAGCAAGGGCCTATATGCGACATATCCTCTAAGAACCAAAACCTTGGTTTGTGCTTAATTAAAGTCAAGTTTATAAACCCATTGAGTAAATGTTCAGTATAACAGTGATAGCACGTAACGATATTTCACATGTTGTGGGATTATAGATATTAGAGACTATATCAATCACTAGAAATGCGAAAATAGTGGAACTTGGCTTGACATTTTCAATTAGCCGGTTATGCAATGTAACATTTTTATGGGAGGGTCTTTTAAACGGGGCTTCACTTGTTTTCCAATCTTACATAAAGAACTGTACAAGGAAGGGTCTTAAAGGGCGGTTTCACCTGTTGTCAACTCTGTAAAAAAAAAAAAGGGGGCATAAAAGGTACTTTTAAAAAAAATAAATTGGGCAATTATTTTGAGGCATGCAAAAGTCAAAATAAGTATAGCAACAATTGCGGGACGAACAAACAAAATTTTTTTTAAAAGGAAATAGTAGATTTTATTTTCCTAGAAAAAATTGACTTTAAGTAGCGATGTTTTTAACTTTTAGCCTAGTTTTGACGTGGTTAATTTGTTTCTTAGCGCACGATTAAACTTGTATTGAACACATAATTATACAACACATCTAGAACTAGAAGTTTAAAAAAAAAAGAGTAAAATAAGTGAATTTCCAACATTACCTCCCCTAGTAACTCCTCATCGGTATGCGATGCCTACAAATAGCACAAAGATGTTGACAAAAAATTAGAAACTCAAGAGGAACATAAGAAAGATATGTAAATGAGATGAGTATTTTCGCTAAGCCGAGTTTTAAAGTGTTTGGTTTGAACAATTAACTAAACAAATCTAAAACTCGAACTCGAGCTCGTCTCAATTACTAAACGAGTTGAGTAGACTGAAGGCTCGAATAAGTTGAGAGCAAGGGAGAGGCATAAGGCATACCCTTGTAGTGACCAAAAGAAACGAAACCAGCAAAAGCAAGACAAGTTTGAGACCCATTGTGAGACAAAAGAAGCCAAGAGGAAAATATCAAATGCTACAATTTGGTGATCATGATAACGAAGGTGTGGTATTTATAGAGGTGGCATTGAAGGACTTTAGTCGTACGTGAATGAGTATTTCTTGTTGGATTTGTTTTTTGTTTTTGTTTTTATAACCGAGGAACAGTCCTACAGTAAGCCACCAATTGGACCCTCTGCACGACCTAAACCTCGGAGGGAGTAAGCGCAACCCACACCAATCACAGTCCCTTACTTAGCACGGGGTACGAGGTGGCATTGAAGGACTTTTCCATCAGAGTATGAGTTCCAAAAATAAATTATTTTACCGTACAGGACATATGTTTTAAGGCTTCTTGGTCGGACGATTCGATCATTGAGGCTTTGTCTAGATTTAAAATTAAAAAAATTAAACTGAAAATATAGAAGAAGGAAAAAATTATACTTTTTTTTATTTGAACAAATTTTTTTTATACTTTAACTATTTCATTAATATATTGTTGAAACATGGTACATGCAGAACATGGATTGTTTGTGGGCCTATGCTTGTGCATAATAGTTCGCATGGGCTTGAAATTAAGCCCAACTGCCGAGCATTGCACCATTTGGCAATCGTACCTGTAATATTTAAGGATGGATTGAAATGTGAGTCATAGCCCACTCTGTTTTTCTTATTCAATAGTAATGGTGGAAAAAAAAAAAAAAAAGTGTTGAAAACAAAGTACTACATGAATGCATTTGAACTTCAGGTTAATTGTATTCAAGTTATGGGTGGAAAAAGAGGGGGTCAAGTAGTGGTGGTCACCACTACTGCCACTACTGCTATTTTTTTTCAAAAATGTATTATTATGTATATGAAATTTATTGTCAAATTACGTAGGCCCGCCACTACTAGATTTTCATTCATTTATTTTCTGATATAAGAAAGTCTTCATCCTCTGATTTTTTCTTTTAATAAAAGAGGCAAAAAAATAACCCAACTCCAATTTTTATAGATCAAGTGAAATATTATGAAACATGAGCTCTCTAAATTAAGAAAAACCTAATTAACTTCAAACTCTGGTTTTTATACAAACTTTGTTTGTAAACATTTAAGGTGTTTGATCAACAAAAAAGGGACGCAAACCAAAGAAAGAAAAGCAATGTGTCAAGCGACGTCCATGGATACTAGCGACACACAGGGCCGGCCCAGTGGTAAGCCCCGCAAGTCTCCGGGCTTGGGCAACCCCCCAGATGAGGGAAACCAACCAAAAAAAAAAAACCCTAGGTTATGTATAAGTGTAGCACGGTATGACACAAAGCAATGGCCTAGCTCCGTGGCAAATGGTTTCTCCTTCCTTTCCGCGTGATTGGTGTTCGACTCCCATGCACTACGTCTTTTTCTTACTTTGGCAGTTCTAGGCCTTCCCCCTCATCTTTCTCTGTTTTTCTTCATCTTCTTTTGTAATATAAAAATGATATTTTCCCTTTTCTCACTCCCTTGCTATTCCCCAAATTAAAAAAAACTCCCAATGGTGGAAAAATCCAAAAACTAAGCGAGCTAACACGCTTTATTATTAATTTTTGCACAGATTATATTTAAAACATGAAGCAAACTTTCTTATTTATTTCAAAACAAACTCCTATCATCTTTTTATGAACTCTTGAAGATGTAGGGATCCAATATTAGGAGTTCAGTAATGCAGGTTATACTACGTTGTTGCAATATATGGAGAGAAGTTCATCTAAGTTGAAATTGATAAAAAACTTACTTTTGTAATATGAGAGATTCTGAATTGGAAATGAGTTATTGAACAAGTTAGTATGATGACTACCGAAGAATCTCCTTTAAAAAAAGGCAATAAGTTTTTTTTTATCAGATTGTGTTGGTCATAAAACACTATAACCGGGGTGGCATTTTTTATTTTTTTTAATGTTGTTCAAGCTAAAAAAGTACAATGTAACCCTTTTTTTTTTGTCTTAATCACAAGCGGGCAACCCAGATTGAAGTCGGGCTTGGGAAACCCAAACATCGGGGCCGGCCCTAGCGACACAACAAAGTCTATACCAGCAATGTCCATCACCTGTGATAGGTGCATATGACAAATATCATTTCCTATAGATTTTGAATATTTTGTTTTGATTTTTCCAAAAATTGATAAATGTCCATATCATCATAGTCTGATTTTTCATAAAATTACTTCATTGGATAGTGAGATTGATTCCAGAAATTAGTAAAGGTGCACATAAGTTGGCCCTAACGCATAATTTATATATATATAGGATCTCGTTCTACTAAGGACTCTCTCAAACTCGTAATTTGCGGACCTCATGGATCGGGGTCGAATCTCGACGATCTGAACCGCTCAATGTGTTTAAAACGTGATTTTAAGGGTCACCACGAGGATTCGTCCAAAAAAAAATACTCGGAAGGGCTTCATTCGAACATTTTTTCGATAAATTATATATGTACGGTTATTATGAAAAATTGCTCGGATGAAGCCCTTTCGGGTATTTTTTTCGTGATTCCTCGCGTTGGCCATGGAAAACATGTTTTAAACACATTGAGCGGTTCGAATCGTCGAAATTTGGTCCGGAAAATCAAAAATGGGGTGGTTCTCACAGAGGAGATCTTTGAGAGAGTTCTCAATAGAACATCTTCCTATATATATATATATATATATTTCACGAGTCATTCACATTATTCATGTAACATGTTATCAGATGATATATTAATACACCATAGAAATATGAGGTCCTGGCTAGCATCACAGTCACTCGTAGTTTATTAAGTGCCACCGGCCTAGATTCTAATCTCATAAACGGTAACATAAAATTTAAGATTGTCGAAATACAAGCATTCTTCTTTCTGCCATTTACATGTGATATCACATGGGCATAATACAATTAGTCAACCTACTACTAAGTTCCATTGAATTCATCAAGTTGAATTAATAGAACCATAAACTAAGGGTTACATGGGGTGTTTCTAAACCTATGTAATGCAATTTTTTTTTTTGATTTCTCAAGTGTCCGGGATTTATTTGTACCTCGATTGATCTAGAGGGATCAATCTTTTCATCCAATAGTGTTAGGTCGATGTAAAGTTGTAGAAAAGTTTCGTACTCGCGCTATATGAGTTCAAAGTATATGAAATGTTTCGAACTTTCTAATTCGACACCTTAAAAGAAAGCAAATTTCTAATGCTCAAGGCTTGACCACATAAGTTGCGGTACTAATTAAAGGATAATTTTAAAACAAATTGGACAGTACGATAGGCTTCCTAGGAATAACTCCGTTCTTGGATCCCATAATTAAATTCTTTCGGTTAGACTTGGATCTCTCTCCGCTTTCTCTATTTATAATCTGGGTTGTCCTAAACAATTTTAGTACTTACACAGCCAATAAATTGTGTAGTCTGCGAGTCGTTTTCAATCCGTTTAGTTGTTTACAATCCGGTCCTACTTACACACAGTTGTTTACAATCCGGTCCTACTTACACACCCGATAAATTGTGAAGTCCTTGAGTCGTTGGAGCCACAAGCAACTTCATCCTTGAGTTGTTTACGATTGTTTAATTTGTTTAGAAGTTGGATTTACCCGAATCCAAAGACTAATTTTCTCAAGTTTCAATTGATCAAGGTCCTAGCACGCCTGCACAATACTTTAGCTTCAGTCTAGGTGTAGGACTCTTTCGGAACACAATAGTACTATAACATTGTCCATTAAAAATAGAAAATGAGAAATAATGAAAAAAAACTACAAATGGATTTCAAAACTATGTAACTGTAAATGCCAATTACATGTACAAAAGGGTTTCCAGAGAAATCATTTATTTCCTTCCCATAAAAGCTAGAGTTTTAAACTTTATTACATCACAAATAAAATCTAAACTAACAAAAACACTGAATGAACACACAACATAAAATCAGATGACGAATTTGTGGAACAAAGAGATTACAACAAAAGGTATGTCCCTCCACTTATAAATACAAATTTCTGAAAACAACTGTATTAAGAGTAGTTTGATACGTGTGAACTCACATACATCAAACGGCTCCGAAAACAGCTGTTTGTAGGTGTGTTAGAAGTTATGTTCTTAGTTTTTGTGTACTGGCTGAGGACACGGGGTGACCTTGTTCTCGTAACAGGCTTCTGTCCAACCGTCGCACGGGGGTTTTCCGAAACCGGGTACACATTTGGTCTTGGTACAGCACGCGGTGCATATTCTCTGGTAGTCCGTTTTCATGTGTCCTCCGTAAATTTCATCGAACCTCGTACAATTTTCTGAGCACCCTGTAATTAATTAAGCACGTAATTATAAGAACCTGAATTTTCAAAAATAAAATAAAATTAGCAGAAGATATTAAGTTATTCCTCACAAGCAACCTAAGCGTCATGCGATTTATTAGAAAGAAAACTCTGAGGCAAGTGAAATAAATAGTCCATTTTCGTCTTTGTATTCGGTTAAAATGAAATTTCATTGTAGAAATCTCTCTGGAAATTCTTTTTCTAACCTATTAAATGAATGACTCTTTGCAGATACATAAATTAAAAATTCTCAAACTTCTTAAAGTTTTTTCCTAATAACTCCTGTTTTTTTCCTTCATTCTTGCAATTTTGAGACCACTTTACCTCTAGTGAAATGGACCCTAAGTACAGGATGAAAATTATGAAATCAAAGCTCCTACCATCAACAAAGGTAGACCTAGTTTAATATTTGTCCTATTAATTAGAAGGTTACTTCTTTTGGGTGGTATATATGTTTGTGATAAAAACTTATTCACGAAGGATGCAGAAACTTTTGATTCACGGAGATCCACTCACATTATGCTACATCACCAAGTTAGAAGACTCTTCTACTGAAAGATTATTCTTATGTGGCAGAGTTTCAAATATTGTCTGTTTCAAATTTTTTCGTACTTGTCTCTTCCATGAAAGAGTTAACTAGGATCATTAAAGTTACAGTCGTGGCAGTTTGTCATTGGTTTTCCGCAATTCTTAGTTCACGGAGGGTCCGTGAATAAGTTTCTTTCGTGTTTGTAGGTACTTGCCTATTTGGTAACGTACCATGAATGATTGCTTTAAGATATTATCTAACACGGTATAAGTGTCATCTCACTTTCTGTCTCTTTTGTGCATATTTTGGAAGGCTAGCTAGTTTTACCAGGATAATGTTGACGATCCTTCACACAAGCCACCCCCGGATGAGGAGCAGGAGCTTCCTTCGGAGGGTAATAAACCGGAGGAGGGGGATGAATCGGAGCTTTGGCTGGAGGAGGAGGAGGGGGATGAACCGGAGCTTTGGCAGGAGGAGGAGGAGGAGGGGGATGAACCGGAGCTTTGGCAGGAGGAGGAGGAGGAGGGGGATGAACCGGAGCTTTGACGGGAGGTGGACATGGAGCTGGAGCCTTCTTCGGGGGAAAGACCTAACTTTGAACAACAGTAAAAATCTTTGAAAACATAATCTTCACTGATCACAAGTACTCCACTAGAACAAAAAAAAAAACTTAAACTATGTGACATCCACGAAAATCAGCAAAATCTATTCATTTCGATTGCTCAATTTAGCGTGCACATTATGTTACAATTAAACTTACCTCTATCAAATCTCTCTCTTCTCGAATCGACGAAACCTGCAAAAACAAAGTATACAAAACATGCATTGAGATTAGATGACAATATGAAACATCAAGGGAAAAAAAATGAATTCTGTTTGGTACGATTAATGCGTGCGAATGTGCATGTTTTGTTGAAGAAAGTGGATCTGTTTAAATACGTACGGTTGTGGCAAATAAAACTGAGTAGGCCAATATTAAGAGAATGGCTTTGGTAGCCATGGTTGATGAGGAGGAAAAGGGCCAAGAACAAAGGTTGGGGAGGAGGGGAGGGGAGGGGGAGGATTGAGATGTAGAGAAGCTAGCTAGGGTTATAAAAAGATTTGTGTTAAGTGATGAATTAATCACACTATGAAACTGTGTTATATAGAGAGCAACAATGTGTTATGTGGTGAAGAGATTAATTTGCAAGCTGGCATTATTATTCCTTAATTTTGAAATTAAATGACAGCTAACCATACAGTAAAAGTGGTCTTAATGTGACACTGTCATTTTTGTAATTAAAAGTGGTCTTAAGAAGTTCCTTTCATTTTACGTTGCATAAATTGAGCACAACTTCCCAAAAAAAATTGTCATACGTAGTGTTAATGTGTTTTTAATTTCATTAGATTATAAAAGCAAGCTGAACTTAACATCATTAATTTGAACTTGAGACCTTTCCCTTGGACACTTTTGTACCTCTCAATGCCGTTAGCAAATGTCAACAAGCCCCGTTCCACAACACCTAACTAAAGTTTCGTTAAGACGCACAAATACAGGTTATTTTATAACGGGAGAACACATTCTTAAGTCGGTCGTTCCATGCAATTTTTCCAAACTCAGATTCGGTGAGAATGTGAAATGACATTCTTAAGTCGGGTCATTCCATGTAATTTGTTTTCAAAGCCAATGGAACAACCTGTGTTTAGCTTACTGACTTAAAATACTAAAATCATTTTGGATCAAGTGAATCGTTGCATGTGGAACGGCAATGATATAAAAGTTTTTAAATACATTTTTACTTTTGTATTAGGCATTACTCCACTAGATAATGTCTATTTCCCACACAAATAGCTCTTCCAAATCTGGTTTTGAGGGGATAAGTTCCAAGTAATAGAAAATTGATTTTGAGGATATGTTCCAAAAATTGAAAAAACCTGTGTTTGAGTGTAGAACTTACTGGGCTCGATAGACCTGTCTGCCAAAGACAGGCATCACATGACATTAGAGGATGTGTTAGCACTTAACAATAGTTTATGAACCGTTGTACGAGGTTTTGCGACTCTAACAACTTAAATTAAGGCAAGATTCTCTCACTGGCCCTTTTGACCTTCTTGGTTCCATCAGCTACTCCACTTGCTTTATTATTGTACAAAAAATAGTTTTTTCCCTTTACAAAAAAATAGAATAGTGTAGAATAGTGATTACTCGATCCTTTATTAGTGGATTTGAATTGCTATGGGTTTGAGCCCCAACTAACCATTTGGGGGATTGAGAAACCTAGGGGAGGTGATTTTGCAGTGCAGGCTAAATAACTAAAGAGCTCATGGTATACAGATTTGGTGCATTACAATTTTATTTTGAGATGTTCCAAAATTTTATTTCTATAAGGAGTTAAAAACTCAAAAGTAAGTAAAATGTGCCAACTCAATCCCGGTAGTGACCTCAATTGTGGCCATCTGAAATTTTTATTTAGGATCGAAATCGTTCATTTTTTTAGGAATGTTGAGCACATTAGGCGTACAAAAAAAAATTATAATAATGGGAGATTGGTAGGCACACAATTGAGACAAATTTGTCTTTCAATATATTTTCCAAATAATATGCTCATCTATATAAATGGTATCCGAAAAAATATCTACTAATATCCAATTAATTAATTTGATTTTTTACATGATTGAACTACTTAACATTCTCGATAAATTGTATGGTTTCGATCCCGAATACAGATTATATGCTCACATTTGAGGTTACTATGGGGATGTAGTAACTTGGGTCACTATGGGAACCCGGCCAAATCCAATTTTCATAGATGAACCTTGTCAATGATTGAATATAATAGCATTAGAAATCTAATCAAACTTTGGAAGAATCCATGCATAAATTGCATATTTCCTTAAAAAATTAAGCAATATGGGGCGGAGGGGTATAAATCACGTATTCTTATACCCCATCCATCCCAAAAAAAATGCTCCTATTTTTCACTTTTTGGACCACTCAAATAATTATCTATATTTCACAATCTATAATGTTTATCGTGAATTTGAAATATGTGTTTAATAAAACTAATTGAGATCTACCAAACAAGATTCATATTGGATATATAAGTCATTATAAATAAAAAAATATATACGAGGAATTTTTTGATGCATGTGAATAGTCAAGTATGAGCATCTTTTTGGGACGGAGGGAGTATTAATTGCTTATTAGTACTCCCTCCGTCCCATAAAGTTTGGTCCCTACGAAACTACGTGCAATTTTCAAGCTAAAAAATAACGTGCTTACGAAAATAATTTTTTAGTCAATATGGATCTTATTTGATAGATCTCATCGAGAACTTTTATACGGTGCAAAAAAAATTCAAAAATTATTTTGGTAAATACATTAGTTTTTAGTTTGAAAATTACACGTAGTTTCGTAGGGACCAAACTTTATGGGACGGAGGAAGTAACAACTAAAACAAACAAGGTCAGGACAGGAGGCGGGATTCGGGGAGAAATTATCCGGTTCTCAAGAAGCATTGAATAATTTTTCGAATCCGGTACATAAGCTACAGGAACTAGTGGTGGGATTTGGGGCATAAACCTTGGTCAGTTGATCCTAGTCATGTGATCTACACAAATCAGGGAGGGGACTTATGTAACGCACTACTTGGTTATAGTGCACCTCGATCGATAGGAACCTTTCAGATCTCACCATCACGATTTGACATTTTATTTTATCGAGGTTGTTGAAAAGTTTAAATGTACAAAACATATACTCCAACTGATCCGACATCGGAAGCAACATGATCTAACAACGTATGTTTTCCAAAAATGAATGATCAATATGATTTATATAATGATGTGTAAGATAAATATATTTTGATCGTGTAATTGTAAATCCATGTTCAATTAATTTGGTTTTTTGTACAAATAAAAGTATTCAGTGGCCTTCAAAATATGAACAATTCTGATCATAATGACAAAATATTGAAAGATCCAACCAAGGTGCATTACAAACCTATAGCGCATACAATTAGTGCACTAGCACTGGTCCCACAAATAAACAGACTTGGCTCACTTTTGTCTAGGATCAATTGGCACATGAGATTGCAGTTTCCCATGCATCGTATGACACCCTTTTATCAATAATTCATTTTTTGTTTTTTAATTTATCCAAGTTTTTTATTATTTCAACTAGTTTCTGTGCCAAAAACAAACTAGTCTGAAAAGGGCTGACCATTGAACTACTAATTCTCTGCATCCATCCCAAAGTTGCCTGCCAAAGAGCATATGCCTACATTAATTGTACTCCTAAATTGCGATTTGTGATTGACCAACCGTCCTCACATTGAATGTTTTTTCTCCTTTTCCCTTTTTTTTTTTTTTTTGTTTTTTTTAACTGCATGTCTGGCTAACTTGCGCGCATCTCGACTAACTCTAAGACCCTAATGAAGTCATCACATTGAATGTTAAAAAGGGCTACAAGAAGTGATTAATTGACTTGTGAGGAATTCCGTTCTATTGCATTGCGAATTTAAACAATGAAGGACTTATTTTGGTTTTCATAATAATGAATGCAAATGAAATAATGAATGACAAATCTCACGTGAAGGGAGGAAGCCAAATTTTTTTCAGAAATCCCTCTTTCCGGATTTCCATTTCCATTGGAGGTGTGGCAAAACCAAAATGATCAATTTTTGTTTTGCTGATGATCTTATGATTTTTTGTAAGGGTGAGTTAAGTTCCATTCAGCACATACAAGATGCCTTTGATGAGTTTGAAGCTTTATCTGGCCTGGCTACTAGCCCTGGTCAAAGCAACATCTTCTTTTCAAGTGTTCCTCCCACTATCAAGCAAACTATTCTTGAGACCCTTGGTTTCAGTGAAGGTACACTCTCCCGGTGAGATATCTTGGTGTCCCACTCATCTCCACCAAGCTTAAGTACACTGATTGCAAAGCCCTCATAGACAGGATAACAAGTACTAAATCTTGGGCTAACAGATACTTATCTTATGCTGGGAGAGCCCAACTTGTTAAGTCTGTTCTGTTCTCCGTGCAGACCTATTGGTCCTCCCTCTTCATATTCCCTAAAAGGTTGTTAAGGAAATTGAATCCATTCTCAGAGCCTTCTTTTGGACTGGATCTGATCTTAAAAGTACAGTTGCTAAAGTTTCCTGAGAGCATCTCTGCTCCCCTAGGAAAGAGGGAGGTCTTGGGCTTAAATCCCTCCAAGTGTGGAATAAGGCTGTCATGGCTAAGCATATCTGGTTCCTCATCTGTGGAGGGGAACAATCTATGTGGTGTCAATGGGTCAAGTCTTACTCATTGAAAGGGAAGAGTTTTTGGTGTCAATGCTTCTAAAGTCGCACTCCGGACTGCAGCGAAAACGATATTGGAGGGACCTCGGTGTGTAATTTCGGCTATAGGCCCGACCTAATTATTCCGCTATTAGTATGTAATTAGGGTAACACGTTTTCAGAGAAAATAGAGATAGAGAGGCGAGAGAAAACGCAGATCTCAGAGAGATTGCGAGAAGACTTGTACTCTTGATTTCGATTTCATAGTGGACTGGGGTGGCTCCCGTGGTTTTTCCTCGCGTTGAGATTTTTCACGTATATCTGTGTCTCGCTTTTTTTTCGTTTTTCATTACGCACGATTAATTGTTTTTCTATTTTGTGATTCGTTGTTTCTAGTCCAGCTCGAATAGTTAATGGGCTGGGCACAGGCTTGATGATTCAAGCTTAGCCCATCGATAAGCCCAGCTCGCCTGTAAACCCGCTATCTAGCCCATAATGTAAATAATAAATGTCTATCTTTCCATTTGTAAAATATATTTTTTTGGAAACATTTTTTTGAACTTACAATAATATGACACTGTTAAATGAGAAAATGAACGATTGTAATCGTGTGATTAACATAGACCAGCATATTTATAGTTACCATATTATTTTTTTTAATGTCTCAATTAAAAAATATTCCATTTATCTCATGGTCATGCATATATGTATTTTTTTTTTTTTTTGGTTACTCTTAGTGTTGTTCAAACAAAACTAGGAACAATAAAGTGATTATGATCAAATAGAAAAAATAATAAACAATTTTATTATTTTAGACCATTGGTTCATAATAGGTCCTATAGAGTGGACTTAAATTCAAAACACTTCGTTTATATAATGTTTGTACTTACAACAACGAACTTTTTTCTTTTCACAATGACCGTTGTAGTATTAATACTTGCACGTACATTCGAATTTTGATTAGAAAGGCAACCAACTTTTTTCTTTTCACAATGACCATTGCAGTATTAATACTTGCACGTACATTCGAATTTTGATTAGAAAGGAAAAAATCTTCAAAAAACTCCAGCCAGCCTGCTTGCCCGACTCTTGTCCCGCTAGCCCGCCCAATTGGCCCAAGGCCGTGGGCTGTGCTTGGGCTTCAACGTTTGACACATAATCCGCCCCCCCATAAAAGGAGGCCTGTCCAGACCGCCGTGATGATGACCCTTACTCAAATTCAATTGGCATCGGTAGGAAGATATAAAATTTACCTATTTGAGGACATATCAATGGGTCCAGCTCCTCTCCAACCCCTTCAAATGAATTGAAGAGAACTATTAATTCCGGCCCAGAAATTTTATACGATCCCAATTTAATTAATGATCAATACCTTTCATTTTGTTTAGTTTGTTGAGAACATCGAAAGTACACTAAAAATCATGTTTTTGAACATCATTTAAGGTGATTTTGGAACTCATTTATCTCGAAAAAAATAAGATTGCAACCTTGAACAAAACTCATTTTCTAATATCTTGCAATATAAATGTTTCTTGATCATGAAAACATATGGCTCGCTTCATGCTCTCAATGAGTTCAAAATATGAATGGTGCTGAACATTAAAATGGAATAAGGAAAAAAAAATTCTGAGCGGGAATTGGAGAGAACATTTGTAGGGATTGGAGAGGAGTTGGACTCTATCAACGGCATCACTTTCAATCCAGTGTTCTCTTCTGTCAAATTTTATGGTTGGACACTGTAAGGCAAAAAGAACAACTGCACACAAAAAATAAACAAGCCCCTCAAATTCTTGTGCGGATTTGTCCCACTACAATAGTCCCTCAAATTCTCGTTTGTCCCTTGTGGACACGAGGAGTTGATCTTCTAACTATAGGACCAAATCCTTTTATCAAACAGACCGCCTGGGTCCTCAAACCTTTTATCAAACTGGACTATTCTCAAATCAAACCGGAGCGGTCCTCTTTGTCTAATCAACAATTATCTGGATTCGGTGAACGAATTACTTTGGGAGAAGACCGTTGCAAACGTCTTGTAACTCAACCTTTTTCCTCGCTCGAGCATCTCGAGAGAAAGGTAAACAAGTTTCTGTGTTGGCACTTAAAGACTTACGTTCGGCCAATCTGCCGCATCATCGCTTGATCAATTCTTCGACCAACTAAGCCGTCAGCACTCTAAGGTTCACGTTTGACCAATGTGCCGCGCCATCATTCGGCAAAAATACCTTCGGCTCTCTGTTGCCATAGCCGACTTCACGCAATGCTTTTAGAAAACCTCCGACTTTTAACCAGCCGTCTGATTCACTTTCTCTTTTTCTTTCATGAACTTTGTAATTTTTGTAGGTGCTTCTTTGCCTTTCATAGACTGACTCCTAGCACTTGGGAACATGTCGCGTCCAAGGTCTGTGACGTTGTTTCGTGATGGCTGACCTCATACATACCAACAGGTCATTCCATCTTTTTGCTTATGCTTCTTTTCCCAAGCATCTTCAAGTTCTTCTAAGTACCACATACCATCCCCTACCCCCCACTTTGGGTTGGGCTGGGACTCGGTCTAGTGCAAGCCAGAGTATTTTATAAACAATACATACTTTTGTAGAAAACCGTCCACATAGGACTCAGTTTGGACCAAGCAGAATCAATGGTTTGAAAAACCGTCTCCTTCCCCCCATTCTAGGTTAGTCTAGGACGTAGTCGTTTTGAGGAAAAAAATTCACAACTTTTTATGAAGTCTAAGTGCCACTCCCTCTCCCTTAAATCGAAAGACACACTTTGGTTGCTTCTTCCAATTAAATACGAAAGCCCCGCTCTCTCAACAAAACCAAGAGTCACACTTTTTTTATTATACAGAGAGCCCCGCTTTGTCAAAAAATCGAGAACCTAAATTTCATGCTTCAATCGATGAACATTTCCTTTCACGGGAACCAAAGGTCACTCCTTTTCAACAAGCCAAGAGCCTACCGCTCATGCTTAGACTGAGGATCACTTCCTCTCAATTATTCCGAGTAATTATACCAAGAGCTATGCTCTCTCATCATTAAACCGAGGATTACTTCCTCTCAATTATACCAAGAACCATGTTCTCTCATCACTAAACCGAGGGAGTGATCATACCAAGAACCATGTTCTCTCATTATTAAACCGAAGAAGTGATCAAACCGAGAACCATGTTCTCTCATCACTTCCTCTCGATAAGATTGAAGGTTGCCATTCTCAATTAAAATCGAACATCACACCTTCTCAATCCCCTCGATCATTTAACAAGACCCTGGATTATACTCCTTTGTTGATTAATTAAACTGCAAATGAAACAAAACAAACAAGCAATTTTTGCAACAAACGGGCATGGTCACAAACATCCGCTCGGCCAAACAAGTCATCTACATTCGATAACAAACTACACAAGACTTAAAACTCAGACAAGCCGTAAATACTTGGTTTCAAAACCATCAAAACAATTAATATCCAGCTTTAAACAGTCAACAGTAAATCACGTTTATCTTCTTAGTAAACTACCGAAGAAGCAATCACAAAATAAATAATCACAACTAACGCCGCACAGGACCACGGTATTTACCATCAAAACAATATGAGATTCACATTCATAGTTTAAACCGTCCCCTTTTCGGTTTTTTTTAAAACCATCAAATGAAGACTCAGCGTTTAAACAAAACACTTGGCAGGTAGGCCGTCAACATTAATTAACTTTTAACTTTTGGTTGAGGACTGAAAAAGCCACCAGTAAAGAAGTGAGTGCAACAAATAATACCAAAGCTCAATACAAGTCCCTCACTACTCCATCAATAGGTCCATAGTATTCACACTTATACCCGACGTCATAGCATTAAGATATTCACTAAAAATCATTTTAGGAACTCCCAAACATCAACTCAACATACTAAATAATGTTTTAAAGCGGTAAAACAATAATTACAGATAATTTCCATGCCGAAACACCTCAAATGGAGTCCGTGGTTGAATCGAGAACGCAAAAACTAGTCAAGTACAGGTCATGAACCTCCCAGAAGTGGTCTGGACCAGCTAAAATAGCCTCTTGAACCTTAAAAACCTTCCAAACGGCCTTTTGGACCTTAAATAACCCCATTTGACCCTTTAAGGGCCGTTGGACCTTCAATTGACCCTTCTAACACTCAAACCTTCTAATCATTTTAGAACCGGGTCTAACCCGTTTGACCATGCATTGAACCATTTGATCGCACACGTGAACCTTCTGGACCAACCTCTGAGCTGTCTGACCGTCTTCTACACTCGCCTGGCACGTGTAGAACAATACCTTGAGTAGATCTGACGCGATCTACACCACCGTGTCATCACCAACCGACTCGTATGAATGAGATACACAATCCTTATTGGTCTGATCAAGCTTTCACTCAACCCCGACGTCACCCCGCAAGTAGATCTGACTCGCCTTTCACACGCCAATTTCAACAGGTGCGTGAGCCTTCCTCCAGCAACCTTCGGCAAAGTTCCGACTATGTCCGTCATCATCTCAGTGTGGGGAACAAAACCCCATCATCAAAGCTTGTATCAGAATCCTCTAAGGTAGATCGACGACCAACAAACCCTTCGCCATTCTTCATCCACCTTCCGTCAGTCTTCAAACTGCCTGTGAGGGCTGTTCCGACGTCTAATGCCGACGGTCTACCCACCGTTGAGATTGTCTCTGATAGGCGCACAACCCTTGCTAGTTCGATTAAGCCCTTGAACGACGTTGATCTCCACCCAGTCAAACTGTCCCCTTGTTCTCCAAGAGCCACTAGAAAACCACCAAACAAACACCAGCAAAAACAGATCTGAAGTTCTCCGACCACTCGAGAACCACCAGAAAACACCACAGACTTATATCCCAGCAGCCACACCAATTGTGGTGGGGTGATTTCGCCGGTGGATCCTCCTCGGGTGCGCCGCCTTTCGTCTAGCCCGACCTACACAAGTAACAAACCGTTAGAGCCCCACCGGCCTTTTGCCGGTGGGCACTCCGACGATCAAGTCAACCACTAGAGAGAGAAAGCCAATAGAGAGTAATTTAGATCTAGAAGAGTGTGTTTCCATACCTCTAGGGTTTATCCCTTGGTATTTATAAGCTCTCATATGCTTCCTCTCCAAGCTAAACATGCTCACACACGTGCACATGCTCACACATGTGCAATGGCATCATCAGTACTTATTACACTGAACTTGGACCATTGGTCCAATACTAAACCCATGAGGGCTCAGCCCACTTTAGGTCTCTTCTCACCGATTCGACCTGTAATCTTGTGCGGATTTGTCCCACTACACTTGGCATTGGAAATTTTTTCCTTGGAGTAGGAAATAAGCTCTCCCGCCTCCCTTCTCCTCTTTCCCCCTCCCATTCCCTCCCTTCTCCCCCTAACAAACGGCCGTCTAACAAAAGGGCCTTAGGTAATTTCCATCTGCTTTCAAGAACAAACTGTATTCGTAATGTCCTTCTAAATAGAATGAAAGGGGGCTAACAATCCAAGGACTTGTTACTGAATGTTTTGGGATTCCTTTGGAGCCAATAAACTGTTGCTGCAAAACTTAGTCTGAGGATGGACATGTGCAAAACAGTCCTCTCACATGATGATTGGCCCAATTCAGCCCATTAGACCACTTCAAATGAGGCCTTCTGATATCGCTCGTAATGGCCCGTATTCAAGCAACAACTTATTTTTTTATCGGCAAAACTAACATATTACTAATATGTCCAGAGTTTGATATTTGGGGACTTAGAAGATCTTCTCCTTCTCCTCTAAAAATTCATCTATAAATATTTGGCGAGCACTCTATAAAAATAATCTTAGTAGTACCACTACTACTATTTGTGTTATTATTTGAATTAGCGGATGCTCCTGTCTAAAGACACATAAGAACGTAGTCGTAACTAATTAACTAACCAACCACTCTATTTAAAATTTTGAGACGTTATTGTATTTGATCACAAAGGGTAACGATTAAATATGGATACATTGTCCAAAAAGTGAGGAGAGTGAGGGTAGATATTTTATTTTTATCAGCAAAAGAAATACTTATTATGGAAATATCCTCTGTATCTTTTTAAAGAAGAAATGATATGAAAGCTATATCTTAACATAAAAATATGATTGGACGGCCATAGATATTGCGTGTTTGTATGCCCAATACGTTGTTCGAAAACACTCTGTTTTATAATAAGGAAAATGAGGAAATAATACAGACACAGACATATACAGATTCGAATAAAGATGTCTCAAAAACATAGAATACACGAGGTCCGAAACAATATATATTTGGGATCTACACACTTCGCCGCTGTTTGATAGCAAAGATAGAGTTTAGGATTGGATTACTAATCTAGTGGACCCATTAATATCATGTTTGGTGTGCAATTTGTGGACCGGACTACCAGTCCCATGGGACTATCAATCCCATGCAACCTCACTATTAATCCAACTCATTACGAATCCCAATTCTAATCTCATCTTGTTACCAATCCCACCAAAGCTATCTTTGTTACTATCAAACAGGGCCTTCAGAAATTCGAGACACTATACCGTGGAGTGCCCTTATTCGACCATCCATTTTGATAATGCACGATTTGGATTTAACATTTCGACAATCCGTAAGTCGGATAGTTTGAATTAAATACGAGTCATGCATTATCGAAATTGGCAGTCAAATGGTTTCAGAAACAACCGTGTTCGAAACCATCCATATTCATCTTTAATTGCATGTCTGCAGCATCGAGGCTTTCATAGAGACCGAAGGTAAAACCTTCCCCAAATCCCAAATATAACCTGATGTTAAAAGGCTCACAAGCCAATGTAATGCTTGTTTGTTTATGTTATGCCAAGTGGTGATAAATCAATGCCTAAATTTATTAGAAATCCAACCAAATTCTCCTGACTTGAGAAAACTCGGGTCAAACTGGACATAGGCCCTTCCAAGTGGCTAGGAAACAAAATAAAACCGACTAGATAAAATTGAACAAAAAACGATTTTCTGTCAATAATGCAATTTCGCTCCACTAATTAAGAATGACAGGTATAAAACCTACTAGGTGTTTTTTACCCTCAGCTAAAGATAAAGATAGCATTGTTAATTTTAGTTAGTAAGGTCTGAACCTTGTCAAGTGCAAACGAGTGTATGATGCCTACCACTTGGCACTTGCCATCCATTTAGGTGTTTTACCTGGGAAACATGGAGTGTTGTGTTTTGTTAATTTCTTTTTACCAAGTTGGTCTGCCAATTAACGAGGGTCGGCTCTACAATATTTCGAGGAGTTCAAGCGAACTCCCTGGTTCAAAAAATGCACTACAAATTTTTAGTTTTTACATATTCCTAATTAATTTGATTTTTCTTCAATATTGTCAGCTCTGAATTAATCTTAAGTAGCCAAAAAAAAAATCTGTTATATAAATTTGTAAGTAAATGATAAGATAGCTCACTAGAACAATATGAACTAGACCCAATAAATTTTCTAACAAAACAAATATATTTATGTTAATTATATAAAGGTTTTATGCAAAAAATTTCTCTTTAACTTTTTGTCACCCTAAACAAAAATCTTGGAGCCACATCTGCTGCCTACTCCGATGTCTAGTTTTTTACTTGTGTTTTGGTTGGCTTCTGATGTATCACTTGTTTTGTGGGATCGATAAAGTTTTCTTTTTTTCATCCAAAAAAAAAAGGCAGATAAAAAAAAGAACAAGCGTGCTGAGAGCCCAAAAAAGGCATTTTAATCACATTGAAGTTGAGTTTGAAACTGTCATAACTTTTTTTTTTAGTTGGCTTATTGCAGTATGTTAATCTTTTTACTTTTTGGTCAAAACATTTCACTTTTCAAATTCATCTCGAAAACTCATAGAAGTAAAAAGATGCGACTAAGCCGTAAAAAACCACTCGGAAAAGACAAAAAAAATTGTCTGTTTCGGCCAATGTATGTTTTTAGTAAAATTTTTTTTAACTCATGGTCATATATTGTAACTTTTTCAATTTGCTGACAGATAAGCTGAAAAAAATATAATCCCAGTACTTAAAAGAATTTAGAAAAGGCACAAATAATCTGAATTAAATAAATTAAGCCAACCTAGTTTTAAACCCATATAAAAACAATGAAAGGGAAACATAGTCACTAGCTAACTGGCTTCTACAAGCCATTTATTACAATATAACGCGATACAACAACCTCTGAGAATACCAATATCGAAAAATAACACGAAATCACACCATACTCATCCCCAAAAAAACGTGAACTCGATCACACCATGATATATAGAGAAAGCTGGAACACAGACGTCCAATTTTAAGGGCAGTTCATCATCCCACCCTTGGTGTGCACTTGATCCCACTTGGGGCATTTCTTTTCACCTTCAGGCACACATTTGTTGCACTTCTTACAGCAAGCAATGCATGGTCTCATGCATGGCCTTTTCTTGTCATGGTCCTTGTCATGGTCTCTGTCATGGTCCTTGTCATGGTCTTTCTTGCAGTAGTGCTTACACTTGTAAAAGCAAACTGTACATGTATTACAATGAAATATTTCGAATCAATTCTCATATTAATATGTTGTACATGTATATGATTAATCATTCGAGTGCAATATTATGCAATCAAATATTTTGTACAGAAGTATCCAGTAATACAAGCATAGTCAGAACTTTAAGCTAGTGGGGTAGGAAACAGAGAATCGAATGGAGGTTTTTGTATTTCATAATTAAATAGTTGAAAGAAAAACCAAATTGTAGATACTAATAAGAACTAACCATATTTTAGAAAACAAAATTAGAATTACAACTGGTCCCGATGACTTTTTATATGTGTTGAGAATATAAACGATGAAGTTGCTCATCTCTCTATTAGCTTAAGCTTTTGGATAAGTCAGTGGCAAACATTCTAATATGGTATTAGAGTAGACAATAAATCTTGTGTTATAATCTCACCGCCTACTGAATGAAAACATTTACATGTGTTAAGTCTTCTTGTAAAAAAGAGGTTTCTTGCATGTGACGGAGCGTGTTGAGAATATAAACAATAACGTTGCCCCTCTCTCTAATATAGTTTATTCACCTAATAATTAGCAAAATCCTACAGATTATTATATGCTTTTTGTATTAAACAAAAGAGAGAGGGAATAGTGAGATTTTTACCGTGCATATGAGCCATATATGGACTTGGTGCTCCAAGCTTGAATTCGGCATGCATAGGGGCAATTTTTGGAGCATGACCAAGATGATGGTGATGGTCATCATGGTCATGGTCATGGCCATCATGGTCATGATGGTGATCATCATTGTGATGACGGTGATCATAAAAATGATGATGATGATCATTTGCCTCCGGTGGATGCATTGGTGCATGAGGATGGTGCTTGTAATGTTCATCATGATGATCATGACCACGTTCCTCATGATGATGACCACGTTCCTCATGATGATGATCATGTTCCTCATGGCGGTGATGTTCCCAATTATGATGATGATCATGAGCCTCTGGTGGATGCATTGGAGAATGAGGATGATGTTTGTAATGTTCATCATGATGACGATATTCTTCATGATGATGATGATCATGTGCATCTGGTGAATGCATTGGAGCATGGTGATGATGGTATTTATAATATTCATGGCCTGGAGCCTTCGCTGGGGAATAGGCATGCTACAAATAGAAAGCATAAATCAATAATCCAAATTTGATAAATGTTACTAGACTTTTATTTCAAAGCCTCAAAATGTAGGCAACATTGCATGATATTTCTCGTAAATTTTGTGCATGAAAAAATGAAATAATTTCAACAGAGTTTTGTGTATGAGTTCTGAAATTACCTCATGGTGGTCATGTGCCATAACATAGGATGGAACCTGCAAAAGCAAAATGTATTGGTTATTTTTAATACAAACCAAGGAGAAAATGAAACATCTATACAAGAAAAAATGGGCGCATGATTTCAGTTCCCCTGTTTCGAAACAAAAAAAAAAATTATCGAAAAAAAATTCAGTGAAAAACCATTCCACATGTTTTAAAAAAATCACAAGGATGGACACTAGAACCGGTCTCCTAGATTAGTCGATCCATTGAGCCAGATACTAGTATAAAAAAGAAATTGACATACCCATGAGGAGACTGCAAGTAGAAGAAGCACAGCTTTCATTGCCATTGGTGATGTTGAATCAGGAGGGAAATAGACAAAACACAAGTGAGAGCTGTGTCAAGTGATGAATTAGGAGGGAAAGAAACAGAGGTATATATAGAATCACAGTTGACAAGAACTATAAAAAGAATAAAAAAGAAAGGGGACAACAGAAGTTGAACCAATTGAGGGTGTTGAATTGTGTGAGATTAACCTTCCCCAGTATGAAGCTGTGGGATGTTTACCGCCATTAGGCCTTGTTTGTTAGGGAGGATTTGGGGTGGGATGGGATTTGGATTTGGACGTGGGTCCCAAAATCCTGTGTTTGGTAACATTATTTGGGATGGGATATGGGGTGGGATGGGATTTTATATCCCCATCCGTACGGGATATAAAAATCCCATGGGGGGGGTGGGATTTGGATGGGATTTGGTGTTTTAAGTGCAAAAACCGGATATCCCGAGCACTATCCCATCGAACACAAACACCGGATATGAATTTTTCCCATCCATTGATATCCTGAGCAATATCCCAAGGATTTCATATCCCACCCATATCCCATGGGATTTCATATCCCATCCATTTATCTCCGGCCAAACAAACGAGGCCTTAGGGTTTTTCTGTCTAGTTATGTGTGCTCATCTGTTTGGCACACCTTTTTGTTTTGGGGGAGAACAACACCAAAAAAAAAAAAAAAAAAGAAAGAAAAAGGTCTCTGAGAATCTTTACTCTATGTAATTTTCAAAAGAGTCTCTGATCACATACACAAAACACTTTGAATGCACATTCACATTCATTTGGGGGTCCCACACACATTGCACCACCGGTGTGTGGGACTCAATATGAATGTGAGATGAGTGTAAAGTGTTTGCCTAAGTGTGTGTGTGACCGTAACTGAGATATCTTTCACTCAGCTATAGGGATGGTAACCAAGTTGTCGGAGTTAATGCTTGAAGTACTATTTTTAGGCTCGCTAAGGAATTCGAATCAAGCTCATTCAAGTTACTACTCTAGTCATTTTGACTTACATTTACCAAAAAAAATCAAGTTACTTGAGAGTTGGAGACCGTGCTATCAATGATTCGATTGAAGCTCGCGTGAGATCGATTTGCCTTACAAAACAAGTTCAAATCAAGCTTGATTGATCAATTATTTAGCTCATTCGGCTTGTTTATCATTCCTAATAGTGCAAAGACTCTCAGTTGTTTTTATGTCATGTTTTAAGATTCAAAAGACTACACTAGTATGGCTCATTTCATTAGAGAAGTTGCAACTGTTATCAAGTTCTCGTGGATAGTTGGATGGTGTTTTCATCTCTATCAAATATCAAAATTTAATGCCTAACCACAAATAAGGGGAATTAATGACTTAAAAAAAAAAAAAACAGAGTTAATGTTTTTCCAAAGAAGAACTACTATGATACAATGTGATTGTTCTTATGAAAATTGGGTGGTGACAGCTAAAAAATTCCTCATTCTGGTATATTACATTCAGAGGCATAAGGTTTTAACATTCGAGCTCGTATAGCACTGAAGAATTAGATTAGTCTTGCTCAAAATCTCCCTAAATATGGCCTTGATAACCTATTAAAGAATTCAAGTCAAAATTGAGTTACAGTCAAATGAAGAGTCCTAACCTAAAGCTTTGTTTTTCAATTTTTTTCTAAAAGAACTAGACCCCTAGTTTGTGCTACAAAATCTTTGTTTACACTGCGTGTGTGCATGTGGTGCACCAATGCACATCACATCACTCGTATTGTACAATTATTTTGGGGCCCACTTCAAATTCCGTTATTCGATATAAATCGTTTACCTTTATGTTTCATTGAATATGTACGTATTCCACGTATAACTAATTTCATAATGTATTTGTATTTAAAAACAAAAAACAGCTAGAAAGGTTTTGTTCAAAAAATAATGTAAGGTAAATCCATAACACACAGTACCAAACACTCCAACCAGTGAAACAATCCAACAAGGTAGGCCTCACTTTTTTTTTTCCAAAAAAAAAAAAAAGCCTACCCAAATTACTCAAACGTGGCTCCAAGTCTTGTTGGATCAACGCCTCATCTCACCTCACTGGAAAGAAACCATGCTAGCTTACCCAATCAGTCCTATACGAGTTCTAGCCTGAATTAAAGACAAATGCTATCGAGAGCACTATTACCTTTACAGATTTATATGTGCACCAATTTAGACGAAAAATATCTAAAAATTTTTAATGCACGGCACGTGGTTCGATGGTCATTAGTATTCCGTAAGATCCTCCCTTATTCGGAACACATCTGTATCCGGACAAAAAATTGCGAACTATACGGGGATAACTCTCTTCCTTGCCTTTGAATATCAATTTCCCCATACTCTATGCATGGTAACAACTGAAAGACTTGGACCCCAAATCCTTACTCCCATTCAAGGTTTGCCAACTGTATTACATTGATTCGTGGAGTACAGGGATTAAAAAAAAAGTAAGTTGATATTGATGCATGTGGCAGCATTCTGCCATGGAGCTAAAAAGAATAAAACTTGGAGTTCGTTCGAATTATGAATGGCCGACAGTTTCCCTAATCGATAATTAACTATTGTTAATCCCTCTTCAGCTGCCTATACTTAAGTGTCCGGACTAGTTTACGCGCATTTCGATTAATCTTGAAAGTCAGATCCCGCCGATCTCTTGCAGAGAGCCCAATCAAAAACAAAGTAAAGCTCCATATGAAGTGGCTCTAAAAGAATTATTAACACTCAATCAGATGTTTTGAACCTAAGACTTTACGAGGAAGCAAAATTCTTCGGGTTGGATTCTTCCCTCCTTTTTTGGTAGGAGTACTTGTTTTTCCCTCTGATATCACCTCCCATTTTTAAATCTGAAAAGAAGAGTTTTAATTGGGGACTGTGGTTAGGATAGGTTATGTATCCTATGAGTTTTATAATCTGAAAATGAGAGTATTACACAGTGGTGGCTACTGGGATTCTTCCATCCCCTTTCGTGTGCCTTCATTGATTACATCACTTCGTGCATATGCCACGATGGTAATCTGCCACGTCTCATAAACAAAAGGGTAAATGACAAAAGCCACTCTCGAGGTTTCTGACAAATACAAATTTCAGACCCCCACATACTGGAAATTACGGATTCCCCATTTTTACTTAATGGAATTCCTGCATTTACCAATTTACCCTTGTCTCTATAGTTACAAATAACTCCCATTTCTCTTGGACTCAAAAATCTTGATGGCAACCCTTTTTCCACACCCACACCTCCTATTCTGGAAAACTGACCATTCATTTGCATTTGTGTTTACTGACGATGAAGACATTTTACTCTTCAACCTATTATTTGCACAAATAGAGTAACCAAATAATGCAATGTTAGGACAAAATGTCAATCAAAATTATACAAAAAAAGAGTTTTTCTTTTTGTTACCTACACCTCTCTACTGTGTGCAGTGAAAGGAAAGAGAAATGGAAGAGGTCAATAAAATTCCGTGTGTAGTGAATGGAAGGAGAAATGGAGGTTGAGTAAATTTGGTGAAGTGAATGAAATGGGAATTGGAGTTTTGTTTCTACGCCTTAACTCTCCCATTTATAGACAAATGGGTAATGGCTATAAGCATTTCCAATGGTCAAAAGCAATATATATATATATGGGCTGAGATTAAAACTTAAAAAGACCTTCCCCTTCTCCTTTCCTTTTCTCTGTCTAGAAACCCACCCCCAAGCCCAAGCATTTGCACGACAAAAATGTGGTGATCAAATTACATCATCCACTTTTTTAACGGCTTCAAAGGGCAATTATGTCCATTTATGTCATTTTTCAATGATTTCACACAGATTCAATAAATTCTCCTAACAGCCGTTCCATTTTGAGGTTGAAAATGTATTACAAATTCAAATGTAAAGGGAGAATCTGTAATTTTCAATACATGGGGCTCTGATTCGTATTTGTTAGAAACCTCCAGGGTGGCTTTTGTAATTTACCTGAAACAAAAATCAAGCCAAACAATTTTGCACAAGATTATATGAATAAAAGTACTAATATTCTGCCAATAATCCAATTTCTCTTGCTAGGAAAGTCGATGGCCAAAATAAGGGTGGGAATTTCATAAGCGATACAAACCCAACAGAAAATTAGAGGGTTTGGTCAATCGTTTTCTGTCACGAACATAAATGTGACACGGCCCACCAACACAAAAATTAAATAAACGGATACAGATTGAATTCGCATGTTATTAAAGACACGGATAACAATTTGATTTTCCTTGTTGACTCACGATGCCATCAATTTGGGGACACCAACCCGTAGCCCATACTTTTTATTTTTTAAAAAAGATTAGTTTTGATTCTTTTGAATTTTTCAATCAGTGGAAAATTTGATCTTCAAAATCAAGCTTGATCAACTTGCATAGAAAATCAAACCGAACCCAACAATTAAATTGAAACCCTTCTCTCTCTTTTTCGAGACTTTATCTTTCTAAAAAAAACAAACAGTTTAGGGTTTTTGCTCGCGGGGGGGGGGGGGGGGGGGGGGGGGGAGGGGGCGCTGCCTCCTTCAACCCCTCCCCCCTCCTCCGTCTCCCTTCCTCTCTCAGCCTTATTTGCTCAAATTTGCTCAAATTTGAATGGTCAACGCCATAGGGAGGAGTAATAAAGGTGAGGTTTAAAGGAAGGGTTTCATTTTATTTTGGTTGTTTTCGTTTTGTTTTCTTGTCTCTAAGACTCTTGAAAATGCTCCTAGGCGAGACTCCTAATTTTTGACAATTCATTTGTTCAATTTTGGTCTTCAATGGGCTCCCCATAGAAGCTCCTAAGGATGGCTCATTAGCATGGCTCCTACCACACTAGCTAAGTTTAAGGAGGGAGTTGGGAGCGAGGAGAAGAGAGAGAAGGAGAAGAGGGAGGGGGATGGGGGACCCACTTACATTTTTGTATCCATAAATAATCTTAGGACATAGTCTAGGAGCCAATTTTAGAGAGTCCATTGAAGTGCTCTCACACTCCTAAATTAGCAAGTCCTTAACAAACAAAATTAAACCCCACTTTTGCTTATGTGTTAACTTTAGGAGTCATTTTAGGAGCAAAATATAGAGAGCCCATTGTGGATGCCCTAAACTAGTTTTCCCAGTCCGATGGGTAGTGTTGGTGGGTGAATAATTTGGTTTTTGGTGCCCTGGATCTGATTTTGTGCTCGTTGTGGTTGCGGGGACTATTGGTTTTGCCAACTTTGCTCCCCATGACCAGAGACTGCCGTGCCAACGGGGTCTTGTCCCGATTCTCCGGCTCTCCTCCGTGGTAGTGAGTGCTTGTTTGCGAGTGATCAGTGCTTCATTTGGACCGGCATTAGCTTATACTAACCAGATTTAGGAAGAGGTTTTCTTCTGTTGTTCATTGTTATCCTTGATTGGAATTTTGCTAGCCTTGAGGGATTGTTTGTTTTTATTGTAAACTCCTCGTATCCCGCACCTTAGAGTGGGTGAGAAGTGAGTCATTAATATGACTCATGTTTTGGTTCTGGCATTAGTCTTCCCTTTTCCCTTTTTATTTGGGACATAGACTTTGGTTGTATCTTCCTTTCATTGTATTCATTGGAAAACTTTGTAAGTGCTGAACGGCTTTATTGAAATAAATTTACAGTTTTTGTTGACAAACTATACAGAGTTTATTTATCTAGAGCTGCTTAAATGTTGGTCCTCTGGCTTAGTATGGTTTATGTTTTCATCCCATCCACTTTTTGGGTTATGTTTTTATTCTTAAATTTGAATAAACCCAATTTGTCTTTATTGCACGGTCCCCCAACCTAGTATGGGTTATGTTGACACCGAATTTTGCTCCACCCTTTTCTTTTTCTAGTGGTAATTAAATATTGGTCATCTACACTAGTATGGATTATTTTTTCATTCCGTCCACTTTTTAAGATGATGTTTTCATTCTCAAATTTGAATAAAATTTTGCCTTTATTATTATTATTTTTTTGGGTACTTCGGAAATATATTACAAACTAGAAGCAAGAGTTAGGCTGCATCATCAAAGCAGATACAGAAATACTACAAACCACAATACTATTTCATAGAGGAAGCTAAAAAAAAAAAAAGCAGAGGGGATTAAAGCTAGTCAAGGAATTTGCGGATGTTTAGCCTGTCCCTTGTCATGAATTCACGGATCTCTACCAGTGGTGTATCGGACACCACCAGATCTTCGGTTTGTTCAGCTCCCACCCTAGCCAAGAAGTCAACACACTTGTTTGCACCACGGTAGATGTGTGATAAAGTGCTCTTGGTTCTGTTAAGCAAATAGTGCCTATCATTGATCATGTTATTTTGGGGATGAGTTGTGTTTGCTCCCTTGTTGAAAAGGATGACCGCCGTTTGAGAGTCCGACTCAATTTGGACATTTGCCAATCCCTTTTCCAGAATAATAGTCAAGCCTCTGTAGATGCTCCATATCTCCGTCTCCAAGCTTGTCCTAGCCATCATTCTTCCAAAATAGCATATCTCCCAATCTCCTCTTGCATTCCTAAATATGCCTCCAAAGCCTGCCTTATTGTTTGTGATGTTCCAGCAGTCATCTGTGTTCAGTTTAATATAACCTATGGATGGAGCATACCAAACAATTAGCTGGTTCCTTGGGGAGTCAGATGAGAGGGCGGATTTGAAAGCCTCCATAATTTCCTTTGCATAAGAACATGTGATTTTAAAGCTTACTTCTGGAACCATATCAATGTCATCAAAGCTTTTTCGATTTCTGTCTTTCCAAATTTGCCATAGGGTAATACAGAAAAGAATGTTCCAAGGTATTTTAAGATCCAGAAGAATATTTTTGGTTCTTTTTAGATTATGAAATAACCAATCCAGAGCTTTCAAACCCTTCTCTCATAATCCGACCCGATGGAAGTTTATCCCAAAGTTTGACAGCCTTGGGACAACTTCTAAAGAGATGGTTGATCGTTTCAGGAGCACTATTACATCTCGAGCAGATATCAGAGGTGTTAATTCCTCTCCTAGAACGAAGAACATTGGTTGGGAGCTTGTTATGGAAAATGAGCCAAAGAAAAGTTTTCAGCTTTTAAGGAATTTTCATTTTCCATATCCAATCCCAACCGGAGATATCATTGTCATCATTATTAAGGAGATCATAGGCAAGAGCAGCAGTACAAAGGCCATTGGGAGAGTCTTTCCAAATAGGATGGTCCATAATGTGATCAATAGAGGTCAGATCCTAACTCCCATTATCAATAATGTCAACCACCTTAGTATTAGTGTCAGTATCAGGTCCCGGGTGCCTTTCAGCAAGTGGTCCAGAACCACACCACCAGTCTCTCCACAAGTCCACAGTGTGGCCATTTTCAATGGTCCATTTAGTTCCTTCTTTTAAGGTGGCCCATATTTGCATAATACTACGCCAAGTATGTGAAGCATTGCGACCATTCGGCCAAGCTTGGATGGAACGGTTCCGCAAATACTTGTCCCTTAGGACAGTAACCCATAGACTGTCCTCATTCTTGATGAGATTCCATCCAAGTTTAGTTAAGAGCGCAAGGTTCTGAGCTTTTGCTTTCCTCAACCCTAATCCCCCTTTGTCTTTACTCTTGCACACCGTATTCCAATCGACCAAGTGCATTTTCCTCTTATCCAGGGAGTCCCCCCATAGAAAATTCCTATTCAAACGGTCAAGCTTATCACAAACACTCGCCGGGAGGGCCATAGTTTGCATAGTGTAACTAGGAATAGTAGAAGAGGAGGCTTGAATAAGAGTAGCACGATCGGCAAGCATAAGGGTGTTAGACTTCCAACCAGCAAGTCTCCCTTGCACTATTTCAAAATTTTGCCTTTATTGCACTATGTTACCTTTTTCTTTTTTTGGCACCATATAAGCAAAAAAGTTTGGGACCAAAATCTAAACTTGGAGGTGCTCACCTGTTTTTTTGAGATATACATGGGTAACATTCCTAATTTCACGCGCACTTCCATTGTCGGTTCCCAAAATATTTTGGAAGTCCTCCACACTCTCTTTCCATTACCGGTTTCCGTTGTCATTCGCCCTCCCCCCGTCTCCCATTCATTCAACCATCAGCGTCCATTATCATTGGCGAAATTTTAAAACTTTGGGCCATATATATTTACTTTTTCAAGATGAATAAATGATCTTAGAAATTGACCCAAAACTCCCAAAAGTTTCAAAAAAATAACTAAATTAAACACATAACAATATGCTGATAAAAAAAATAACAATAATAAAACGAAAAGATATATAGTCACAAATAGGCTCCGACAAGCCATTTATTACAAAATAATAACATGATCATACAAACTCTGAGAAAATAAATATAACAAAATTATGAAATCGTGCCGTACTGATTCCCAAAAAAACATGAAACCACACCATGATAAAGACGGTCCGATTCTAAGGGCAGTTGAACTTTCTGCCCTTGATGTCCACTTGATCCCACTTGGAGCATTTCTTTTCACCTTCAGGCACACATTTGTTGCACTTCTTACAGCATGCAATGCATGGTTTGATGCATGGCTTTTTCTTGTCATGGTCCTTGTCATGGACTTTCTTGCAGTAGTCCTTGCACTTGTAAAAGCAACCTGTGTATTACATTGAAATGTTGCGAATCAATTTTCATGTGAATACATTTTACATGTATTGATTAATCATTAGCTTGTAATATTGTACAATCGAACATTTTTGTAGGAGAAAGTTAGAACTTTAAGCTAGTGGGGTCGAAAACACAGAATCTTATGGAGGTTTTTTTTTATTTAAACTTGACCATCGAAAGAAAAACAAACTAAGAATACTAATAATACCAAAAAAAAAAAAAAATTGATGCAAAACTAGCAAAAGAAAAAAAAAGCGAAAAAATAAGTCAGGTGACTTTTTAGGCCAAAACACACCTAATTAAGACCAAGCATATGTTTGTTGTACAAAATTTAAGTTACAATTGATCCCGTTGACTTTTATAGAATAACATATGCATGATAATATGAATTATATTGTTATTAAATAGCATATCTTGGTGGCAATTTAGGGTTAAGGATCTTGACTTTGGGATAGCTTTAGTTTTTTAAAGGGGTCAGGTACTGACACCGCTGCTCGGAAGAAGCTACGTACTTTCTTAACAATGCAGTCATTTTTTGGGGAAGTTTACGACAATCCTTGAGTTTTTACACATGCAATGTGATAGCGCAGGATTTCGAACATGAATCTCTCGAAAAATAACTGCAATCATGCTCATAAAATAAGGTCCAATTGTCAAATGCTACAAGTTTATTGTGAACAAAATTGATGCTTTTGCATTTCATTCTACACTCACTTTCATTTGAACGTATTATCATTTAAGAAGCATGTTAATATATAAGTGGTTATAGAAGAATTTTCAAAAAAAGCTGACACAATATTCGAGGCATTTTAATTTGTTGGTAAAAAACAAAAGGGAAAAATAGTGAGATTTTACCGGGCTTATGAGCTATATATGGACTTGGTGCTCCTAGCTTGAATTCGGAATGCATAGGAGCGATTCTTGGAGCATAAGCATGATGATGGTGATCACCAAAGTGATGGTGATCGTCGTGGTGCTGGTGATCTTCATCATGATGATGGTGATCATAAAAATGATGATGATCATGCGCCTCTGGTGGATATATTGGAGCATGAGGATGATGTTTGTAATGTTCATCATGATGATCATGTTCCTCGTGATGATGATCATGAGCCTCTGGTGGATGCATCGGAGAATGGGGATGATGCTTATAATGTTCTTCAATAGGATGCTTATAATGTTCCTCATGAGGATGGTGATGATCATGAGCCATTGGTGGATGCATCGGAGACTTATGATGATAATGATGGTAATACTCATGGCCTGGTGCCTTTGCTGGTGGATAGGAATGCTACGAACAAAAAGAAAAAACAATTGATCAACAGATCAAAATTTGTGGATTTTTTTTTTTTTAATGTCGAGCGCCATTATATGACGATAGTGCCAGTAACTGTAATGTATGATAACTGAAAAAATTAGAACAAAATTCAATGTGTATGGTTTGAAATTACCTCATGCTCATATGCCATAATAAAGGATGGAACCTGCAAAAGCAAAGTACATTGATTATTTTCAATGCAAATCAAGGAGAAATGAAACACTTAGCTAAACATGAATAGTGTGGCATATGATTTGGATCCCCTATTTTTTAAGCATAAAATTCAATGAAAATTTTAGGAACTAAACCATTTCACATATGTTTTAAATTCCTATCGTAGAGGGAGGAACAGTAAACACAAAATACACAAGGACCGGCAGTAGAATTAGTGTCCGGAGTAGTCGGTCCATCAAGTTGGATAAATCAAACCAAACTGAGCCTTATGTGACTTATGTCCTGGCCGGAGTTAAAAAAAAGAAATAGACACCGGAGGTCAGTTTTTTTGGTGCTTGTGATAATGCATGACATACCCATGTGAACACTGCGAGCAGAAGAAGCATAGCTTTCATTGCCATTAGTGGTGTTGAATCAGGAGGTAAAGAACCAGAGAGAGAGAGAGAGAGAGAGAGAGAGAGCTATTTCAAGTGATGAATTTGGTAGATGAAACGGAGCTATACCCTATATATAGAAACACTAATTCACAAAAGCCTAAAAAGAAACAAAAAGAAAGAGGAAGACAGAAGGTGGAATCCCATTACAGGTGTTGAATTGTGAGATTAACCTTCCCCAGTTTGAGCAGTTCCAAAAAAAAAAAAAAAACCTTCCCCAGTTTGTAACAGTACTGGGATGTTTGCCATGGTTTTTTCGCTACACGGGTTGTTACTTATTTGTTTGGGACACCTTTATGTTTTTGTTTAGGGATGAGGGACAAACAATTTGATAAGCCAACAACTAAAACCAATTCTAGTTTTAGTTTTCAAAAAGCAGCTTGATAACAACTATTTATTTATTCGTCTTTAATGATTTTTCTATCAGATTATTTATTTATTTTTTAATTTTTGAATGTACATTGTGTATCTCTATTCAAAAAGTAACAAGTTTATTAAAATATTACAATAATTGACTAAAGACGAAAAATTACGCAACCATATGCAAAACTATTATCTCCAAAACTTATCTCAAAACTATCAACCAAATAAAGCAAAGCTTCTATCGTATCTTACTGTTGTACTGCATCTTCAAACAAATATTTGAAATCTCATTAAATTTTCAAGCTACTCGTCTCATTCGGCTTATGATGTGCAAAATACTTAAAAGTCTCGAAACCGACTTGTAATTGCTAAGATAAAAGCTGGTTTTAGATCGGCTCAACTACGACAAACTCTCATGTTGTTTGATCTTCTTGGTTCAAGGCTAAACTGGTATATCTCATTTCTTGGGAGATGGTGCAAAATGCATGTAATCAAGTATTGATGGAGAATCAACCACTAAAGAATTATAGTCTTGCTCAAAATCTCCCTAAATATGGTTTTGATTACTCATTAAAGAATTGAATGAAGTGTCCCAACTGTAAGGCCACTTCTTAACATATCACCTAAAGTCTATCAAAAATCAATTTTTTGTCAAACCCCCCACCAAGACGTGGGTCCCAAATCTTGTGGGAATCACACCTCATCTCACCTCCCCAGAACAAACTGTGCCAGTGTGCCCAAACAACCCTTATGAGTTAGCCTCGGAACAATCCTTATTCATGCATTCTAGCCTGAAACTGAGATGAATGAGTAATTATTCAGTGGTTAAGTGGTTTTGGGGCACCGATGTACAGGTGGTGTCCCAAAAACCTTCTCTACCAAATATACTTGTGGGGTCTGCATACTAAATATCGGATCCCGCACAAATGTGTGGTAGAGGAATGTTGAGACACCACGTATCACTGCCCCAAGATGACTGAATAATATTCGAAATAAAGATAAACGCTATCATGAGCAATATTGGTATGTTTGGAAGCCTCTTTTTTTTGGCTTTTTCGATTTTTCATCTTTTCATTTTTTATTTTTTGAATTTTGCTCAAAATTTGTTATGAATATGAAGAGTACTTGAGAGATATATGCATAATACATTTTATAAAAGGGGTAGTGTTTGAGATATATGTGCATAATAGATTTTATAGGTTTTTTATGTAGAAGTAGAACCATAGAAGAGAAGCGAAAATAATAAGTCAAAAAGCTCTATTTTTCCCCTACTTCTAGCTTTTGTTCTTGAAAGTCTGCTTTTAAAAATGCATTATGAGAGAATACATTCTCATAGTTTCAGTAAAAAAAAAAAAAAAACTCAAAATCTGAAACTAAAGCCTATTTGGCAGCCATTTTTTCAACTTTTTATTTTTACATTTTCGGCTTTGGAAATTGCAAATGCATTTTGTGATATGATAATGTGTTTTGGCTGTTTGACAATATTAGAGAGGAGACTCCAAAAGTAGGTGGAATGAACTTTTTAACTTCTCATTTTTCACATTTTCTGTTTTAGCAAACAAAAAGACCAACAGAATGTATTCTATATATATTAATTTCTCAAAAACTACTGCACATTTCTCCCAAACATTCCACCAAATTCAAAATACATTCTGACCTTGACCCAAAAAGTAGAAACTGAAAAGCTAAAAACGAGCCTCCCAAACTCCCCCTAACAATTTGATAATAATAATCCAAAAAAACTGGCTCCCAAACACCCTCATTACCTCAACAAATTTATGTGCACAGATTGAGACACAAAGTATGAAGCTAAAATCATCGGATACGTATGAATCTCCCCTTATTTCGTGACATCCATGTGCATATTTTGGACACATTAGTGACTTTGCGAGATATGGGCATAACTTTCCTCTCTGTCTTGAATTTCCCATAATCTATACATATTATCATGAGGAAGTCTTGGACCCCAAATTCTTAAATTCATTCCAAAGTTGCCAACTGTGCTACATTGATTCGTGTAATTAAAAAGTAAGTTGACCATGGAGTATTGATTTATGCATTAAGGTGTAGCATTCTGCCAAGGGGCCAAAAAGAATAAAACACTTGGAGTTGAATCGAATTACGACTACCGACAGTTTCCCTAATTGATCATGAATTGTTTTCTTATATAGTTTCCCGCCTCTGATATCATCTTACTCCATGAATGCTAAAAAAAAAAAAGTTTATTTCATAAATCAAGACAGATCATTCTCTCATAATACATCACGTAAAAAGTCGTGAAAAACCAATTTATTTTAAAAATACCCTTAGAAGCATACCTCCAAGGGGCTGACTTAGTGGTCAAAATATGGGATTTGGCGGTTTGCACTCTCCTAATTAAGATCTATCAATTCTTTTTTAATTGGGCTCCATGTATGGATGGTGGAATGTGCTCTCAAGGATTAGTCGGTGCACGTAAGTTGGTCCGGAAAACTAAGTTATAAAAGAAAAAAACTACTCTGATATGAAAAGAGAGTTTTAATTGGGACTGTAGTTAAGATAACTTATCCTCTAACATCACCTCAAACTATATGCTATTGGGATTCTTCCATCCCCTTTCATGTGCCTGGATTGATCAGACCACTGCGTGCATGTGCCACTAGGGTAATCCACCACGTGTCCACTTTGGAACCATTGGTCCACCTCAATGAAATCTGTTAGCAATTTGACGGATTTAGATAGCAAGGGGCTTCATAGTTTTGGTGTCTAATTGAAGTATAACCAAATTGAAAAATCCTAGATCGTTTTATAATTTGCTAGGTTATTTTATCTCAATAAAAAGATAACATCAATAAATTATGAACCAATCACAAACAAAAAGAAATTAAACAAATGGACACTAGATATACGTGAAAAACCCCAATACGGGTAAAAACAACGGGAAGGAATCAAACACTATAAGGCTCAGTTTGGATGGTAGCAATCTTGAGGGGAAATGATAATGTGATGCCTTCTTTTCATGATTCCAATGTTTGGAACAAACAGGAATAGGAATGTGATTCCATGTTTTTCTAATTCCGGCGTTTGGAATAGTCAGGAACAGGAATGTGATTCCTGATGACACATTCAACCAGGAATCATATTCCCAAACTGAGTGGGAATCTGATTCCTCCCTTACTCCATGGAAATCTTAGATTCCTGACTCATTCAATAAGAAAAGGAAATGTTTATTTCAATAAATTTCTAAAATAATTGTTTCCTACGTAAGATTACTCGATTAATCCAAACACCATAATGAAATTACTCCAGGTAATCAAATTCCTAGGAATTTGATTCCCAATAATTACATTCCTATTCCTACCCAAGGAAATTCCCAAGAATTTGATTCCCGGTAATCACATTCCTATTCCTACTCAAGATTTTGGTCATCCAAACACAGCTTAAAATCATTGTGTAGTAACAAGTAATCTTATCCTACGATTTGAATCACTCACAATCGCTCTAAGATGTACTTGCCGAATCCTCGTACACCACACCCAGTATTTGATTGCCGCTGCCTCGAATTCTCGAGCCTTCCAAACGTTCTTCCGGAAATCCACTGGAAAACAACTTGAACTTGATTATTGATTGATGTAGAAACCTCTTGAAGCTTTGATTAAAGTTCCATCGATCTTGTGCTTCAAGATTCACTCTTGATAAATTAGGGTTTTTGTGGCTTTGCGAACAAGTGGCTCTAATATTCTTTTTCAGCCGACATCCTTACCCTAGATCCAAAACCATGATATATTTATAGAGTTGTCTTTCCGATCAATCGCATTGTGAACCGATTGATCGGACCATTATAGATCTGATTTTCGGAGATGCCTAAGTAAGAACCCGATTGATCCATCTATCAATCGCTATGCTCTGAAACTTATTTTATTCCACGGTCCACGGCCTATGCTAAAATTAGAGTTACCTGATTGAGAAACCGATTGATCGCATGATTGATCTTCTCGTTCCGAATGCCGACAACCGACTAAAAACGCTAACTCTCAAATTACATTATAAAGAGATTCCTTCCACTCTAATCCTATACAGAGTCACAGACTCTTACTTAGAAAATTACAACTCGATAAAAATATGTGTTTTGTCATATGGAATTGCCAAAACCAAAACGACTCCGGAATTTGGTCCTTATTGAGATGAAAGTTTGGGGAATATTTTAAAACTTTCCTTTTAGAAAAATAAATTTCCATCAGTCTAAGTTTCATTCATCTTTCATATCATACCCTTAGCATGCATTTTATATAGGCTAAAAACTTCGGTGCATGACCAAGAAAATCAAACAAACCAAAGAAGCCTTTATAACAAGGAAACCTACACTATTAATTTGATGAGACAGAGGAGGGTGCTTTCACTGAAATGGAGGATGGTGCCTCTATTTATTTAGAATTCTAATTCTTTTTGGCTCTGGTGCTTGTTTGGTGATGTTTCTAGGCCTGGCAAGGGTGGTGCAGTCTTTTGTTTGCCTGTTATTTCGTTACTTCAATTTTTTCTGCTCTTATGTTTGGTTGATTCGGTGTACTCTTTAGCTTGGGTGTCGGTTTTGGTTGCTTTAATTTTTCTGTAGAAGGCTTTGGGCATTTCCTTATTTTTGGATTTCTGCGACTTTGCGTTTGGTGCAGTGTGGATCTCTATTCAATGTATCTTTTGGTCGGGTTTTTTGGGTTTTTGGTGGTGTTTTGGGTGTTGTTGGTTAAGTAGGCGTCTTGCATTCTTTATCTTTTGGATCTTGGAAAGCTTTTGCCGCTGTGCTTTTAGTCCACGTAATCTTTGTAATCTCTTTTAAAGATTAATAAATTTAATTTGTTTGCCGATGAGAAAATCAGAATGCAGGTAAACAAGTTGGGTTGCATGTGTTCTACCAGGGGGAAACTGTTTTGTGTTTTGTTTATTAAAGTTGGTGTCTTGCCAAGTTTTTCTAGTTCCTTCCAGTTGAGTTGTAAAATGTTTCAGTTGTTTTGTGGGGTCAATAAAATGTTTCATCTATTTTCTAATCAAAGAAATAAAGAAAGAATGCCAGGGTAAAAATAAAAAAAAACAGTGCTGAGAGACAAAGAAAGCGTTTTAATCACATTTAGGTAGACTGCAATTTCTACCTTTCTTGGCATTAAAATCAGATCTGGAATTAAAGACACCGTCTTCTTCTTCTTTCGATGGAACCAAAGAAAAACTGTTCTATTTCTTCGATGTTACCGCTGCAACTTCGAGCAGTGTATGGAAGCGTGAGACACACCGTATAGCAACTTCGTCTAATCGTCTGGGTAACTTGGATCACCTCGCCAAAGATGGAAAAAGAAGAACGGTGCGTCTGGTGAGAGTGAATCTCACTCTCCTTCTTTGCGGCGGCGTGTGAGAACAACTCCTTGATCGTCTCGTCGGAGGAATTTCTCCAATGAACTCGTAAACTTTGATTTCTTACCAATGTTTGGCTCGTCGTCTGATTCGTCAGTATTTTGGCCCGTCTGGCTTTGTTTCGTCAATAATCAAAATGAATTTTTTTGATCACGTCTGATTTGTGGCCTGTCTTGGCCATCGCCTGTTCGTCTTTGGTTTTTAGCCTGTTTGGCTATCAGTTCTCGTCGAAAAGTGGAACAGGGTTTGTCACCCGTTGGCCCGTCTGGTTCTGATACCATTGTAGGTGCAAGAAACAGAGGAGGCACAGATTTACTCACAATCTCAAACACAAGTTTATTGCAAAGCACACAAACACTTACAAATACACTCTTCACACGTCTGATCTATATCTCTCTCACTCACTCTAATTTCTTGCACACTTTACACAATCAACTTACAAGCCAATTTATAGGTGAAACAATACAATAAGACAAACATGAGATAAACTCTCATTTATTGAAAATCTCACAAAATCAAATATGTAACTCTTAGCCTGATAGGGAACAGTGCTCCATGTTTTTCTTCTCCCGATTATCAAAATCTGACCGTTGACTTAATCTCCTCCACTTGCCACTTGAAACTTATCTCACTCTATCTTGTAAGTCAAGTTTAACTTTCATCAGATTCTTGGGGCATAAGCATGGCGATGGTGATCGTCATGGTGTTTGTGATCTTCATCGCGACGATGATTGTGACCATCAAAATGATGATGATCATGCGCCTCTGGTGGATGCATCGGAGCATGAGGATGATGTTTGTAATGTTCATCGTGATGTTGATCGTTTTTACGATGATGGTGATCAAGTTTCTCGTAAGGATGATGATGATCATGAGCCTCTGGTGGATGCATTGGAGCATGAGGGTGATGTTCGTAATGTTCATCATTGTAAAAATGATCATGAGCTTCTGGTGGATGAATCGGAGAATGAGGATGATGCTTATAATGTTCCTCGCTTCGATGCTTATAATGTTCCTCGCTTCGATGCTTATAATGTTCCTCATGGTGATGATGGTCCTCACGATGATGATGATCATGGGCCTTTGGTGGATGCATCGGAGCATTATGGTGATGATGGTATTTATAGTATTCATGGCCCGGTGCCTTCGCTGGGCCATAGGCATGCTACAAACAAAGAAAAAATTAATAGATTAGTCGATCTGAATTTGGTTACTTTTTTTACTAGATTTCTATTTCAGAAAATTATAACATGGATGTATATTGAAACAATTCTAACAAACTCGTGTATGTGGTTTGAAATTACCTCATGGTCATATGCCATAACAGAGGATGTAACCTGCAAAAATTAATACATTGATTATTTTAATTCAAATCAAGAAGAAAATGAAACACCATAAAATTCAAAGAAAAAATTCAAATTTAATACATTGGTTATTTTAACACAACATAATGTGGCATATGATTTGAATCCCCTATTTTTGAAGCATAAGATTCAAAGAAAAAATTCAGGACAAAGCCATTATTCCACATGTTTAAAATTTTTGCCATAGAAGGGTGAATAGTAAGCAAAAATAATAATACAAATACGGATAGTCGAATTGGCATCCCGATTTAGTCGGTCCACTAAACCTAATACTGAAGTTGGAAAAGAAAAAGAAATGGACACCCGAGGTCCGTTTAGCGTGTTTTTGATGTGTGTGTGATAATACAGGACATACCCATGAGGACACTACGAGGAGAAGAAGCATAGTTTTCATTGTCATTGGTGATGTTGAATCAGAAGGGACAGAAACAAACATCAAGTGATGAATTTGGTAGATGAAACAAAGGTATATATAGAAACACTATTCACAAAAGCCTAGAAAGAAAGAGGAAGACAGAAGGTGGAACCCAATTGGAGGTGTTGACTTGTGAGATCAACCTTCCCCACTCCCACGTCTGAACCACTGGCATGTTTGCCCTGGGTTTTTCGCTACACGGGTTGTTCTGTCTAGTTACATGTTCTTATTTGTTTGGCATACCTTTCTGTTTTTGTTTCGGGATGAGGGATAAACAAATTGAAAAGGCAACATTGGGGGAGTCTTTGAGAAGCTTTATGTTTTCGTTTTCACTTTTCAAAAAGGCGCTTTTAAACTGATGAACAACTTAATCTATTTGAGTTTAAGCTTGTTAAAAGCTGATTCAAGATTGATTTGTTTTTTTGTTTTTCCATTTTTTGAAACTCGTTAAGTTTTCAAGCTACTTGTTTCATTAGGCTTATGATGTATAAAAATACCTAAACTTCTCGAAACCAGCTCATATTCGTCTTGATTAATTCTCGTTTTAGATTGGCTAGCCTCAAAAGGCAAGCGAAGTTTGATAAACTCGTTCTAGTGTTAAAACTCATTAAGTTTTCAAATCAAACTGAAACTATTAACTACTGAACTCGTTCAACTCGTTTATTAGTAGCCCTAAGCTCAGCTACAACAAACTCTCACGTTGTTTCATTTCTTGGTTCTGGATTCAAGGCTAAACTAGTAGTATATCTCATTCCTTGAGAGATGTTGCAAAATGTAATCAAGAATTAGATAGTCTTGCTCGAAATCTGCCTAGACGTGGCTTTGATAACTCATTAAAGAAATCAAGTCAAAATCGATTAACAACTGATGGAGAGGCCGAACCTAGCCAACCAATTGAGAGACCGAACCTTTGGAATGAGGCTGCTCTTGTTTAAACTTCCCTAGTCAATGAAGTGGAAAATTTTGTGCCCCGAAGCATGCTCCTCCTTCTTACAAAAGTGTGAGGGATTCATTTTCAAATGGGTAGACTTCACAAACTTTTGTAGTTGAGAGGGGGGAGCATCCCTTCTGGAGCACCAAATAATCTCTAATTGTTGGGCCATGTCCTCAAATAACTCCTTTGTCAAATGCCCCACAAGTCAAACAATCCAAGAAGATACCCAAATCAACTTGCCCCAAATCTTGTGAGAATCACACCACATCTCACCTCAACGGAAGGAAACTATGCCGGTATGCCCAGACAATATCCTTATTTTTTTGTTTCTCATTTCCCTAATTTGGCGGGTTTATTTGCTATATTTTCTTTTCCTTTCAACCAATTAAAGATCCGAAACATAGCATTTCGAAAAGTTTTTGCTCACTTTAAACATTCACCGCGCGAGTTTGTTCCATTTCATTCAAACTTTACGAAAATAAATTAAAATTAATGGCTCCGCTTCAGTATCCCTTTCTTTCATTGCGTTCCAATATTCATTCTCTGTAATCAAACCCGAAAAAATGGCCCTTAGTACCAAGAAGAAACTTTCACCTCGGTGCAACCTCTAACACCGTTGATCATTAAGGTGACGAATCTGGTTTAAGGAGACTGTGTTTCACATGACTAGGTCTGCATTATCGTTTTGTTTATCATTTCATGTAATCATATCATGAGCAATAGTACCTCAACTGATTTACATGCACAGACTGAGACACAAAGTATGTGGCTACAATCATCCGATGCATATATGGATTCCCTTATTATTTTGTGAAGTTCTCCTTGTGCATATTTTGGACACATCTATCTTCGGACACAGACTTTACGAGATATGGGTAACTTTCTTCTTTGTCTTGAAAAACAATTTCCAATAATCTATAAATAGTGTCAAGGGAAAAGGCCCTAAATCTTAAAGAATCTAACTCTCTTGTAGTCTACCTTTGTGCAGTGTATGTTTCGACCACAGAGAGTAGTCTGTGTGATCCCAGTTGTTCCAAAGTGTTTTTTTTATGATTATATTCTGGGGATAATAATATTTTTACCAGAGATTACCGAGATAGATAACCTAGATGAAACTGCAGAGGCTTCTCTGCATTGCAATTGCGGAGAAGCCAGATCCATTCTTAGACTCATTCCTAATTTGCCGGTTGTCTTACATTTATTCGTGTGATTAAAAACTAAGTTGATCTTATTGATGCATGTAGGTAGTGTAGAATTCTGCCAAGGGGCCAAAAAGAATAAAACTCCAGTTTTATCGGATAACTGACCGACAGTTTCTCCAATTGGTCATTTAATTTTATTAATCATTATTCAGGAGTCTTAGAATATAGTCACGTGGTAATTTGGGGAGCCTGCAGTGTCCCATGGGCCATGGCACTACAAGGTTGTAATCTCCCGATTCAACCGTTCATTTCTGTAATCAACTGTTCATATATTTGTTAACTCTTATCCAGGGGAAACGCAGGATTTTCTATCAGTGGGGTCAAGAATCTACAAGGATTGTACATATTTCATGTCTTGGGGCAAGATCTAGTGAATCGAGTGAAGGATCTCGAGACAAAATTACCAAAATATTCAGAAATATATGTACACGTCTATAGGAAATATTTTAATCCAGCGGGGTTAGTCGACCCGCCTTCCCACTTCTTGGGTCCGCTCCTGCTCTTAACGGTAAGAATACATCCACGAATCTGAAATATCAATTGTGGAAATGAACGGTTGGATTGGGAGACTACGACCCTGCAGGCTCCCCAAATCCAATTCGCATAACTCCAACTCCACACATTCACATAAGGTCTATATATCTAGCGTAGGTCTTGGATAACTCCCTGTTAATTGCTAGATTGATCTGGACCACCATATGACTGCTACAAGGAGTACTGAATAATTACACCCTTTCGTGAGCCCTCATTGATCACATCACTCGGTGCATATGCCACGATGATAAACCTCCACATCTCGAAAATAATAAGTTAAAGACATTCAAAATGACAAAATCTATATTTGTTTTTTCGGAAATGGCTACAATACACACCCCTTGTTTGGGTGTGTATGATACACACCCCTGTAAAAGTTACGAATTTTTTGGAGAAGTTACGAATTTTTTGGAAAAGTTACGATTTTTTTTTGTAAAAATTACGAATTTTTTTATAAAAGTTATGAGACACACCAAAATGTTACGAATCATAGAAAATGTTACGAATCATATTGCAGAAAAGTTACGAAAAACTAAAAAATGTTACACCCAAATAAAGGGTGTGTATTGTAGTCTTTTCCTTGTTTTTCCTGATAAGTCAAAACAAACTAATAGACTCAACACAATCACATCAGCCACACCAAGGCTGGGCAAGCCTACCCCACTACGAAGAAAACCCAGAAAAAATAAACCTAACACAACGCTAACGCCATGTTTGGCTGGGGGATTAGCCCCTGGATTTGCCACTACCCGGATATACAATCCCGATCCCACCTCCAAATCCGATGTTTGGAAGCAAAAGAAGTCTCAAACTACCTACCACCACAACTGCCAAACCGTGAATAAAATTCCGAATCAGAATTGTTCTTTTTTTATTCGGTCAGGATTTTTAGAATGTGTTGTAGAAATTACAGATCAAACACCCTTTGAAGAACCACCGATAGTGGTAGTTTAGTTGGCAGGGTGCCTCACATTTTCAGGGGAGACTCAATTTCGAGTCTAGACAATGGTAAAGGATCATGGGGTACACACTTATGCCCACGTGTACTTAGGTGGTGTCATGATGACGGTTTGTCAGCACGAACACTAGGTATGGCTCAAACCGGACATTCCACTGGCGGGTCGGCGGGAGCCCCTAGGATCACGTCTAGCAAGGGTGCTACATTGGTTGCCCCCTCCCATTTTTGCAGTTCAAAAAAAAAACACCATTTGAGAGCTTGTATGGGTTTCCATCCACGTCTTGCCTTGCTATTTGTTGTGACTAAATCAAGTTAAGGTCTTGTCTTTTATGTTTGATTCACACTATTGCCTTACTTGGTTTCGATGCGCTGTGCGGCAAGTGTTAGAGAGAAAGAGACTCGTGTGTAAATGAAAGGGGCCATTAGCGAAAGGAATTTCCATTGAACCAAAAAAAGTAAAGGAAGGAAATTCCAATATATAGATCTCCATATTGCACAATGCATGTAACAACGCAACATTTTTGCGAAAGTCATAAAACTTGACAGTAATAAATGAAATCACACTTGTACGTAAAAACATGTTTTACTTCTTATCTTAAATTTATTTGGTTCATTTAAACCATTCAATAACACTCTAGGAGGCCACCGTTTGTTGTGAATAATTTTCCTATTTAAGGGCAACATACAAGCCCTTGCCATACACGAGCGGTAATGAGTGCCAAATTAACATTGCAAGTAGAGTAGTAGCCCAGTGGTAGACACTATATAGTCTGACGCATTTGACCGGAATTTAAACCTCACTAATTACAACTAACTAATGAAAAATAAATAAACAAATAACAACTAACAATACTGACTTTCGCAAAAAAAAATTTTAAAAAAATTTAAAAAAAAAAATATAATAATAATAATAATAATAATAATAATAATAATAATAATAATAATAAAAGTTTACAGTGTGGACAATAATGCTACTACAAATATGGCGCAACAGGAACTTCATAGGGCCCACTACAAAAAAAATGGCTGAACAGGGAAAATTGTGATCCAATATGGAGACAAAACAATAGCCAAATTATTGCATAGGAAAATGGCAATGCTAACACCAGGACCAAGTAGGTACCCAAAAATTTTCCAATATGAAAACAAAACAATACCCAGATTACTGCAAAGGAAAATGGCAATGCTAACACCAGGACCAAACACGGAGTCCTAGTAAAATTGAAGTACTTAAGCAAGCCCACACCTGACGAGAAGCTTGAAATTCACCAGTGTAACACATGCGTAAAGTATCCGTGTCATGAGCTATGTATAGAGCTCCTCTAATATAGATGAAAGGGTCTAAGACAACTAGAAAGCACCATTTAAGCTAGACAATACAACTCGCATATAAGGAATTTTATATATTCAGCCGTGTCCCTGTATTATGTACTTCAACACGTAACCGCACCCGACATTCGAGCCCGAGCCCATGTACCTCAGATCACAGCGATAAAAGTGTCATTGACTGATCATGAGAATATTTACTCAAATACTCCAATTTCCGTTACCTATACACATCATCGATGTACCTTCGTAACAACAAAAAGGCTATAGCTCCTGTCTGCAAAAAAGTCTAGATATGCCGGACTCATTCTTCCTTCCGAGCATCAAAAGAAGGCAACTGATTTCAAGCCTCTGCACTATATTGTCTCGCATTCCACCTGAAAATCGCCATCTAAACGAGCACAACATTGTATCAGGTCATTGGAAGAAAAACACAATTACGCAACCAGGTTAGGAAGGAAAAGATGATGAAAAGTGAAACTGGTAAAAAGAGAGGTGAAAGAAGATGAAATTTATTCTTGCATTGCATTTGATGACGATCAAACACTTGCAAGAAATTTTGGAAAGTTTCAATATCCAGATGGACAAAATGAAAGCAAGAAGAAAAATATGTACTTTGCCTAGCTGTACATATTCTAAAGAAAATAACTTGGCTTTTTTGCAGGAAAACGTGAAAGCAACTTCGCGTGTACTAGTAGATAGAACGGGAATTTGTACTTTCACGCACTTTACACAATGTTGTTGCTAATCCAGACCTCAAAAAGATTTCCCTTCATCACCTTCTATCGTTTTCTTACTAATAATTAAACGGGCTCATTAAGATAGTTGTAAGAAACTGTAGGTCCTTACCTTTGAGATCTATAGCCAGCTTTGCTTGGACATCAGCTGCAGAGTTCAAGTCCTTGAGAAACAAAAAGAAAGGTGAGGATTAAACTGGATAGGCAGATGCGAAAGAATATAAACCGTTAAAGAGCTAATTTCTATGTACGAATCTAGGTGTGTAGTTATATTTACAATAGTTAGTAAGGGCACCGTGACAATAAGAAAACAAAATATCTAATGAAAAGTATCGTGATGGAGACCGAGTTGAAAGGAAATAGAAAGTGCATTCGGGAAGATTTCGTAGGTATGTTGCATAGACATTGTGAATAACACCCGTAACAATTTACAAAGAATAACAAAACCAGAAAGCACCTTCAGTGAGTCAAAACTAATTATTTTGGTTAAGCAGCTAGTCAAAACAAATTCTTAACGAGTTTTTGGACAACTTCTGAATAAAAATCACTCCACGGGGTTTAAAAAACACATGACATTGGTTTCCTCCAGAGTCCACACTATCCACTATGCCAATAATTTGACTTGAATTACAGGAATGGCGGTTTGACACAGGCTTGTTTACACAAATGACATAATTTGCACAAAATTAGAAAATTACGACTCTATTTTCTGTTTCCCAAAAGGTGTGCAGATTTTGCAACGGGGACAATTATTTGTATACCGGCATCAAAACTATTTAACACGTCTAGAGAACAATATAATATCCCCATAATGTACTTTTTCGTCAGACGTATACATGACATATCTCATACAACGGAAAACGGAAAATGAACAAAAAATTCCACACAAACTATTCCAAATTACTCTTTCAACACGACGGATCTCGAAAGACGAGAACTTGTCCTTGAGTTCCTTGACCATGTTGTACAAGTCTGCCATGTTTTGTTTAACTCTCAACAGACCCTGAACCTGTAACACAAGTACATTGTCAATCCAAAATTATAGAACTAAATGACCAGACAAACACGGATAGCTGAGTAATCATGGCCACAAGCTAAAATTAAAAAGAAAGAAAAGGCTAAAAAGAAAAATAAGACACTTCAGAATCAGAAGACATCTTTTTTTGGGTAAATATCAGAAGACGTCTTGCTATTTCAGTAGAGGTAATCCCATAAGTTGGACCTGATTTTATGGATAGACAAGAAGAATGATTCTGAATTGCTGATATGGTGCTATGGGCGAAATACAAACCTGCGTAACCACGAGTTGAGAGTCTCCTTGGACACCAATGTACTTATATCCTTTCTGAAGAGCATACTTCAATCCTAAAAGCAATCCGCGATATTCAGCAACACTATTAGTTGCAAAGCCAACACCTTCCCGCAATCGATAAACCTATTGAAGACCAAGTCAAGAGAACAAATTTAACAAACTATACAATTCTCTTACTGGATGTGTACACATCAAAGTCGTGGCTGCATACCCTAGTTCCACTTTCAACTTCAATACGAAGCACAGCACCAGCCCCAGACTGTCCAGGATTCCCTCTCGAAGCACCATCAAACTCAAGATTACAGAAAACCTGTGCCAATGAAAGCAAATGAAGCCCTAATCAAATGAAAATACAAGACAGTAAGTAAGAAAACTGTAAATGAGAAGGCAGTTCAATATTACTGACTTTCTGAGAGGTTGCAAAGAAGGAATTTACCACAAGGGATTGTAGTTGGTATCCAAAACATATACTCACTGATACAACTATTGACAAGTGTCTACACCAGTTAGCAGTGGACAACTCATCGATTTTTATTTCCAAAAAAATGTGTCCGAACTCCGAAGGCAAGTATTTTTTACCTGGACCAACAAGATTGTTCTTGGAGTTCCTAAAAGAATAAAGCGCAGAGTAGCATAGTTTATGTAGTCCTATAACGTGTTTTGCTGCTGTCGAAGATGACCCTATTTTTTACCCACCAGAAACAACCAAAAGCAAACTTGCCTGAAATTTTTCCTACAAAGCACACAGGAGTACACTAAAACACTATTCTTCGCTGATAAAAATATACTGAACTATTTGAAGTCTTACGGCCAAACAGCTCCCCGAGGCAAAGAACCAAAACCACATCTACGTGGAGGTAATTATCAACAAATGAACGTTTTATTTGCACTCAAATACCATTCTTGCTACATGGAAGCCCGTAAACTTGCAATGCAAAAAGTAACATGAGTCAAATTTCTTTTAATGTGCTCCACCAAGAATTCATACTTAGAAGAGTCAACAGACCATGGTTTCAGCAATATTCCAATCTCCAACAGAGCCCTTTATGTATGTATAGTCATATTTCTTAAAAAACTGGGAAAACATAAAGCAGAGGGCACTATTGGCCTCATTTCTTTTCAAAACTAGCCCACAACCAACAAGTCCACAACATAGCAACTGCATCAATCAGAAATCCAGATGTAAGTGCAGTGGCAACTCCAGGAGTTTACGTACGGGGTCATTACCAGACTCGTGATCTTGAACTTTAAAATTCAGATATGATTCAAACTAAAAAACTTAGATAAGTTATATATCATAGTACTATCATTTTACAAAAAACAAATGCAAATACATAAATTTTAACAATTGTCGTAGAGGTACCATGTGCAAATGTCGGCTTTAACCGGTGCACTGCGGCACTGTACATCTGAGATTTTGGTGTGATGGATAAAGCAAATAGTTGAAATAAAGATAGGTGTCTAATTGAAATAAGTGAAAGGATGGGTGTTTATAGGACATTGGGGTGAAAGAACAGGGGTCTTATTGAAATTTTCGCTAGTTAAAATAAAGAGTTTGCAATTCCATAGGTCTTCATATTTTCTTTATTTTTTTATTTTTTATAGGGGTGGGAATAGAAAATAGGAAAAAATTATTTGTCGAAGCTAAACAAACCAAGGTATCTAGTTTGCTCAATGGAAGAAATTAACCAGTACTTTATTAGCGGCTGGGGTCTCTGCTTTTTCTAACAGTGCCAACTCTTGGCCAATCAAAAACTTATGTTATACAACCATGGGGTCAGGTGACCACACAACTCGGTGAATAGCGTCGCCTCATTGTAAGCATGTCTTCATGGATCATCACATAAACACTTTGTTGCATCATCACAAGTCTCATAAACAACATTAGGTTGCCTCTTTGACCAACAAAACAAATAACACTCAGCAGAAAATCAATTCAACTAATTGGACTCTAAGCCAATCTATTGTGGGTGAAGTGCAGTACGATTGTTCAAACAAAATAAGTGCAGTTAGGAAAATAGTACATACAGTTACACACATACATCAGAATCAGCAATCCCAGAAATAAGACAAAATGTTATCAGTGAGGCAGACATCTGAATAATTCTAGGCAGTTGAAAAAAGTAATTCTCTAGGACTAAATCTTGAATCTGAGGAAGGAAACGTACCGCAGAACAAAAAGCAGATGGAATATAGATGCACTTCTGGAAGTCGACATGCTTATTCTGAGTTATGGGTATTGAGGTTGGTACAACTGCCTTGTGCTGCAGCTGCAGAACAGATGACAAAAATTGGAAAATCAAAACAAAAAGATCACATGAATACCAAATCTCCATTGCAGTATTTGGTAAACTTTCTGTTCCGAATGCTTCCGATATGTCTTTAAAACATGTAATATAGTGCAAAAAATTGCAAAGGCAGCAGCCGCAGCACACATCATGTAACAGTTCCCCATATAATGGCATGTCAAAAGATACCAACATGGTTACCTAATGACGAAATCTTTTACACCATACGCAAAACCAGTTTGTTATAGAAGCACTACATTCTCCACTTTGCATAAAACTAGTCCGCAGTAAAACGAACTACATTTCGTCGTTTGAACTTCTATTGAAGTCTGAGAATAGCTCACAGTTTGCTTGCGATGCAGCAGGGCAAAGTCATTATGTTTCGTAAATTGCATGCTATTACAAATCAAATTGCAAAATTTTTAAAGTTTCTACTTAAGCAAATAACGTCTGTGCTCAATCAAAATACATTTACGAATGAGGGAGGACTACCTGCAATCTCTTGTTGGGAATAAACTGGTCCAATGCTTTTCTTTTCGAAGAAGAGGGTTCCTGAAATAAATGAGATCCTCAATTACATTACATTGTACACTATCTATCTACATAGCTGTATGGATGAAAAACGCTTTAGGAGCTATAAATGTCAATTACAGCATCAACACACACACACAAAAGTTGTCTTTTCTGTTTACCAAAATACAATAAGCTTTTGAACATGAAAAATGCCTAGAAAAGGAATACTGAATCTATTAGGTGAATTATAGAGGACATAAGATTTTCTTCTGGTGACTTTTTTTAGAATAAACAAACATCAGTAAATGCTAATCCAATAAGATTTTTAAAATAAAAAACCTCACTAATTGCTAATCAATGACCCAGCTAATCTCTTGACATGGTTCAATGACCTGGGACATCATCAAGAGGAAGAGAAGCCTAAACATTTCTTAAAGAACTTAGGAAGCAAGAATTTAGATATGTCAAGGAAACCTTGAAAGACTTAAAAATTCCTTCCTCCAGACAACCGATTCAAATAAAGAGGGTGGCAAAAAATACCCCCAGGTCCTTCCAAGGTTCCGTAAACACCTTTACAATTGCTGAGGAAAAGGGCAGAGATACATGAAACTATCACGATTTTACAGCAATAAGAAGGATTCTTAAGTTGGGAGGAGATGATTTGTCTGATTAGAATAAAAAACCCATATGACTGAAAAAGTTACCAATCAATTCATAGTCTTCTTACTCTGAACTGCGCATGTGGCTATAAGTACAAAATAAAACCATGCGACCCAAGAACCAAATTACCAAACTGAAGAATGAATAGGATACCCAAGTATCAAACCTGGAACGGGCAGACAGAAAGTTGACCGAAAAGGTGATCTTGCACAGCAGTTGCTGCAACAGAATACACAGCATTCTTAAGCCCATTTGAGACAAGGTAATCCTCGGCCTCCTCTGGCAAACCATACCCTTTAAACACACTTACAGAAGGATCACACACCTACAAAAATAGGAGCAAACAATCCACAGCAATTAGAAAATGCATAGAACAACAATTACCTCATTTACTTTTCCTGGATAATTGGAGAAAAACTTATTCCAAAAGATGGAAGAATAATCGTAGAAAGGTTTAGAGTCAGAAATTCAATGTCATTTAGAAACATCACCAAACAAGTCAATGGGGATTTGAATTCAGGGGTGGCGAAATTAGAAAAATCAACTAGGAATATTAGAATCCTTATATCTAATACACACGTCCTTAGGTTAATCATCCATCCATCATACCAAAAGAAAAAATAGACATCGTTTATGGTTAATCATCCACAATACCCATTAAAAAGTAAACATGCTTGAAGGTCAATTGTCTAAGATCAGAAAAAGTTTAAACCATCCATCAAATATCCAAAAGGAAACTCGACATTCTTCGAATGAAGAAACTTGTTTAAGATTAATTCTAAACTAAATTTCAAAACAATTTCCCTTTCAACGTATATAAGCGAAGTGACTCAGAGGAAATCATCTTCCATTTTGTTCCGAGTCCTAGTTTTGATAATCTTCCTGGCTCAAATGATCGTTCTAGGAAGTGCGGGTCTGACGTCGGACTCAAAGACAGAAAACTGGTGTATGCGTGTGTGGGAAAGTGTAGGTGTGTCATATGCGTGAGCCTATTCTAAAATAAAATACAATCAATCAAGTTAAAAACGAATAAGTTAAGGAAAGGCGTCAATGTTAAAGTGATGGTTCGCGGGATAATTAACTAATAACTGCAAATTAAGCAATGCAGCAAGATAAGTGGGTGGACTACTAAACGAAAATAGCTCAGAAGATAGTGAGATATTACAGAGGATCCCAGTAGAGCTTGGCAATCATTCAAACATTTGTAGACGCCTACAATGTCCCGCTTTTTGACAACATAAAAAGCATCCTTCTCGTGATCCATTGCCGTTTTCCACTTTGCTTCACCTGTTACCATAAAATCACCTCTACATAAAAGTATTACAGAACATGATAATCTCGTAAAATTTTAAAACATCACTGCCTTAATCAACTGAAGTTTTCATTGAGACAATCAAGTCTGACGACTGACGTAATCTGAATCTATAAGCACTAAAGACGAGATGGGTAGGAGTGAAATTCCATTAATTACAAAAAGTTTTTGAAATAACCACATCTTTCAAGAAAAATCCCAACAGAAAACCCTACATAAACCCTGATTTTAGAACCGAAAACTAGGAAAGTAATATCGAATGGGTTCTCCTGGAAGCACACTCCATCACTTTTCTAACTTCACCAATACCCAAGCAAGAGAATGTAAAGAAACTGCAAAACGCAAAACTATGTGTAAAAACTAAAAAACTGAAGTCCAATTTTTGGTTACCTGGAAACGTTGGGCAAGAAAAAGGATTGTGTCACTGTGGTGAGTACAAATTTGTTCACCCTTTACCTAACGAGGATGAACAAAAAAAAAACCCCCTCATGTGGAACCCACGTCTTTTTTTCCGATGAAAATGAGTGACGGTTTTGTTCACATTCATTAGGCTTTATTAGATTAGGATGAACAAATTTACACTTGATTGTGGTAGCAGATAAGCTTTCAGCTTTCAATACCCACGATTTTAAAAACTGAAGATTGAATCAGGGTTATTGGAGGATTCTGCAGTGCACCATATGCGCTGCACAGTCCAAAACTATTTTTGTAGGATAGGTTCTTTGTTCAAGTCAAAATAAAATCAACTTCGGAGAGGCAAACAATAGCTAATGACTGAATTAATAATAAGTGATCAGACGAGAATAAGAGAGGGAGAGTAGGGGTGAAGGATTAAGCCAAGTATACAGAAAGAGAAGGCAGCAACGTTCAGTTCATTCCCCTTAAGATCGTCATCATCCTCATAATCACAGTTCTAGATTAAAAATATGAGCTCGCGAGCTCTAGCAAGAACCAATGCTCTTGTTTCCAAAGCTCAGGGTCAATTTCTCCCTCTAGAATTTCCGTGCTTAAGGATGAATCAGAAGATCTCTCTTAATTTGTGAAAGAATGTTCCATATTTATAGGGGTCTGCACCTAATCATGAGGCAGCAGACGTTTTCCCCAATAATATGGTGACACGTGCTCTCTCCGTATACCTGGGCGACGTGGGTGATGTCACTGGCCGTTAGGAAGCTTCCTTTAGGTCATTCCAGTGCATCGTTTTCCCTCGCAGCAGCCCTTAATCCCTCAAAGCCACCAAACCACTTGTATCTCCCCTGTTCCCGCTGTGTTAGCCATGGTCGCGAGCCCTTTGGCTCGCGCCAAGACCTCTTTCGAGCTCATATCGACTTCCCTTTCCCTGCCTTTTGGTCAGGTGCCGTCGCGAGCCTAGTTTGCATGTTCGCGGGAGTGTTCACTCTTTCCCGTCGCGTCAATCCCCTTCGCCAAGGGTCTCGCGAGGGGTGAATCTCTTTCTGGTGATGTTTCCCTTATTGAGGGCCTCCCTCTCTGGGGGTAATAGAAGTTTTGGGCATATTATACCGCGAGACTTGCTATTCGCGGTGTCTATTTACTGATTGCTAAGTTCGGCTGCTGTCTGACGTGTCTCTTGTAATCTCACTCAAGCCACGGGGCTGCCCATTACAGGTTGGTCAATTACCACGTCACCAGACGCGCTGACCTATCCTACATAAGCCCCTCGTGCGAGCGTGATTTCGCGGCGCGTGTCTCTTAACGCGTTGAATCGCGCGCGTGCGATGTCAGCAGAGTCTGTCGTTTTAGCATTTCCCCCCAAAAGGTGATTATTCCGAGTTTCGAAGTTTTGCAGGCCGATTGGACTGCTGGTGTCGTTTCGACCGCTTACTTACCGTTGATGACAGAGGGGCTAGGTCTATAAATACCCTTTACAAGGCAAGATCGAGTTTTTTCCTTCTTATCTCCTCCAAACTCACCTGTGCCGATTAACTAAAAGAAAGCAAATCCCCCATCTTTATTCCTGTTCCGGACCTTCTTCGAAACCCTAATCTCCCTTCCTTACATTGATCATGTCTCGATCGAGAAGGTACGAATCCGATACTGAGGCTCTTCTGGCAAAAACATCGCTCCCTCCTGCTAGTGAATGGAGGAGGGCTCCATATCTGAAGTCAGAGGGTGACACTTTCTGGGCCAACATCCAGAACTACGTTCCCCTTCGAGGTAACCCTAATGCTCAGCGCCTGTTGCTTTCTGATGAGGTTAGTGTTTCAGAGGCAGACATGGTCGACCCATCTTCGCTGGTGAGGCTGAGGATCGAGAGGGGTGACTACCCTTTCTCGCAGGTTCAGTATAAGGCCAGTATTCAACCCCCAAGGGATTGGGGCGACTGGGTGGCCACCACCCTTGAAAATTTTGAATACAGAGTAATTTTAGACAGAGTGGGTTTACTGAAGACCGTACAACTCTCGCGGTACCTCGTCGCGAGCCGCCCTCAACGCGACCTTGATTTCGCGGTGTCTCGCTGGAGCCCCACCAGTCATTCCTTCATATTCCCTTTTGGAGAGGCCAGCCCAACTCTTCTAGACACAGAAACCCTAATGGGCCTCCCCACTCGCGGCGAATACCACTACGATCCCTCCAAATATCCCTCCGACGCTGAGACGGCGATTGAATTCATAGAAAATGAGTTCAAAGCTGCTGGCGAGTATGGTTCGCGTTATGACAACGCGGGGAAACTCCGAGCTCCTCCAAAAGCTAACAAGACAACCTGGGGTTCTTGGCAGCGGTACTGGTTCCGCGATGTTGCCCCTGTCGAGGTGGATGGGCAGCTCGCGATGACGGTGAGCACCTATCATGGAGGTCCGTTGTCCCTGGCGGTTTTTCTGGTTCAATTCCTATCCCTCTTCCTCTTTCCTGACCTCCCACACGAAGGTCCCCGTCGTGAGATGATTCCTCTCGCGGCGGTCCTCGCGTCAGGGAAGAAGCTCCCCATGGGTCCCATGTTCTTGGGCCACTTCTATCGTCAGCTGGATCGTACCGTACAAGATTTTGAGCGATCGATGGGGAGGTATGAGATTACTTCCATGGTTCACATCCCCTTCCTTCTTGCCTTCTTTTATGAATATTTTCCAAAGGCTGCCCCTTCTCCCCACGATCTCCCTCCTTTGAAGTCTGTTCAGGAGAGGAATGCCGCCGGAGAGATCATTCGTGATGGCAAGGGCAAGCCCATCCTGCGACTGAGCGAAAGGGTGCCAAGGATCATGAGGTGGAGCAAGACCTCCCCAAACCGCCTGTTCGAGGACTGGTGCGACGAGATAACCTCTTTTAACCCTCGTCCCTACGAGCAACCTGCCGATGGCGCGCTAGGCCCAGCTGTCTTTTTGGAGGACACCGTCGTGGATTTCCAGAGCAAAAACATCCGCTCTCATAAGCTGGATCTCCTCGCGTGGGTCACTCCCGGCTATCTACCGACTTTATCCGCCGAGGGTCCTGTTTTGGTGCTGTACAGGGCTGATAGGCTCCAAATACAATTTGGGTATGACCAAGGCGTTCCTCGCGGGCCTCCTTCCCCACCCAAGGATTTCTTCACTGGGATTCGTCGCCTTCTCAAGCCGTTCAACCACGAGCTTACTGCGGATTATGGAGGAGATAGGATTATTCCCAGCTCCAAACGTAAAGCAGCATTTACCCCCGAGAATAGGGTTTATTGGGCAAGAAACCTGCAGTCCTTTATGGACTTTGTGTTGACTCCGGCGGTGGTGCCTTCTGCGGAGCCCATTTCGAAGAAGGACTTAACTCTCCGGACTTTCAAGCCCGGGAAAGATTCTGACTGGCGTGGTCCCTATTCCTGTTGGGTAAAAGGCACCATGATTCCTCTGGACGTGATTAATGCCATCCCCCTTCAGAAGATCCGCCCTGCGGAGCACATGGTAGTTCCTACACCACAGCACCTCACTGTTCAGGACAAGAGGAAGACCAAGAAGCGATCCCCTCCGCAGCTAGAGCATGCCCCAAAGAGGGCAAGGGTAAGACCTTTTACTCCTTTCTTTGTCCCTGCTTTCCTTAGAGAGCCCTTCACGCTCTTACTGACTTGTTACTGTTCCTCAATCTTTCAGGGCCCTTCGCGGAAGGGTCGAACAATGGTGGGGTCCTCCTTCTCGACCGCGGAGCCCCCATCCCAGGCCGGGCCAATGATTCTAATCGATCAAGGTAACATCCCTGAATGGTGCTTCCCCAGCTTTCTGCAACTCTCTCCTTTTTGTGTACTTACGATATTTGCGTATTATCTTTCAGATGAGAAGGCTCAATCGCCCAAGGTCACTACAGATGCCCAGAACGTGCCTCTCGCGAATTCTCCCGCTCGCGATGTTGCTCAATCAACTTCTTCCACTGCTCCCCCTCAGGAGGGGGTTTCAAAAGAGGACGTTCCTGAGAAGGAGGGGGGCACCTCGCAGCTTACTGAGGGGCGAGGTCAGGGCACTCCAGAGGTTGATGAATTCAATGCTATGGACATCGCGAGTGACATCGCGAAGGTGATCGTGCAGGAGGTTGGTGGGCCGAGTGATAAATTGGAGGTAGCGATGCGAACAGAGGAAGCTGGAGGCTCTGGGGAAGGGACTGCGATCACAAAAGCAGAGCCTGCACAAGAAACTGAATCACCAGCGAGCTCCCATGGGGCTGATCCTTTCCTCCTAAATCAAAGTCCGGTCGCGGGTGACTCAGTCTCGATGAAAAAGAAGAAGAAGTTGAGGAAGAAGATAGTCCAACCTCCTTCTTCTCCTTCGCGAGATAGAACTCCTTCGCCGCCTCATGATGAGGACGTGGTGCAGATTCCTTCTTCTACAGATAAGAGCACAGTTGGCTCCAAACCCGTCCCCGGGTCAGTTATCAGTGAGAGCTCAGACATGGACGATCTCGGCGAGAGTGGGGATGATTGTGAGGAGGTCTCTGGAGACTCCCAAGGTAAGTGCAGCAGTGACATTTTTGCAGGGATGGAGGACATTTTTCATCTTCCCTCTTTTACCCCTTCTAAATTGCTAACGCCAAGCCATTCTTATCGCTCAGAGCCCACTCGCGAAGAAGATGATCAGGGAAAGCAGCTCTTGAAAGAGAAGGCTTCAGAAGGTGAAGATCAGAGAGAGCAGCCCTTGAAAGAGAAGGCTTCAGAAGGTGAAGACCAGGGAGAGCAGCTGTCAGAGAAACAAAAGGACTTAAGTGGTTCCCAGACTGAAGCAAAGGCATCTGGCCCTGGACTTCCCCATCATTCTCTTTTTTCTGATACACTAGGCAGCTCTCGATGGAATGTTAAAGCATCAAATGCCCCAGTCCTTCACGTTCTGGAGAAGCAATTCCCCTATACCTTCACAAACTTTTCTGCCAGCCGTGTCGTAGGTGGATCACTTCTTGACATCCTTGGCGAGATGGTGTTGTCTCTGCAGAGGATAAGGGTGAGGGACTTTTCTGACGAAGAGTATGAGGACATGGCTTCTTCGATCATAGACATGGAAAGGTTTGGCCTTGACCTCAAGTGGCTTCGTGATTACCTGAGCAAAGTTCGTATCACGAAGATGTTATTCTCGAGCCTTTTCAAAGTCCAGGCCAGTGCAGCTCAGATCGCCGAGGCGAAAGAGACGTGCGAGAAGCATAGGCAACTGCTCGCGGAGGCTGAGGAAAAGGCTGCTGTCCTGGAGGCAAACCACAAAGTGCTGGTCCAGCATCACCAAGCTTTGGAGGCTCAACCAAAGACCACGCTAAGTGACGTAGCACCTGGTCTCCCACCCTTGGATTCGTTCTCGCAGGAACTCCTAACATAGTCGTTCTTCTTTTTTTTTTTTTTTTTTTTTTTTTTTTTTTTAAGCCCCTTTCCTGGGGCAGCAAACTTTGTACTCGTAACGTTGATATCAATAGAATCCCTTTTAGCAATTTGTCTATGAATTCACTGCTGTTACAACTCGTTGTATGGTCATAAAGGGTAGCAAATAACAAGTCTCCTCTTGTATGCTTTTTATTTGCTTTGTGTTTCCCTTTCATCTGCAACGCTTCACAGACTTGAGGGTGTTTTCAACCTTCAACGTTAGTTATTCCAAAGAGATATTTTCACTTTGGTTCCCATTCATTTGTGGGGGATGGCCGTCGCGAGGGTATTCCAACAATTAAGTTAGTATTCCAAAGTGAAGAATCACTTGTGGCTCCCATTTATTTCGCAACACATAAAAGCCTAAAATTTATGGCCGTCGCGAGGGCATTCCAACAATTAAGTTAGTATTCCAAAGTGCAGAATCACTTTTGGTTCCCATTTACTTCGCAACATTTAAAGGCCTCGCGTATGAGTAAGCACAACATCTTTGTACTCCTTTTTCTCTTCGCGAATGGTGAATTTTCCCCTTGTGCTAACATAAATTTATGCCGCGAGGTCACCACTTTATTCTATCACCTTCCTCTGCTTCTAACATGTTCAAATAATTAATGAAGCATAAGTTTTTTGAAACAAAGGGATAGTATTTCTCATTCATCATTTCAATCGATATAGTTCTTCCCAAGGGACGTGTCAAATCATCGTCCCTGGGTTACATCTGATCGTGAATAAGTAATCAAAGACAAGACATTAAAAGACAACCTAAAACTTTGCATAAGCTAAGGGTAATACTTCTTGATGTACTTCGCGTTGATTGGTCCTGTGAGAAATCCGTCGCTGACCCTTGCGAGCCTGTAGTACCCACTTTCTGCAGCTTTGATCACCTCGTAGGGACCTTCCCACTTTGGTGTGAACTTTGGTAACTTCAGGTTCTGCATGACCCCAGGGACTGACTTCCATACTAGGTCTCCCACCTTGAATTCTCTCGCGAGCACACTCTTATTATAGTACTTGGCGACAGACTGCCAGTACTTCTCTTGGTTTTCAGCCGCGACCTCCCTTCTCTCTTCCAATGCTTCGAGGTCAGCTCTTCTTTCTCCTTCAGTTACCTCAGTGGATAGCGCGAGACGTGCAGATGGCACGCTTATCTCTGCGGGCAACACTGTTTCAGCCCCATAAACCAAACTGAAGGGACTCATACGCGTAGGCTTCCTCTTAGCCATTCTGTAAGCCCATAGAGCGATTGGGAGGTGCTCCGCCCAAGCTCCTCCTTTCTCGTCCAGGTGTTTGCTCAGAATCCTGACAATAGACTTGTTGGTAGCTTCTGCCTGCCCATTTCCTTGAGGGTAATGGGGAGTTGAATTTTTCTGCTTTATGCCATAGGATGCGAGCAGTTGCTTTACTTGTCTGTTTACAAAGGGGGTTCCGTTATCAGAGAGGATCACCTTGGGAATTCCAAATCTGCAGATTATGTGCTCTTTGATGAAGTTGGCCACCACATCACCCGTTGCACGTTTTAAGGGAACTGCCTCTACCCATTTCGTGGTGATTTCTGTTGCCACTAAAATCCATTGATTTCCTCGCGAGGAGGGATGGATAGGGCCAATCAGGTCCATCACCCACGTATGGAAAGGGTAGGGCGCTCGAATGTGATGGAGCTCAACGGAGGGTGCATTCACCCTATCTCCGTGTTTCTGGCATGCGTGGCATCTGCGAACATAACTTTTGCAGTCTCCCTCCATTCTAGGCCAGTAGTAACCAAGATGTGTGATCTGTTCGTACAACTTCCTTCCCCCAGGGTGTTCCATCTCGTGTACCTTAGCCAAAACCTCCTCTGCCTCATTGTTTGATAAGCATTTGAGAGGGATGTGGTCAAGGGCCCTTCTATAAAGCTGATTGTCTTTTATGAAAAACCTCTTCTCGCAACGTTGCACTTCTCGGATACCACCGCGGTCCATGGGCAGGGCTCCTTCTTTCAGATAATCAATGTACTTCTGCCTCCAATCTGTTTCTTCACTCGAGAAGTTGCACTCGTGCTTGATTTCGTGAAGTGAGCAGTCGGGGCACCCTCTAAGTATGATCGCGGCATCGTCCTTCATCGTAGGCCAATAATAACCTTGCCGCTGGACCCTTCTGTACAGCGCGATGTCGTTTTCACCACATGTTTCTTTGTGAATCTGGCTCAGTAATTCCTTAGCCTCCGTGCTATCAATGCACCTCGCGAGCCATCCTTGTGGGCCGCGAAAGTACAGCTCCCCTTTTAGAATGGTGAATTGTGATAGAGCCATCATAGGGATTTCTCCACTGCCCGTCGCGATCTGCGTTTTGATGGGTTCGCGCCAGTCCCGACCTTTGGGACTCTTACATTCTTCAACGAATGATGGTTCAGTCCTCTTCGTGATTTTGATGGCCACCGCGTCCCCTTCAAACTCTGTCTTGGCCCCCAAAGTAGCCAAAGCGTCAGGGAACCTGTTCTCAGACCTTGGCTTATGAACAATGCTAACATCGTCAAAGTCTTTCCTGAGCCTTTGAACGGTTGCCCTATATGGCGCGAGGTTAGTTTCTTTTAGGGCATAGACACCCTCACTTTGCAAGATTATCAGCTTTGAGTCCCCTACGATTCTGAGTCTTTTAATTCCCTTTTCCCTGGCCGCGAGCAGTCCTAGGATGAGTGCCTCATATTCTGCTTCGTTGTTGGAGCATTGGAATGCTAACTTGTATGATAAGTACTGCTTTGCGCCGCTATCGCTTTGAAGTGTGACTCCTGCACCAGCTGAATGTCCTCCTGTTGCCCCATCGAAGCTTAGAGTCCAGCTTTCTTGCTCAGAGCTGGCTGCTAATGCTTCGAAATCATCTCCTGGCAACGAGTCGTTTAAAGGCTCACATTCTCCACTAGGAAATTGGGCCAACAGGTCTGCGAGAGCCTGACATTTGATCGCTCGCGGGGCTGTACACTCTATATCGAACTCCGCGAGAGCCAACAGCCACTTCGCGGCCCTTCCATTAAGCACAGGGCGAGAAAGAAGATACCTCATGGGGTCATTTTTGGTCACGAGCTGCACCTTAAATGAAAGAAAGTAGTGCCTGAGCTTCTGTGCTGTAAAAACAAGTGCTAGACAGTGACGTTCGATTGGAGTATAGCGTTCTTCTGCCCCCTGCACCTTGCGACTGATGTAATACACTGGTCTTTCAGTTCCTTCAACTTCCTGAGCCAACAATGCCCCAATTGACCTCGCGGTGGAGGTGAGGTATAAAATCAATGGCTTCCCCTTCTGCGGCGAAACCATCGTCTGAGGTGAGGTTAAAACATTTTTTACCTGCTCGAAGGCCAGCTGGTGCTTATCTTTCCATTCAAATTTGACTTTTCCCTTCAGCAAATCACCTAACGGTGCAGTGATTTCTGCTAGGGCAGGGATAAATCTTCTTAGGTAGGACACCTTCCCCAAGAATCCTTTAAGGGATCGCTGAGAATGGGGTGGAGTCATGCTCGAGATAGAGTGAATCTTGGACTCATCAGCATCAATGCCATGTCTGTGCACCAAGAATCCCAGAAACTTTCCTGCTGTGACTCCAAAGGCACACTTAAGTGGGTTCATCCTCATGTTGAATCTTCTGCATCTCTTGAACACTCCTTCAAGGTCTCGCAGGTGTTCCGTTTTATACTTTGACTTCGCGACGAGGTCATCGACGTAGACCTCCACCGAGTGATGAATCATATCGTGGAAAATTGCTGTCATAGCCCTTTGATACGTCGCGCCAGCGTTCTTAAGCCCAAATGGCATCACGGTATAGTAGAAATTTCCCAAGGGGGTTCTGAAAGCAGTCTTTTCCGCGTCTTCAGGTGCCATTTTGATTTGATTGTATCCACTGAATCCATCCATGAAAGAGAACATTTCATGGCCGGCAGTGGTATCAACCAAGGTGTCAATGTGAGGCAATGGCATTTCATCCTTTGGGCAAGCTTTGTTGAGGTCGCGGAAGTCCTCGCAGACCCTGATTTGACCATTCTTCTTCTTTACTGGTACGATGTTGCACAACCAAGTTGGGTATTGGATAGGTCGGATGAACCCTGCACTTTTGAGCTTCTCTACCTCTTCTTTAATCTTTTCCTCCAAATCTGGGTGGTACTTTCTCTGTGGCTGCTTCACTGGCTTAGAGTTTGGGAATACGTCGAGGTGGTGAGTCACGAGCTCCGGATCCAAACCGGGCGTCTCGTCGTAGTGCCAAGCAAATACATCGCTGTACTTGCGAAGCAAAGCAACCAGATTAGCTCGAGCAGTGGGCTCCAGCGACTTACTAACAAACACAGGCCTCGCGGGGCCCACTCCCTCTCTCAAGTTTACCTCCTCGAGCTGTTCCAACTGGGGTTTTGGTTCGTCTTGCATGCATTCAGGGGCTGGCTCAGGTTTGTCGATCATCTCAAGCCCTTCGCCCTCTCCTTCTACGTCGCGGGGGTCAGAAGCCTCACAAATGCTTTCTGACCCCTGTGACCGTCATAAGTGGTACACAGTCTTCCCCCCTTCGCTAGTCTTTATGATTTTGCGAGGGGTCAATCTGTCAAACACCGTGGAACGCTTCGCGGGGCTTGGCTCTGATGATTCATCTTTGATGTCTTCCCACTTTGGGATTTTTATCCCAACGGGCCTCGCAGTGATAGCCTCGCAAGCTTCTTCCACCTCAGAAAAGTACACAGCGTCTGAAAGGTGAGCTTCACAGGCCTCAAAGGGCCTCTCGGTGGCAGGTACAGTTACCTTCTTTCCAGCCCAAATGCCCTTGAGGCACTGGTGATAGCTCGATGGGACCACCGCGTACTTGTGCATCCATGACCGTCCCAAGATTACATGGTAATTGGTTGGCCCTTCGATTATGTGGAACTTTGTTGGTGAGCGAATAGGTCCAACAGCGAGATCGAGCACGATGTATCCTAGGGAAGGTTTTTTCTCTCCACCAAAACCAACTATCCCTACCAATGACTTAACAATTCGTGGCTCTGGGATGTCCAGCTTCTTCAACGTCTCGAGGGGCATAATGTTGATTGATGCCCCTCCATCCAGAAATGCCCGTTTAAACTCCATACCACTGATGTAAGCAGTGACAAACAAAGGCCTGTTGTGAGAAAATGGGACCTTCTTGTCTGCATCCGAGAATGCTATGGTGTTGGAGTCCTCGCGGATGGTCCTCGCGACGGAGCCTCCCTCCACCACACACGCCTCTTGGCTCTGGTTAGCTATCCCCAAAATGGCCTTGGTCATCTGTACTCGCGAGCTGGGGGAAAAGCCCAACCCATCATAAAAGGTTTTGAATTTATGGCTGCAGGACAAGATCTTATGCCTTTCTTCCTCACTTACTTCCACCGTTGGTTGATCGTAGCTCGCGATCTCTTCAATGTGATCATAGAAGGAGGTCATATACACCTCTTCATCTTCATCTTCCATTTCGTACATAAAATCATAATACCCACCATTGTGGCATTCCGCCATCGCGACCCCTTCCCCGTGCTGGGGGTATGGCCTGTCGCGGACATCTCTATTTATGCCAATCCTCAATTCGTTATTGTCTTGCTTTTTCTTGAAAATTTCTTTGAGTGTCCAACAATCACTCGTTGGGTGCTGGACTCTCCTGTGAAAGATACAGTACCTCGGGTTCACACGGTCATGGGGGGTTGGTTGAACTTCAACCTCTGGTAGCTTAAGACATCCATCCGCGACCCACGCATTAACGAGGTCCACAACCTCTTCCATGCTGCAGGGATATGGAGGTGCATCCTTTGCTCTCTCCTTGTAATCTTTGAATGGCTTGCCATTCCTTCTCTTGGGGTTGCCATCACCCCCCTGTGGCTTCCGCGAGGCTTGCGCGGAGGCCGCAGTAGCAATCCCTCCACTCTTCTTCCACATAGTCTTTGGTATCTCTACATCGACAGTACCGCGAATGTTAAACGCTGCCTCCATCAAGGCTGAGAAAGTTTGATACTTGCCATTGATCAAGTGCTTCTTGTATTCTTTGATCATGCCGAGGAGGCAGATTTCCACCAAGCGTTTCTCGGGGACTGGTTCGTGACACTGGACAGCTTTGTCTTGGAATCGTTTAATAAAATCAACGATATCTTCAGTCAATTTTTGCTTCTCGTTCACCAAATTTAATGATGTTATTTTCTCCGTCACTTGGAAGAATTTGGTGTAAAACAAATTCACCATTTCTTCCCAAGTGTTTACAGAGTGTGGCTCGAGATTGACATACCAAGTATAGGCGCGAGCTGTGAGGGACTTAGAAAATTCCCTCAAACGAAGATTGGTGTCTTGTGAATGAACCCCTAAGGTTTCAATGAAACGGTGGACATGCTCTTGGGCACTTCCTTCTTTACCGTCGAATTTGATAAACTTGGGGGGTACATAACCGTCTGGGTATGGCATAGCCGTGATTACGGCAGGGTACGGCGGCTGTATTTCAGGACTAGGGAGTGTTGGAAGTGTGGCTCTAGCCTTTTCTTGCTGTAGCAAAGCCTGAACATCAGCCAAAGTGAGAAATGCTTGTGGCTGTGGTTGCTGGACCACACCCCCTGCTGCTGGTGTTCCCAGTGCGAAGACAGGAGGTATCACTGGGTTAGGATTGTGGCCATTTTGTGGCAGAGCTGGTGGTGCGATGGGTGGATTTATCACTTGTGGGGGCTGTCCCACCAGGTTTCCCTCCACATCATTTGGTGGGGGCACTGGTGGGGCCGCTTGTGCTGTCGCGGCCAACACAGCCTGAGTAAGTTGGGTTATAGCCATGAGTAGTTGAGTTTGGCCCTGCTGCATCTGCTGCTGACCATCTCGAATGGCCTGAAGCGTGTCAGCGTTAGCAGCCAACAGTTGGGTAGTATCCGCTTCCTGAACGTCTTCTATTACTGGAGGTTGGTTCTCCATTGCTCGTTTGCGGAGAGTCTCGATTGCACTCAAAAGATTTTGGGATGAAGAACCCTGTATTGGGAGACCGCTTCGTTGAGTATTCAAGCGGCTTCTTGTATCAACCATCAGCTATGAAAGCCTCCCCAGCGGAGTCGCCTTATGTAGGATAGGTTCTTTGTTCAAGTCAAAATAAAATCAACTTCGGAGAGGCAAACAATAGCTAATGACTGAATTAATAATAAGTGATCAGACGAGAATAAGAGAGGGAGAGTAGGGGTGAAGGATTAAGCCAAGTATACAGAAAGAGAAGGCAGCAACGTTCAGTTCATTCCCCTTAAGATCGTCATCATCCTCATAATCACAGTTCTAGATTAAAAATATGAGCTCGCGAGCTCTAGCAAGAACCAATGCTCTTGTTTCCAAAGCTCAGGGTCAATTTCTCCCTCTAGAATTTCCGTGCTTAAGGATGAATCAGAAGATCTCTCTTAATTTGTGAAAGAATGTTCCATATTTATAGGGGTCTGCACCCAATCATGAGGCAGCAGACGTTTTCCCCAATAATATGGTGACACGTGCTCTCTCCGTATACCTGGGCGACGTGGGTGATGTCACTGGCCGTTAGGAAGCTTCCTTTAGGTCATTCCAGTGCATCGTTTTCCCTCGCAGCAGCCCTTAATCCCTCAAAGCCACCAAACCACTTGTATCTCCCCTGTTCCCGCTGTGTTAGCCATGGTCGCGAGCCCTTTGGCTCGCGCCAAGACCTCTTTCGAGCTCATATCGACTTCCCTTTCCCTGCCTTTTGGTCAGGTGCCGTCGCGAGCCTAGTTTGCATGTTCGCGGGAGTGTTCACTCTTTCCCGTCGCGTCAATCCCCTTCGCCAAGGGTCTCGCGAGGGGTGAATCTCTTTCTGGTGATGTTTCCCTTATTGAGGGCCTCCCTCTCTGGGGGTAATAGAAGTTTTGGGCATATTATACCGCGAGACTTGCTATTCGCGGTGTCTATTTACTGATTGCTAAGTTCGGCTGCTGTCTGACGTGTCTCTTGTAATCTCACTCAAGCCACGGGGCTGCCCATTACAGGTTGGTCAATTACCACGTCACCAGACGCGCTGACCTATCCTACAATTTTTAATAGTCCAGATTCGTCAGAGTTTTACTTCAGCGAATCTAGACCATTGATTTTCAAGATAGACGTTTCCAATGTATGCCGCACCGAGATGGACAGTTATGATGTGCGTTGCACGGTCCCCGGATTCGATTAAAAGCGGGAATGAGAAGACAAGGGTTTTGTAACATTTTGGCCATCAAAATTGCTATCGGTAAAATACTTTTTTGTACACTTGTATAACACGTGTGTGAGACTCATTTTGAGGTCCCAAACAAATATTTCGAGCCTGACAATTTGTTCAGAATTTCTTTTGAAGGGTTCCTGTGAAAAATCAGTTCTTCCGAATATCAGTAAGTGTTTGATCCATACGTTTTTTCTTTTTTTTTTTCTGTACGATTTGAGACCAAAAAAAGAACGTATGGATCAACCATTTACCGATATACGGCTGAACTGATTTTTTACAATGGCCCTTCAAATTATTTTTTTTAACAAATTGAACGGCTCAGATTATCTCAAAATAGTCCCACACAAATGTTGTACTGAGTGTTGTACCCATAGCAGGAAACACAATAATAGAACTTGTCTAAACAAGAAATACAATAATAGAACCTACAAAATGTTGCAACAAAATTATGCTAACATTGCACCACAAGAAATTGCAGAAATTTATTGAAATGAAGGAGAATATTGTTGAAAGGGAGAGTGAATTTGATGATATGGAGGAGGGTGTTTCATTGAACTGGAGAATGCTGCCTCTATTTCTTTAGAAATCTAATTCTTTTTTGATCTAGTGCTTTTTTGGTGATGTTTCGAGGTGTGCGGTCTTTTGTGAGAAATGCCAAGTGTCAAGAAAAATCAACACAGAATGTACCCAGGATTTGAAAATGAGTGGCTCAGATTCTGAGCAAATAAATCTGAGCCACTCATTTTCAAATTCTGGATACTTTCTGGGTAATTTTTTTGCGCATGTAACCCTCCTGGTCTTTTGTTTGTTTGGTTGTTTCGTTTCTTTTTTTCTGCTCTTGAGTTTGGTTGTTTTGATGTAGTCTTTAACTTGGGTTTATGTCGATTATGGTTGCTTTTTCTTTAGAAGGCTTTGGGCTTTTCCTTATTTTAGGTTTTCTGCGGCGTCGCATTTGGTGTGGTGTGGATCTCTACCCATGTCTTTCAGTTGGTTTTTCAGGTTTTGGTGGTGTTTTGGGTGTTGTTTGTTAAGCAGGCGTCTTGCCTTCTTTATCCTTTGGGTCTTGGGTGGCTTTCGCCGTTGTGTCTTTGATCCGTTTAATCTTTGTAATTTCTTTTGCCGATTGGGAAAAAAAAATGCAGGTAAACAAGTTGGGTTGCCCCGCCACCCTTTCTCACCTCCCCGCCCGATCTAACCCACCCACCCACCCCCTCACCTACCACAGATCCACTCCACATCTTCTCCCACGCAGATCCCTTCCACCTCCACAGTTTTTGTTGGGTTGATTTGACACCGAGGTGAACTAGGGTGGCCCAGGCCCCTCGGGCGAATAAGGCTTCAGATCCCAAAGGCGGCAGCTATGGAGTCCAGTGTTTCTTTCCCGGAGCTACAACTCGACGTTTACTCATAGCTTTCTGATGACTCGGTGTGACTCTTGTGTTGACTCGGTGTGACTCATGGGTGACTCCGGACTATTGGTTTGAGTAATGTCCTGTTGGTTTAATTATTTGGTTTTGTTTTGTTATTTGTTTTTGGTTTGGACCTTCGAGTGTAATTGCCCGCCGTGATTGCGTGGTCTTTGCCTACCGGTGACCGGTTTCTGTCGTGTCAGCGTAGGTGCGCCCTAGAGTGGCGCCTATTTATTTTGTGTGTGATGATTCTTTGACATTTGCCAGAGATGATTGGCTCACGATCGGGCACGGCGTGGCTTTGTTGATTGCACTCCCTAGACTATATTTCCATCGGTTATGTTTGGTATCTTTGTTTTGGGTCTATGCTTACCGTAGGAGAATGATTGTTTTGATTGCAAACTTCACGTATACCGACCTTGTTTGGCGGTGTGAAAAAGAGTATTCGACTCAGTTTGGATCTTAATAGTTAGTCTTCCTTTTATGCGTTCATTGTTTGAAGACCCTCTTCATTGTATTCGCATGAAAATTTGTAAGTGTCATATGGCTTTGATGAAATGAAATTATTTCTCTTGGATCAAAAAAAAAAAAGTTGGGTTGCCTGTGTTCTACCAGAGAAATGTTTTGTGTTTTGTTTACATTCAAGTTGTTGTCTTGCCAAGTTTTTCTAGTTCTTTCCAGCCGAGTTCTAATGTAAGAATCAATTTTTTTGTCGTGTCAATAAAATGTTGCATTTATTTTCTAATCAAAGAAGGAAAGAAAGAATGCCGGGACAAACAAAGTGAAAAAAAGGAGACCAAAAAAAACATTTTGATCACATTTAGATTGAGTTTGAATTATCCTAACTTTTTTTCCGGCTTTCCTTGTCTTATTTCCGTTAGTAAAACTTTTTTACCTTTTGATTAAATATTTTCCTTTTCAGGTTCTTTTCAAAGAGAGCAACCAAAGAAGAAAAAAAAATATGTGACCAAGCTTGGGAAAAAATATAACAGACAAAAATAAGTCAAAAAAGTCGTCTTTTCGTGCTAGTTTTCATCATTAGTGGTTTTTTTTTTTTTTTTTGACTTTTGGCCATATATATTTACGTTTTCATTTCCCTAGTCAAAATGAATAAATAATCTTAAAAACTAACATATTTTTAAAAAAAATAACTGAATTAAGTAAATTAAACAAAACTAGTTTTTAACACACAACAACAATATGCTGATCAACAGAAAAACACATAACAACAATAATAATGAAAAATTAGTCACAAACTGGCTTCGACAAGACATTTATTTTTTTTGAAATGGTAAAATTATTCAATATATAAGAATCTCCAGGATGGGTACATCGATACGGGGGGAGAGGATGGGAATCCAACCAAAGGTTGAATGACAAAACGAAAAAAACAAAACAAAAACAAAAAAAACCTCCCAAAAAAATAGCCACCTAACGGCCTCAGCCTCACTGTCATCAAAGAAAATGGACCACGCCAATGCCACTGCCGCAACCCACCACCGTCAATGAAGAAATCACACCATGCCACCATCGCAACCCCAGACAATAAGGTTGACGCCGAAACAGAACACCAAATAATAGCATGATCATGCAAACTCTGAGTAAACAAATATCAAAAATTCACATGAAATTAACCACACCATATTCACCCCTCAAAAATGTGAAATCAAACCACAGACAGTCGTCCGATTTAAGGGCATTTCATCATTCTGCCCTTGATCTCCACACCCTCATCCCACTTCATGCATTTCTTTTCACCTTCAGGCACACATTTGCACTTGTCACAGCAAGCAGTGCATGCTTTTATGCATGTCCATTTCTTTTGATGGTCTTTTTCGCAATAGTGCTTACACTTGAATCGGCATTCTGTGTAACAAATAAAAATATTGCGAGCTAACTTTCATATAAATGTATTATAAATGTGTCAGATTACGTAAAATGCAATTACATGCATGTTTTAAGTTGCCAGGGTCAAAAACCCAAAATTAGACTTTGTTTTTTAACTTTATCATCAAAAGAAAAATAAATTGAGATTACTAATTAACACTAAGCATATATTTGTTTTACAAAATTTAAGTTGCAACTGATCTCAAAGACTTTTTTTACATTAAAAGTGCATGATAATATCAATTACAATGTAACGTATCAAATATATCTTAGAACATGAATCTCACGCAAAAAGAATGCAATGATGCTCATTATACTACTTTTGTACTTCAACAGAACGTATTACTCTGCGTCCCACAATTTTTTGTCCAATTTGAGGACCCTAACTTGTAATAAGGAGACGTAATCATTACACTTTGATAAGTTAAAATTTCCCAAATGCCCTTTAAATCAAATTCCATTTGTTGTCACCTCAAATCAAGAGATAAAGGTAAAAAGATATTTTGTAAGACTTTATTCTTTCTTGGAATCTTGAAATGGACAGCTAATTTAAAATACATAAAAGTCAAAAAGCAAGCAAACAATATGGCACGGAGGAAGTATCATTTAAATGACATTAATAGATTAGTAGTCGAAGAGGACTTGTCAATCAACAAAAACCACTGAAGCATTTTCTAGTAAAAAACAAAAGGGGAAAATAGAGAGATTTTACCGTGCATATGGGCCATATATGGGCTTGGTGCTCCTAGCTTAACTTCAGAATGCATAGGTGCGATTCTTGGGGCATGACCATGGTGATGTTGTTCATCATAGTGATGGTGATCGTCACGTTGTAGGTGATCTTCATCACGACGATGATTGTGATCATTAAAATGATGATGATCATGCGCCTCTGGTGGATGCATCGGAGCATGAGGATGATGTTTGTAATGTTCATCACCATGTTAATCGTTCTCACGATGATGATGATCATGTTCCTCATAATGATGATGATCATGAGCCTCTGGTGGATGCATTGGAGCATGAGGGTGATGTTCTAAATGTTCATCATTGTAATGATGATCATGAGCCTCCGGTGGATGCATTGGAGAATGAGGATGATGCTTATAATGTTCTTCGCTTCGGTGCTTATAATGTTCCTCACTTTGATGTTTATAATGTTCATCATTTTGATGCTTATAATGTTCCCCATGATGATGATGGTCCTCGTGATGATGATGATCATGAGCCTCTGGTGGATGCATCGGAGCATGAGGATGATGTTTGTAATGTTCATCACTATGTTGATCGTTCTCACGATGATGGTGATCATGTTCCTCATAATGATGATGATCATGAGCCTCTAGTGGATGCATTGGAGCATGAGGGTGATGTTCGTAATGTTCATCATTGTAATGATGATCATGAGCTTCCGGTGGATGCATTGGAGAATGAGGATGATGCTTATAATGTTCCTCACTTTGGTGCTTATAATGTTCCTCGCTTCGATGCTTATAATGTTCCTCATGATGATGATGATCATGAGCCTCTGGTGGATGCATCGGAGCATTATGGTGACGATGGTATTTATAGTATTCATGGCCTGGTGCCTTCACTGGGCCATAGGCATGCTACAAACAAAGAAAAAAACAAATAGATTAGTCAATCTGAATTTAGTTAATATTTTCAGTAGACTTCTATTTTAGAAACCTATAACATCGATGTATATTGAAACAATTCTAACAGAATCATGTGTATGTGGTTTGAAATTACCTCATGGTCATATGCCACAACATAGGATGTAACCTGCAAAATTTAATATATTGGTTATTCTAATTCAAATCAAGAAGAAAATGTAGCACCTAAACACTAACATAATGTGGCATATGATTTGAATCCCCTGTTTTTGAAGCATAAAATTCAAAGAAAAATTTCAGGACAAACCCATTATTGCACATTTTTTTTAAAAAAAATCATAGAAGGGTGAATACTGAATAGTAAGCGAAAAATATACAGGGACGGATAGTAGAATTGGTATCCTAATTTAGTCAGTCCATGCATTAAGCCAGAGACTAGAGTTGAAAAAAAAGAAAAGAAATGCACACCCAAGGTTAGTTTAGTGTGTTTTTGCTGTGTGTGTGATAGTAAAGGACATACCCATGAGGACACTACAAGCAGAAGAAGCATAGCTTTCATTGTCATTGGTGATGTTGAATCAGGAGGGACAAAAACAAATGACAAGTGAGAGCTGTGTCAAGTGATAAATTTGGTAGATGAAACAGAGGTATATATAGAAACACTATTCACAAAAGCCTAAAAAGAAAGATGAAGACAGAAGGTGGAACCCAATTGGAGGTGTTGAATTGTGAGATTAGCCTTCCCCAGGTTGAAGCAGTGGCATGTTTGCCCTGGGTTGTTCTGTCTAGTTACCAGTACTTATTTGTTTGGCATACCTTTCTTTACAGGTTTAGAAATGAGGGATAAACAATTTGAAAAGGCAAACATTGGGGGGTCTTTGAGGAGCTATGTATTTTTGTTCTCACTTTTCAAAAAGGAGCTTTTAACTGATAAACAACTTAATTAACCTATTTGAGTTTAGGAAATGGCTACAATTCACATCCATTAAAAGTGTATACCATATGCACCTATTGCATGGTCCAAATTGTGCCACCTCATTGGCAATGGTAACATTTTTTTTGTTTTTCGTAACTTTTCAGCAATATGATTCGTAGCATTATCTATGATTCGTAAAATTTTGGTGTATCTCGTAACTTTTCTAAAAAAAAATTGTAACTTATGTAGGGGCGTGTATGATACACACCCAAATAAGGTTGGGTGTGTATTGTAGCCTTTCCCTTGAGTTTAAGCTTGCTAAAAGCTCATTCAAGATTGATTTGTTTATTCTCTTTTTCATTTTTCTCGAAACCAGCTCATATTCGTCTTGATTTGCTCGTTTTAGATTGGCTAGCCTTAAAAGGCAAGCAAAGTTTGAGAAAGTGTTTAAACTCGTTAAGTTTTCGAATCAAGTTGAAACTATTAACTACTCAACTTGTTCAACTCGTTTATTAGTAGCCCTAAGCTCGGCCACGACAAACTCTCACTTTGTTTCATTTCTTGGTTATGGATTCAAGGCTAAACTAGTACATCTCATTCCTTGGGAGAAGTTGCAAAACATAATCAAGCACTAAAGAATTAGATAGTCTTGCTCGAAATCTGCCTAAATGTGGCTTTGATAACTCATTAAAGAAATCAAGTCAAAATCGAGTAACAACCAATGTAGAGGCCGAACCTAGCCCCACATGTTTTTTCCTTTTTCCAAAAGAATAACTGGGCCCAAGTTTGATCTACAAAATCTTTGAAATGAGACTGCTCTTGTTTAAACTGCCCTAGTCAGTCAACTGGAAAAAATTACGAGCGCAATTTTATTCACCCTCCTTGAAATGATATAGGACTCACCCTGCAATACACTTTTTAGTAACCATAATACTACACCATTTCGACCAATAAGATGGAGAGTGAACAAAATTAAATTGTACCCCGGAGTATTATGCTCGTTACAAAAGTGTGTGGGATTCATTTTTCAAACATGTGGACCTCACAAACTTTTGTGAGAGGGAGGAGCATCCCTTCTGGAACACCAAATAAACTCTCCAGTGTTAAGCCGCGTCTTAAAAAAAACTTTTTTGTCAAATGCCCCACAAGTCAAACACTCCAAGAACATAGGGTTCATTTCTTTAAAGGCTTTAATAAAAAAAAAACGCCTAGTCAAATTGCCCCAAATCTTGTGAGAATCACACCTCGTCTCACCTCACCAGAAAGAAACTATGCTGGTATGCCCAAACAATGCTTATAAGTTGTAGCCTCAGAACAATCCTTATTTATGAGTTCTAGCCTGAAACTAAGATAAGATAAAGATAAATGCTATCATGAGCAATATTACCTCAACAGATTTATTTGCACAGATTGAGACGCAAAGCATGTGGCTGTAATCATCCGATACATATAGATCCCTTATTATTTTGTAAAGTCTTCCTTGTCTTGAAAAACAATTTCCCTTAATCTATCCGTTAGTGTCAAGGGAAAGGCTTGGACCCTTAATTCTTAAAGAGTCTAGCTTCCTTGCAGCCTACGTTTTTGCAGTCTATGTTTCGACTACGGAGAGCAGTCTGTGTGATCCAACTGTTTAGAAGTGTTTTTAATGATTAGACTTTGTTTAAAGTTTCATTCCGGGAAAATTAGTTTCTTTCCGGTAATAATCTTTTTAAAATCTCGACCAGTGATTATCGACATGGACAACCCAAATGAAATGGATCTAATTGCAGAGAAGCCGGGTCCATTCTTAGGCTCATTCCTAATTTGCCAGGTGTCTTACATTTATGCATGTAGTGTAGCATTCTGCCAAGTGGCCAAAAAGAATAAAACTTAGAGTTGGATCTGATAACTGACTGACAGTTTCTCTAATTGGTCATTTAATTTCATTAATCCTTTTTAAGCTATTACAAATCTGAAAAGGAGAGTTTTAATTGGGGACTGTAGTTAAGATAACTTATCCTCTAATATCACCTCAATCTATGCCATTGGGATGCCGATCCAAAAAAAACTATGCCATTGGGAATCTGGAATTCAGTAGCCTCGAAGCATAGTCACGTGGTAATCAGGATAGGATTTTGGAGACTACAAGGTAATAGTCTCCTGATCTAACTGTTCGTCTCCGCAATCAACGGTTCATATGTTTGTTAACTCTTAGCAGTAAGAGTATACTCTTATCAGTAAGAATACATCCTCGAATCTGAACCATCAATTTTGAAAATAAACGGTTGGATCGAGAGACTACAACACTATAGTGTTGGGGCACTACAAGCTCTCCAAATCCAATCCGGATAACTCCAGCACCACACATTCATGTAAGGTCTATACATTGAGTGTGGGTCTCGGAAAAATGCATGTTAAGAGAGTATTAAATAATTAGACCCTTTCGTGTGCCCTCATTGATCCCATCACTCGGTGCATAAGCCACGATGATAATCCTCCACGTCTCAAAACTAACAATCTAATAACAGTCAATCCTATATTAAACTATAGAATCAAAATCTATATTTGTTTTTCGTGATAAATTAATACATTAACCAAACCCAAATAACAAAGACTGTAAATGTATACTCTTGTGAGTCCACACAATCACATCAGCCACACCAAGGCAGGGCAAGCCTACCCCACAACCGTGAAAACCCAGAAAAAATAAACCTAAAACAACACTTAAAGAATTTCGGAATGTGTTGAAATATGTGTATCTGTGCCTCTTGGATTAAAATATACTACAACTTAGAAGTGATTATTCATGGTTAAAATCAATAAGAAGCTTAAGTGATGAATTGATGTTAACGTGGTCCGACCCGATTGCAAGGGAACAAGGACTGTGCTGTGCATTGGGTGCACAACACGCGTACTGCGTGGCCGCTGGCCAGTATGGGACCCACCCCAGGTTCCCATCACAAATTGTAGATCGGCAATCATAGCATTCTTCTTCTACATTTGAGAGCTTGGGAGTTTTTTTTTTCTTTTCGATTACCATTCTATACGGGTTTCCATCGCTGTCTTGCCTTGTTATTTGCAGTGATTGAAACAAGCTAAGGTCTCTTGTCTTTTATCTTTGACTCATACTATTGCCTTACTTGGTTTCGATGCACTCTACGACCTATGTTAGAGAGAAAGAGACTCGTGTCTAGATGAAAGAAATAGAATCTCTTGTTTTGATGTATTTTGATTGACATGATAAAAAAAAATATTTATTTTGATTATCCTGTGCTTATTGAGTTGCTTTTTTATATTTCTATTAGTGTATTTCAGTTAAAATCCTTTGCAAGTGTCGCATAGAGGATCTTGTCAAGTACTCCCTCCGTCCCTTTTTAAGTGAGTACTTTGGGAAACGTGTATTTTTGTGGACATTAAAAAATATACTTTCATATAATATTTTTAAATTTTTTTTGCACCAAATTAAAGTACTCAATGAGCACTTTAATTTGGTATAAAGAAAATTAAAAAATTATATAGGGAAATATGTTTTTTAGGGGTTTGAAATTACACGTATTCCCAAGGTACGCACTTAAAAAGGGACGGAGGGAGTATCTTAAACAAAAGGATGGCCCTAAGACTGGCATTTTTTCCACTAATAGGAATAGTATTAATAGAGTTATTACTCTCTATTCCATAAAGGAGTCCTCGTGCAATCATTGAATCGGAATTGTGGATTTCGCTCAATAGGTTAAGGAACTTCATGAACAATGGCTGCATTTTCATCGCCAATCGTCTTAAAAAAAAAAAAAAGGAAATAGATCTGGGCAAGCATGATAACGAGATCCGTTTCTTTCTCTCGTATCCTCCTATACAGAAATTCCTTGCAAATAGATTATTTATCTGACGTAATGGCATTAATAGCCACTGTCTATTTTTCCTCATTTCTTATAAGTGGAATAGTTTTTCACACGATATATATAACTCGATTATCTCGGTCTTTTTTTAATGACTTTTTTGTTCGATTCGATGTCATTCTAGTCGAATAAGTGAAATACATAAATTTAAGGGGTTCAATTTCAAGAACGCTCTAAGAGGCCACCCTTTTGTTGTGAATAATTTCCCTATTTAAGGGCAACAGTGCGTACCATTTGCAAGTGGAGTGGTAGCCCAGACACCATGCACTCCGATATATTTGACCGGAGTTTAAACCTCACGAATTACGACTAACTAACTAATTAAGTACCAAAAAAACTAACAATTTGCAAAAACAAAAGTGCCGCAACTTTAATCTCGTACTCACAAAATTGTATAAATTAGTTACTGTTTCTGCCATATTCATTTGGCGTCATCTTTGCTGTCTCCTTTTTCTTTAGACAAATCTAAAACTCCGACTTACCTTTTCACAAGTCGAAAGAAAAATATAATTACATTTGAACATTAAAAAATGGTCTAATGCTACCTCCTCAGTTGGGATTTTTTATTTTTTTTTAATGAAACACCTTTGGTTACATGTAACATTAACATATCATATACAATAAACTAACTGAAATCTACGAATTTGATACGATGTCAATTTATGTAGCAAAAGATAGAGTCGCCAAGCAAATAAAAATTTACAGTGGACAATAATGCTACTATAAAATTTAGCGCGACAGGGAACTTGATAGGGCCAAACTACAAAAAAAAAAAATAAACAAAACAAAACAAAAGTTGGACAGGCAAAATTTTGATCCAATATGGAGACGAAACAATACTCCAAATTACTGCAAGGGAAAATGGCAATGCTAACACGAGAACCAAACACAAGTCCTAGTAAAGTTGCATTCTACGGGGTACAAGTCCTCGTGAGGACACAAGTCCTAGTAAAGTTGAAGTACTTAAGCAAGCCCACACCTGACGAGAAGCTTGAAATTCACCAGTGTAACAACCCATGTTACACGTGTAAGGTATCCGTGTCAAACCCTCAACACTCAAATAAAGATTTGAAATCCGTGTTGGACACTGAGTATGAGAAAAACTTAGTAAGCAAATTTTTAGAATTCTCACGAGCTATGTATGGAACCCCTATAATATAGATGAAAGGGTCTAAGACAACTAGAAAGCACCATTTAAGCTAGACAATACAACTTATATATATTATGAATTTTACATATATTCAGCAGTATCATACTTCAACACATAACTGCACCCAACATCCCATGCCCGTGTACCTTAGATCACAGAAATAAAAGTTCTTAGATTGGTCATGAGAATATTAACTCAAATACTCCAATTTTAGTTACCTATACACACCATGTACCTTCATAACAACAAGAGCCCTATCTCCTGCCGCAAAAAGTCTAGCTATGCCTGAACCATTCTTCCTTCCAAGCATCAAAAAAGGACAACTGATTTCAAGCCTCCACGCTATTTCGGCTCCCATTCCTCCTGAACTTCGCCATCTAAACGAGCAAAACATTGTGTCAGGTTACTAGAAGCAAAACACAATTACACAACCAGAAAATGGAACTCGAGGTTCATTTGATTAGGAAGAAAAAGATGGTGTAAAGTGAAAATGGTAAGAAGTGAGGTGAAAGAAGATTAAATTTATTCTCTTGCACTGCATTTGCTGGCGATGAAACATTTACAAGAAATTTTGGCAAAGTTCAGTATCCCAATTGGACAAAATGAAAGTTAGAAGAAAAATATATGAATCTTGCCTAAATTAACCTTACATAATCTAAAGAAAGAAACTTGATCAGATAAATTTGCTGGCAAAGAGGGATAAATTTGAAATCCGAATTAAGACAACCATTCTGACGAGAAAATATGTTTTTCTTTTGCAGGAAAACATAGAGGCAACTTCACATGCACATGTGAATTGTATGAGAATTTGTACTTTCACCCACTTTTCGTTATGCTGTTGCTAATCCAACCCTCAAAAAGATTCTCCTTTCATCACCTTCTACCAGTTTTTACTAATCAAACAGGCCCTTTAAGATAGTTGTAAGAAACTGTGTTCTTACTTTTGAGATGTACAGCCAGGTTTGCTTGAACATCAGCTGCAGAGTTGAAGTCCTTGAGAAACAAAAAGAAAAAGGAAAAAAAATGTGAGGATTCATAAGCAGTATGAAGACATGGATGACAGAAACAGGGACCACCCCATCTACCGTGTCCATCTCCACCAGTATGACTCAGATGATTCTCAGATTAAACTGAAAACTGAAAAAGCAGACTTGAGAATACAGTTAAAGAGCTAATTTCTACGTATGAATTTAGTTGTGCAGTTATATGTAGGATAGATAGTAAGAGCACTGTAACAATCACAAAACAGTATATCCATTATCCAGTGAAAAGTATCGTGATGAACACTGAGTTGATGGGAGATAGAAAGTGGGATTGGGGTTCCCGACTTTGATTCCTTTTCCACTAGCATCTTCAGTATCCAGACGCATGTTTCGTTAGACATTGTGAATAACACCTTCAGTTAGTCGAAACTGATTATTTTGGTTAAGCAACGAGTCAATGAATTCTTAACAAGTTTTTGGACACCTTTTGAATGAAAATCGTTCCACGAAGTCAAAAGAACACTTGACATTAGTTTCCTCCAGAGTCCATTCTATCCACTATGCCAAGAATTTGACTTGGAGTATAGGAATGGCGGTTGAAACAGGCCTGTTAACAGAAATGACATAATTTACACAAACTTATGACTTATTTTCCTTTTCCCTAAAGGTGTACAGATTTTGCAATGAGGACAATTATTTGTATAAAGGCATATAAAGTATTTAACACGTCTGGAGAACAATATAAAAATGCCCACCGGATATGCCAGAATGCACTTTTTCAGTCAGAAGCATACACGTCCACATATTCCCGTACTATGGGAAAGGAACAAAAAAATTCCTCAGAAACTAAATGGCACCACACATTCACATACAACGGGAAATAATAAAAAAAAATTCCACAATGGCCAGAAATTGAACAAAACTGCAGGAAAGCTTCTAAAAGTGCAGAAATTCAAAGTAGAAAAAACGGGGATTGACCAAATTACCCTTTCAACATGACGGATCTCGAAAGACAAGAACCTGTCCTTGAGTTCCTTGGCCACCTTGCACAAGTGTGACATGTTTTGGTTTTTAAGTTTCCACAGACCCTGAACCTGGAACACAACTACATTGTCAATCCACAGTTATAAAACCAAATGACCAGACAAACACAGACAGCCATGTAACCATGGCTACAAGCTGAAATTAAAAAGAAAGACAGCTAAAAAGAAGTAATACACTTTGGAATCAGAGGAAGTCTTGCTATTTCGATAGTGGTAATCCTAATAGTTGATCTGATTTATGGACAAGAATGATTCTGAATAACTGATATGGTGCTACGTGGGAAACACAAACCTGCATAACGACTAGTTTAGAGTCTCCTTGGACACGAATGTGCTTATATCCTTTCTGAAGAGCATAGTTCAATCCTAAAAGCAATCCGCGATATTCAGCAACATTATTAGTTGCAATGCCAACACCTTCCCGCAATCGACAAACCTATCGTAGCCCAAGTTAAGAGAACAAATTTAACAAAATATACAGTTCTCTAAATGGATGTGAATACATGCAAGCCGTGGCTGCATACCCTACTTCCACTTCCACCTTCAATGCGTAGCACAGCACCTGCCCCAGCCGGTCCAGGATTCCCTTTCGAAGCACCATCAAACTCAAGAGTACAGAAGCCCCGTGCCTATGAAAGCAAATGAAATTACAAGACAGTAAGTGAGAAAACTGTAAATAAGAAGGCAGTTCAATATTACTTTACTTATCTAAGAGGTTGCAAAGAAGGAATTTACCACGAGTATTGCAGTTGGTATCCAACACATACTCACATCAGATAACTTCTAACTCGATATAACTATGGACAAGTGTGTACACCAGTTAGCAGTGGACAACACCCAATTTTTATTTCCAACAAAATGTGTCTGAAGGCAGATATTTTTCAGCTGGACCAACAAGTTTTTTTTCTTTTGTCCATCTATTAACGAAAAAAATTGTTCTTTGAGTTCCTAAAAGAATAAAGAGCAGAGTAGCATGGTTCATGAAGTAATATATCGTTTTTTGCTGCTGTTGAAGATAACTCTCTATCTTTTATCCACCAGCTATGTAGCATGGACACCGACACCAATACGGACACGGCAATTCTGGAAAAAGGGACACGGACACAGCAGGGGACACGGCAATATATATATCTTATATATATAAATATTAAAAATTTAAAACATTAAAGATTACAGTAATGTTTATTCGCGGTGAAATACCATTCATGCTACATGGAAGCCCGTAAACTTGCAATGCAAAAAGTCACACGCGTGTCAAATTTCTTTCAATGTGCTCCACCAAGATTCAATAGACCCAAAACCACATCCACGTGAAGATTATTATCAACCAATCAAATATTTATTCGCGGTCAAATACCATTCATTCTACATGGAAGCCCGTAAACTTGCAACGCAAAAAGTCACATGCGTGTCAAATTTCTTTCAATGTGCTCCACCAAGATTCAACAGACCGTGTTTCAGCAATATTCCAATCTCCAACAGAGTCCTTTATGCATGGATAGCCCATAGTTCTTAAAGAACCGGGAAAACATAAAGCAGAGGGCACTATGGGGCCATTGGCCTCATTTTTTTTCAAAACTAGCCCAAAACCAACAAGTCCACAACATAGCAATTGTATCAACCAGAAATCCAGATGTAAGTGCACATCTTCACGGATCATCACATTAACATTTCGATTTGCCTTATCTCGTCGCATAAACAACATTCGGTTGCCTCTTTGACTTACAAAACAAATAAAACTCAACAGTAAATCGCTTTAATTCATTGGATTCTAAGCCAATCTATTCTGAATGAAGTGCTGTAACCGTTCCAAACAAAAAGTGCAGTAAGGAAAATCGTACCTACAGTGACACATACATCAGAATCAGCAATCCAAAAAACAAGACAAGAAGTTATCACTCAGTCAGACATCTGAAATAATTCAAGCCTCAAGGCAGTTGAAAAAAGCAAATCTCTGGGAATATACCTCGAATCCGAGGAAGGGAACTTACAGAAGTAGAAGAAACAGATGGATCTTCGATGAAATTCTGGAATACGACATGCTTACTCTGAGAAGCTATGGGAATTGAGGTTGGTACAACTACCTTGTGCTGAAGACAGATAAACCAAAATCACATCACATGAATAACTATCAGTTCCAATCTGTCTTTAAAATGTGTAATGCAAGGCACAAAAAAATTGCAAAGGCGCACACACCATGCAACATTTCCCTATATCATAACATGTCAAAACATACCAATATGGGTAACTAATGACCAAATCTTCTTACAATGTCCTTAAAACCATGTTGCTATAGAAGGCACTATATTCTACACTTTGCAAAAAACTATTCTACAATAAAAGGCACTACATTTTGTTAATGTTTATTAAAGTTGGAGACTATAGCTCACAGTTTGCTTGTGATGCAGCCGGACAAAGTCATTATATTTTGTGATATTGCATGCTACTCCATTTAAATATCAGAATTGCAAAAGTTTTAAAGTTCCTACTGATTAACTAAATGACGTCTGTGCTCAATCAAAATACATTTACGAATGAGGAATACCTTCACTATCTTGTCTGGAATAAACTGGTCCAACGCTTTTCCTTTAGAAGAAGGGGGTTGCTGAAACAAATTAGATCCTCCATTACATTATAATGTACTCTATCTATCTACACAGCTGTGTGGATGAAAAAATTAAAATGCTTTAGGAGCTATTAATGACAACTACAGCAGCATCCACAAACACACACACACACACACACCAACACGCAAAAACTGTATTTTTACCATTAAAAAAACAGCTTTTGAACATGAAAAATGCATAGAGAATCGATATTGAATCTATTACGTGTAATAGAAAATACATAAAGTCTTTCTTGTGTTGACTTTTTAATAATTAAAAAACATCACTAAATCCCAATCCCAAAGCTCAATGACCCAGATAAACTCTTGACATGGTTCAATGAGCTGGGACATCATCAAGAGGAAGGGAAGCCTAAAAAGTTCTTAAAGAATGTCGGAAGCAAGAATTAAGATATGTCCAAGAAATCTTGAAGTCATACAAATTCCACTCTCCTGACAACCAATTCAAATAAAGAGGGTGGCAAAAGATACTCCAGGTTCTTTCAGTTTTCATCAAAACCTTTACAAATGCTAAGGAGAAGGGCAGAGATGCATGAAGCTATCTCGATTTTACAGCAATAAGAAGCATTCTTAAGTCTGGAGGAGAAGATTTGTTTGATTACAACCCTGGCTGAAATGTTACCAATCAATTTAATTAGCCTAGTTCCTCTGAACTGTGCATGTAGATATAATTTGATAATAAAACCATGGGACCAACAGGCACCTTATTCTTAATGTAATGTTTGATTTAACAAAGAACCAAATTACCAAAGTGAAGAATGAATCGGATACTCAAGTATCAAACCTGGAACGGGCAGACAGAAAGTTGACCGAAAAGGTCGCCTTGCACATCAGTTGCTGCAACAGAATACACAGCATTCTTGAGCCCATTCGAGACAAGGTAATCCTCGGCCTCCTTCGGCAAACCATACCCTTTAAACACACTTACAGAAGGATCACACACCTACAAAAACAGGAGCAAACAATCCACAAGGATTAGAACATGCATAGAACAACAATCACATCATTTATTTTTCCTGGATAATTGGAAAACAACTTGTTCCAAGTGTGGAATAAAAATCGTAGACATCTTTAGACTCAGACATTCGATGTCATTTAGAAACATTACCAAAAAAGTCAATGGTGGAGCCAGGATTTGAATTCAGGGGTTGAGAAATTAGAAGAAAGCAACCACTAATACAAAAAAAAACTTATATCTAATACACATGTTCTAAAGTTAATCATCCTTCATATCAAAAGAAAAAATAGACATGTTTTATGGTTAATCATGCATAATTTATCCATCGACATAAACAGAAAGTGGTAAAAAGATCTATCCAAGATTCAAAATGAAACTCAGACGTTCTTTCAGATCAAGAAAATCCCCTAGATAAGTGACGTGTCCAAGAGGAAATCATTTCCCATTTTGTTCTGAGGCCTAGTTTTGATAATCTTCACGGCTCAAATGATTGTTCTAGGTAGTGCAGGTGTGATGTCAGACTCGAAGATGGAAAACTGATGTATGCGTGTGTAGGAAAGTGTACGTGTGTCGCACGCGTGAGCCAATTTCTAAAATAAAACACATATATTTTTCCAATACTAGGGTTGGCACGTACCACAATAGGAATAATGCAGTCGAGTTCAAAACAAACGAGGTAAGGATAAGGCGTCCATGTTAAAGTATGGTTCACAGGACAATGAACTAATAAGTAATAACTGTGAATTTAAAGCAATGCAGCAAGATAAGTGGGTGGACTACTAAATTAAAACATCTCGGAAGATACTGAAATATTACAGAGGATCCAAGTAGAGCTTGGCAATCATTCAAACATTTGTAGACGCCTATAATGTCCCCCTTTCTGACAACATAAAAAGCATCCTTCTCATGATCCATGGCCCGATGGCCGTTTCCACTTTACTTCACCTGTTACCACAAAATCACCTCTACATAAAAGTACTACAGAACATGATAGTATCTCGTACTAAAAGTTTAAACGGTCTTGCTATTGTGTGCCACTGGGCACACAAAGAACACAAACACAAAAAAAAAAAAAAAAAAACACGCACTCCAATACTCTTTTTACACTTTTCAATACATTTACACCTACTTTTATACACTTTTCACATGTTTTAACACACTTTTCCAAGGTTAAAACCATTTGTGTTTTGACTAACATCACTGCCTTCAGCTAGTTGAAGCTTCCACTGAGACAACAACACTGGTCTGACGTAATCTGAATCTATAAGCACTAAAGATGAGATGGGTAGGAGTGAAACTCCCATTAATAACTAAAAGTTTTTGAAAAAAATCGCATCTTTCAAAAAAAAAACCCAACAGAAAACCCTAATTAAAACCCTGATTTTAGAACCGAAAACTAGAAAAAGTAATATCGAATGGGTTCTCTGGAAGCACACTCGATCACTTTTCTAACTTCACCGATACCCAAGCAAGGGAATGTAAAGAAACTAAGAGGCACTATGTGAAAAAACTAAAAAAACTGAAGTTCAATTTTTGTTTACCTGGAAAAGTTGGGCAAGACAAGGGGATTGTGGTAGAGGAGAGGTTTTCAGATTTCAATTCCCTCGATTCTAAAAACTGAAAATTGTGTCGGGGTTGCAGGCGAGAATGGGAAGATAAAGGTTTTGGAGGAGTAACATTTTGGCCTTTTGGGAATCAAAAAACCAAAAAGCTGATGGACAGAGGAGTACTAGCTCGAAAATGGAGTACTACTACTAATACTAATAAAATACAGTATCTAGCACTGTTTGGAATTTGAATTAGAACTTGATTGATTTGGGTTTTAGGTTTGGTTTTTTTTGGATAATAAGAGCAATATGCAACAAAGCTCTCTAATAAACCCCTCTCATCTCTATTTTAGGGAATCAATCCCCAAAATTAAACTCCAAGAGACTCTCTAAACTCCTCCTTAAAATACAAAATACTGCGGTACCTCCCTAAAATTCCCCCATTTAGGGAGGCACTTTCACTACCTACTTACTCCCTCTGTCTCATAAAGTTTGATCCCTATGAAATTACGTGCAATTTTCAAGCTAAAAAATAACGTGCTTACGAAAATTATTTTTTAGTCAATATGGATCTTGTTTGATAAATCTCATCGAGAACTTTTATACGGTGCAAAAAAAATTTAAAAATTATTTTGGTAAATACATTATTTTTTAATTTGAAAATTGCACGTAGTTTCGTAGGGACCAAACTTATGAGACGAATGGAGTATTTTTTTATTCTTTCTCTCACACTCTCCCTCTATCTGCCGTCCTTTCCCTTTTTCTTTTTCTTTTTCTTTTTTAATCTCTCTTTCCTACTTTTTTTCCCATATATCATATTTTATTAAAAATATGGAAGGTAATAGAGAGGATTATTAGAAATGTGGATTGGTCAAATGAAAAATGTGTACTGTTTATGACTTTTTTTGAGAAAAATTTAGGGAGACTGTTGGGGATGCTATAACGGTAATAAAAAATGAGAGTAACGTGATTTGGCTAATTTGAAAAAAATGGTTTTTTGGTTTTTTTCGCTTTGTCCTTATTCAAAAAAATTTTGCATTTGTTAGTTTTCGATCGATTGTTTGTGGTTTCTAGGCTTGTCTCGCTGAGAGGAATCTAAAAAGTATAAAATTATTAGCCAAACTTAAAATTTTGTGAATAAAGAAGAAAAATAATCCAAAAAAACTAGTTTATTTTCGGCTTTATTGAAAAAACTATTACTTTTGACCAAAATTTTATACTCTTTGGATTCGTCTCGACGAGATAAATCCAGAAACCACAAAATCTTGATGCAAAACTAACAAGTGCAAAAAAATTTTTTGAATAAAAACAAAACCAAAAAGCCAAAAAACCAGTTTTTTAAATTTAGCCAAATCGCGAGAGATAGAGAAATAAATTAGAATAATAATTAAAAATAAGAGCACTTATTAAAAAGAAATGAAAATAATAATTCAAAAATAGTTTGAAGACCCAAAACGAACACTGTCACATCTCAACCCGATAAGAGAGTTTTTGACTATTGATATTGTGCTTTGGCTTATATAGTGTTTATCAATTTGGTTATCATTCCATTTGCTCAAAATAGTCTCATACTATCATACAGATTTCTCAATTTTCAATGGGCTACCCTATTACATACACGTTTTACATGTTTAAAATACCAAGTGGAAAGTAAAGGTAGAAGCTCTAACCAATTAGAAATAATAGAGCTACAATCTCAAAAAGATTTTCCATCCTTGTTGAGTGCCTGAACGATCTAAAGGCCATCTCTTTCTACTATGATAGCTATAAGACCATTATTCGCAGCAAAGATAAAGGCTTCATGAAAGCCTAATGCTTCAGTAATTCTAGGAGAAAGAAAACTAATTATAGGCGAGGAGAGAAAGCTCAGAATCTGCCTAACAGAGTCACGAGCCACAACATCAATCCCAACTTTTCCATTGGCCTTGCTAATAGCGTCATCCACATTCAATTTGATGAAGTCAGAGAAAGGAGGATGCCATACCAATTCAAGGGAGGGTACGTTAAGCAATACACGAGAAGATGTTTGAGCAAACTAACTTCCTAAAATTCAGAACATAGGGACGTTACCTTTTCTAAAACTGTAGTAGCACTCCAAATATGGCCATCAAAATACGCATTGTTGCGAGCTTTGCAAATAAATCAACAAATGACAACTAAAAGACCATTTATTTATTCGGCCTCCTTATGACTAAGGAGTGTGAGAGATAGAATTCCATCATTCCTTGGAAAATGAGGCGTGTCGAGGAGCATAAGTGATAGAAGAGAAGGGGGAGCATCGCTAGACTTCTTTGGACGCTTTGCATTGGAATATCATATGTTCAAGCGACTCATATCTAGATTTACATCGAGGACAGAGGGGATTAACTTGCACATTTTTCCTATTCAAATTCAACAAAACAGGAATAGCGTTATGAGAGCAGCGTCATAGAAACATTTTGACTTCGTTGCAGAGTCCATATGGATTTCTAGACATCATTTGAAAGAGCTCCTGAACTTGTTTCACCACGCTCTCGGGATTGCCTCGGCTAGACATTAAATTAAAGATCTCAATTATTTTTTTAACTTTGTGCAAAAAATTATGCACGAAAGTATTTTATTTTTTAATAAAAAAATTGTGTATTTTCACAGTGAACTATCTTATTAATGAATCTATATCCAATTACCGACATTCCTCCATTCCCTACGCATTTTCGGCTTTCGGATCAAGTTGGAATTCTAAAAATGATATTGGTACATCATACATGCACGTCAAATGCATACCACTCTAAGGTGGCAAATGAGGAGAGGCCCAATGTGGGGCTCACCCAAAAAACGGGCTTCTCCTCATTTGCCACATCAGGGTGGTGTGCATTTGGAGTGCACATGTGGTGTACCTATAGCATTGTTGAATTATTTCATCCCTTAAAATTGCCGAATGATCCAAAAGCCTAAAACACACTGGAACATGGGTACGTGAAAATTTTGGTACGGAGGATTTGGGGTATAGTGATGGGACAAATCATTCATTAAAGGAGGCTTTTTAGATAAGAATAGTTTTATATATAATGAAATTTGTTGGAATATTCTAATTTCAGAATTTTGAATCCTAAATAGGTTTTAGGATTCAGAATTTTGAATAGATATAATACAAAAAAAAGTTAAAAAATTGGATCAAGCACTTAATGTATTTTTTGAGCAAAATAAGAAAAAAGGTCCTTTATGTATTTTTTGAGCAAAATAATACTCCAAAAAAATCAATTTCAAAAAGTAATATAATTACTTCAAAACTATGCTTCATTACAAAAATTTGAAGCTACTACTTCCATGTTTTTCTTCCATGTTTTGAGACAAAAGTAATATACTTTGCTTATATGCCCTATTTTCTCTTATTTGATGGGATCATTTTAAATGAATTTCGGGCCTACACTTAATAACCACTAAATACTCTCTGGGGCTCTCTTTCATAAAGATTTGACGATCAAAGGCAAAGAATAGTCTTGCTCGTCTTTGTTTCGAGCTGATACTCGATATGACAATGATGTTCATACGAAACCTACGATACATATGTTTAATTTCACGTAAGAGATCACATGTTTATAGGGTACTGATCATGGAAGCATTATTCAGTAGCATTATTCCAACTCTAAGCCGATTCATTTTCTTGAATTAATGTTTTTTGAGTGTTTTCAGAACGTCTCATTCAGATGGGTCGCACTCAACACAAGGTGTCTTCATGTACACAATACAAAGAATTGGTACACTTTGTTGAATTTTCATTTTCATTTTCATTTTCATCTGGACTGGACAACAACGACCCTTTTTCTTCCATTTTTGTTTGTTAATTGAGTCCCACATGAAGACAAAAACTTTCCAAACCAAATCAGTTTTATAGTGCTTTATTTTTAAGGTTGCTCTCAACTTACCTTCGGCAGCAGCATAACTGTAACAATCAGTCATCCACTTCTTATCTCCCGTCAACATCCTAGACCTATACGATGGAACACAATATGTGTGAAATGTTGCATAAAAATTTGACGGGTTAATTTTTACCTATTAATTTTTCAAAATAAAATTTATTTAAAAGGGCAAAATTGGAAACTAATCAAATTTTAACCTTATAAAATAGATTGTTACTTATGGACAATACAAAATGAAATATTGCACCGTAAAAAGGGAACGGAGCTAATCATAAAAGGCGCTTAATATAGTCCAAATAATTAGGAAAGATCCGACTAAAGCAACTCAAAACTTATATTTCGAATAGACAAACTCAAAAGCTGGACTTGAGAAATGGAAGACTTTGTAGATTAAATTTATGAAATATATTTATAAATCCCATATAAAAAGTTACTAGCTGCAAACTCATGCTCTCTACAAGCTATTTAACTCGAATTTCTTGTATTAAAATGAACAACTTTTTATCAAAACATACAACTGCAAGCAACAAACAAGATAGAGCCCCAAGATAACATTCTACATTAAGGCCCAGTTTTCCAAAAGATTTTAGCACCAAGGTGCTAAAATCATGATATTTCAAATTAAAAAATGAAGTGGTTCCGTGTATCATTTTTTGATTTTCTTCGCACCAAATTAAAGTACTCCTCGTGTACTTTAATTTGGTGCAAAAAAATTCGAAAAACGATACACGGATCTAATTCATTTTTTGATTTGAAATATCATGATTTTAGCACCTGGGTGCTAAAATCTTTTGGAAAATTAGGCCTAAGGCAATAAGGCTACAGCCTACCAAGACGCCAAAAAAAAAAAAAAGGACCAATCCATCAATGCCCATAATAAAACCTGCAAAACAAAGATTAGGCCCAAGACACATGACTAATCAAAAAAAAAAAAAAATATACGGCGATGAGGGATACGAAATTAATGTGGGTCAGCATAGCGTCCTCAACAATTATCTCCTGTTTATGTTTCCTCCAAGTGTTGCCTCGTATGCCCTTGCCACTGCAGTCACAGTTAGCAGTCTTCTTGGCATTTCCCTTCTGCTTCCGATGACCTCAATGCATAGCAATAGGTTGGTCGCTATCCTTTGACCTATGCTTCCAAACGACCACAATCCGTTTAGCCCGCAAGTCCTTAATTTTTGAAACCTTATCTGTGACCTGTTAGGGTGTAGAAAGGGCAACTCACAACCAGGCCAATGGGATGATCCTTTTCCATCATAGAGCGATGGGGAAAGCTCTGGCGAGGCATCCATATGAGAGGCACCTTCTTTATCGTTGAGTTGAACATACCCGTTGTCATTGAGTTGAGGTCAGGCTTGGGTGGTGCAGTCCCACATTCGAACAGGGAAGAAGGAACCTCATCCGTCAAGAAGGGGCTGATAACTTATGGCACACAAGTTGAAGGAACATCACCATGCCTTAGGACAAACTTCTTGAGTTGACTTCTCAACTTTGACTTCCATAGCTGATAGACTCGACATATGAAAAAACTGGAATTTTTTTATCTGATTCCTGAAGGCATGCGCGACTAACAAGAAGAAAATCTTGACCCATAATAACTTTCCTTTTGCGTTGTTTATCCCAAGTACACCTCGAGCCTTCATACGACCAATTGCACCACGATCTTGCCAGCCTCTTCCTATTTATCATATTTAACAAAAGAACCATAACCACTAGGATGAGATTGATCGGATACCTCAAAGTCCATAACTGCACAACCTATAGAAGCCTTCTCACTCTGATTTTTGGGCACATCTCTCATAGTACTGGCCCTTATAGACTCTAATGCCTCTGTTGGAGTGCCAGACTTTGAAGATTCCCAACCTTCCTAGCCAGACTCCTACAACATCATGAAGTCATCAAAGCATCATCTACTTCCTCTCACGACCCATAATTCAGATTAAAGACTTCTCGAAACCGAGCAGTAGCTTTGGCCTTAGTAGCTCGCGCAATCAAACCCTAATCCGAGTCTAAATTATCAGAAGACATGTCACTATGCCAAAGGCTCGTTCTAACCAAGAGAAGCTTGGACCTTGGTTAGTTCTGACATGAAACCCTCTATTCCTCCTTAAACCCCCCCCCCCCCCCCCCCTCTTCAACATAATGAAATGGACAGAAAACAACACACAAAAGGTGTAATAGTAGGCGCACCTCTGATTATGGTTGCGGGCGAAAGAAACCTCGGATTTTCCTTTGAATATCCTTTATATGATAATCCTTTTAAGCATCCACTGATTTGCACTCAGTCCATAAGATTGGTTAAGCTAATGACAGAAAGGGTTGAGATTGAAGGACATTGAAAAGCACAGTGATTATTTCCAAGCAACTGGAGTTTTCACTCATAGGCCCAACAGAAGATAGAGCTGCCAAGCTCCCCTTTGGAAGCGAAGAGCAGTGACGAGATGGTAGAGCGGTCTGGTCGAAGCAAACGATCAGAGCTCCTAATTGCAAAACTCCAGACCCAAAATCTCTGTAATCTTTCTATGGTTTGTATTGACTCCTCAAAACAAAATTTAAGCACAGAGCCAGGTTCATATGTCTAAGACGATCCCCAAGTAGTAGCCTCGGTTATCGTGAAACCACCAGAGAAGCTGCATGCGCATCTTGAGGTTGGCCATGGTCAGATAATTCTAGAACTTGGATGGAGGCCTATATGGTGCGCACAAACAATACACAGGGCTACTGTTTTTTGCAACCTTATCGATTAATTTTTGCATTTTTGCATAGTCCCAATTAGGGCTTCATAGGTTCCTAAAACTCATCAAGCCATGTGAGGCCTAAAGTTTGATCATGACAAATAAAATGAAATTAGGCATCCCAAGTCATCTAAGGCTCATTTGAATGGGGTTGTGGGCACCAGGATGAGTCATCTCAGGTCCACTCTTAATCCTTGGTTTGGGTCACAACTCACAAGTGAAGGACCCAGATGACTCATTCCCCCTAGACCCTCATATTTATGGATAGGCCTGACCATGTCCTTATTTAATTTGCCCGGATGAGACCACTCTAATCGGGGCCAATCCATTTCAGACTAGGGATGGCAATGGGGAGGAACGGGGACGGATTTGGCCATCCTTGCCTCCAATCCCCGACCCTCATATCTACTTCCGTCCCCGCCCCAATCCCCGAACGGGGAATCATCTCCACCCTTCATCCCCACTCCTAATGGGGATCGGAGATCCCCTCCCCGATCCGAAAGTTACCAAACCAATAGAAAAATTAAAAAATCTAGAAAAAAAAATACCTCTTAGACTTTACCAACATATTTGATATCTAAACCGACAAATAATGAAAAACATGGCAACAATTTGCAATTTTCCACTAAAAATCCCAACCAACCAAATAAAATTACATAATAGTCAAGGATTCCAACCTTGAAGGCTGGAATTACTAACTAAATTATGTTTGATTATTTTTAAGAATGTGAAGAGTCAAGTGTATTTATTAGAAACTAATAGCATATATTTTAAGGATACCCTAGCAATTAAAAGTAATTCAAGACGTCTAAATGTGAATAACTTATTAGATGTGTAATAAGAAAAAGGGGTCGGGGAATGGATCGGGAGCATGTAAAACCGCCTCCAACCCGACCCCCGATTTTATTTTTATTTTTTCCTCCAAATCCAACCCGATCCCCGAAAGTCCAACCCGAACGGGGCGGGGACGGATCGGAATTGCCATCCCTATTTCAGACCCCCTAATTTATCATTATCCCTTCATTTCAACTATAAAACAAACCAAGTACCCTATTTTATCCCCTTATTATCAAAATCTTCCAAACCAAGTACTCCATTCGTCCCTTTTTAAGTGTGTTGCTTCATAAATCCAACTTAATAAAGAAACATTATCATTACACATTACACATCAGTTTTTACATCAATTTTCCAAAATTATCGTCCACTTTTATCAATTACTATTTACCAATTAACTTTTTAAAACGCAAACTTATTAAGTTTTTTGAATAAACTGGTATTTTACGATTTTTTATGTGATGTGTTGTGAGAGAATGGCCTGTCTCAGTGTTTGGAAAAAATAGTTTTTTGTTAGTGGAACACCCCCTAAGGGACAGCCCAAAATGAAAATGTCTTCACTAAAAAAAAGGGACGGAGAGAGTAATATTTTGTCCACACTTCAAAAATGTTACATCAATATGGCTCCATCCTAAATAATACCCTATTTCTTATATCCACTTGATTTGCATCAAATCGAGCCGTAAAGGGTTCGGTAGACAGACTATTTCATATATGAGGCGTTGTTTTCAACATTGTAGTGTTGTCCGCAGGGAATTTTATCGTATTTATGTCATGACCGAAGCTATGCCAAACAGCGAAATTTGGATCTAGCGATGAAATCTAAACATTTTATACTCATTAAAACAACCAATTGTTGATGGTCAGTCACCATCAGAAGAATAAAAGCCATTTTTGCATGAAATATTGATATGCCATTGGATTGATCATTGGGCTATGATGATTCGTATGATTCTGTCATTGAAAATTTTCTGAAATTTGCAGAAGTGAGAGATTAGCAAATAGGCAACCTATTTCCAGAGCAATAGTGGCCGTGTCCTTTATTTTTATTTTCGAAGTACCAAAAAAAAAAAAAAAGTGGCTGTGTCTGGCAAGAGGCGATAGGGCACTCCTATTCTATCAAATGGATTCGGACTAAACATGTACAAAAAATAAAAATAAATTTAAAGGTGATGAATATTCTTGGTATTTAGTGGACTCTTTTTTTTACTTTCCCTCATAATTCTTTAGGATGAATCATTCGTTTCGATAAAAATAAATGCTAAAAATAAAATCCAAACTTAAAATAAATTTTCAGAACAGACAAACAAAAATACAATACATATAATTAACCAAAGAAATCCCGCGTGAAAATCCAATCAAAGTTTGGAAACCACATCTAAAAGGACAGTAGACTTGATTTAAGCTAAACCAGCCCTAATTACTTGCAATATTGAAAGATACCTGCAACAAGTTTTTCTAGGTTGCTGTTAAAAAAAAAAAACAAGTTTTTCTAGGTTTATAATTATCAAGGCTGTGTTCGCTCATGAGGTGTAGATTCTTCACCTCTTTTTTTTTCTTCCCTTTTTTGATGACCATTTCTCTCTCTCTCTCTCTCTCTCTCTCTCTCTCTCTCTCTCTCTCTATATATATATATATATATATATATATATATATATATATATAATGAAGAGTGCCTAATGAACCGGACTATTCTCTACAACTCCTTCCATAGCCCTTTCGACGCATTTAACCTGCTGAGGCAATCAACCACTGCGAAAAACCCCTTGATGTTGGTGTTATCTTATATCGTGCGTTATCACTATAATTCCATTTACAAACCCACAACCAATTGGAGACAATCTAAGCGATTTTGATAAAACCAGCTACTTTACAATTTTAAATGCCTAATGTTTCATAAAAAAAAAAAAAAAACTAAAGGTAATTGGGTGGGTAGTGGTAGTTATTTTAATTTTTCTAGCTAGCCAGCTTTTCCAAAGTGAACTTCCTATGCTTAACTTGCTTAGTTTTAACAACTAAATGATTATTGGGTTTAATCTTTTTTTTTTAACAGGGAAAAAAATGTATTAATCTTAGAAAAATTACAGAAATTAAAAGGACCCAAGGCAAAGAGGCATCACAACGATGAGCGAACTTCTCAACAAAAATAACACCCCACGCCCTTACTGATTAATTATTTTTTCCCTTCCAAAACGATAAATAGCCCCATTTGTTAATTATCACTTATAAGTTAGATTATTAGATTATGATTATTTAGATTATTTATTTAAAAGGCTTAATAAATTGAAGATATGTTTGGTGCAGTTTTTTATGAGCTAGATTTTAGAATAACTTATTGTCAAGTAAATGTCTAGATTAACCCTATTTATTCTACAAATACTTTTGTAAGAAGTACTTTTACAGTTTCAAACAAGCAGAAAAATCTCACTTATTTGGGTCAAATAAGCTAAAAAAAGTTTAAATAAGTGATTATTCATAATTGATACCAAACACCATTTGTTAACTTTTTTTAGGCAAATAAGTTAAATAAGTTAGTAGGTGCTAGCAAACAAAGCCAACATTTTGCAGATTGCAACCTTTTAAATCGGGCCAGCATTTTCATTTGGATCCACAATAACTACTCAAATTTTCTCTCTAAGACATAACGAAACCAAACCTCCTTTTTTTTTGGTGATCCATTGCGTGGACACTTAAAAATACGTTTTAAGCATAATGAACGGTTTGATTCATCGAAATTCAATCAAGATCTACGAAATCCGCTCCAAACAAAAACGCGGGATCCCTCAATAGATTGCTACAATATATATACATCCCCATATATTAATGGAGTATCCGAAAATATTTATTGTAAATCGACTACTATTTTGTATTCTTCCGAGATAGCAACAACTTCAAATGGATTCAGGAGTGCAGAGCTCTTGAAGCCACGGGGTGCAGCTTGAATCACATCTATAGAGAAGGCAACCAAGTTGCGGATAAACTTGCTAATCTGGGAGTGGAGCAGGAGCATAAATGGGTCTCTCACGTAGCGCCTCCTGTAGATCTCATCCCCCTCCTCGAAGCTGACATGAGGGGGGTGGCCTTTGAAAGGCTGTAGTTCGCTTGTTTTTTTGTCTATTTCCTGTGTACCAAAAAAAAACAACTTCAAATGGATTCTAAAAATGCGTCAAAAAATTTTCACTTCATCGTGATGGAAACAAACATTTATGACCAGACATCATCACATCACCAATACGGCGTCGTCTTCTCCCCCCCGCGAGTCATTTTATTCACTGGAGACTCCATCGTTCAACCTTTTCCCCGTAGCACCATCGCAGACTCTCTCTTTCTCTCTCCTCGCGAAATCTCCGTTCGCTCGAAACCCGGCCCCCAAATCTCTTAGTTTCGCCAATCCAATCCTCCTCCGCACCCTTCTCTCTCTCTGATCGGAAAAAATCATCCGAATTTCCCGTCGGAAAAATCCCGTCAGTTGAATCGCCACCTAAGCCCTAACCACTCAATCCCGTCAATTGCGACCATCGCCTGATCCCTATCTTCTTGTGTTTCTGTTAACCCGAGATCCCCGCTACGATCTAGGGTTTCCAAACGGCTTGAATTTCAAGTTAATCGCCAGTCTAGGGTTTTTTTTTGTTTTTTACTTTTGGGGAATTGATGTTTGTTGATAGGGACGAAGGGTACAGAGATACTGATAAGGGCGAAGATGGACGGAGGGGATTATGCGTTGGTGGAGGGAAGGTGAGCAGCTCAGGATACACCGCCGGCACATGTGGTCAGTCCCCGTGGCCCATACGTCGTCGTTAGCTGTTTCGGATTCGGCTGCCGTGATTCCCTCCGATGATGGTTTTTACAAAGTACACATAAATACACCCGTATGCATATACACAGTTGTTTCTACCTGTATACATGTATAGAGATATGTTTTTGAAGTCGTTTGTGGATATGGATTGTATGGTTTATTCATGTTTATTCGCCTTTTAAATGCTTCTTTGTCATGAAACTTAATGCATCTCTATTTTTTACGAAGAGCTTGTTAATACTAATTGAACCAATTCCAGAGTAGACCTGCTCTAATAGGATAAATACCTGTTCGGACGTACACATGGCCGCGGCCGTAAAGAAGTACTAGGCATGTGAGGACTCTCTCACACAGCCCTCAAACTCTACGGGGATAATGGATGATCCGCCCACCGCCGTAAAGGAGTACCAGGCATGTGAGGACTCTCTCACGCAGCCCTCAAACTATACGGGGATAACTATCAGTTCTAATCTATGGGAAACTACCACTCCTAATGTAATTAGAATGCCTAAGGCTATTGGACTCATTAAGTGCCAATTTTATCCACACCCCTATGTCCAAGGGAGCTTATCCTAATTGGATTCTACCTCTTAGGGCCTTAGGTCCATTTAAAAACACCCCATAACACCTTTAAAGGTCCGAAGCTGAAGGGCGCTGTAAACTGATTCATTGCTAATTTTTCATACTTACTGGCCAGTGGTGTTGTGATTATAATTTGTGTCGCCTATTATATTTTTTGGGCTGGGGCATCTTCAAAGACAAAAAGAGGGTAATTGCTTTATTCCAGTGCATAGCAGAAATTTTCGTATGTCAGTTTTGGGTTTTTAGTTGTTACATGGATTCAGGTAGGGGTATGGGGTGCGGGTGTGTGTCCAAGGATCAGACTTTTGTAAGCGTTCCTGAACTGAAATTTTCGTATATACGATTTCTTAGAAAGTTAGTTTTCGTATATACGATTTCTTAGAAAGTTAGCTATGGGAGGATATATCACAGAACTTAATTCTTATTGGACAGTGTTTTTTTATTCTCCGGTGCTGTATTGTAAATTTATTGGGGATATCAAGTGGTTAAAGGAAAAATAAGGGATTTCTACATTCCATACATGTGGATTTTTAGGAGAGTTTCTTTTATAGCTATTTAGAGGTTTAAAAATTAGAGGAACCGGGTGTCTTGATCATGTACGGGCGTCGGGTAAATATTTTTAATCCTTGCCCAAGCTTTGAGTGTCTGACATGAGTATTCATATATAGTTGGAAGAGTCCATGTAACCACGGTTTCACAATAATGGTAGTTTTTTTTCCCAATGTGCACCTTGATAGGCTCCTTGTCGTATTTGGATCAGCCCAGTCTCTTCAACGGTTGTAATTCATGGTTGATGAGTTGGTCAGTTTGGTAGTTATTGGATACTTTTTGTTTTTCCAGTTTGAAGTTTCTGCCATTCTCTTTTACGTCACAGGTTGTATGCTATACTGTAAGAGCTCATTTCCACAGCCGCATTAACTTTTTGCGGTTATTCACCTTTAAAATTCCCTCAACCAATTCTTCTTCTTCGATTCATCAATATTTTTAAAGAAAATTCAGTTAGTTACTCAGCATTCTGTGTAATTTGTTGTTTTAAGTTCATCATAGGCACACTACTATAAATTGATATGCAACATCTTTTGATGAAATGAAACTGCTTACTGGACTAGCAGCCAATTTAGTGTAAATTGGAAGCCATTTTCCATGAGTGATGGTTGAATTTTGAATGTTGGGACAGCTTATTACCGACTTTATGAAATGAGATAACAATCATAACATTATGCCTCATGTTGGAATTGCTTTTTAATTGTTCAGTAGCTGTTACCTATGAATTTAGTTTTGCAATTGTAGGTTTAAAGCCACTTTTTGGAGTAGTAGGTAAGCATGCTGTAGGTTTTAAGCCACTTTTTAGAGTAGAAGTTAATTTGTGAATTCAAATTCTTAGTAGTAGTTCTCAGTTTTTGATGTTATGACTTTTCTTTCCATATTTTGCATCCCACTCATGTCCCAAACAATTTGGAAATCAGGAGTGCAGTTGTTTTATGCCATGGAGTTAAACTCTCCACTTGGGCTTTTGCTTGTTTTGTAGGATGGGCGTAAGATTTGTGTAGGTGATTGTGCACTTTTCAAGCCGCCACAAGATTCCCCACCTTTCGTTGGAGTTGTTCGTTCGCTAATCTTAGGCAAAGAGGAAAATCCAAGATTATCTGTAAATTGGCTCTACCGACCTGCTGACATAAAGCTTGGAAAAACTACATTGGCAGAGGCTGCACCCAACGAGGTCTTTTACTCCTTTCACAGGGATGAGATACCAGCTGCATCGTTACTCCATCCATGTAAAGTTGCTTTCCTTCGTAAAGGTGTTGAACTTCCTTCAGGGATATCCTCATTTGTGTGCAGAAGAGTCTATGATACTGAGAACAAGTGTTTATGGTGGCTAACTGATAAAGATTACATTAATGTGAGTATTGTGGTTCTTTTGGTGAAATAATACTCTAATTTGGTAACTTGATTATTTAGAATTCACTTGATAAGATTTGTTGTTTTGTTTTGAGATAGGAACGGCAGGAAGAAGTAGACCAATTGTTAGACAAGACGCGTCTAGAAATGTATGGAGCAGCACAGTCTGAAGGACGGTCTCCAAAGCCCCTGAATGGTCAAAGTGGAATACCACAGTTGAGGTCTGGTTCAGAAAGTGTACATAACAGTACCTCCCCCTTACCTTCTCAGGTCAAGAGTAAAAAGAGGGATCGGGGCGAGCAAACCCCTGATCCTGTCAAAAGAGAGCGTGCTTCCAGAGGAGATGACACTGATTGTGGTCAATTGAGTCCAGAGAACATATTAAGGTCTGAGATCACTAAAATAACAAATAATGGTAGGCTTGTAGATTTTGAAGGGGTTAAGAAATTTGTTCAACTCATGCAACCTGGAACTGCCGAAAGGAAACTAGATTTGCCATGTCGATTAATGCTTGTTGGTGTAATAGCTGTTACAGACAGTTTTGATTGTCTTGGTTGGTTTTTACAGCTTAGGGGTTTGCCAGTTTTGGATGAATGGCTACAAGAGGTTCACAAGGGAAAGATAGGTCATGTTAATAACCAAAAGGAAAGTGATGGATCTGTCGAAGAATTTCTTTTGGTTTCGCTTCGAGCATTAGATAAGCTGCCTGTAAATCTTCATGCACTACAAACTTGTCATGTTGGCAAATCAGTGAATCATTTGCGAAGTCATAAAAACTCTGAGATTCAGAAGAAAGCAAGGAGCTTAGTTGACACATGGAAGAAACGCGTTGAAGCTGAAATGAATGTTATTGATGCCAAGTCTGGGTCTAGCCGTGGTGGTTCATGGCCATCAAGGTCAGTGCTTTCTGAAGATTCTCATGTGGGGAACAACAGGCGCAATGGAGGTACAGTTGGGCCCACACAATCTTCTGCATGTAAAATACCATGTGATAAGCTTGGTTCTACTAGCTCACCAAAATCAGCTACATCAGTTATCTCATCTGGTGGTAGCGGAAAGGACTTGAATTCCGCCACTTTGGTTGGTGGTGGATCCTCAGATGTGCCTCTAGCGGCCATTAAGGAGGAGAAAAGCAGCAGCTCTAGCCACTCTCAGAACAATAGCCAGTCTAGCTCAAGTGATCGTGGGCGGAGTTCTACTGCTGGTTCGGTTAATGGAAGTAAGATTTCGGGCGGTGTTTCTCGACTTCAGAAGTCAAACCTTGTTACTCAAAGATCAACCGTATCAGGGTTTCAAAAGGAAAATAGTGTGGGGAAGTTTAATTCTTTAAGTAGGCACATGGCTTCTGAAAAGGTGTCACCTACTAGAGGGACTCATGATAGAGCAAGTGATGTGCCCCCTGTAGAACATGTAAGTAGCCATAGACTGATTGTCCGGTTGCCGAACACTGGTCGAAGTCCTGCACCATGTGCCAATGGAAGTTCTTTTGAAGATCCCACCGCTACAGTAATCAATGTCTCTCCTTCAGCACAGTCTGAGAAACTTGATCATCCTGATGTAAAAGTCAAGGGGAAAAGTGATGATGCCTTACAAGCTAGCGGTGCATCAAACACAAACAGGTGTGAAGGTAATGCGTCATCAAATGTTCCTTGTAGTGATCAGAGGACTGCTGAAGATGTTGAGAAGCCAACAGAAGTGTCCAAAGTTACTGCTTCTCCATTGGGGGTTACAACCAAACAAGGGAAGTCATATGATGCTTCCTTTAGCCCTATGAATGCTTTGATTGAAAGCTGTGTCAAGTTCTCTGAAGCTAGTCCAACTACCTTGGGTGGTGGTGATGATGGTGGGATAAATCTGCTTGCCAGTGTGGCTGCTGGAGAGGTATCTAGATCTGATGTGTCACCATCCGACCCTGAGGACTCTTGCTCTGAAAATGATGTAAAATCAAGGCAATTCGATGATAGTTCCGCTCAAAGTCAGCATCTACCTGATAATGGGGCAAATGATGGTGCTATGGCTGGTAATTCTGTTGATTTTTCACTTGTTAAGAATGAATCTGAAAATGATGCTATGCCTTTGTTGACTAAGTTGTCTGGAGATGACATAGTCGCTTCAATTTGCTCGGAGGAGAAGACGGGGGAGTGCAGTGGACAACATAATTCTTCCTATGGTGATCTGCGACAAAATGCATATGGCTCATTCTTGAAATCTGATGGCAAACTCGGTCTGGTACAGGATGATTCTGTTCTCTCGTCTAAAGATGTGAAAAAAGCGGACAAAATGGAGGGTGAAGGAGCTGACCAGTTGCATGCCCATAGAAAGTCAAGTGCTGTCCGAGTGCGAATTAACAGTCCATCAACTTCCAAACTTAAAGCAAGGAGTCCATCTTCCGATGAAAAAGAAAAAGTTGACAAAAAGGTTGTCGATAGTGGGGTATTAAAGTTCCCAGAAGACTCTGCTTGTGAAAAAGTTGAGAAGGAAGCCAATGAAGCATTACCTTCTCGCTCTTGTTCCGAAGTGGGCAGGGAGGACAAGAGAGGCATCTTAACTGAGGAAAAGCCACCCATTACAGCAAACAGCCGCCAAGAATCTTTAGTTCGAGAAAAGGAGGGTTCTGCTCTACCTTCTGGTTCTGTTGATTTTGTGTGCATGGAAATGAAGGATGAGAAGGCTATTGAATCAAAAGTATTGAGTCAGACTGAGTGCGGTGAGAAACAAAAAACTGACTTGAGTTCATCGAATTTGGGTCAAAATGAGGAATGTGTGGAGGAGAAATTGGAACCAAAAGATGTTAGTGATTGCCGTCCTGATGGGCCCACTCCCCATGAAGAGCCTTCAACTAAACCTGTGCAACAAACAGAACAGTGTGTAAAGTCTATCGGGGTTAGGTTAGATGAAGCTGAAGCTGTTGGGACGGGGGAATGTTCTTCCAGTGCGAATGCCAGTTCTTCTGTAAAGTTGGACTTTGATCTGAATGAAAGTTTCCCCGATGATGATGGGTCCCAAGGGGAGGTTGCCAAATCATCAGTTCCTGGTCATTTGTCCCCTGTGTATCTGTGCCCATTACCTTTTCCTATTTCCTCCATGTCTTCTAGCTTTCCTGCTTCTGTTACCGTTGCCTCTGCGGCCAAAGGACCCTTTTTTCCTCCTGAAAACCTGTTGAGGAGTAAGGGGGAACTTGGATGGAAAGGATCAGCTGCTACCAGTGCATTCAGGCCGGCGGAACCCCGAAAGATTTTGGAAATGCCTATAAGTACAAGTGATTCCCCCCCTGTTGATAGCAAGAAAGGGCGCCCTCGTCTGGACATTGACCTGAATGAGACTTGTTTGGAATCTGGTCCTCTTGATTATCGTGGTAGTGGACTTGGTCTTGATTTGAACAGTATTGGCGAGTGTCCTGATGGTGGTCAAATCTCCGTTAGCAACAGCCATAAATTGGAAATTCCCCAGTTGTCCAATAGATCATCATTTTCCGGTTTATTACCTAAATCTGGGTTGAATGGCAGTTCAAGAGACTTTGATTTGAACAATGGACCCAGTTTTGAGGAAGGGCCCACTGAAACAGCACCACGTGCCAAAAACAACATGCAATTTGTATCACCAATTCATGGTTTGAGAATGAATATTGCAGAGCAAGGGAATTTCTCGTCATGGATCGCACCACCTAGCAACTCGTACTCAGCCATTGCTATCCCTTCTGTCCTCTCTAGCAGAGGGGAGCAGAGTTATCCCATTGTTCCTGCTACTGGGTCCCCGAGGATTGTGGGTCCCCCTATTGGTGGCACCTCATTTGGTCCTGAGTTCTACCGGGGCCCAGTGCTATCGTCTTCTCCTGCTGTAGCTTTTTCCCATGCTGCCCCATTTCAGTATGCAGGATTCCCATTTGAGACCAATTTTCCTGTCTCTTCAAATTTGTATTCAGGTGGTTCAACAGCATATGATTCGTCCTCTGGTAGACCCATTTGCTTCCCTTCCATTCCTTCGCAGATGGTGGGACCCTCAGGTGTAGTATCTTCACACTATCCTCGACCCTACATTATGAACCTTCCGGGTGGCACAAGTAATCTTGGTCCTGAAAATAGAAAATGGGGAGGTCAATCTCTGGATCTCAATACAGGTCCAGGTGGTACAGAGTTGGAGCGTCGAGATGAGAGGTCTTCGACGTTGAGGCAGCTACCCATTAGTGGGTCCCAAGTCTTGGCTGATGAGCAAATGAAGATGTATCAGATGGCAGGGTTGAAAAGAAAGGAGCCTGATGGTGGGCGGGACGGAGATAGGGCTAGCTACAAGCAACCCTCATGGCAGTAGGACTTAGTTGGTGCATAGGTTGTTTCCGGTGAGCCTTCAAGCTTTTGTTATTGTTATTGGACAATTGATGTTTTCGGATTTCATATCATGTATAAAATGCACTCCAAATAAAATTCTGATATATGTTCTCTGTCTTGTGTAGGCATGGAGGTGTACATCTTCTAGGGTGGAGCTGATTCAGAAGTGGGGCCATCAAAGTACACATGATTGTAAGAATTGAAATCGACACTTTTTTGTTGAAGCATTTTCTACATGGAGTTATGTATACTAGTATTACTGGGAAGCCCCACTTGGGGTGCTTGTGTGTTCATTCCTTGGACCAAAATGTTAGCCAACTGAGCTTAGTGTTTTTTCATCCTTCCCGTCTTTTTTTTACCCTTGCAGCTATTCTGCGGCTGGCAAATTGAAGCAGTGAGTTGACTAATTGGTCAAATTTTGAGCATTATAGAGGAAATGAGTATGTCATTGTGAAGCAGTTTATTCTCTGCTGTTGAACTCTTTTCAACTTTCGAAGACCACCTGGAGTACTAGAGCATCTGTATTTCTCGAATCTGTTCTTTACATAGCGGCCCACTCCGGATCCACACCCAGTGTAGATATTAACTTTTGGAAAGCACATTTGTTGTGCTGCCCTGTAACTAATTTGGGCTATATGAACTGAGTTCAGTAGAACGTCCCAGAAAGTAGCTGGTTTGTATCTTCTTTGTCAATTATTTTCTGCCTTTTATTTGCGTAGTTACAACTGTAGTCCCGAGTCCTGACTACCCAGATTTTGGTATCTTATCACCTCTCCTTCGACAACTGTATTGCTTGTACCAACCGCCATAGTTTGAAGTATTGATAGTTTTTAAATGTATGATAACCTGACATTGTCTCATTTTACAACTCTTATAACGTTTGAATGAGAGCTGTCCAAATCGTGCTCTGGGGCTGCTTATTTGGTTACCCTTAGTACTTGTGGAAGACAAAAACTTTAGATGGATTTTATTTGCTTTGTTTTCAGAATCATGCTACTGTTTACCAGAAAATTGGCTCTCAGTTGTAATGCATGAAAAAAAGGTGCATTCACAAAATAAGGGAAAAAGGCGTTACAATAATATGCTCCTTTATAATCAGGAGATTCGTTATAATAAGAGTTCTGGTTTCAGGTTGAGGCCTTGAGTTATATGTTCAAGGTTTAAAGGGGGAAAACCTAGTACAAGGCCAAACCTAGAATGGTGATATTTACTTTTGGTGGTGGATGATTTTGCCAAGTAGCAGAATTTAAATGTCCGGTTTTTTTTTTTTTTTTTCCTTCTCTGAAAGTGATCGCGAATCAAATTTGTATGCTATAGTAATCCTGTAAACCGAATGTCACGCGAAAAAGTTAATGTTCTGCTTGACGAGACGAACCAAACGGCAGAAATTTACGAGTGATTGATTAGGATATATCAGTATCAGTTGCAGGTTTGAAATCTCTCTAGTCATGCATAATGGGAATAGCTGTACAAGTTGAAATTGTTCAACTCTTATTATCGGCGAAAATTCTGAAGTTCCAGTACATTTCGGCTGATTGTTAATTTCAGAGTTCCGAAATTACTCGAGCAGCTCATGAACTGCCGGAACATTCAATTTAGGAAGAAAGAATAAAAAAAGAACACTTGATTATGAAAAAAAACCTCCTCATGTGTACAATACTGTAGATGACCTCTGCCATCTAGGTGTATGATGTCTATCTGTACACACAGTGCTCTCGACCTGAGATGCTTGAGTCACTTGGTTTTAAGGTCATCAGTCAAAATTTTATTATGCTGAGATTTCAGGTCATCAGTTTTAAGGCTCCACAAAAACACTCAAATGCATACATCTAATTATTCACTGTTCCCGGAGCACAAGTCATGTGCTGCCCCGGGATATTCTAAGACCACACATTCTCGTAGATTTCACGAGCAAGTGAATCATGAACCCCATATAAATGTGTAGTGCTAGAGTGATTCCGAGAGTTATGCGGCTGTGTGCTCCGAGACTACTGAATACATACTCCCTAATCATCACCACCACCACGTGTCGCAATCAGACAGTGGAGACTCTTCAGATTATTTCCACAATTTACACTTGCCATTAAAGTCAATTTTCCCTAGTCTCTACTCTCTAGCACCCCTCACACAAGTCACAAAAAAAGGCTCTCTTGTAGCCGGTATTCATGTCAGTTTATACATATTTAGACTAATTCTGAGGATCGTGAAGTTAATAACCTGATAAATCTCAACTGGCCGCAAGATTTTTTTTTAGCTTATATCGAGAGTCGAACTTGAGAGTCGAACTTGCGAACTTGAAGAAATATATCCATTGACTACTATTATACTGTCACTCAACCAACGCAGTAGGAAGAAAAAGTTAGAGAGAACTTGAGCTGTACACACACAACAAACCCTCCATTTTACCATATCATTAGAATTCGAAGGAAAATTCATTCACTTCCACCCTCTTTCTGCCTCCCTATGTTGATGAGACAATGAAGTCACCTTTTTATTCTCCTGATAAGTTTCAGGGCGTCAACTTTGGAAAATTGTCTCCATTCTTCCTGTCTACCGTCGTTGAGACCTCCATTTTCTTGTTCTTCATCTTCTGCTCTCCAAACCTATTTAAGGTTTCACCCAAACATGACTCTGATCAACAGACTATCTCTTTGCAACATCGAAAGGGTATTTTTACTAAAACCCACATCTTCTTTGCAGTTTTCATGTTTTATACTCATTGTTGGAGAGCCTAAAAATCAGTTCGGTTGACAGTTTTCGAAACTTGTTTTCTGGGAGTATATAGGGAAGTAGAAGACTTCTGGACAGTTTTGAGGATGGCCTGGACCATGCAGTTAATGGGATTTGAGCCCTTTCCTGGCTACTTTGACCGCTACAATCCGTCCATTTTAGAAGGCACGTTTGAGCAAAAGGCCTATGCAAAAATATAAGACTGATCGTTCATCGACAACAGCCTGGTCTAACCATATTTACTTGAAGAAAAGGAATGGTCGTTTATTACAATTGTTGGTGTTATCAAGACAGATGTGATTAGACCAGGCTATTATCAGTATTAGATCAACGTGGGTCCAAGTGGGCTTAAATTACATGAATTGCATGGTTCAGTCCATCCACATAACTATCATCTATCGAGAAGCCTCTTCCTTTCGGAAACAACCATTTTTTGAATTTTGAGAAAACATTACAAAGATGCTACACAGAAGGGGGAGAGTAGAATTCAAGTGGAGGAAATCGAAAGGGCTAGAAAGAAGGGGGAGAAGAGTGGAAAAAGATTTGAAGCTTTGGATGTTACTAGGGCTATGTTGGCGAGGCCTGATGGGTACCCAGATCTTACTGGTGGGATAACAAATGGATGAAGGATTATGATGATTGTGTCCACTGGTGCTTGCCTGGGCCCATTCTGACTTCTCCTCAACATGAATTCTGGCACAATTCGGAACTATGCATGTCATCTGTAATGGAGTGTTGTCGTGATTTTTGTTTTTGTCTAAACCGTTCGTGTAATCAAAATCCTCTTACTAATGCATAATTGCTTACACAACGCGCAAGAAATATAAAGCACATTATGAAACACTGAATACACAACTGTTAAAAAGTTCAGAGGAGGGGTTACAATGGTCAAACTCAGGTAACGATGAAAGTTGGAGGTCTACCTAAATTCAAATTGAACTACGGAAGGAAAGAGAAAAGGAGTATTGTGGTTACAACTTTCAATAATTTATCACGATACAAACAAATGGGTGACGCATATGGCACAATATGAGAGCCTATTCACCAGGACTATTCTAGTCTTTTACTCTTGCAAATGAAACCAACAGACTGTATATGAACTTCCAGAATCAAGCTAGCAGGTGCCTAATTCAGTCAAAACCAGGAAGATGTATTGCCTAAATTGTGAACAATACTATGATTATTAATTTACCCATATCTACCCCTACAAAAGGTAAAAAGGACCAAAACCCTGTTCTAGCTAATGTAGAAAGTGAAATCAGACTCGCACTCCTGCCAACGTATCAAGGTAAAGAAGCACATGGCTTTGCATCAAGAAGACATCAGTCGTATATTACAGATTCATTGCTCTCAACTATTTTTACCGGCATCCACCCCTTAAAACAGAAATCCTGTACATCAAGGGATATGACACCTTTCTACATACATCGAGCTGTCCTCTGATATCCAACTCCTTGTATTCTAAATTTCAAATCCAGGCATCATTTTCATCATCTATCTATTAGCCCTGAACCTAGAAATGATTTTACCTTTAGGCCTCTTCAGCAAAGTGCTTCGTTTTGCAATCCCACTGCAATACTATAGTAGTATATTGCAATACAACTTTATTAGTAAACTAGGACATAAATCCAACTAACAAACAATTAGTGTACCAATTTACAGTCCTTGTGTCAACATCAAATAGTAGTTGATCCTCTAACAACTTCCATTTTATAATGCAGAATGAGATAATCCATCACTATTATGACTAACAAAGCCCATTTCATCTTCCAGTTGTGTTGTGATGTACCAATCTGGAGCACAATACATTTAATCAATCTCATTAGACGAGCACTGCCCTACCTAACCTCTCCTTTCAGATCGAATCAGTCGATCATATGCCATTGTGGAGGTCGCACTTTCTACTTCAATCACAAATCTCTAGCCTTAAAATGACTTCAAAGTAGCATTTATATTTGTTGCAACTACATTGCTATAACATAGCAACATAATGGTATGTACATATCTGGCCCTGAATGCCCTTCTTCCAATAATCTACGAATTCATCACACTTACATTGAGTCATTGATCATAACTGTGTTCAACATGTCCTTTAAATAAAATATCCAAATCATCGGCCAGATTCTCCAAGCCTCGACACCAAGTTTGGTAGCAAGGATGTAAAGGAGAGAATGGAAGGAAGGGAAATGGGTGCCCTGAGGGATTGGAGTTGCCACGTTTTTTGGTTGGCACTTTTAAGGCTATATCTTGGTAAAGGATTTCACTAAGGAAAAGGAAAAAGAAATTAGAAAAGTTAACGGATTCAATGGCTCACAAGCCTTAGATCATTCATCTTTTCCATTTGCATTTCATTTTACTTCTCCATACCCAAACCCCTGATCCAAATACAGACTTAGTGGAAACAAAGGAGGTAGAAAGATTTTAAATCCCTACTACACTCTCAAGTCTCAATGAACAAAGGCTAAGGAATTGAGGACAAACTAGCAAATTAAGAAACCTGCGCAGGTTTTTTCCCTCCACATCTAGTCGTCCGCCCATTTGCGGGCGGACATGTGATGTGAACCAAGAGGAATTATGGACCCCCCCTGCTCTTTCTCTTTCCTCCATCTATTTTCCCTACCAAACAGAAGAACCAGTTCCATTTGTACCCCCCTCACCTTCCTCCAAGGTGACAGATACTAAATGTGATACCATCTAGTCCCTAGAGCATTTTTCTCATATTTTCATAACTCACCTTAAATATCCTACTTCTGTAGAAAAACCTACTTAAATCTTCTGAACCTAACCTCCTAGCAACTTATTAAGTACAAGACAAACTATGACCTTTTATATATCCTAATTCTATCGGGCAACCTAATTTCATGAACAAGTAACACTAAAAAGTAAAAAACTCTAGTAAGCCTAAGCTCCTAACAAGTACATGTTTTTAAAGATTTTTGAAAGTGGCATTTCCAACCTCCATTTGTTTCCTCACCAATCAATGACATACTTCCACCAATAAAGTACAATACACTAACAAGAAAGTACAAGAGATCTAAGAGCATTGCAACTTGTAAGTGTGTGTGTGTGTGTGAGAGAGAGAGAGAGAGCTATTCAGCAAACAATATGCGATGTATACAATATTGCCTGTGCAATACTAATCATACAGTTGAAGCATAATCTATTACGAAGATCTTGATTTTGAAGTGCAAAACTGCAACTATGAATTCCACAAAGCCCCCCCCCCCCCCCCCCCCCCCCCCCCCCCTAATCGTATGCACATTAACCTGAAGAGAATCCAGTAGAGGATCCAAACAAATAGATCCTTCCATCCATATAAGATCAGATAGTCAAACATAAAAAATCTGAATAAAACCTAAATAAGACTATAAGAGCAACAAAAATTTCAAACTAAACACGTAACTTTATCCAGCCAAATTAAGCACAAGTACTGTTCCCATACTGAAGACAGAATTTTTCACTGCTCTTAACTGAACCATTGCCACTAAATGTGTATAGTTTCTACATCAGCAAAATATAGCACATTCAAAAGATAAAATCTAATTCAACATGGACGCAACAAACAAGTTTCAAACCTCATGCTTCTACTGTGTTTCCAAGCATATATGAGAAGATTTCACGAACCGGAGAAAACTCCACCAGGCCAATATCCATTGCATACCCAGTAACTGGCAATTTCAAGTCCCGCAAAACAGTGAAGGCCTCAGCCATTCGACTCTTGGGCACTTCTTCAGCAACCGGACAGTAAGGAATCCATGAGTCCGGGCGATATTCCTCCCCAATTTCAATGCCCTCCTTTTTCATTGCATCCCATAATTGGGAATGACACTGAAGGAGGGCCGATGATGGAGTTGGGGCAAGAAATAAGGCATTATGGTCATTTGGAAAGCTTCCGATTGAGGAGAAAGATATGGGTAAGGATTCTTGCTTCGAAGCAAACACTTTGACAATATTTTCAAGCTTCAATGGGTCAGTAAAAGGAGTGGAGAAGAGGGTAATGCGAGGTCTGGATTCTATTTCGATCAGGTGAGTACTTATTTGGCGGCGAGCCAGAACATTCCAGGCCTTCAGGACCTGGTTTTCAAGCGCTGGATCGAAGTAGAGCTCAATCCCATAGCCTTGTGACATTGCCTCCAAACTGAAATTCAAAACATATTTTCAAAAGACAAAACAAAATACTAAACAAAGAATAGGCACAACCCCAAACTTCGATAAGCAGGAATACTGATTTCCTGAGCCCAAACCCTAAACTGAAATTGCCTTCAAATGGAAATTTCAAACAAGATGTATAAAAGACAATTCAAGAAAAACTAAGCATAATTCCACCTGAATAATCAAGATTTCCTTATAACTAATCAAGAGAAAGATAAAAGAACAGAATGAAGAACAAAGTAACCCAGAAACAAAATCCCAGCAACCCACAAAGTAATATGGAAGCAGCCAACAAACAGTGACTTAAAAAACAACAAAAATCTAAACCCACGAAAGAGAATTGAGATCTCAAAGCACCCGAAAGACAAATAACCAAACAATAGATTCAATTCAAATTAAACCTTAAGCAGAAAAGATCAGAGTAACCCAGTACTGCAAAGAAGCTACTGCACAACTGAGTTTATTTAAAAAAGCAGAAACATAAATCAGGAAGCTGAATAGGGGAATACTGAAATTACCTTAGAGATCAGAGAAGCAAAGGAAAGTATATGAGAGAGGTGGTGAGATTCAGAAATGGGTTAACATAGTAGAAGCCAAAGGGTCGAAAAAAACAAAGGAGATAGTAGTTGGGTAAGGAATAGATAGAGAGAGTTACTCCAAGAAGCAAGAGGGTGTGAAATTTGGTGTCAAGTGTTTGAAATCTGAAAGGAACACGAGGCGAAACGTTTCTGACGAGAGGCAAAGAGAGGAGTTTGTTTCCGGGGTAAGTTCACCAAACAAAATATTTATTGGAAAATCACAGTGGGGAGAGAGAGAGAGAGAGAGAGAGAGGGGCGTGGCCGGGTGGGGGTGAGCAGTACTCCAAAGAAAATCGGTAAAAAAATGGGTGGGACTTTAACCGTAATCACAATAGGTTTTTTGACTTTGACCTTAACATTCTTTGATGATTTTCTTTCAGTGATCGAATCGTTTGGAAACGGGATGCTTCAAGGCGCTCATGTAGTGCAACATCCAAATCGTTAATTTCGATAATTAACAGTTTGGATTTTATTTTGGCAATAGACGATTTACATATGCAAAGTGCCGAGATAAAATCATGACCGTTGAAAACACATTCGATTGGGTCGGATGCCGCACTACAAGGGTGCCGTACAACACCCTCGTTCCCTGTTTAAGTAGGGGTGATTTTCCATTTTTTTCAAAAGTGTTAAAATGGTTAAAAGTGTTAAAGGTAATTGATGAATCATGAGGATATGACCTATTTCGAAATCCACATTTAACTTTTTATTAGGAGTTTTAACTCTTTTAGAAAACAATACTAGAAAACCACCCGTATTAAAACTTGCCCGGAAAATCAACTATAACACTAATAACGTTAATAAGGTGGTGATAATGCCTAAGCTGTTACTAGGCATTATCGCTTTCTTAATGTTAAGTATCAATCAATAGATGATTGTTAAATACTCTCTCCGTCCCAATTTTATAGTCCCTTTGAGAGTTCGTGCCAGTTTTCAAAGTGTTATATCTTATAATCTACAATGTTTTAGGTGATTTTGAACACTTTGTTTATTAGATTAAATCAAGATCTATCGAACAAGATCCATATTGCATATAAAATGTATTACCGATTGAAAGATATAATCGTTTTTTTATCCGGTTAGGATAGAACGAGGGACTATAAAATTGGGACGGAGGGAGTAGTTACTTTTGATATTGTGCTAATCTATTTCTTTAAATGAATATATTTTTTCGGATTTATACTTTTTGATACTGGGTCTCTGGGGTGGTCCAAACGAAGAGAAGGGGCCTGGTCTAGCTTCTGCGAACAATACGGTGGATATTTTGTGCTAGATTATTTCCTCGATAAATTTTAGGGAAAATTTCAAACCCCCCTAAACTTTACCTGAATATCAAAAAACCTCTTAAACTTACAATTTTCTCAATTGTACTCTCAAACTTCACTTCCGTTATTCAAACATACTCCCAACGTCTGGATCTGTTACCTTACTAACGAGAAATGTTGAGTTGGAGCTTAACCAACCCCAAAAACCGTTAAGTGACCCAACGACGTCATTTTGGGTCTTCTAAAAAGAACGCTGCTACGCGCACACCACACACGCGCACCCCAAATGCACCCCACCACATCCCGACCGTCCATTTCAGGAATCGACGTTTCAGTTTTCAAATGAATTCTTATCATGGGGTACGCAAATCATTTTCGCTTCTAAAAAGAAGAACAAGAAGAAGAAGAAAGCTTTCCTTCCTCCCCCAATTCACAGGAAACCCTGGCACACTCTCTCCCTCCTACTTCATCTTCAATCTCTTCCCTCCATCCGATTCCTTCCCATGAACTCGTGATTTGTCTGACGATTACGTCAATCAAACCCTAACCCGTTGATCCGCCCACTCTCCTGTCCACTATTTTGGCCTGAGATTCTTCCTCACCGACCGAGGAACATCACTACGACGCCTTGCCATCGTGGATTAACTACGCCATTAACCACGGTGCTGTCCTGCTCTACCTTCACTTCCACGGGTATGCTTCAGCAAGCTCGACTCGGATTGCTGTTTCTACTTCCTTCTCGAATCCCTCGTACAGAGTCAAGTTAGGGTTACTGTGGTTTTAGGTTCAGAGGAGACTCATGACATTGCTCTGTTTTTTAACCAAAAAACAGAGACAAGCAAAGCTCAAATTCTCTTTCATCCTTTTTCCCCTTTGATGTGGCCATGGAAAACCCAATTCTCCAAATCACAAGTCTGCCATTAATAAAACTCAGTGGAGCTTTAAACGGTTGAATCATTGGCATGGCCGTGCACAAATTTTTATGTATTTAACTCAATAGTTCTGATCAATAAACACTATGTTCTTACTTTGAACTATGAATCATTACATGTTTGCATTCAACAATCAAACGAGATTTTTCTTCATAAATAACAAATACTATAACTTACTCCATGTTCCAATTACAATTTTAAGTAGAGGAAACTACACGTTCTTCAACCCTTGAATCCAAGGTTTCGGTCAGCCACTCCTATTTGAAGGAAGGGATTCGGGGCCATCGGGATGACTGTGAACGTGGTGGTGATTTGTTAAGGTAGTGGTCGCCGGAGAGAGATTGCAATAGTTTTCCCTATGAATTGGGAGGGGGAGGAGAGTTTTTTTTTTTAAAAAAAAAAAAAGAAAAGAAAGGCCAAAAATGACGTCGTTTTGGGCTGCTTAACGGTTTTTAGGGACCATTAAGCTCCAACTCAATATTTTCCGTTAGTGAGGTAAAAGATCCCGGTGGGAGTATGTTTGAGTAGCGGAAGTGAAGTTTGGGAGTACGATTGAGAAAATTGTAAGTTTGGGACATTTTTTTGATATTCAGGGTAAAATTTGGGGGGGGGGGGGTTTTATGAAATTTTCCCAAAATTTTATAAGTGATCGATTTGATTACTTATGGGATCGAAAAAGAACAACAGAAGTTTTAAATTTGATACTCCAATCCATAAAAGCGATTGGAGACAATACAACGAAAAAAGGAATCTGTTAGGTCCATTTCATTCCCCTAGGAGAATTTGTTTTTGCAATAAAAACATGATAAGGCGTCTATTTTTGCAAGTGATCACTAACTCATGCGGTAGAGCTCTTAGATGCCCCACAATACATTTAGGGATCGAGTCTCATTTCCCCTCCCCCATGTAATAGACTAGAAATTGCACATACCTAAAGGCACGACGCAACACATTATGATTTATGAGCACAACTAAAATAAATTACCCTTTCCTTGTAACCAACCCAACAACAAACCCAAATTTTTCGAGATTTTTTTTTCTTCTTGTGGATGCTTCAATTAGGATCCATCTAATCAATTTCAAGTTTTTCAATTTAGGAAAAAACTACATCAATGTATAACAGCCAATAAATACAAAGTTGTCTTATTTTTGTAACAAAATATGGTCACAACCTAGGCCAATAAACTGCCATATAATGATCTGCTCTTTCCAACCACCCTAACCTCCGCCAAAATATACATTTTGAAATAATCTTGGTTAATATCAAATTAAAACGTCCAACACATCTCATCACAAGATTCACACCCTTTAGAGAATGCTGTAAAAAGAAACCTCCTTCCGGTTTGCCTTTTGATTTATATTGCGTTTCAACAACCATTAATTTAATTCCATCCTCCTAATTTTTTTTTTTGAGAGTGGAGCGATATAAATTTGTTTTAGGAATTGATTGTGTCAATCTAAGCCGTAAAAAGAAACCTATTGGTATGGAATTTTGAAAAGGAAATATGAAAACTTTTTTAACCCTTGGATCAAACTCAATCTTGAAATTCAATCACAGCCCTCCAGTCTGCCTTAGGACAGTTGTGAGAGAGAGAAAATATAAAACCGCTCACCGTTATCACCGTTATAAGAAGTTTATTTGCTTATTGCTTGTTTTTAAACAACAGAACCAAACGAGTCTATTATCTCTCAACGCACTTCTTCTCTCCACAAAGACACACACGAAGATTTACAGGTGCGGTGGATCAAATCCATGCTTGCAAAAAGATATCATTAACTTGAAGTTTTAGTCAATTTCACTTGAAGTTTTAGTCAATTTCAATTAAACAAAATGTCCAATTTGGTTTACCAATTTCGATGTTTTCAATCACGAGAGCCAACTAGGGGGTGTTTGGATGGCTCATATTCACATCTTCATTTTTAATCCTTTTTTAATTCTAGGCATTTGAGGGTGAAGGTACCAATAATGAGTTTTGAGAAAATGAGTTTTTGGTTTTTGCTTTTAGAGAAAAGAATTGAGAAGTAGGGGCAAATGGGCTTTTTGACTTCTCATTTTCACGTTTCCTATTTTGGTTAACAAAAAGACATAAACACTATGTAGGAAAAACAGTGTTAAAAGACAATAAACAAATAAATAATTTCCGGAAATTAACAACAACAATGAGAAATAATGGAAACTGTAAAAATAGCAAACCGAAAAACAAGCCAGGGTCCGTGTTTCACACGGTTTCCTTAAAGCTAATTCACCTCCTCACCACAGATGTTTGAGGGGTTGACCGACGTTTGCCTCCCAAGATATAGTGGCTTCAAACGATCAAACAGTAACACCTACAGGATCACCCTGTCGAACGAACTGATGGTTGTACTCTCTCCCCTAAACTGAATGAGAATGGAATAAGAAGACTCATTTTTCGGTGTGTTGAAACAATAGCAGAGACTACCATTTTACAGGTGAAGAGAGGAGCCTCTCATTCATTGGGGCATTAACAAGCAATAAACTTTGCAATTGAATTTGCAAAAAACTGATATACCATCAGTGCAATTCTAATTCCTTCATAAAGCTAGCAATTGAATTTGCAAAATGACTGCAATATTCATAAAATAATAATGATACAGATACACCCTTTCAGCCACACTCTACCACATGTGAGTGAGGGTGTGGTAGAGTGTGGCTAAAAAGGTGTGTCTGTGTCATTTTTGATATTCATAACACATTGAGTCTGTCATAATGCAGGCATCAAATGTATGGGTAATTACTTTGGGTGTTATCCTAATATTCATTTCACCATTCAGCTGATTGCATGGTGCAATCTTATGGGTCCTAAACAATTACGAGGGAAGTTAGGCCCAAGTCCATTTAATCGCCTAGCCAGCTAGCCAGACCCAAGCTTAGGCCAAGGACCACGGACCTCGAACCTAAAGTCCCACTCACGGTCCGGTCCGGGCGAGCTCCAGGGCGCGGCAGCATGCGTGTGTGGCTAATGGGTCGAAGCCCAAAGCTCACAAAGCATGCGTCCTCCCTCCTTCGAAGAATTTAGGCCAATCTTAAGGCCTATAACCTCACTTTGAGAGACAATTTCTCATTAATCTCTAATTGGAATTTGCTCATTCCTCTACTAAATTAAACTCCTAACACAGGAGTGTCTATTGCTGCTAAGGACCCACCTCACGCGGTGTGGGTCCCTCTTAAACTTAAATTTAAGGTCAAAACTCATAAAATTTTTAATGGAAAAATTTCAATTTTCTAACACACTACACCAGTTGCGAAATGCATTCTGCACATATCTCCTAAACACTCTATAAATTCATAACACATTCTGGCCATAATTTAAAAAGTCAAAAGTTACCATAGATAGACCACAAGTCGATCCTAATCAATGAGCCTTGTTCCAATTCCTGACTTAAACTCAAAACTAACTTATTGCACTTTACTAAACATGTCATTCTCTCATATTGCATTGTCTAAAAATCTAACCTCAGTTTGGAACAAGTTGCAAGAAAAATGTGGTTGGAAAATGACCTTCTCCTTTCATCGTTTAGCCAATTTAATTCGAGATGTTGTTGATTGGGTTGGTTAGATAATTAATCCCTTTCTTTGGTTGGACAAAAAAGAGCATACACATCAATAGTTGATGTTCAAATAAAGGCCATTCAATCCATGTGGTAGATAGAGTACATGAAATGAACCCTTCAAGAAAACTCTTGTAACTCGTGTGACCTTGTCATGGGTGGCACACTACAAAGCACATTTTAATGGAGTTCCATAGTGGTCATGTGGTCCATGCAATCCTACCTTGAGATTCTGCTATTACTGTAGTTTCATTGTGGATTTGGCCCTAGCAAATTATGGATTAGTGCTATTTTTTTTTTTTTGATCGGCAATAAGATTTTATTAAAACTTGACAGTGATACATCAAGTCGGGGGATGGGGAAGGGGATCCAACCAAAAGTTGGACAAAATCAAAGGGCAAAGCCCAAAACACCCATGTGATCCCTTCCCCTTTCCTGTTTGGTAGTTTCCCCTGTACTCTGTATACTGCATCCCTACCAAAAGACCACCACTCCATGTAGTTCAAAGAAAAAAAGACTTCCACTCCCATGACCCTCTGGCTCCGTCAGCGCAAAATTCCTAGTTAAGCAGTCAGTTCTTTCAGCCGTTTCTTTTAAGTACTATAGGCATGCTCAAAGATGCCAACACAAACACTGAAATTTTACTCCAGAGACTTCAGGGCCTGTTTGGTTGGCCGAGTTGGACATGCGATAAGATGAAAAATTCCATGAGATAGGACTTTTCAGCGCTTAAATGCAACAACTGATGCAGGGATTGTTTATATCAATCCCCTGAAACATGGGGCAACATCACCCTGAGTATGCGCGACTGTCAGAGCCTGTTTCAATTCCTGAATTAGCCACAAAACTGGCTTATCGAGCTTTACGAGAGAGGTCATTCTCTCACAATACATCAACTCAAAAAAACTGACTTGAGCTAATTGAGCCAATAAAATCAAGATTAGTCTCAATTTTCGTCCAGTGGGATCACCATATCAACATGTTCCTTGCTACTCCGACCTATCAAATAGGTCTGAAATGAAATTGATGTATAATATTCCTTATGAATGCAGAGCCATTCATCTGTGGCAGTAGACCAGAAAAGGGGGACGAAAGTAGGGAAAGTGATGCACAACCCCATCATTGTCTCGCCTCCGTCCAACAAAAGGAAAAAATTTAGTTTCAAAACAAATGTGAAACAAAGATTAATTTTTCAAACTTCAGAACAATTTTTATGCTCACATCTGCCCTAGAGGACGTGATGTTGCGAAACAATATACGTTCTTTATACACCCAGCTATACAACAATGACACAACAAAGGGAAAGAGAGTGGAGAAACTGATCTAAAATTTGCAGCAGGGGCCTTGCTTCCAGTAGAGGTCAAATATCACATATGCCAAGTTTTCTTGATATTTCTTTATCAAATGAATACTGTATTGAGTGCATAAAGCTGCGGCTAGCGATGTATGGGTGAAGCAGTGGCATTTGAGAGGAGATATGAAATGCCTGTCTACATTTCTTCCTTGGGCTTGTTCTGTAGAAGAGGAGTCCTCTCTGAAGACGATTCAAAGCAAGAGATTTCATTCTCTGGTACCAATTTCTGTTCTTTTGCTTTTCCCCACATTACAGTATAGAATCCAAGAGCTATAATTACTGCTCCGATCACAATGCATGAAGATTGCACTGAAATATGATTTCAATAATTTTTAATAAGAGTAGCAATATAAAGTTCGTAGGTAGAACACTAGACCGCCGCTTATAGATATAGACCTTGTCTTGAAAGATAGGCTACGTATGGCTTATGGTTTTGGAATCATTTTGCAATGTTCTTTTCAAAAACTTACTATTGGAAGGAAAAACGTATAGTTCTATCTCTAATATATTTTTTTTAGCAGAATTGCTGATAAATAAAGAAGTCTTCGTTTCCAAAAATTCTCGAAAAGACATGTTGCGAACTGTCAAACAACTTACTATTCTCTGTTTCCTAATAATGAAGTAAGAAAACATAAGCTTAAAAAATGCAACCAAAAAGTGTCCTTAAACTCTTGATTGCTTGAATGGTGTAAGAAAGTGTGCGTGTGCACTTGCACAAGCGTGTGCTTCAATGTGATTGTTAAGTTAAACAAGTACAGTATAATTTACCAACTTCACATAGGCAACTCCGGGAGATTGGGTTCAGTTTTCTGATTATATGAAGCAAAAAAACACGAAGTACCTGCCAAGATAAGTGGATCCCCGAGAAAGAGGGTCGCCAGGACCACTGCGATGGCAATGCCCAATGGTTTAAACATGGCTACAAAGACGGGGACCTTCTCCTCCAAACACCATGTACTAACACCAGTGCGGACCACACAACCGAAAATTCCCTGTGAATGAAGCCAAATCAGTAGACGTTACATCGCTACCCCTAATCCATCAGTAGAGAAACTCCACATCACAGCAGAAGTGATAGAAATGTTTCCGTGCTAACTATCATATGCAAACTGAGACTCCTGCACAGTCAGTTGTTTATACGCCTAGGGATATTTGAAGAAGCCATTTGTAAGTTATTAGTTCAATTGCTGTCTAATGAACAATGGGTTCAATTTCAAAACTCTGGAAGGGTTGCAAATTGCAAGGATCTATATTTCCTTTTCTAGTAGAAAAGGAATTTCAACATCAAGCAGCATTAACTCAACTACATGTAATGCATCAAAGAAACAAATGTTAGAAAAATATACTCTCACAATCACACACTGCCCAAAAGTTGAAAATATGAAGTGTTTAGTCTCCTTACAGAGTATATGATGGCAATCAGCTCAATGTCAGGCCTCAGCTTCCAGGCATGCGGATTTCTTTCCACTATTAGAGAGAAGCTTCCAGATAGGATAGTTCTAAAGAAGCATAAGAAGAAAACTATGGTCGTTTTACCGGGAAGCTCCCTAACAACTGCTGTCTGGGAAGAGAAAATTTGCATCAGTTTCACCTGAGTTTAACATTAAAAGTAAAGCAAATACCTTTGACGGACCGTTTTCCTCCCTCACTCCTAAAACCAAAAAAATGCTAGGGAGGTTTTCATTTATGCCCTTTACAACATTTGACATCTCACCCGTAAGTCTGCTTAAAAACAGTAACAGGGAGCGGCACTGAGTAATGAAATGCAAGGCCCAAAAATCCCTTCATTTCTTTGATAAGAAACAATCCCTCCCTTACAATGATGTTCTCACAATTCGAACCCATGACTAGCTAATTCCTGGCTATGATATATACTTAGTTGTCGGACAGAGACCCACCATCTCTTTTTAAACCAATTTTTGTTAGAGAGGGCTTTACTTGGGTCTTTTATGGCATGTGTACATCGCACCACCGAGTCTGTTTTAAGAAGGGTCACAAGGAGTGGCATTGTGTTCCACACAACATTAGTTCATTATTTTACGGTTGTATTGCACGTTCTAAAGTAGATTAAAGGGTGGATATTAGTTTACCTGAAAGATGCTCGATGATGCAAATGAAAGAGAAGCGATTGCCAGGAGAAGGCCAGCAAGGACCCAGTTCCATGGTTGCGAGTGAAGAAGCTGGTGAGGACTCTCTGGAATGGGCGACGTAGGAAGGATTTTTCGTCCCTTGTATAGAGTAACTATGAAGGCTTCTAGTACTGATACCAAGGCACCTCAGAGTTTGGCTACACCACTTGAGCTTCTTAAATCTAGCTCTTCCATCCTACAAACAATAGAGTGTTTCATCATCAGTGATATACTCGGGAAAAATTTATATCAACAATGATTTTTAAACAAAATGAATAAAGCACCTTTACGAAATTAATGACAGTTTGAACAGACAAAAGGAAGTAAGAACTTTCACAAAATTAATGACAAAGTTTTGATAAACCAAAGGAAGAAAGAACCTATACAAAATTATTAATGATGTCTTATCAAACACAAGGAAGGAACCAACTTGACCTGTCAAAATCATAAGAAATGTACCAAAAAAAAACCAAAAAGATGATTATGATGTTCTTTTTTGAAATTTGAACATCAAACTTTTAATAACAAACAAAAATTAACATCGCAGCAAACACCAATCATATTCCTTAGTGTAATCACCGTTACTTTATAGCCACATATTTCGAAGCATAATCCTTCTCCATGTGAGTATTAATCCTTGTACTTATCAAATTTAAAACACAAGACAGGACCTTACCTAAATAAGATGGCAAGCACATACGTAAATACTGGGATAAGATTGCTCATTGCAGATGAAAGAGTTGGTGAACCATACTTGACACCAGTAGATTCAAGCATCTGTGCCAAACTCCTGTAACAGAAACCCACAGTAGTTTACTAAAATGAAGGGGACAGATATGGAACAAATCAACTACACAAACCCGATGCTAAAGTCCTTTCAAGTATTTTACCCTAGTAAGCCGAGGATGAAGAATCTAAAAAGGACTGAGATCGTCAAAGGAGCTCGTTTCCTTCTGATCAATGAAAACCATTGTTGCGATGAGTCAAGAGAGAGAAAACGCTCAACTAGCAGGTCATGAGTTAGAAAGAATAAGTAAAGAAAAGCTGCTATCTAATATCAGAGATGGAAGGGCACCTCATAAGAACGAAAGGGAGGAGGATGAGGGCTCCAAGAGCATTAGCGTAAACGACAAAGACAAACTCAACCCTTTGATCATGGCAGCTTTGCCTAACGTTGATATACCAATGTCTGTGCACTCAACTGCCATCCTTGCTGCAAAGGGGGCTGCATTTGTAGCAAAATGCCACCACTCCATAGCACTGTGATTATGTTTGTGCTAGACTCCTGCCGACAATTTGTTACGTATACTATTCTGCCGCCATCATGCAACTATGTCAAGTCTGGGATGCTTCCTACTCCTATCCTCCCATGTATGCCTGTACAACTATATCGTAGAGTGCGAATGGCATGCTATAGATTGTCTACAATAGTGGAATACCAATAAAATATTACCAGCAACCCAAGACTCAGATGAATATAACCATACGATACTCACCCCTGAAACTAGAGGAAAGTATAGTAAGCATAAATATTGACTTTGAAGTCTTCCTGGGTCCACTGCTAGTTCGATATATTATTAGCCACCTTGGTGATCAATCTTATCGTAGAGAGAGAGATTGAGTTCAACTTAAACAGTCAGATCTGTCAGCCGTTTCTTTTAAGTACCATAGGGCATAGGCATGCTCAAAGACGCCAACACAAACACTGAGATTTTACTCCAGGGACCTCAGGGCCTGTTTGGTTGGTCGAGTTGGACATGTGATAAGATGAAACATTCCATGAGATAGCATTTTCAGAGCTTAAATGCAACAACTGATGCAGGAATCGTTTATATCAATCCCCAGAAACAAGGGGCAACATCACCCTGAGTATGCGCTACTGTCAGAGCCTGTTCCAATTCGTGACTAATCCACAAAACTGGCTTATTGAGATTAACAAGATAGGTCATTCTCTCACAATACATCAACCCAAAAAACTGACTTGAGCCAACTAAGCCAATAAATCAGGATTAGTCTCATTTTCGGTCCAGTGGGATCACTATATCAACAAATTCCTCGCTACTCTGACCTATCAAATATGGTCTGAAATGAAATTTTTGTATAATATTCCTTATGAATACATGAATAGCCATTCATCTGTGGCAGTAGACCAGAAAAGGGGGATGAAAGAAGGGAAAGTGATGCACAACCCCATCATTCCCTTGCCTCCATCCAACAAAAGGAAAAAAAAAAGGTTTCAAAACAAATGTGAAACAAAGTTTAATTTTTCAAACTTTCAGAACAATTTTTATGCTCACATCTGCCCCAGAGGACGTGAAGTTATGAAACAATATACATTATTTATACACCCAGCTATACACCAATCACACAACAAAGGGAAAGAAAGCGGAGAAACTAATCTAAAATTTGCAGCAGGGGCCTTGCTTCCAGTAGAGATCAAATATCACATATGCCAATTTTCATTTGATAAAATTGTATAAAGTGCATAAAGCTCCGGCTAGAGACGTATGAGTGAAGCAGTGGCATTTGAGAGGCGATATGAAATGCCTATCTACATTTCTTCCTTGGGCTTGTTCTGCAAAAGAGGGATCCTCTCTGAGGACGATTCAAAGCAAGAGATTTCATTCTCTGGTACCAACTTCTTTTCTTTTGCTTTTCCCCACATTACAGTATAGAATCCAAGAGCTATAATTACTGCTCCGACCACACTGCATAAGATTACATTGAAATATGATTTCAATAATTTTTAACGAAAGAAGTAATATAAAGTTCGTAGCTAGAACACTAGACTGCCGCTTATCTATTCTAATATAGAAAGGGAGTGCAACACTTTGGTATGGATTGGTATTTTAGGGTGGCTCACAATTTTGAATTCCCAAATTGCCGTTTTAACTGCCACACAATTACCCCTTGCCTTCTTAACCGCCCTTTTTAACTGTCAGCAACATCTTTTGTTAATGTTCTACGTGCACACGCATCACGTGTGCCCAAAGCCCTAGTATAAGATAAAGGAGATGTAATAGGTATAGACCTTGTTTTGAAAGATAGGCTATGTATGGCTTATGTTTTTGGAATCAGTTTTGCAATGTTCTTTTTAAAAACTTACTTTTGGAAGTAAAAACATATACCATTCCATCATTTTTTTAGCAGAATTGCTGATAAATAAAGATGCTTCGTTTCAAAAAATTCTCAAAAAGACATGTTGCGAAAACCGTCAACCAAATTACTATTCCTTATATCCTAAAAATGAATTAAGAAAACATAATCTTAAAAAATGCAACCAAAAAATGGCCTTAAATTCTTGATTGCTTGAATGGTGTTTGAAAGTGTGCGTGTGTGCACTTGCACATGCGTGTGCTTCAATGTGATTGTTTACTTAAACGAGCACAGTATAATTTACCAACTCCACATAGGCAACTCCGACGAGTTGGGTTCTCAGTTTTCAGATTATATGATTCAAAAAAACACAAAGTACCTGCCAAGATAAAGGGGATCCCCGAGAAAAAGGGACGACATGACCACTGCAATGGCAACCCCCACTGGTTTGAACATGGCTACAAAGACGGGCCCCTTCTCCTGCAAGCACCATGTAGTAACACTACTGTGGACCACACAACCGAGAATTGCCTGAGGATGAAGCCAAATCGGTGTCCCCTCAATAGATAACTCCACATCACAACCAAAGAAATGAAAGAAATGTTATATGTGCTAAGTTAGCGCTGCTAACTATCATATGGAAACCGAGACTCCGGCACAATTGATCATATGTACGGGGAACTTGAAGAAGCCATTCATAAGTGTTCAGTTGAATTGCTGTTTATTGAACAATGGTTCAATATCAAAACTCTGGAAAGGGTTACAAGGATCTATATCGGTTTTGTAGTAGAACATTTACTTAACTGCATGTAACGTATCAAAAACACAAACGTTAGAATAATGTTACTGCACAATATCACACTACCCAAAAGCTGAATATATAAAGTGTTTTAGTCTTCTTACAGCATATACGACGGCAATCAGCTCAATACCAGGCCTCAGCTTCCAAGCATTCAGATTTCTTTCCACTATTAGAGAGAAGCTTCCACATAGGGTAGTTGTAAAGAAGCATAAGAAGAAAACTATGGTCGTTTTCTCGGGGATCTCCCTAACAACTGCTGTCTGGGAAGAGAAAATAAAACCAGTTTCATCTAAGTTCAAAATAAAAAGAAAATCTAAGACCTTTTTCGGACCGCTTTTCTATCATCCCTCCTACAACAAATTGATGTAGGGAGGGTTTCACTTAAGTACTTTCTGGCATTAGAGTCACATAGCACTCACAGGTCTGATTTAGAGCGTTAGGTATTGACACTGTCTAATCAAATCCATGGCCCAACAATCCCTCCCTTGCGATGACGCTCCCACAATTTGAACCCATGACTTCCTAGTTCCTGGCTATGATGCCAGTTGTCGGACCAAGATCTACCATCTCTTTTTAAACCAATTAGTGTTAGCTAAGAAGCACAGACATGTTTATAGGCCTCACATATCCGTGTCTGACAAGTGTTGATGATGGACAAGACACGACACTCTTCGGACATGTGTAGGATATGCTTAAATACTTATCTAATTTTTTTTCTTGTATTTCTTTTATTCAATCACATGGTAGATGCTCTAGACACATTGGCAAAACTATTAAAAAATGAAGGAAACATAAAAGGTTTAAATCTAATTTTTAAAACTCGGCCATAGGTGAAAATTTCCACCAATGTATAGTTCATGTATACTTCTATGCAGATTGCTAATTTATCTTTATTGTATTGTTCTTAAATTAGATAGAAATAAAGATTTCGTCATTTATATGAATTCATCACATATGTCTATAATACCAATAAATCTTATATTCGATGTATCCTCGACGTGTCCGTGTCCTAAAGTTTGAACAAATAACATGTCCGCATGTCCGTATCGTGCCGTATCCGTATCCGTATCCCGTATCCTTGTCTGTGCTTCATAGAGTGTAGAGACAGCTTTACTTAAGTCTTTTATAGCATACGACAATGCACCCACGAGTCTGTTTTGAGAGCAGTCACAAGAACCGGGCATTGTGTCCCTACAATTGTTCGTAATTTTATAGATGTATTGCAAGTTTTAAAGGAGATCTTATGGGCGGATAGTACTTTACCTGAAAAATGTTCGATAATGCAAATGAAAGGAAAGCGATTGCAAGAAGAAGACCTGCAAGGACCCAGTTCGATTTTTGCGACTGAAGAAGCTGGTGAGGACTCTCTGTAAAAGGTGACGTCGAAAGGATTTTTTGACCTTTGTACAGGGTAAGTATGAAGGCTCCCAGTACTGATACCAAGGCACCTAAGAATTTGGCTACAGTGCTTGAGCTTCTTAAATCAAGCTCTTCCATTCTACAAACAATACAGTGTTTCATCATATGTTATATACTTGGCAGGTAAATACAAAGAAAAAGTTGTTAACAATGTTTTATAACACAAAAAGAACATGACACCTTTATGAAATTAAGGACAGTTTAAATCGGCAAAAGGAAAAAAAGCACCTTTACGAAATTATTAACAATGTCTTGTCAAACAAACGGAAAAAACCAACTTGACATGTCAAAATCATAAGAAATGTATCAACTCACACAACGATATAATAAACGACGATGTTCTTTTCAACATCAAACTTGCAATAATAAACAACATGGAATTGGTACGACATCAACATCCCAGCAAACACCATTTACACTCCTCAGTGTAATGACCGACACTTTGTATAGCCGCTGTCAACATATTTCAGTAAGAATGATCAAATTAAATCACCAGACGGCACCTTACCTAAATGAGATGGCAAGCACATATGTAAATATTGGGTTAAGATTGCTCATTGCAGATGAAAGTGTCGGTGAACTATACTTGACACCAGTGGATTCAAGCATCTGAGCCACACTCCTGCGACAGAAACACACAGTGCTTTGCTAAATTGAAGGGCACAAAGATTGAACAAATAAACTATATGAACCAAATGAACACAGTCCATATATGTTGATGCTGAAGTTCTTTCAAGAGAGAGAAAACAGTTCACTCATGAGTTAGAGAAAATAAGTAAAGAAAATCCGCTATCTAAAATCAGAGATGGAAGGGCACCTCGTAAGAACGATAGGGAGGAGAATGAGGGCTCCAAGAGCATTAGCGTAAACGACAAAGACAAAGTTGCTCATCCCTTTGATCATGGCTGCTTTGGCTAATGTTGTCATGCCAATATCCGTGCACTCCGCTGCCATCAATGCTGCAAAGGGGGCTGCATTTCTAACAAAAGACCACCACTCCATGGCACTCTGATTATGTTTGTCCTAGACTCCTGCCTACAATTTCTTACACATACAATTCTGCCCTCCTTTCATGTAACTATGGTAAGTCAGGGATGCTTCCTACTCACATGCTTGCCAGAACAAGTATAGTGGAGAGAGAGAGAGAGAGAGAGAGAGGTGTATTTTATAGTGTCCTTTGTCTAGATTCTCAATATTGTCTACAATACTATAATACAAATTAAAGTAACTCAACTCCTCTCGACTCAGATGAATTTAACCATATACTATATTTGCCCGCGAAATTAGTGGAAAGTAAAGTAAGCATGAATATCGATTATCCCAGTCTCGCTTGCTCCAGTCCAAATTTGATATATTATTAGCCACCTTGGTGATCAATCTTATGTTCAAAGGCCAAAATCAATCAAGCAGACAAAATGAATATAATAGTCAACTTCAAAGATACTCCACCAGCTCTGGCAAAATAATTAAAATAATTCAACATCAGAGCTCTTTACTGCTTTAAGTAACTATGCTAGATGCTTTCCTCACAGGTTCTAAGTAAGGAGCAAATGCAAAGATTTTTTTTTTTTGGGGTAAATCAAATGCAAAGATTTTGATCGTCCTGCAGAAAACTTTGACGTGAAAGATGTTATATATGATACAAACCCATGGGTAGAACTCACCCTTCAAAACCAGCTAGCCAATAGGGTGTCCAAGAGCTTACATACACATGGCTGGGACCATATATAGGAGATGTGATGCTAGGCTACAGCAGGACGAAGAGTGAATAGAAGAGATGCAAAACCACCTCATTATGACCCTATCCCAGAAAACAAGAACAAGAGAACTGTATCGAAACAAATAAAATGTCCCAGAAATCATTAGCATTATAGCAAAAACCTTTTCAACTGTCCATAGGAATAGAGTTCGTCGTACGAAGAAAGAGTGGACCGGTTGGGTGAGCTTTTCTGGCGAGGGAAAAGGCGGAGATGCCAGGTCAACTGACGCACGGCTTGATTACTCCTTCCTTAGTCCATTCAGAGACATGTCATTCATGTCAAGAACACGAGATTCACAAGAAAATTACCTTCTTGCGGATTCCAAGAATATAATCTTATTCAATTGAGTTATAACAATCAATATTGGTCAATTGCGTGGGAGTAATCCCACCAACCGACCGAACTATATCCATGGGGCTGGGTTAGTTCCTTCGAAGTTCGGTTATTTGTTGCCCGCGAAAGGTTTTCTCCTTCGGTTATTTCATTTGTTGCTGCCAGAGGCCTTTAAACGACATCGTCTACTGGAAGCTGTAGGTTTTTCTTTCTTACCCCTTCTTTTATATGTGGCCTCAAATGTTAGCCCACTGACTAAACAATCCTTTGTAAAATAAACCCCTCAAAGGCTCAAATTTAAAAGTAGGGCCAAAATGACTACCAATATGCTCGCCCTTTTTTTTCATTAGTATCAAACTACAAATACAGTCAAACTGTAACAAACAAATTCAGAAAGCATAAGGGTAAAAGTTTCAATAGAAAGCATGCGACTACTATTATTTTCTTGTTGTTTCATGACAATTGCGCTTTCCAAATCATTTGGTATAAGACGTGAACAAGTATGGAAAGCATTCATGGATGAAATAGCTAAACCAAATATTGTACGAACGTATCTAAGTACCTTCCTGGTGTATGAGTTCTCCTATCTTTATTATTCGAATATTCTTCTTGATTTTTGAGATAATAATTTGTATAATATAATATAATATAGAATATGTCGCTTATTTTTCTCGAAATATTTTGTTGTATGGTAGAACGGGCATGGTGAGTCTAAGTTTGATATGTCCCCCCTTCAAATATAAATCATAATTTTGATGTAAATTGGTTTTGCCTTTGGGTTTTTTTTTCCCCCCTTCCAGAAAGGATACTAATTTTCGCACTCTCCTTTTTCCATAAATAATAAAATAACCTTCATCTTTTGTCTTTTAACGAAAAAAATTTCACATACAAATTTTACTAAAAAACATAAAATAGAATGCATTCATAAAGAAGATGGGGTGTGAAAAAGATTTCTCAAAAGCAAAAGGAAGTAACTGAATAGTGCTGCAATTAATAAAACCACAGGGGTCAAATTGGAGGTGCTGAAGAACTATTTCATAGAAGTTGTGTCCGAATTAAGGCCGCACAAGGGTCGTATACAAGGCGGGTCCTGAAAGCTGTTCTTCGGTACATGGGAGAAGATGGGAGCGATCAATTCAGAACTGGAAGAGTTGTTTGAGGGCAAGAAGCGCGTCAAGAACCCTTATGTACCCATCGGTATCTCCTCAATGATCCTTTTTTTTTGTTCTTGACCCGTATCTCTATATCTGTATATCTGCTCTTGCATCTAGTGTATTTATCTGTTGGTACGGGTTCTGTGATTCTGTGAATGAGGTGAATCCCATGCGAATCGATTTCAAGTTCTTTGTTAATTGCGAAATTTTCAGACTTTTTCTTGCGTGATCGTGATCTTTTTTCGAAGTTCTTGTTTGCTGTTGTTGTGGTGTTATTATCGGCTAGAGCAGAAGAATGAAGGGTACTCAATCGTTCCTGAGTTTTTTTGGGGAAAATCAAGAAAGCAAAGAACTGGTGTTGGCGTAACATAGATACATAGCCAAGATAATTCTAAAACTTGGCCGCGCGAAGTCAACCACTATAGGAAACCAACTTGTTAGTGTTTGTCTACATACTAAATTTGGTTCAGTTACGGTGTTTATTAGAATCTCGATTGTGGGGAAGAGTCAAGAAGAGAAATGTAAACTACTCTTGGTGAAATGGTGTAACATTAGCCCCCTTTCCGTCTGGTATCCTAAACCACACAAAGTCGACTACCCTAGGAGCGCATCTGATTGTTTGACAAGATGCTAAATTTGTTTCACTTGTGTGTTTTAAATTCGATGGATGACAAGCCTGCTACGGGAAAAAAACACCGAGAATAGAAGAATCTCGTGTGAGCTTTATGAATAGAATTAGCGGAATTGTTTGCACGTAATTTATCAAAACAAAAATTGTTACATAAATGCAGAATCATAGGTTAGGAAATTACTAAATTACCACGCGTAATTGTGAGAGGAATATCAAAGGCGTTGTCCTCAAGCCGTTATGTGCTCCTTTGTGAAGGTTCTAACCACTACAAACGACTACAATATACATCCTAAAACTCACATGAATCTAGTACAATGCACAGATGCACCAAATGGGTTTGACACGTTTGTGTCGGTTGTCCAAATATTGTAGTATATAGAAGCAACAATGAATAAAGGTGAATCATCGTGTTTGTGTGTGTGAGAGGGAGGGAGAGATGTTGTAATTGTTTGCGTGGATTTTATAAATTAAAAAAAAAAGTCGATGAAGACGTGTAGGTGCACTTTTCCTTGGCGGGGAATGAGGATTGTAACTTTTCATGAATTCCATTGGTAGAGAGAGAGAGAGAGAGAGGTTGTAACTGTTTGCGTGGATTTTATAAAAAAAAAAAAAAAAAAAAAAAAAAAAAGCTCGATGAAGATGCTTTTCCTCGGCGGGGAATGGGGATTGTAACTTTTCCTGAATTTCCATTGGTCACTCAGCAAATGAACTTTGCTTATTTCTTCTTTTGAGGATCAATGAATCAAATGATATTTTTGTTTAACATGACATTAATGGGGTTAAAGTAAATATTTTTTTTTGTGCATCTTAAATTAAAGTGAATGTATTGGCGGTGAATGGAGTGTTTCAGGAACTGTGGCATCAGGAGAGTTTTTGTTAGACTTTTGGCAATGGTAGTTGGGATTGGTAGTCTTGGCTTTGGAGGGGCAGTTGGTTGTGCCCAGGAGTTGTGTGCTTTCACCAGTTACGGAAAGAGTGTAGACTCGTGCTCAATGTGATGATGTGGTTGGATTGTGGTGGCATCTTTTATATTTCTTTCACCCCCTTTGTTATAGGGACATTTAAAAAAAAAAAAAACCATAGTATCTCTGATGGAAATCACATCATTGGGTATGATGATTTGTATGAATGTAGAAATGGAACAAACCTTGATAAGCATTTGGTGTAGTCAACAATAGAAGTTAAGAACATTCTACAATTCGGCAGATACAGCTTTAAATACAAACTAAACTATTGAGCGAAGTACCCATGTTGAACAGGCTATTGAATAAACGAAGGATCAGGGTTATGAGCACCATCCTTGTATCCTAGTTTAACAGGAGTAGTTAAAACTAGGTCTAGCCTACTAACCTCACATGTGCTTCACATTTTTACCCTGGTCCATGTAACATTGTTGTTCTGCGTGGCTATTTTGCTGATGCCGGCGGAGAGGTGGTGGCAAATCTTGTGATAGTTAATCTAGCAGTGGTGCATGGAGGTTGGAGGATGGGCTGTGGTTGCAAATATGCTTTGTTGTGAGGTAGAAGTGGTAGTAGTGGCCTGGTGTGCTCAAACTCGTATTTCTTCATGGAGAGAAAGGTGATTAGCACCTCCAACTTTGCCAGTTCATCAATTATTTTGGGAACTTTTGCTAGTAATTTGAGTATAGTTTATGCCATTTTCCTTGTCTAACTTCCTTCCCATCCTTATTTGAACGAGAAGAAAGAAATACGGAATACTAGACAAGAGGACCCAAACCTCGTTGTTAAGAAAGAGGACACGCAATTGTTTTTGTTGTCAAATTTCATACCATGCTAGGATTGAAATCAACACTAGAGCTATTATGAATGGAATAGTTATTTTTTGTATGAATTTTGTACTGTATTTCGTTAATTATCTTTGTGAATAAATTACTACCTTCTATATTTCAGGTGCACTTATCACGGCAGGAGTGCTCACGGCTGGGTTAATCAGTTTCAGACAGGGCAATTCTCATTTGGGTCAGCAGCTAATGAGAGCTCGTGTGGTTGCCCAAGGTGCTACTGTTGCATTAATGGGCAGCACAGCTTATTATTATGGGGACAAGTTCTGAATTGGTTCCTTTCTGGTGGAGTTTTTCTCTTTTGCGCTTTGCTTAATGTTATTTGAACAACAATGAAGCATAGTTTTTTAGCAAACATGTGCTTTTTAGTTTCAGAAAATAATGATTTGATGTTACGCGAACTACAAAATTTCTGCTTACGGATATGGCACGAGCACTATTCTAACAAGCATGTTGGTTAGAGCAAATTGCTGCTTCAGCCTTCAAGAATGAGGGATGGTTTTTGTTGTTGTATTTATGCAAGGACTTGAAACAAAAGAATGGTGTAATTGATTAATACACTTACCGTGATATCTTCTATGCCAATTTGTTCTTTTAGTCTTATTTCTGCTTTGAGTCAATTCAATTTCTTTGTTAATCCTTTGAATACCACTGGAGTTGTTGCATTTTGTATTTTGCAGAAATAGCTGATATTTATTTTTATTTTGGTTGGCAAATTTGTGGAAAACTGAAAATCAGTTGCTTTCTAAGCATTTATTTGGACCAAGGATTTCTGCAGGGGTGCGTTAGGAGAAAGAAAAGTTGATGAAAATACACCATAAATTTGTAAAGACGGTACCCTACACTTTATCATCCCTCTTCAATTCTTTTTGCAAATCACAGATGCCTTGGGTATCAGCCGTAATAAAATTGTGGAGTGAGTTTGCTGTTACTTCATCTGGTCGAGCACATTGCCGATATTACCTCAGAAGTATAAGGGAAGGACCTGGGGCTTGGCTAGAGGAGATGTTACCCAAAATTGCATGGAAACTCCGTTATCATATTATTGTTTTGATAAATACTTTAAAATTTAATTTCTCTATGACACAAAAAAATTTAGGACTCCTAATTACTATCAGCTCTCACAAGATCTATCATCCATGTCAAGTTAAAATTTCTCTCCAGTGGCTCCGTATAAGTAAGGAACCAGATCCCCTGTTCCAAATTCCCCTTGTTCCTCTGTTGCTAGGGGGTTTGGGCCGTTGGATCACACACAAATTTTTAAAAACAAAAACAAAATTTACCATCTAACGGTCCAAACCCCGCTGCAACAGAGAAACAGGGGGCTTTGTGACGCAGCGGAATTCACGAGAAACTAGTTAGCGTACTAGTTCAAACGATGATAGGTCTCGAATCCACGAGGGTTCTTGAATCCACAAGAAGAAAGAGAATAACTCTGATTTATAATTGATTAAAAGTTGCCTAATGACAGAGGTTACAAGCCTTTTTACAGGGAAAACTAGCATACCCTAGCAAAAACTTACCAAAAAATAAAGTATCCCGGAAATTGGGGAAACTTCCAAAATTGAAAACTAGAAAGAAAAATAAGAAATTCTCAAGTGGAAACAATGAAAACGGAATTACATACTAAGAGTAATTTGTAATCTAATTATTACCTAAAATAGAAAAATTACTAAATTGAAGGCCTAAACGAATGAATTTGGCCGAAAGCCGCCATCAGTCACGATTAGGGTCGTGAGTAATGATCGCAGCGCGATTTTGCTTCTGTCCACCAAGTTTGGGCCTCTTCGGGCTAGTCAATAAATTGCCGAAATTGGCAATTTTCAATTAGAAGTTGTTTGGGCCTCTTAAACTTTGACCGGTCCAATTGATCATAGAATTGGACCGCTACTTGTGCATCATTTTTGGAACAGGGGATCTGAAACGTATAAGTAAAGCAATCTGCATGCCAAGTTCAGCTTGACAGGATTATAGCTTCAGGAGTATTTTTGACTTTTATACATGATGTTGCTATCAAAGCTAAAAATGGCCAACAAATGGCCAACAAGTTGGTGTTGGCATTATCTAATTATTTTGGTACTTGCCTTTAACCTTATTACCTTTTCTACTTGAGAGAAATGTTCACTTGCACATATTACATATGCCAAGGAGTTCTTTGTTGAAGTCATCACCGCCTCTCCGGATGATTCCGGAAATCTCTGGGTTTTTCCGGAATGTTTCGGATCTCGCCGGAATGTTCCGGACTCCACTAGAAAGTTCCGGGTTCCTCTGGAACCTTCCGGATTACAATGGAGGCCTCCGGATTCCGCCGGATGCATCCAGATTCTACCGGAAAGTTCCGGTACTTGAAGCTTCTAGATTCTTCACCATCATTCCTCATTCTCCACACTTGTCTAGAATCTTCTTGTATTATCTATAGGAGTCCTAGCCTAGAATCTTCTAATGTAGTCTATAAATAGGAGATAGGAGCTCATTTGTGGTGTGTTGGTGAGAGAACACCAAGTGAGTGGTGAGAGCACCAAGTGAGTGTACTTGTATAATATTGTCTTGTGTACAAGTGAAAGTATCAATAAAAGTGTATTGTTTGGTGTGTCCAAACTCAACATTCTTCACTTCCATTCAAGTTTGGTGGTGCCTATACATCTATCTGTCTTTGGGAGAAGAATTAGCATGATAGGTACAACACAAGTGCAAATTTGAATGCACATTTGGTGGTGCACTACCATGATCACAACAAAAGGCAATAAAATGATGATCACAACAAGAGGCAATAAAAGATGGTCAAGTTAACAATTATGAGACCCAAGACACAATTGGGTGGTCTCATCATCCCTCTTTTCTATCTTCAAACACGACCATCAAACCTTATGATGGATTACAAGAGTTGCTCTAATACCATCCATAGCAATCCAAGAATACTAGCTAAAAGTAAAAAAGGAAACATTTAAATTCATTGTATCTAACTAAAGAACACCATATGCATGGTCAACGTGAAAGGGGGCAAAAATTATGTGACCCAAGACCTCAAAAAAAAATCGGTGCTCTTGTCGTCACTCTTTCTTTTTTGAGACATAGCCACTGAACCGTATACGATGATTCTCACGGGTTGTTTTATTACCTTCATGCAGTCAATTTACGAATTCAAGGGAATCCGTGTAGATTATGTAACTAAAGAACACCATATGCATGGTCAATGTGAAAGGGGGCAAAAATTATGTGACCAAAGACCTCAAAAAAAAATCGGTGCTCTTGTCGTCACTCTTTCTTTTTTTTTTAGACACAGTCACTGAATCGTATATGTTGATTCTCACGGGTTGTTTTATTACCCTCATGCAGTCAATTTATCAATTCAAGGGAATCCGTGTTAGGTTGACATCAATGTTTCTTTGTTGTGCCCAGCGGATTGCTTCACGAGATGGTACTGCTTGAGCTTCTACTTTTGATGCGGGTAAGGCATGCTGCATTCTTTCTTGCCGTCTATTCCATGATACTGCCCTGTACTTCAGTACTTGTGACGACCCACGTAGCTATACCCTTTTTCGTTCTTCGAGCGTATTGATCTACGATCAACCATATACGTACTTTGTCGATGCGAAAATGGGGTAGTTACAACCTGGCAAGGAGATTTTCCGAACTGGGTTTGTAAAGAGACCTCTTTGGACGTTACTTCGTGATATTGATTCAATAAAACGAATACCGCTCGGCGAAAAAGAAAGAAAGAAAGAAAATGGGGTAGTTAAATACAATAAGTATATGCCAAACAAAATCATCATCCACTGGCAATTGTGGTCATAATTAGGAATTGAAATGATTAAGGAAGAGACAGAGGGAGCAAGAAATGTAAGTGGTGCATGGTGTTTGGAATGATTAATTTCCTCTATATCTCCTCCTCGTGGTAATTAGTAATCCAGTTGTAATCCAAAATCCTCACCTAACTCTGTCTTTCCACTTAAAAATAAGCAATGGTTCATGTGTTTATCCTTTAAAGGCACATCAGGCCAAACCCACAAACACAAGTAATATCTCACCCAAACCATCACGAAAATGTGACGTCTTGGAAATTTGCTCCAAAGTGCAACTTAATCAAATCCTACCCACCCAAAAAAAAGGAAGAGAAAAAGACAAAAGACAAAAAAATTAGCACTAATCTGTTCTGGAAATGTAGTTTCAGACCCCATTTTAGATCTCTTATATATTTGATGATCGGACTCGTTCATATTGTAAAGCTCGTTGAGTAGAACAAACATGTAAGAGTTTATATTGATTGGATAGCGGACAATATGTGATCAGGGTACATTCTTGTAAAGAAAAATGAGTTGAGCAGAATGAACGAATCATTTCTTTTCTAAATGAATAGTCTTCAATCAATTCATAATATGTATTCGATCAGTCTTTCATTTAGTTCTAGTCGATGAGTTCTACAACATGAACGAGTTCGATCAATATACTCAAATGGGGTCCGAAATCGCTGGACTGCACCCTGTGCTGTTTTTTCCCATAACTGGAGGCAAGCCGTCTCCTTTTAAATTAAAGTGCACTTTGTGATGCATGAATGGGTACCAAAACTTTATACCGGAAATAGAGAAAGGAATTGAAGAGATTTTACTTTGCTCAAATCCTTTATAGGGAAGAGTAGAATTAGTTCGTTATGGTCCAATAGAAAATCATTCAATCAAAAGGTGTTTGAGCCGAAAGAGAACAAATATTCGAGCTGAACCAACGAGTAACCAGATCCTAGCATTCCCGAACAAGTATCACGTGGCGGTACCCATTGCGCATCTCGGCCGTTTAAGACACTTTTAGACGGTCCGGATTTTAAATACCGGTAAGAGTGTATTTAAAATCCAGACCATCCAAAACACTTTTGGACGGCTGTAATAGAGCGTTGAGACTATCACGTAAGGCGCAACCTAATACCCGGTTGACGTTGAAAGATTTGTCCAGAACCTATAATAATCTGGCTGAGGGGTGCATGACTTCAAAAATAACCCATTTAATGTTTTAACCCTAATCAACAACAAACAGACACATCCGGTGTTTGTTTCTCTCTTTTACAATTTTTGGTGACGATTCTTGCACTTCATTTTCTCATATATGTACTCTGAAATTTGTTTTTTAGTGCTTAAAATTATACACAATGCAGCATTACAAGAAAAATTTTTAAGTGCAAAAACTGTTTTTCATTTTTTTTTTTGTTCTTTTAATTTGTTTTTTTGTTTTGGGTCTGTCTCATTTTCATGCACAGACCAAAAAGGCCACACACAGCTGACTTCTCATCCCTTCCCACCACAACTGGGCTTTGGTCGGATGTTACCTCCTACCCTCTCAATCAAGCCCAGGCCCACTTTGCCCCACACTCTATAACGTCAACAAGTATCTTCACTCGCTTACTTGGCGCGTGCTAATATTTCAAAATTGTTTCTTTTTGGCAGACTTTACCTCGCAATTTGGGAAGTACGTATTTGGCCAGCGTCAGTGCCACCCCTTTGGCATCTACTACTATATGGTCCTCTCCCTTCCCCCGGTTTAGAGGTTGAAGATCCCAGTTTAGAAATTGAAGAGAGAGAAGAGAAGAGAGAGAGAATATAGACACTACTAATATATTCACAGATTTATACATATATATGATGTAGGAAAAGAGAGGGGATTCCTATTTCACTTTCCTCTTCCTTGAAAACCTTTGATTAGGGTTTTGCTGCTGCTGCTGCAACTTTGAGGGTCCACTTGCAGAGCTTTCTCTAGAAAAATATTTAAAGATGGGTTCTTTGAATCAAGGTAGGTAAACCCCTCAATCTTGTTTTTCCCTGTTGTCATCTTCTCATCATTGTTTAATCAAATACTTGGGTTTTACTCTAAAAGCAATAATAAAAAATTGGTACCAGACTAAACAAGAGCAGCGGATTATTGTGAAATCTGAGGGGCAAAAGTTGTGTTCTTTGTGGGTTAGGGTTTCATGTCAATGAAAGAGAGAAGGGCTTGTTTTAGGTTCTTTCCACAAATTAAGTTGGGGGTATTGTGAGCAAGAAAGTCTTGGCTTTTCCCCCAATGATTTGTGCAATGTCAGAAGCAAGAGACCAAAGATGGGTTTTTGAGCATACCCATTTGAAGATGTCTTGGGTCCAACATCAAATCACACAAAGGGATGGTGTTTTGGAGTACCCACCTCCTTTTTCACCTTCATCCTCATCGCCATCACCCCCTTCATCACCATCACCATCTTCTGGTGCTAAAATTAGCCCAGCTGTTCTTTTCATCATAGTAATTTTAGCTGTTTTGTTTTTCATATCTGGTCTACTCCACCTACTCGTTAGATTCCTCATGAAACACCCATCTTCCTCAAATCAATCTAATGATAGATACCCAGAAGTTTCATCCTCTGATGCTCTCCAAAGACAACTACAGCAACTCTTTCATCTCCATGACTCTGGTCTAGATCAAGCTTTCATAGATGCACTACCTGTCTTTATGTACAAAGAGATAGTGGGTGCTAATAAAGAGCCGTTTGATTGTGCCGTTTGTCTCTGTGAATTTTCTGACAAAGATAAGCTGAGATTGCTTCCTGTTTGTAGCCATGCCTTCCACCTCAATTGCATAGACACTTGGCTTTTAACAAACTCAACGTGTCCGCTATGTAGAGGGACCCTCTTTAATCCATCCATTGAAAACCCGGTGTTTGATTTCGATGATTTGAGAGATGAGGATGGGTTTCCCAACAACAGTGAAAATGGGTTCGTTCCGAGTCAGAAGACGGTGCAAATGGAAGAAATTGTTAGTGAAAAGGGGGTTTTTCCAGTGAGACTTGGTAAGTTCAGAAAATTAAATGATGGTGCAGGGGAGACAGATATAGGGGAAACCAGTAGCAGTAATTTGGACGCAAGAAGATGTTATTCCTTGGGTTCTTATCAGTATGTGGTTGGTGATACAAGCCTTAGAGTGGCCTTGAGAAATGATCGAAATGGTCGGGATTTGAAGCTTGTGAAAGGAAGAGAAAGCAACAGCAGCCCCTTAGTTGATGCGGATGTGGAGGGGAAGAAGATTAGTAGTGGGTCAAAAACAGATAGCTATTCTGTTTCCAAGATTTGGCTCTGGTCTAAGAAAGGAAAATTTGGAAGTTCTTTGGATACCCAATGAGTCATTCTCCTCCTCTTGATAAGAAAGGTACTTCTTGGGTTTCATGGTTGATAATTGACAATAGATTGAAGCTTGTTAGCTGTTGTTTTTCCTCTTCTTATATAAATTTTTGGGGATAATTGAAAATTTTTATGGTGGTTATGGTGTTATAGATATGTACTGTCTTTGATTCAACAGGAAGTCTTGAGGCCTAGAAAGATAAAGATGACTTGTTTTCTTCAAGTGTTAAATTTGTAATTTGTTAACACTTCAATTACCATGTTCTATTATAAGGCGGTTGAGTTAGTGGAGATAAGTCCACTGATTGAAGCAAATGATTTTGTGTTTTTAGTGAGGATCCTATTCCTGTATGACTAGTTTGCACGCTTTTATTCTGGACAGTGGTCCAGGATGCTATACCTCTTCTTATCGAAACTTTTGGGGATGTTTGAAATTTTTATAGTGGTTATGGTGTTATAGATGTGTACTTTGTCTTTGATTCAATTGGAAGTCTTAAGACCTAGAAAGATAAAGATGACATGTTTTCTTCAAGTGCGAATTTTGTTAACGTTTAAATACCATGTTCTATTTAAAGCCGGTGGAGACAAGCTCCACTGATTTGAACCAAATGATTTCACATTTTTTAGTGAGGATCCTATTCCTATGTGACTAGTTTGCGGCACTTTTATTCTGGACGGTGGTACTGGTCCAGAATCCAAATTGCAAAAACAATTCGAATTTTATTCGTAACCAAATAATTATACGTCAGTTTGTGTCAATTTATATTCCATTCCTTCTAGGGCTATAGAATTTCTTCAGTTTATGCCTAGTACATTAGACGTGTATGTCCTTTCTTTGCCAGTGTATGTGTCTAAAGCTCTAGATTTTCCTTTTGCTTTTCCAGTCTTTTTGTGGTATTTGGGGCTTTTCTCTTCCTCTCTTTTTTCTTTTTGTTTTGATCAACCTCTCTTTTTTCCTGTTAATCCTTTGGTTTAACCTTTTTTGGATAGCGTGAGCACTATCTTTTGTGGGGGAATCATCTTTAAGTTGGGTGTCTTGAAACACTGGTGATGGTGGTGGGATCCATGAAAGCAGTGTCTTAGAAAATTTCTTTGGTGTGATGAGAGCTTTTTGATTCAAAACAAAACTGTTGGTGCTGTTGTGGGTCATCATTTGTTCTTATCATGTGTTCTTTTTTCCTATTATAGTCGTGATTATCTTGACCAAAACACAAATTTACGTCCATGTTTAACCTCCGATGTTTCCGGAACTGCTACAGTGGTGATATTCTAGTTCATTCCTGTTCTTCCTAAAAATCTTGAACTTGCTAGCAGAGGAGGAACATTCAAACAGTTCCCATCTGGTACAGGAGTTTTTGTCGCGTATGGGCCGAATATTTCTCCTTTGTTGTTGTCTTGATTCTGCAGGACTATACTTGTGTCTTTTAAAACGGTCACTGGTATCCTGTCCAGCTTTCGCTCTCATGATGTGCATGTACATCTACGTATGGGTTCTTGATTCTGTAGTCCCCATTCTTGCGTTGGTGTTGATTGCCCGTGAAGTCTCGAATCCCAATGGAAGTATAATGTGCAAGGTTCTGATAATTGTACGAGACTAAAATTCTGTGGGATTTGCCCAGAACTAGGGAACTTGTAGAGAGTTTTGCTGTCTACAATTGTACGAGACTAAAATTCTGTGGGATTGGCCCAGAACTAGGGAACTTGTAGAGACTAAAATTCTGTGGGATTGGCCCAGAACTAGGGAACTTGTAGAGAGTTTTGCTGTCTACAATTGTACGAGACTAAAATTCTGTGGGATTTGCCCAGAACTAGGGAACTTGTAGAGAGTTTTGCTGTCTACAATTCGTAGAACCAGTTTCTCACAAATTTGTTTGATTGACGGTTTTTGTAACCTAATGTTGGGAAAAATACTTGAAAGGAGCTTTGAAAATTTGAAAGCTTGCGATTGAATATACTGTCTTTAGAGTATTTCTCAGGAATAGTTTCTGGAAAGAATATTGACAAAAACTGGACTTTCCAGAAAATGGACCAGGTCTTCTAGCTCAGTTAGTCGTGTACCGGTATTTAGGTAAGGGTGTACAAGGTCTAGATTGGTTCAGTTCTCTAGAATCTAGTAACTGGACCATTCCAACTGCTATTCGCGTCGTCCGTTTTGCACATCAACAGCTCAGACTGTATCAAGCAATGGACGGTTTAGATACACTTAGGCAAGGTGAGATTTGAGCCGTTGATGCGCGAAACGGACGGTCCGGACGGGGCCGGTACCCCTGCTGATCCCGAGGGACGGTAGAGTCCCCCCTTTCAACGGGAATCCTGCAATCAGGAACAGGAAAAGATTAAGTTGGGCATTGGGTTGGTGGTAGGCAAAATAATGAAATGGTGACTTGGCGAGGGTATTGGGTGGGTGGTAGGCTAAATAATGAAATAGTGAATACTCCTTAATGGGTTTTAATCTACTACAGTATTAAATGGCCAAAAAAAGGAGTAACTTACCAAGGGAAAATTGAACTTGCCAAATCAAAATATACGCACGTACATGTATTAATATCATACGACCCAGTTTGGTTCTAGATACGGTCTTTAATCGATAACCAATAAGCGAATCATGACTGTCGATTCTTATTTTTCTGGATTAATAAATCGGTCTATAGTGGTATAATCAATTTTCATCAACACCCATATATTTAGGTGTTGAGGGGTTCTGCTTTGAAATTGATTGATGGTGGGCACAAGCTTGAGATAATGTACTGATTACCGATGATAAACCTATGGGTACCGAAACCCAATGCACAGAAATTGTGCTAATCGGCATGGACTCATTTTTGGGTTCCACACGAATGATCCGAACCATTCAATAATTTTAAAATAGTTTTCCAAGTGTCCTTGCAAAAAATCAGCTCAATTGGATATGCGTAAGTGTTTCATCCAAACTTCAAGTTTTTCATTCAGAATTCAAGATCTTAAGTTCTGAATGAAAAACTTGAAGTTTGGATGAAGCAGTTACGCATATTCAATTGAGCTGATTTTTTACAGAGAAACTCAGAAAATTATTTTAAAATTATTGAACGGTTCGGATCATTTGTGTGGGACCCAAAAATGGGTCCCGTAAGCCGATTATTACAATTTCGGATACATTACCTTCGGTACCTGTAGCATCGTCCACTGATTACCGTTGGTTGAGAGATGGTGGTTGAAGTTTGACATTATCATAGGGATTGGTTCTAAAGGGTAAGTACGTGGGGTCCAGATGTCAAGAACATGTCCAAAAAGTTGATAAATACTGACCTGACTGAGATCGGAACTTGACATCAAACTTGTCCAAAGTTCATACGTAGGGATGGTTCTGAAAGGAAAGTACGTGGTCCAGAATCCAGATGTTGCCAAAATACTCACCCCGTCCAAGTGTGCAGTTTCGTAATTTTAACTTATTAAAAAAACATCATTATTACACTTTTCATATAACTTTCTTCCAATTTTTATGTCCATTTTTTAAAATTATCCGTTCCAAATTGCTTGCTGTTTTTGGTTTTCATGAGTTTTGCACGCAAAAATCTAATGCATTAACGTTCATTTTTTTTCCAGATTTTTTTACACCAATTTAAAGATCTCATTAAGCAGAAAATATTGGTGTATTTTTTTAAAAAAAATAATTCTCATAAACACATCATTTTTTGCTTGCAAAATGCATGCTTTCTCAAAAGGGCAAGTAATTTGGGATAGAGAGAGTACTTATTAATTTTTCAAAAAAAAGGTCACTTCTAAAATAGAATACTAGACTATTAAAAAGGACGGAGGGAGCAAAAAATACATATCACAAGTACAAAAAGACAAATTTTGAAGTGCAATTATAAAAAAGTTGATTGCCAAAATCATTCTCAGTACTTTTCTTATGATTTCTTTCTTCTGGTTTTTTTTTTTAGTACTGCTATGGGTACCGCATAGTTTTGCACCGAAAATGCACCCCACGCCGTCGGGAAACGGTGAGGCTTTGGTTCAAGCACTTCTAACCGTCCGATTGAGCTGATTTTTGGTGGGCCCCCTCGGAAAAATGTTTTAAGAACAATGAACGGTTCGGATCACTCGTGTGGGACCCAAAAGTGGGTCCCCGAATGCGGGGTGTGCATTTTCGGTGCTAATATGGGGTACCCCAGGTTTTCCCTTTTTTTTTGCCCCCTTTTGGAAGGTAATGAATTTTTCAGGACTTCGTAAATTTTCGAAGTGCCTCAACACAAAAGGGAAAAGCAGTTTAAAAAAAATACAGAAGGGAAAAGGAAGAAATATCCTAAAAATAGGACGCAGATGGGGGCTAGAAAAATAGTGATGGTGATCCATGAGTTCAAAGCACTCAATGAAATATGGCAACATGAGTTCGAAGAACTCAATTAATGAAAGGAAAGTACGTGAGGTCCATATGTCAAGTACTCGTCCAAAGTTGACAAATACTGGACTGAGATCGGAACTTGACATCAAACTTGTCCAAAGTTCATACGGCCTCCTTTGGCTAAAAAAACCATTTTAGGTTTTTGTTTGTTTGTTCTTATTCAATTTTTTTTAAAATTTTTTAGTTTTACGTCGATTTTTTGTGGTTTCTTGACTCCTCTAGAAGAGAGGAATCTAAAATGTATAAAATTATTAACCAAATTTAAAGTCTTTTAATGCTTAATTAAGAAGAAGAATATGGGAGTTCTTCTGAAGAAATAAATGAATTATCAGATGATTCATCTTATGCAGAATCAGAATCCGATTCTGACACTAATTCAAAAGATTGCAAATGTAATGATTTAGAATGCTCAACTTCCACTGATTATTGGAAGGCCATTGTTCAAATGAATGGTTTAAGTATTAATGTTCTTACTAATGAACAAAAATCTTTACTGGATCTTATTGATCAAATCTCTGACCAACAATTAAAATTAAAGGTCATTCAGTCATGCATTACCTCTGTTAAAGAGGAAGAGGTTATTGAGAAACCTCAAATTCCTGAGGAAATTTATAGCCTCAAAAAGGTTATGGATAGAGTTAGAGACAATTCTCAGAACTCTAAATCAGTCACAATTCCAGATCTAAAATCTGAGGTTAATATTTTGAAAACTGAGATTAGAAATTTAAAATCTCAACAATCTTGTACTAATCAAGAGTTGATCATTATTAGACATCGTCTTGATACTCTTGATAAGAACAATGAGGAGTTTATTCCTGAAAAAACTGAGTATTTGAATAATCTCAGTAATATAGTCTGCCAAAAATGGCATATCAAAATTAATCTTGTTATTCATAAAGAATATACAATAGAAAATATTACTGCATTAGTTGATAGTGGTGCAGATATGAATTGCATACAGGAAGGATTAGTTCCTACAGAATATTTTGAGAAAACTAAGCAAAATCTACATAATGCAAGTGGCTCTAGAATGAGTATAAAATATAAGCTTAATCAAGTTTATATATGCAATCAAGGCATATGTCTTGAAACATCATTTCTATGTGTTAGAAATTTACAACAACAAGTGATACTTGGATCACCCTTTCTATCAATGATTATGCCAATGCATACAAGTCATAATGGTATTACTGCTAATATTAATGGTCATGAGATATTCTTTGAATTTGTATTTCAACCCATTTTTAAAGAAATAAATGATATCATTCACCAAATCCAGAGAAAGGATCAACAGATAAATTTTCTGCAAAAAGAAATTAAGATAATGACAATAGAGGATAGTCTGAAATCCCCTGTCATACAAGAGAAAATTTCTCATATCAATAAGGAATTTATCACTGAGATATGTAGTGATTTACCAAATGCTTTTTGGAATAGAAAGAAGCATATTGTTCCTTTACCATACGAAAAGGATTTTGATGAAAGGAAAATCCCTACAAAGGCTAGACCAAGCCAAATGAAGCAAGAATACTTGCAAATGTGTCAGCAAGAAATTGCTACCCTTTTGAATAAAGGAATTATTAGGAAAAGCTATTCCCCATGGAGTTGTACAGCTTTTTATGTTAATAAGAATGCTGAAAAAGAAAGAGGACAACCAAGACTGGTTATTAATTACAAACCTCTTAATGATGTTCTTATGTGGATTAGATATCCTATCCCCAATAAGAAAGATTTACTTGACAGACTTTATAAAGCTGTTATTTTTTCCAAATTTGATTTAAAATCAGGTTTCTGGCAAATCCAAATAGCTGAGCCAGAAAGATATAAAACTGCATTTACAGTTCCCTTTGGACATTTCGAATGGAATGTTATGCCTTTTGGCTTAAAGAATGCACCATCTGAATTTCAGAATATCATGAATGATATATTTTATCCTTATGCTGAATTTGCAATATGTTACATTGATGATATTTTAATATATTCTCAATCTATTGATCAGCATATTAAACATCTTAGAATTTTTAAAGATGTTGTTAAGAAGAATGGTTTGGTGGTATCCGCACCAAAAATGAAATTATTTCAGACACAGGTCAGATTCCTTGGTCATAATATATATCAAGGGAAAATTATCCCTATTGACAGGAGCATAGAATTTGCTTCCAAATTTCCAGATGAAATTAGAGATAAATCTCAATTACAGAGATTTTTGGGTAGTCTCAATTATATTGGAGATTATTACAAAGAACTAGCCCAAGATTCAGCCCCATTATATGATAGGCTGAAAAAGAATCCTCCACCATGGACTGATCAGCACACAAAAGCTGTTCAGAAAATAAAGCTGAAATCAAAACATTTACCATGTTTATCTCTTGCAAATCCAGAATGGAAGAAAATTGTGAAAACAGATGCCTCAGACAAGGGCTATGGAGGTATATTAAAACAAGTTAATCCTAGTAATACTAAGGAGGAGTTAGTCCGATTCTCATCAGGACTATTTAAAAATGCACAAGCTAATTATAGCACAATAAAGAAAGAAATCCTTTCTATTGTTAAATGTGTTAGCAAATTTCAGGATGATCTGTTAAATCAACATTTCTTATTAAGAGTTGACTGCAGTGCAGCAAAACAGGTACTTAAGAAAGACGTCAAGAATTTGGCATCAAAACAGATATTTGCCCGATGGCAATCAGAATTATCTTCATTTGATTTTGATATAGAACATATCAAAGGGGAGAATAACTCCTTACCAGATTTTTTAACCAGAGAATTTTTACATGGCACATGCTGATAAGCATTTATTAATTTTTGCTTGCACCCAAGAGATCTCTGAATTAAAGAGAAGAATAAAGGATTTTGAAGATAATTTCAAAAATTATTCTGAGCAAAAATATGAAGAAGCTCTACATCAATACATGAATAATCGAACAAATCTTTTGTTCAAACAATCAGCTTTGGACAGGCTAATTACCGCCTGTACACCAATGTTTTACATTGATCCAAATTTTTAATGAATCCAGAACAGATTTCTGATATATTTTTAAGACTTTGGACAGTTTGGAATCAAACCTTTTTATTACCACATACTTTGGGTAATTTGAAGATGTGGACGAAACAATTATCAAAAGGATTAGATAATTTTAATCCAGAAGGTATTATCGATCCAGATGATCTTCTTCAAGCTCAACAGCAAGAATGAAGCAGCAATTACGAATAATGGCTCAATGAGAGGCTCAATGAGCAGAAATCCTAGCCGAGGAGGCAGGGGCAATAATCCCCGTGGCAGAGGAAGGGGTAATGTCCTCAAAATTTCCCAATCAGATATTGAAGCCTACTTGAAGGCTAAGGCAGCCCAATTTCCTGCCCTTAATGAAATCGTTTATGGTGAAGGGTCCTCATTAGCTGCTGAGATCTTTCAAAAAGAGGTAGAATATCTGACCTCACCAATAATTGACCCAATTATGGTCATTGAATTCAATGATGAAAAATGGCAGAATGAGCCATGGGAAATAAAGAGTCGTTATCTCGACACATATGGTTATACTGTCCCTGAAGGGAAGTATAGATATCAGTATGAAGCAATGCTTCAACAAACTGGTTCTGTTGAATTTACCCACCGATATGAAAGTGGGAAGAAAGGTCCAATGACCTACAGCAAAGCAATTATTAAGAAAATTTTATCTCCAGAAAGATGGGGAACTCATCCTCAAAGATCGAGGACAATTTATCCAGGAGAAAATGCTCCTCATGCTAATCCAATTTATTTTAACTATTGGGATTATATTAATGCCTGGACTTATACTTTTTACTACCAAAATGAGGATCACAGGCATTCATGGTTTTTTAAACTATGTCCCAATCTAATGGAAAACAATTTTCCAAATTGGTTTGTTCAATGGTGGGAGAAATTTGGTCCCAGACAGGATTATCTTCCTGAACCAATTCAAAAGGAGGTCAATGATTTCAATCAGAATTATCCTCTAATTCGAGGACACAATTTGCCAGAAGGAAAATCATTTTTATTATTCATGACCGAAAATGGTCTCCCATGGATCTGGCGATGGGATGTGCAAATTAAGCACAATAATTTAGGCCTACCAATTTTGGCCAGAACATTCCACTACAAATGGTGGACACGTGGTATGAATATTGATACCACCCTCAATGAGGTTAAATCAAAAAATGACAGTCTCAAGAAGCAGGTCAGGAGCCAGGAAAAGAAGCCAATAAATCCTTTCCTGGAAATTTCAAAGAAAATTCATCAGGAAAATCCATCCTTATCTGAAGACGATGTCGTCATCAAAACCATGGATTTTATGAAGAATCAATTATTTGAGACATTCAAGCCTCCAGGAGATGATGAGTCTATGACGTCAGCAAAATCAGCTGAAGATGATAATCCATTCACCTGTCTTGCTGGTGAATCACAGGATCCATATGAAGATGAAGACCCAAATGGTGCTACCCTAGCAGATTATTGGGATGGAATTACTCAGTTGCTAACTGAGCAAATGAAGAAAGGCAAGGGACACCAATAATTTGGTGTTACGTCACCAATGACGTTTTATCAGATTTAGATAAGATCAGACGTGTCGATGGGGCCCAGTGCAGTACCCGACGTTATCTTATCTTTACTCTGATTCTATCCTGTACAGTAGTATTAGGTAAAACAATAGAAGTTATCCTTATCTTCTACAGTTTGTTTTTATCCCTTTATAAGGGACTTTGTTTGTATGCTAAAGGCAGACTACTTCCTCTCCTCTTCTAGTTTTCTTCCTCTCATCCCTCCACTGTAAAAACTCTTCTCCAGTGTGCAATAAAATTCCGCTCTATTACTGGTACACTCTTTTGATCCTTTGCTTTATATAAATTGATTTGTTTATATATCGCATGAGTTTTTACAGTGGAGGGATGAGAGGAAGAAAACTAGAAGAGGAGAGGAAGTAGTCTGCCTTTAGCATACAAACAAAGTCCCTTATAAAGGGATAAAAACAAACTGTAGAAGATAAGGATAACTTCTACTGTTTTACCTAATACTACTGTACAGGATAGAATCAGAGTAAAGATAAGATAACGTCGGGTACTGCACTGGGCCCCATCGACACGTCTGATCTTATCTAAATCTGATAAAACGCCATTGGTGACGTCACACCAAATTATTGGTGTCCCTTGCCTTTCTTCATTTGCTCAGTTAGCAACTGAGTAATTCCATCCCAATAATCTGCTAGGGTAGCACCATTTGGGTCTTCATCTTCATATGGATCCTGTGATTCACCAGCAAGACAAGTGAATGGATTATCATCTTCAGCTGATTTTGTTGACGTCATAGACTCATCATCTCCTGGAGGCTTGAATGTCTCAAATAATTGATTCTTCATAAAATCCATGGTTTTGATGACGACATCGTCATCAGGAACTGCATTCTGTATAATCCAGTTCTCCAGGAAAGTAATTTCTTCCCAATTAATCAACCTATTGGTGGCTATGTTTGAGGTATACAAATTAGTATCCACTAATATAGTGCGATCTGGGGGTCCTAATTGTCGGACTCTGGGATTTATTGTATTCATCAGTCTATAATAAATTCTATAGACTATGGCGATGACTTCAGATCCTGGTAAGAAGTCATAACCCTTAGTTTGCATTCTTAGATTCAAAGATTTGTGGTTTCTTGACTCCTCTAGAAGAGAGGAATCTAAAATGTATAAAATTATTAACCAAATTTAAAGTTTTGTGAATAAAGACAAAAAATAATCCAAAAAACCGTTTTTTTGGTTTATTTTTCGTCTTTATTTACATAACTTTAAGTTTGGCTAATAGTTTTATACTTTTTAGATTCCTCTCGTCCAGACGAACCAAGAAATCACAAAAAATCGACCGAAAACTAACAAATACAAAAAAAATATTGAATAAGGACAAAACAAAAAATTATTTTGGTTTTTTCACCCAAAAGTAGGGATGGTTCAAAAGGTAAGTACGTGGTCCAGATTTTGTCTAAATGTTCACCCTGTCCATTTTAAGCGTGCGGTTCCGTATTTTCAACTTATTAGGAAATATCGTTATTACACTCTTCACAGTAACTTTCTCCCAATTTTTATCTCTATTTTTTAAAAAGAAAATTCTAAAACCAGCTCATTGGGCTAACATTAAAGCTTAAATAATGTATTGAAATGTGTAAAAAGTGTATATGAAAATGAAAAAAGTACATTAAAACTTGTTTTTTTTTTTTCTTGTTGCCTTATTGTCAGCTTAGTTGGCTGACAATAGAAAAATCTTTTTTAAAATTATCCTCCACGTTTACTCATTACTTATTAACTTTTAAAAGAACAAAATAATTGCACAAACTATTGCTCATTAACTTTTCAAAAAATTGTCACTTATTAAAGGACGATCCAAAATGGAATACTAGACTATTAAAAAGAGACGGAGGGAGCATAAACCCGGATAATGATTTTGGTACTCCACTTTCTTATAATTGCACTTCAAAATTAATCTTTTAGTACAAAAAATACATATCACAAGTACAAAAAAGACAAATTTTAGAGTGCAATTATAAAAAAGTTGATCGCCAAAATCATTCTCCATACTTTTCTTATGATTTCTTTCTTCTGTGTGTTTTTTTTTTGCCCCCTTTTGGAAGGTAATGAAATTTTCAGGACTTTGTAAATTTTCGAAGTGCCTCAACAAAAAGGGGAAAAGCAGTTTAAAATAGGACATTTTTTGGCTTTCTGGGTGGGCTAGAAAAATAGTGATGGTGATACATGAGTTCAAAGCACTCAATGAAATAGATCTATTTTACTGACCCTCATCCTTTTATTGTGAGACTAACTTTATCCTCTTTTTGCAATATACATTGCGGTAATTAAATTGTTCATATTGTATGAATTAATTCGATAGACAATCTTGCTGAAATTCAGTTCAATCGGATATCAGCAAATACATGGTTAAAGAAAAAAAATCAATCTTGCTTTATTTACACCTTTTATCAGGTACTTATCGATATTCGATTGAACGAAAGTTTTGCATCGTCTCCTAAAAAAACAATTTACAACATCAGCGCCAGTTTTGCTTCAGAAATGATTTCGATCATCAAAAACATAATTCACCAAACAACGTGGGTAAAATTACTTTACCCTATACGAGAATGAACATAACTGCTCTCAAACTACCAGTGTATAAATAAACAATAAGTCTAGAATCACACCCGACGTAAAGAAACGATCACGCACACACTCACATGTTTTGGGTAAAGTTGTTTATTTGGAGTCGGCAATAAACTTGTCATTTGGAGTTTGAAAATTTGATTAAAAAATGCTGGTTGCATCGAAGATAGGATCAAATAAAAAAAGAAAAGCCTTAGGATAATAATTTGCGTCTATCATTGGCTAGATTATTTTAAATTTTACGAGAAATATTAAGCCAATCGTGGCGGACCAAGTGGCATTTAAAAATTAGGGGTCCAATGTTTCGTCACTGGTACATGGACTGCTGAACTACCCTCTCAATAAAACTCCATAAATTAGTGCGATGCTGCATTATTTTAATTTCTCTTTTTTAGGCGCTTGGATTTACAAGTAATTTTATTTAATGAGAGTAGTTACGAACTTTTGACTATTTACATTTTCAATGTGATACCGACTGTTAATTGAGCTACTTGATTTAGTGTAAAGAAATTTTAAAAATAATGCACGAAAGTAAAGTCCATTGATCATATAAAATTACAAAGACGACTCCGCGCAAGATTATGAGCATCCTTAACATCTTGGCGGGTGGTCTTAATTGCATTAACATAATCAAAAGATGAGACAACATCTAAGATATCCAAAATAACATTCCTAAAAGAAATATTAGCACAAAACACATTGTTTAAGACTCGAACAAATTCCAAGCTATCCGTAGAAAGATTCACCACCTTGAAACCTTTCGTCCTAGCCCACCTAAGAGCTTGCAAAACCGCCAATGCTTCTACCCCCGTTGATGATACTGCATAAACATACGTGAAACCATTCACACACAAGATTGATTTCCCAAATCTTTCACACACCAAGCTGCAACTCTTTGACAACTCTCCTTTCGCCAAGCACCATTCACACTAAGGTGTTGTTTGTCGGCTTTCATTTTGCTTTTCCATTTTTTATTTTGCATTATGAAGGTTTGGGAGCCTACTTCGAGAATGTATTTTGTTTACGAAAATACATTTTCAAAATCACACAATAAATGCATAATTTGATAAACAGTCTTGGAGTTACTTTTGCATTCTCATTCTGCTTTCTGGATCGCTAAAAAAAAAAAAAAAAAAAAAACACCTCATCATAATCTGTTTTAATGATTACTCCAAACACTAATCTGTTGGAAAAATCTGTTCTGCATACATTTTTCAAACACTCTACAGATGCATAATCTATTCCGGTCATAATCTAAAAATCTACAATTCACAATCAAAATACAAAATGCAATCCATATGTAGGCTCTCAAATGGGGTTTAACACTCCTTAAAAGTGCTCATCCTCAATCAATCAATTATATAAGCAGTTGGTATAGGTGTACAAGTTTTTTAAAATCAAAGTTGAACGGTAAACTTTCTTAGGGCGTCCTTATCAGCCTCAACAAAATTTGAACCAAATTTAATCCCCAGAACACCTTTTATACTTTAGCTAGTCACTTTTTCAAAAACTCACAAAATCAAACTCTCTATTTTAATTTTACTTTTCTACTTTTTTAAAATAATTACAAATAATCTATTCTTTCTCTACCTCATCTCTCTTTTCAGAGTAGTGTCTTGCTAAAAAGTAATAATAAAATATTGGTTAACCTGTAAATAGTGTCTTGCTAGAAATGTTGAGGTACTGTAGCAAAGCTACAACTTTTGCAAATTATCCAAATACTTATTAAGGCTGGTTTGGGAGTATTTTTTTCCCTTTTACTCAATAAAATAACCATCATGAGGTTTGCATCCCCTAATGAGGATGCTCTTAGTATTGGATATGTTAAGCAAGTCCAATCCTGATACAATACTAATTAATTATATACCTAATTAATTATAACCTTGGTTATATACCTATAATTTGGTACAATACTAATTAATTATACAACTTCACGCTCCAATGGTGATGGAAATTTGGTTGTAAAATGGCACAGTCCTACTATAATTGGCTCCAAATATGGAACTAAAGATGGCCATGGTCATCCTTGTCACATCACCAATCACAAATTACAACATCATCATACAGCTTCATGCTCCAATAATACTTTTTTGGTGTGGATAATACTTGTATGTTTTCAACCAACCTCAACCATACACCAATTGATGGTAATTTTGAATGACATCAAATCGGGGTAATTTCTTTTTTTCTCCTTTATTCATTTCTCACAACTGCTTTAATGATGATGAAAATAAAAACTATATATGCTTTGATAAAAATTACCGATTTTGCGTAATTTTGAGATCAAATTAACTATTTTGTGCATAATTTTTCTAATTTTTTGCACGAAATTAAATATCTTAATTAGTTCATTAATTTAAAATTGAGGTTGAGGGAAAGTTAATTATTATTCAAAATTGTTTGGTTTTAGAGGGTGTTTGACCCCCTCTTTTTTGCATTTTCATTAATGGATTTTTTTATTTTTGGGTGTTTGGGTGGTGTGAACCAAAAGGAGTTTTGAGAGAACTCATTTTTCACTTTAGAGAAGAAAAATAAAAAAGAGGTTCTCACATACTTTTCACATTCTCCATTTGCAAAATGTATTCTGCACATTTCTTCCAAACACTTTTCACAAATTCAAAATACAATCTGATCATAAAAAAAGTCAAAAAGCAAAAAAGTTAAAAATGAAAAACTAAAAATAAGCTCTCAAACACCCCCTTAAAATAGAACCTATCACTGGAGTAGAGGTGCCAAAATTTTGAAGGGTTTTGCTAGTTACCACCCTAAGGGTGTTCCAAAAAAAGAATAAACAATTATTAACAGATCCCCAGGCGATTGAAATGTGTGCAAGTCAAGTCTTGTCCCCTCTCACTCTCTTCCGTCTGCTCTCTCTCTCTGACTTTTCTCTCTCTCATCACTTTCTTTCTCTACTCTACTCCCCTTCTACTCAACCCACTTTTTTCTCACATTTTATTTTTTGTAAATTAAAATGTGTATAACTTTTATTTTATATATCCAAAAATAAAAAAAGTTATATATTTGAAATCTACTAGACGACATCTATTAAATAAGACCAATATTGAATATTATGTGTAGAAAAAATAATCTTTTATTTTCTTTCTTATAGACTATTTGATTATATATATATATATATATATATATATATATATATATATATATATATATATATATATATATATATATATATATATATCAGGACTTTTGAGCCCCATATTGCTGTCCCAAAAAGCACCTAAAATCTTGTTTCAATGCAACAATTAGAATTGAAGGCCAAAGCATGTATTACATCACATATATTCAGAATTGAACCACGAAAAATCTAACAGAGTGACTGAATTTCACTCTTTTCCCTGATAAAATTTAAAAAAATTCTGTTAGATATATGTAAAGGTCCATAAAAAAATAGCATTCAAACGCTAAGACAAAGCTATTCTATGTGAAATCATGCCTTAAGTTTTTTCTCTCGTAAAATTGAATTCATAGATCTCTCTAGAAAACGAGTTAATTAAGCTTTCGCCCACGACATATTCTAAAATAATCAGTCACTACGGGTGAGTTACACAAAGCACAATTACTTAATGCCCAACTAGTAAGTAAAAAACTGGAACAAAGCATAATTGAAGTTCCAAAGCTTACCTCGATCATTTGATGTTTTTCTATTCTCTGTGATCAGTTGGCATATATATATGGTGGAAAATAAGATCCATGCATGTGGTGGTGAAAAATTCATAGTACAAAGTACATTTACCTAAATGGCTTATTTAATAGATAATATTCAATATTGGTCTTATTTAATAGATGTCGTCGAGTAGATTTTAAATATATAACTTTTTTTATTTTTGAATATATAAATAAAAGTTATACATATTTTAATTTACAAAAAATAAAATGTGTGAGATACTAGTAAAAAGTACTATGCAGAGAGAGAAAGAAGTAAGGGGTGAGAGACATTGGGAGGGACGGAGGAGAGAGAGAGAGATGTCAGGGAGGAGAGAGAGCGTTGCTTGGTTAATGGGTGGGAGGGAGATGGACAAAAGTACCAAAAGTAATAAACAATTGCTCCACAAAAGCTGCTGCTGCTGTGGCTCACTCCTACGCGCACGTTTGATACGCGTGTGGTTCAATCCTGACCACCCTTAGGGTGATTTCTAGAATTTGCCAATTTTGAATTGACTTGAATTAATTGGAAGGACGGTCATAATTGAATGATATGTTTGATCTGGTGGGCCCAGGGACTGAGCCACAAAATCAACGTGTGGGACACTTTTCAACCACAATCACGGAAAAATTCCAACATGTAGAGAAAGAGGACTGTAAAATAATACTCCCTCCGTTCCTATTTGTTAGTCCTCTACGAAAAGTCGTGCCACTTTTCAAATGAAAAAATAAAGTGTTTTCGTGTATCATTTTTCAAATTTTTTGGCACCGAATTAAAGTACACGATGAGTACTTTAATTCGGTGCGAAAAAATTTGAAAAATGATACATGGAAGCACTTAATTTTTTGATTTGAAAAAAGGTAAGAGAGAGAGAGCGTGGGACAAACAAATAGGAACGGAGGGAGTAGTAACTTAAAACATTTTTCACTACCCATGAAAGTTTTTAGTGCGCTTCTTACAAAAAAAATCCAATAATGAGCACGGAATTAAACTACGATATTCTACACATGAAAGTATAATGGACTGAGGGGGGTGCTGTGCAGCCCCGTGGCGCCGCCGCGCCGGCATTTTTTCGACGATCGGAGACGTTCACCGCGTAGACCTCGTCGAGTACTACAAGTGTGCAAAAAATTAACTTGATTGGATATCTTTAAGTAGGTTATCGGAACACAAATACTTTGAAAACAAATGGAACACAAATAGACACAAACACTGGATAAAAACCATTTTTTCATGATATTTGTGTTCCGATGAGGCACTAAAAAATATCCGATCAAATTGATTTTTGGCACACTTATAGTATTCGACGAGGTCTATGCGGTGAACGTCTCCGATCGTCGAAAAAATGCCGGCGTGCCGCCGCAACGGGGTTGCACAGCACGGTGCTGTGCATGGGGATGCACAGCACCCCCCTAGGTTCCAAGTATAATTGTTGAAGATCATTGGGAAACTTTTGACGCTTATGAGAGTTGACGTGATAGTAATTTCAAATAATAAAGCACTAGTATGACATTTTGGGAGATAAATGCCAAATTCTAGAAATTTAATCGATCATATAAGTGTAATACGGAGTAATAGAAAACTCGATTGGGGCATGTGACCCGTGTGCCTTAACTCCCTCCCCTTATGGACCATTTTGTTTGGAAATTTTGTTTCATATTCTACTCGACATATATATGTGACATATATTACGAAAGAGTGCTAATACCATTTGCCTTATTACAGTTTAAAAATAATTGCCCTGGAACAATATCCTTGCTTAAATCTATTGATCCTAAAGACGAAGAAGGATTGGCCAATTTGCAAGACCCAAATCTATGGGGCACTCTGGGTCCAATAACCGCAGAATGAATGAGTAAAATGTAAATACTAACAAGAAAAGGAAAGGAAAAACTTCAGCGACGCAAGAAAATTTGGGAATAATTTTTCGCTTGGCGCTTGCCGGCAATCTCAACCTCTGCTTTGGGAAAAGTAATTTATGAAATGATGACACCACAAAATGTGTTCATGCAACGTCATTGTTCAATCTCGCGTCCAAGGCCGAGGCTGAGTTGAGAGTGGGCTGAGGCCGAGTTGAGAGTGCTGATGCCCAGTTTTCCAAAAGATTTTAGCACCTGGGTGCTAAAATCATGATATTTCAAATCAAAAAATGAAGTGATTCTGTGTATTGTTTTTCGATTTTTTTTCGCATCAAATTAAAGTACTCCTCGTGTACTTTAGTTTGGTGCAAAAAAATTAAAAAACGATACACGGAACCACTTTATTTTTTTATTTGAAAAATCATGATTTTAACATCTGGGTGCTAAAATCTTTTGGAAAACTGAGCCTCAGTGAGTAGGCTCAATCTTGCGTGTTGTTTCGGCTATGTAAAATGGAACGGTGATACCTGCCATGTAATGTGACCGTTCCACCAAGTACTTTTTATCTGCACTTTAAGATTAAATGATAGAGCAAGTCCACACATGAGAGCTCCAAAACAAAAAAGGAGACGAAAATACATTGCACAATGATGTTCAACGAAAAGTCAAGTTGCTGTAAAGGATGGCAAAGTTGTCTAATGTCAAATTTGACAGCTGCTTTAATTTTGTCAAATCTGTCACATCATCCAAGAGAGTATTTGAATTGCAAAATTAGATGAATTTTCAATCCAATAACATAAATTCGAGATTATGCAAAATAGCACCAAATTGGCATACCTACTACCTAGACTTATCATTTGGACATCAATAGGTTCACTTAGTTTTTAGAGATTCCATGTGTGAAGATATTCAACAATGATACAAACACGAAAATAAATAAGAATAGAAAAAGCTAAAACTTGGCTTGAATTTTTAAAAAAATGTAAAATACATGAAAAATATTCTTGAAAGTGTCAACGCAAAGGGAATGAACTTTCGAGGATATTTTATTTTTCATGTATCCTACTAACTCTTGAATTTAATTAATAAAAACAGCTACCCAATCAATCAAACATGACCACTTTCAAGTTTCAACCCCACAAAACATTTAATTAATTGCTCTACCACCCCAAAAAACATCAATTTAATCCCTCAATTTAAAGAATAAAAAAATCCCCAAAAAAAGAATTCCCATACTACAGACCACCTGATCCCCCGTGGGGCCTCAAAACAAAAGCCAACCACCTGGACGACGACGACCACTCGACCACCGTCTCCCCCAATCCCCCTCCCTCCTCATCGCCGCCGCAATCCACGTTTCCGCCACCAGCAAAACCAACCCATCGCTCACGCCCCCACATTAATCGACGACTTAGTCGAAATCGGAATCGCTGCGTACCTCGACGAGAAATCACGAAACACATTATCGAAATGATCGTTCTGCCCCCCCACACCATCGTCGAAATTTCGGGCGTAGCTAAGGGCATCATACTGGAATTTCCCGTTCCTCATCCCGCAACAACCGCGCGAGTTCTTGTTGAACCGCCGTATAAACGTCTTCCACCTCGGACCGGCCACGAGCTCCGACCACTCCCTCAACTTCATGAACGCGCTCAGCCACCAGCCGCTCTTTGCTTCTAATTCCTTCTCAGGCGACGAACTGGAGATCCGTTCCCACGATGATCCCGAGGTGTTCGATTTTGCGATGCAGGAGAAGATTGGGATGTGCCAGTGACAACAGCCGCGTTTGGCGAACATAATGTCGTGCATTTCGTCGGAATCGGAGTCGGAATTTGGGTCGGTGGTTTCCGCCGTCGATTCCATGGGGAAAAAATTAGGGGATTTTTTGGGTTTGCAGAGAGAAGTAAAAACAATGGCGTTCTTCTTTTTCTGCAAACCCTAGCCCTAATTTCCCCCCACCCCTCGTTGCTGCCCTCTCTCTCTCTCTCCCTCTCTCCCTCTTGTTTTGTGGTGGCCTCAGATTTGATTGGTTTTTGTGGGGGTTGGGTTTATATGGTAGGAAATTGAGGGTTGTAACCGAAAAGTCGGTATAGGTTCCTATCTTTGTTTTTTTTTTTTTTTTTTCATTCGATATACATCAATAATCACTGGGCGATTAGCGAGAAAGTTAATAAGTTAGTCCAGAGGGAGTTTAGAAGCTATCCATTGCCCGAAACGGCTAAACCTCAAACACTTATGTAGAGATTCGAACTCTAGTCACCCTCGTGCTAGGTTACAAGCCCTTAGTTGTATAGGTCCCTATCCTTGAAATACACTTTTTTTTTTTTAATAAGATGACTTAATTATTTTTGGAACTCATACTGTTTGAACCAATATGAGAGAATGGATAATAGATAGGGTGAACAAAAGAGAATGAACAAAATTAAATCCCACATTCAGGGGTTTTTTCTTGTTTTTAGTCAATTTGGCCTTTTAGGCTCCATTCTTCTAAGTTTTTTTATTTGGTGATTCTTTTCTCTATATTTTTTATTTTTCGTAATTTTTTGTTTTTAGTGTTTAGAGTTTCTTTGTTCTTTTTTTAATAATCATTTGTATCAACGAGAGAAATCAGAAATGTATATAAATGTGGATCGAAGTTGAAAAAAATTCATATAAGACGGCACTTTAGAAATTTTTTTTTTCTCTGGTCGAGATGGATGATTAATCTAAAAAATAATGCGAATCTATTAAAAATTTAGAAAAAACGAACAAAAAAGGAAAATGAAAAAGAAAAAAAAATACTAGAGAAGGGTAGCCAAGTCACCTTGTTTTCGGGCCCGAACACTTAGTTAAAAAAAAGGAAAAATTTCAAAACACCTAACCTTTCCCTAAAATCACAAATAAACACCTGAGTTTTTCATTTTGTCAAATAAGCACCTGAACTATCTTAAATGTCATCAATTCCATTCCTGCCATCCAGTTCTGTTAAAAAACAAACGGAATCCATCACTTAATCACACTTTTTTCCCTTAGAATTGACCCAATTTTTAATTTTACCCATTGAAATGTTTTTTTTTGCCAATTTCGACCTCTCTCTCTAGATCTCTTCTCTCTCCTCTCTCCTCTACATGGGTATTCTTGAGACATTCTTTGAGAGCTATGTATGCTACAGATTTTGAGGGAATTTTATATTTTTGTACTTATTTTTCAAGTCGTCGTTTATTGGACAGGAAAAATTTTGGGAAGGAGGGAGTAATTTTTTCGGTTTTTTTTTTAAAATACTGTTAAAAAAAAAAAACAAGTCTACCATACATAGCTCTCAAAGAAGTCTCAAGCATCCCCATGGAGAGGAGAGAGGAGTGAGGAAAGAGAGGAGATCTAGAGAGAGAGAGAGAGAGAGAGAGAGAGGGGTCGAAATTGGAAAAAAATATATTTCAAGGGGTAAAATTGAGAATTTGGTCAATTCTAAGGGGAAAAAGTGTGATTAAGGGATGGATTCCGTTTGATTCCTAACGGAACTGGATGGCGGGAGTGGAATTGGTGACGTTTAAGATAATCTAGGTGCTTATTTGACAGAATGAAAAAAAATGTCATTAAGGGATGAATTCCGTTTTATTCCTAATGGAACTGGACGGTGGGGGTGGAATTGACGATGTTAAAGATAGTCCAGGTGCTTATTTGACAAAATGAAAAGCTCAGGTGTCTATTTGTGATTTTGGGGAAAAGTCAGGAGCTTTTTTGAAATTTTCCCTTAAAAAAAATACTTGATAGTTAATGAATAAATAAACTTCTATGTTGTTCTTAATTTTTCTAGCACTTTGGCTTTTCTTATTAATTCAACGAATCTAGTCGAACTGACAAACAAAGTTGGAACTTATAATTGTGTTTGGCATCTCATAACATACACTCTAAGGTCTCCTGCGCGGCAACTGAGAAAGAAATATGCAATTGAGAAAGAAATAAAAAGTACGAAAAATGTTTAACTCTTCATTAACCATAAGTGTTGTAGGGTTTGTTAAGAAGAGCATCTAGTAAAAAAATTGACTAGATCGTACATCGATAGGTATAAAAAAAAACTCATATTTTTAGTTTTTTTGATACCTATCGATGTCCGAACAGGATAATTTTTTTTACTGAATGCTCTTCTCAATGAACCCTTCAATACCTATTGTTTAGATCAATGGATTACCGAGCACACAATTGTATAACTTTTTTTTTGAAGATTCTTTCAAACTACAAGATCCTAAATTCTGAATTAAAAACAGACGAATTAGATCAATTACATAAAAATATCCAATGAGCCTATTTTTTTCAACACCACTTGAATAATTATTTTAAAATTATTTAACAGTTCGGATCGTTTGCGCAGGACCCAAAAGTAAGTCCCACAAGATCGCATTTGGCATACCACTTGGGTTGTGCCCAAAACAGCCCCGTTTGGCCTGCATGGCACCGTGCTGTGTATTTTTTGCACAACAGGTCCCCCGCATCCGGAGAAGAGGAAGGTAAATGCTATGTTATTGGGAAAAGGCCCACAACACCAACAAACTCTATAGTGAAAACCATACCGGTATACAGCCCAGGCCCAGGTAATTTCAATAAAACTTTGCGCATAGATAGCTTGTGCAGAGATGGGTGGGTGAGATGCACTTTGTGATATCACACAAATGTTTTGAGTCGTTTATTAATTTTAAAATGACATCTTAAATGTCTTTGCAAAAAATCAGCTCAATTGGATAATTATAAGTGCTTAATCCAATTGTCTAACTTCCCGCCAAAATTGATTCATATTTTAGGACTATGAATAAATGACAAATTGGAAGATTGGACTAAGTAATTGCAGTTATTCGATTAAACTAATTTTTTTGTAAGGTAATTTAATTTAAAATTAAGAAACGGCTCAATTTTTTTTTGTACGATCCGAAAATGGGTTCCACAAACCTATCTGTGCGTGCATAATAGTTGAGGAAATTTTGAATGATTTCAAGAGGCTGGTTTTCGTTCACAGTATCTGTTAGAATAAAAAAACTTTTGATGTGGAAGTTATTTGCAGAATAGGAGTAAAAACATTTGGAGAAACTATTCAGAAGAAAATGATAAAATGAATTCATTTTCATCAAAATGCGGGAATTATTCATACCATATGAGAGGTTAGTTGTCAATTGTGAAATATAAGGTATGATTCTATTTAAATCCCCAAAATCATTTTAATTAGCAACATTTTCTCTTTCAACTAATTTTAAAAATTTAATCAATTTATAAACTAACATCATCTTCAACTTTTATCTTTACATCTAATTAGCATGTTGGAGACTAAACTCCTTCATACCAGACTCTCATTTTCAATTTTGTCTACGCCCCGGCAACTCAGCATTGTTAAATGGAAAGCGGAGGTGTTGGTGAGCGCCCCCTGAAGAGTGCATCTGAGCTGTCGGCTTACCGGCCATTGGTCACAGATGAATTTAAAAGCTTTAGCTCAGAGCTTTCTATTAGGATTTGGATCATATAAAAAATGACCCCAGCTATCATGAGTCATGACCCATACATTTGCAAATAACTGTACGATATCTCAACAAGTTTTTACGTTTTTGTTGTTTCTCCAAAGATTTATGAGCATGTTTTCACACAATGGTGAGAAATTAATGGCAATCGCCATGTATTTTGGGATTGAAATGGCTTTGAACAACTTCAATACTTACACTGATCGTGTTTTAGATGACCTGGATGTGTTTTGATTTTTTACCGGTAAGAATAAATCAAAATTAAATCGAAATTGTCTGACACATCCGGACTGTCAAAATTAATGTGTGGTGATTTTCCCACTCATTTCATAGCAAAAAGGCATACCGATGACCATGGGAAAGTCTGTAGGTAGCTATTTTAGGATTAAAAGTAGAAACAATTACCATTAAAGTCAATTACTCTTTTTTAATTATCATTAAAGTCAGTTACTCTTTTTTAATTACCATTAACGTCAATCACTCTTTTTTTGGGTTTAGTTTTATGGTGCACTTTCCTATTATATGGTTTTAGTGGTTTAGCTCGACACATTCATAGGGTACCTTCGTATTTAGACACTTTCATACGGTTTGGAGAGTAGATGTGTGTGTGTGAGAGAGAGAGACAGAGAGAGAGAATAAAAAATGCTTCAGTTGCTTTGATTTTTCTGTGCCCACGTGAAGAAGATGACTTACATGGTGATTTTTCCAAAAGCCACCTGGAGCGCGCGGCGCACTCCTCCTAAAAACATGAGCGGCCCGTGCTTTTCCTAGAAACAATTACCATTAAAGTCAGAAAACAAATATTTATTACTATTAAGGTCAGTCACTTATTTTAATTACCATGGAAGTCAATCACTCTTTTTTTGGGTTTAGGTTTAGGGTGCACTTTTCTATTATATGATTTTAGTAATTTAGGCATTTTCATAGGATACCCTAAGGTTTAGGTTTATGATGCACTTTTCTAGTATAGGGTTTTAGTGGTTTAGACATTTTCATAAGGTACCCTAGAATTTAGACACTTTTATACGGTTTGAGGAGTTGATGAGAGAGAGATAGAGATTGTGCTCATGTGGGGTGGAGAGAGAGAGAGAGAGGGAGAGAGTAAAAAATGCTTCACAGTTCCCTTAATTTTTCCGTGCCCACGTGAAGAAGGTGACTTAGTGGTGATTTTTCCAAAAGCCACCTGGAGCGCGCGGTGCACTCCTCCTAAAAAAAAGGAGCGGCCCTTTACTTTCCCCTTAAAAATAAGGTTGACGATGAGGGGCAATTTAGAATGAAATTAGTTAACAAAGGGGCACTGCTGTCCCTCAAAAGGGACAGCGCCTGCTGTCCCCGGCAATTACGGGCCGCTCCGGTCACTTTCCGACGATCGGAAACGTTCACTTCGTAGAGCTCGGTGAGTAGAATAAGTGTACCAAAAATCAGCTCAATCGGATATCATTAAGTGCCTGATCGGTACACATATAACTCGGCAATTATGGGTTCGAGTGGGTTTAATCTAGTGTTTCGGATGCATTCGTTTCATGATAAAAATGTTCCGATCAGGCACTTAATGATATTCGATTGAGCTGATTTTTGGTACACTTGTTCTACTCACCGAGCTCTACCAAGTGAACGTTTCCGATCATCGGAAAGTGACCGGAGCAGCCCGTAATTGCCGGGGACAGCAGGTGCTGTCCCTCAAAAGGGACAGCAGTGCCCCTTTGTCCATTTCTTTGAGTGATCTTTAATTGGAGAGAACTTTAGATACCGAAGAGAATTATTTTGGGTTCAAATTGAATCATCCATACTCCCTCCGTCCCGTAAAGTTTGACACTTTCGGGAGTGCGTGCCATTTTTAAATTGCCTATATCTTTCAATTCATAACGTTTTATGTGATTTTCAAAACTTTGTTCAAAAGATCTAATTGAAATCTATCAAACGAGATCCATATTGCTTATATAAAACATTACAGATTAAAAGAAATAATCAATTTTTTCATAGGGCTGGAATAGTGAAAGTGACAAACTTTGCAGGACGGAGGGAGTATTAAATTGTGGCTACATGTCCAAAATGGCCAAACTATCCCTACATTGTAAAATGACATAATTACCCTTCATAGACACAATATCCAAATAAACATGCCGTAAGATAATCAAAGTACCTCGAAATACGGAAACATGATCAAAATATGACTAAAATCCTCACATTTTGAAATGACTGTGTGGTGGATGGCTCATGCGGTAGAACTCTTAAATACCCTACACTGCATTCCGGAATCGATTCCCATTTCCCCTTCCCCCATGTAATAGATAAGGAATGACGAATGACAAAAAAAAAACCCTAAAACACCCCTCCAGCGTGATTGTTGTAGTCCTCTTTTTTTTTTTTTTTCCCCAAAGTCAGATGGAGGAAATTACGGAGGCTATATGGTCAAACAAAGACCATTCTTGGCAAGAAATATTGGTCAACAAACTACAATGACCAATGCAGCTTTCGATTTATTTTGTTTTATGGCCTCCTCTATTCACACCCATGAAGACAGATCAATGCGATACAGGGAAGAAACCAAACAAGCTGAGTTGTGAGAGATCAATTAGTCATATCAAGTACAAAGAAAACATTGAATTTGAAGCAAGGCAAAAGGGTAATTCTTAAAATTTTATCGTATGATCAAGAAAAACAGGGATGCACGTCGTTGGATTTTTGGTCATCGAATTTGGCTGCCATCAATCGGCGAAGCTATTATGCTTTGTATGTTATACTACAAGAAGTACTAAACCGTGATCCATTTTGTAAAAACGACACGAGATCTTATTTTATCTGATTTCAATTTGTCAGGTTGGCCGATAAAAAAAAAAAAAAATTTCCGCTACGTACACAATTTGGTTATTGTACGACTCAGAGTATTAGAATAAGAGGCCACTGACATTTTTGACTAAAACTAAGATACGTACTGAAGTTGGAAATTAACCATTTTGACAAGTCGACATTAGCAATTCTTAAACTCCTAAAGTGATGAGGTATACCAAGTATAGAATATTCTTAAACTCCTAATTTGAATAGCAACGGAAATGACAAAAAAAAAAAAAAAAATCCCATAACTTGAAACATATAGAACTAGATTCATTCAATTTCAGGGTGTTACTCACGTCACACTAAAATCGAATTTATATTACACTCTGTCCGCGCTTTTGTTTTTGGGCACTTCTCGGAATCTCTATTAGTTGATAGAATCACAACCGGGAGATGATAAATTATAGTCCACTTAACAATGTGGATGGGAATTCAAAAATTCCAACTTAAGTACTGGTCTTTGCCATTTTAGTCTTGATCATTTTCTCCAAAATTTTCCTCACGTTTCTGTCCATGAATTTTCCTTCCTTGCTTCCTAATATGCACGTTGTTCTAAGCCTGGTATACGTGGTTGAACTGGGCAATGCTGCCATCTTACACTATAAATACAGAGCACATATTAAGCACCAACCAAGCAAACCATAACTCACTCCATCTCTCTACAAATCTAAAACCTCTACAAATATTCATTACCAATGGCTAGAAAAACCAACAATCTTGTTTTTCTTCTAGTTCTTTCATTATGCTTGGCACTGCTATTTACCTCCATCGAAGCTCGCCCGATAAATACTCCGAATCATCATCGGCAACATGAAAGGATGAATTCACCTCCGTGCCCAGAAGGGATTAATGGCCATCGCTATGGGGAAATTCTCTCTCTCCGCGGTAGAAAGGATTCGGGTCCGAGCCCTGGGGAAGGGCATTCAGTTGTCGATGGAGTGCAAAACTGATTCTTAAAGCCTTTTTGGCTTTTCTATTTTTTGGTTTTGTTTTTATTCAAAAAAATTCCGCGTTTGTTGGTTTTGCGTCAAACTTTTGTGGGTTATTGATTCTTCTCGACGTGAGGAATCGGAAAAGTAAAAAAATTATGAGAATTACCGAAATATTTTGAAAAATATCCAAGAAAAAGTATGGAAAGACAGTTCTTGGATATTTTTCCAAAATATTTTAGTTATGCTCATTATTTTTTTCTTTTCTAATTTCTCACTCGAGACGAAACATTAACCCACAAAAGCTGGACGCAAAACTAACAAACGCAGATTTTTTTTGAATAAAGACAGAGACCAAAAAATAGAAAAGTCAGTGGTTGTGGAATCTCCACTCGTGGTACAGGAATCAAATATTACAAATACATGCAAATTTAATCAATTCTTTTGTTACACCAGTTAATTATGTAAACATTTTATCTCAAGAATATATGTGTTTATTTTTTGTTGTAATGTTGCCATGTGAAATTTGCGTTAACAATATGGAAAAGTCTTCAAACTTCAAACAGTTCACTTGAATTACAATCGTTGTGGAAAAGTCTTCTTACCACTTCAACAACCCAAAGTAAAACCTATTGAAGATCACACTTTTCAGCATCGCTGCATACACATAATATCTATCTAGAAAGTACTCAGAAAATTACAATGAGTGGCCCCGATTCAATTGCAATGAGTGGCCTAGATTGTCCTAGAATTGTGTTTCAGAGAGAAACACTAAGAAATCTAATTGATCACTGCCTCCCTCCCAGCAAAATTTTTAGGACACCATAAGCTGGGAGGGAAGGTAGTGATCAATTAGATTTCCTGTGATGGCTGCACCTCTGGTTCACACCACGATCTTGTGATGGCTCTTGTGGTTTGATTTCTCAAGAACTTTTCGGGTAAAGGAAGGTAGCTCATCTAGTACTTATTATTTGTCTTTTTACTTGATTCGTATTAAAAAGAGTGCTTTGCAAGAATCCACACCAGTCGAATCATGCCCAATGCACCAGTCAACAAACCCTTGGAAAGATTTATTCTAAGCAACATTTTGTGTGCACTTGTGCGTATCATTGTTATTGGAACAATTGCTTGAAAATAAGGAATGTATTACCTCAGAATATGTGTATGAAAACAGATTACCAAACGGAATGAAAACTGAAAAATCAGGGTTCCCTTAAAATCTGTTAAAACCTTAACAGTATGAATGTGAATCACTAATTAAATCAACCAGCAGAAAATTACGCAAGCAGTCAAAACCCACAACACAGGGATATACGTGGAAAACCCTAAATGGGTAAAAAACCACGGGAAGGAATCAAAATCACTATACTCATTGTGCAGTTACAGATATACCTATCAAAACGATGTAAATCCTCACAACGTTCTAAGTATCACTTGCCGAGTCACACGTACACCGCACTCAGTGATCTTGATCGCCAACGCCTTGAAACGCACAAGCCTTCCTTAGATACTTTCGGAATCCCATCAAAGAACTCTAATTGAAAGTTGATTGTTGAAGCATTAAACCCCTTGAAGATGAACTCTAAGCATCCGGCCTTCAAAGATTGAAAATTTCTACAAACCCTAGCCGCCACAAGTGCTTTAAGAATGAGTAGGAGTGCAGAGAATAAAGTGTGGCTGCTAAAAAAACCTTTAACCTAGTTGATGCGAATATATAGGCGCATAGCGGTTGCTCAAGCAAGAACCAAGTTGCTCGAGCAACTAGCGAACAACAGATTTGCTTGACAGGTTAATTGAGCAAGATCTTTTCAGCAGAGCAATCTAGCCAAACTTTCCATGTACGAAAATTTCCAATCTTCACCAACTTCTCAATCTTCATTGCTTCCAAAATCTTTCCAAAGCTTCACAATATTCCCAATCTTCATTGGAAACAAAATCTTCACAAATATGACTACCGCACTCAAACAACAATGCAAATAAACATGATTCCTTGCCTTACCTATACAGACACTCTAGAATAAAAAAAATTACAACTCGATGTAAATGTGTGTTTTATCAAACGAAATTGCCAAAACAAAGAACTCTGAAACTTGGTTCTTACAATCTCCCCCTTTGGCACTTCCATGACAAAACACACTACAAAGTGATCTATCCTATATGAGCGAGTTGTAGAGAAGCTACAAACAAAACTCAACATCCAAACATATTAGAATAACAAGCAACCTACTCCCCCTTTCATCATTCTCCCCCTTTTTGACATGGAATGACAAAGGGCGAATAGGACAAACAAGAAAGTAATAAATGTGGATGGGTGATAATCAAATAATTAAGAGATTAGTGACCAATAGAGGCAGCCAAATAAGAGATTGAAGTGAACTACGAATATTATCATAAATAACATGATGGCTAAATTCACAATAAAACATTCTTAAACTCAATGCTAAAAAATATAAAATTTTTGATGATACGAGCATGAGAATGTTTTTCGCAAGTATTATATCATGATATGAGATGAACAAGGCATCCAAACTTTAAGACCTTACTTGATGATATAACACCACGCAAGACAAAGAAATACAACACACCATGATCAACGACATGTGAGGAAAGTATGTGTGCATCCATGGCCTAGATATCAGGTTAGCTCAATTTAGGACCCATATTCTCATAAACAATAGGAGTATCAAGATGACTCCCCCTCAAGAAGTCAAACCAAGCTAGGTCCTCAATGATTTTTTGGTGATAAAGTACTTGCGGAGCTCCCCCTCAACCTCTAATTTTTATTCTTTTTACAAAGTATTCTCTTTTACCCCACTCACCATTTGACGCGACCGTCCTGACTGGATAGAGCCGAATGCAACCGGTTACTAAGCAAGTGGTCCAATACTAATACAACCTTTTCCATAAACTCTCATTTTTTTTATATAACCTCACCGATGGAAATATTTTTTTTCATTGTATTTTGCACTATCATCGGCAGCTTTCACACTAGTAGGACTTTTGTCCTATAGGTAGCATTTTCCTCAAGTCATCCATTCTCTCAATTCCGGGCGGGGAGATGGAGATAAAAAACAAATGGTGGTGGATGGATTTCAACATCACATTTGAAATTCTAACCACGGGTCAATCTCAAAAAGAAATCTTAAGATACAGACCAAGTTTATGAGAACAAGACCCCTAATTGTCAAGAATCCATAATAGCCATGAATAAGTGTACAGAATGTTGGATACTCATGGTTTATTGGCATTCAAATGTTCTTGCAGGGAGAATACCAAAAAGAAGTGCAATAAAAATAAGGATGAACATGTTCATAAAATCCAATGATATTCAACTACGCACTAAAGACTATCATGCTCAATTCACTCAACAACTAATAAAACAGCCACAAAAAAAAATTATTTTTTAAAAACTTTTTTTTATGAAATAACGCAAAAAAAATGATGAAATAAACTATGAAACAAACTATAAAACTCCATAAATCTAGGTATTAAGATATGCATGATTAATTAAACCTAGTTTATGGAACTAAACCTAGCTTCAGAAAGCAAGGTCAACTCCTGATAATCAAATATCATTAAGAGGATTAGAAGGCAAATCTACATTAGTTTTCAAGTCCGTTCTTTACATCCAAATAAGCCTAGTTTCGACCTTTTTATTTTTTTCAACAACTTTAGGCGCATGTTTGGCTATGACATTGGTATTCTTTTTATGCAAAGTCATATTATGTCTATGCCCTTGAGTTTGATCCCGACCACAACTAACACGATGATACATTACCTCCTTTTTATTACCATGATGATATTGGGGTGGAGCATCAGGGTAGCCATGCAAATTAAAACAATTTGGTCGAATATGACCTTTCACCCCACAAAAATGACAAGTGGGTACAAATTGGGCATTTTTATGCAAATTCTTGTTTTTACGTGCATGTGAAAAACAATGGGTGTGTAGTTTCATGCAATTTGGGCTTATGTGACCAATCATTCCACAGTTATGACAAGTAGGTGCATTTTTGTTAGAACCATGATAATATGCTAAGTCCATGTGGAAAGTAATTGGAGCATGTAATTTCCTACAATAAGGTCTAATATGACCTTTAACACCACAATGATGGCAAGTAGGCGTATATTTAGAAAAATTTACCTCACCATGCTTGGCGGTGGCATGTTCACTCATTGCACTTTGTGTATTTGCCTTTGAAAAATTTGGCTTTGTATGTGCATGTTTGACACTATTCTCTTTGATGGGCGATTTGACTTTGTTAGCCACAGGAGTAGTGGGTGCATTGCTGTTCGCCTTGACAAATATCATTTTTCCTCCTGCTTTTAACTTTGAAGATTCTTTTATTCTATACCCAAGTCCACCTCTATCCGATGGCACCTTTTGAGACGACAAAACTTCATTTAAAGCTTGTGAACTTGCATTCAATTTCTTAAAAGTAGCATTCGCCTTGTCAAGTTCAACTTGCAATTTTGCTACTCTCAATTCAAGAAGCTTGTTAGTCTAAAAAATATTATGCATGTCATTTTCAAGATTTATATTTTTTCGTTTAATCAAATCAAGTTCATATAAAGTATCATTTTTCTCTTTCTCACATTGCTTTAGCTTGGTGGCTAACCTTAAATCAGGTTTTTCTTAAAAGAATGTCTAAAGTTTTTCATAGTCATAGCCATAGCTTCGATATCATATTTATCCTCTCCATCACTTGTTTGGTTAGTTTCAACACCACAAAAAATATTATTTGCATTATCGCAATCAGATTTAGCATCAAATATAGACACATGATTCATATTCATACTCGTGATGGATCTGCTCTACGAAAAAAATCCTAACGGAAGGAGCAGCTCGCTCTGATATCAATTGAAAAATCGGGGTTCCCTTAAAATCTGTTAAAACCCTAACAGTATGAATGTGAATCACTAATTAAATCAACCAGCAGAAAATTACGCAAGCAGTCAAAACCCACAACACAGAGATATACGTGTGTAGACACTAAAATTTTGGCGCGATTTAATCGCCGTCCAAATTAATTGAGACAAATAAAATTGTCTGGATTAATTAAAGTCAAACCTGGTCAAAACCTTCAAATAAATTTGGGCCCGCCAAAATTATGGGCTCAATCCATTTGAGATACAGTAAAGACCAAAATAAGCTGGGCTAATTTAAATTAGTCAAATGGGCTCACGAAAATATGGGCTCAATCATGGGCAGGACCGAAAGAAGATGAACCGACTTAGCCTTTGAAATGGGTCATAGATTTTGGCCAACCCAAAGCTACGGGCTCAGTCCAATTTTCCTTGAGTCAAAAGAATAATTATAATATATAATATATATTTATATATTATAATTTCTTTAACATTGACCTAAGTTAATTGGAAAGAAAATCAATCAAGGAAAATCTTACCAAACTTGTCACTCCTCTCCTTTGCCTATAAATAGAGGCTCATATGAAGGAGAAAATGACCTTTTTGGCTAGCATTTTACAAGAGCTCTTAAGCAATTCCTCAACAACCTGCGAAGAATCATCAAGCACCAAGAACAACGTGCCGATTTCTTCAGCAAATCAAATTCATCTTCAAACACAAGAACACAACTTGCGAAGAATCATCAAGCACCAAGAAGAACGTGCCGATTTCTTCAGCAAATCAATTCATCCTCAAACATAAGAACACAAGTAGCAACAACTTGCAAAGGATCATCAAGCACCAAGAACGTGCCGATTTCTTCACAAGTTCAGCATCCAACAAATTATTCAACAAATCAAAGCCATCTTCAAACTTTGTTCTTCAGTTCATTCAACTCGAAGAGTCAAAGAAAACTGTCATTTGTGCGATTCAACAACAAGCATTCAAGCCGTTGAAACGTACCGGAGATCGAATCAGAGGATTTTTCTTTTGTTCTTTTACTGTAAAAGAAACATTAGTTAGAGATTGTACTCGCATTCAATTTAAATCAATAAAAATATTATTTTGTGCATCTTTTTCGTGTTCTTTATTGCAGGACGCGAATTTGTGTGTTACAACGTGGAAAACTCTAAATGGGTAAAAAACCACGGGAAGGAATCAAAATCACTATACTCATTGTGCAGTTACAGATATACCTATCAAAATGATGTAAATCCTCACAACGTTCTAAGTATCACCTGCCGAGTCACACGTACACTGCACCCAGTGATCTTGATCGCCAACGCCTTGAAACGCACAAGCCTTCCTTAGATACTTTCGGAATCCCATCAAAGAACTCTAATTGAAAGTTGATTGTTGAAGCATTAAACCCCTTGAAGATGAACTCTAAGCATCCGGCCTTCAAAGATTGAAAATTTCCACAAACCCTAGCCGCCACAAGTGTTTTAAGGATGAGTAGGAGTGCAGAGAATAAAGTGTGGCTGCTAAAAAAACCTTTAACCTAGTTGATGCGAATATATAGGCGCACAGTGGTTGCTCAAGCAAGAACCAAGTTGTTCGAGCAACTAGCGAACATCAGATTTGCTTGACAGGTTGCTTGAGCAAGATCTTTTCAGCAGAGCAATCTAGCCAAACTTTCCATGTACGAAAATTTCCAATCTTCACCAACTTATCAATCTTCATTGCAACCAAATCTTCCCAAAACTTCACAATATTCCCAATCTTCATTGGAATCAAAATCTTCACAAATATGACTACCGCACTCAAACAACAATACCAATAAACATGATTCCTTGCCTTACCTATACAGACACTCTAGAATAAAAAAATTACAACTCGATGTAAATGTGTGTTTTGTGAAACGGAATTGCCAAAACAAAGAACTCCGGAACTTGGTCCTTACAAAAACCATGCCGTCCCTTGGATGAAATAGCTCAGAATTCACAACCTTTGTTTTGGCCTTCTTTGCACTGAAGAAAACCGAATACAAATCACTATATCGACCTTCTTGCTTTCTGGAAAATGTATGTGCTAAGAGTATTTTTTTTGTGGATGATAAACAATGCAAAGATATCAATTAGGGTGCTAATGCTAATTGAATCAATTAGTGGGCTGATTAAGAGCACGTTTTAATTGACTTAAAATAGTATAGTTTTTGAATTTAAGCAAAACATGGGCTTTCCTTAAGTGCGCGCGCAAGGCCGAAATTGGCGGATTTGCACCCCCTGTGCGTGAGATTCGCAATTTGCATCCGGAGTGGGTTCCCCAAATTGGCTTGGACCTTGGCCTCATTTCATGGGCGCGCGCGACCTCCCTTGGATTTAGCCACATTCGGAAGTCCACTAAAAGATTGTGTAATATAAAGCCTTCCAAGTTCTTTCAATAATCCATCGTGGGACAAAAGCTTTTGTCTTTGTTTTGGAAATACATAACTCTACAATTGTTGAACTTCTTTTATGGGTCCCTTCCTCCATGAACATATGCGATCTGGTATCATTAATTTCCAAGCTTGTGTTTGAGTAGAGTCACAGTCTGAGCATATGGAGTTAATGCTGCCTTCATGATTAAGTTTAAAAAATCACAAGTTCAGTACAGTTTAGGAGTGCTAAAGATTAGAGAAACAAGATGTGGAAATGAAATAGAATTCAGTTCAAAAAAAAAAAAAAAGAGAAATAGGATTGCTTTGAACGAGAGATTTGTTTGGGCTAGGTCCTCTGTTACAGTTCAAGCAATAGCTAAGTTACTGTTACATAAAGTTGGACCCGAGTAGCTACTTAATAAACCATTCATGAAGTATTCGTTGGTAATAAAGTATACTTGATTAGAGAGAATGCATTGTAATATGTAGAAGGAAGTACTCAGTCTCTATTACAACCGCTATGATTCATGCATTGACTCTGTATTATAGTGGGAGCATTTCACAATAAATAATGTAGGTTTTTTCAGTAGCCGTGTTTACTTTTAGTACTCTTTGAAGGTTATGCGGGCTAAGTGGGAGAATGTAAGAACTTTCGTAAGGTAGCCCACGGTAAAATGGCTTTATAATTTAATTACCACTCAATATAGCGTGTCATGTAGGCCAAGTGGGAGAATGTAAGAAATTACATAATGTGGCCTACATGTCACTTTCTATTTATTAATTTAAGTTGTGAGTGATAAATAAATTGTCCAATTATTTGGTATCTAATTGTGAAAATGTGTCTTACTATGAAAAGACATATCCTATATGAAAGGATGTGTTTTATGTGAAATGGTTACTTATTGGGAAAAGATACATTAAGAGTCATATTCATTAGGAATAAACACATGATCAAAAGACACTCTCATTGGGAAATACATCTTTTGGAGATACCTTTTCCTTGATATTAGGAAATGTCTTGCTTATAAATACCACATGCAGAGGTCCCTGGCCTAACCCGAATAAGAACAAGCCTGTTTCCGTCAATGGAGTTCATTACGTGGGTCATAGGTTAGAAGATCTCTCTGGGTTGTTCTATCACTTGAACAATAATGACTAAAGGTACGATTTCAAGTTTCTACTGCGGTCATGTATTATCAATTGCTTTCATATGATGGAAATGACATTGAACAACTTCATTACTCACAACCTTTTGGATGGGGGTGCGGTGCACCCCTCGGCCGTCTGATTGTGGTTTGGACTGTCCAGATGTGTTTTGACTTTTTACTAGAAAAAAAAAAGTCAAAACTGAATTAAAATTGTTGAAAACATCCGCACCATCCAAAACATGATCGGACGGCTGGGGGTGCAACACCCCCGTCCCAACCCTTTGGTGTTACATTCTATCACCCATATAAATGTGGAAGTTATGGTGATTTTCCTACTCATTTCATAGGAAAAAAGCATAACGTTGACCATGGGAAAGGTTGTAGGTAGCTATTTTAGGTATAAAAGTACGGAAAAGCTAAGTACCCGGAAAAAAATACATCAAAAATACCCAACCCACGGTTGGGTATTTTCTGTGTATCATTTCCGGGTACGTATCATTACTCATAAAAGTAAGGTTGACGTTGGGGGCAATTTGGAATGAAATTAATTTCTTTGAACACTACAAGAGAAAATACCGTTTGAGACGGTGACCTACTGTCGCAAAAAGTTGTTTTACCGTCGCAAAAACCTTTTGCAACGGGATTGCGACGGGATTGATCGCGTTGCAACAACTGCGGTGGCAAAAGACTTTTTGCATCGGGAGATTACCGTCGCAAGTATTTGCGACGGGAAATATAATTATTAGCAACGGTGTCTCACCGATGCAAAAACATAATCAAATTTACAACAAAATTTTTGCGACTGGAAGACTCCCGTCGCAACTGTAATCTCTCCCATCGCAAATGTTAATCTTTATTTTTTGCAGCCATCACTCTCCCGTTGCAAATGGTATCATACACCGTGGCAAAATGTAAATCTGGATATGGCAAGATTGAAGTCAATTGCAACGCTGTATATTGCCCGTTGCAATAACTATTTTGGCTTTAATAATTTTTACATTATTTGCCCTCACAAATAAACCTGTTATTCATCAAAAAAATCCCTGAGGCATTATGTTTCATCAATGCTCTATATTTATTTATCTTACACATTATGTTCCATCAAACCACGATATTTTATTTATCAAACATCCAAATATTATCCCTTATATATACCAAAACCAAATTAACCCAATCAATAGCAACAATATCCCCAAGGTCTTAATTCGGGTAAATACCTAAATAACATACTAAAGAGATCTAATAAAGTCAAAATTTCAATACTAAATTAGAATAAAGTCGATAAACTCCACTTAGTCAAAGCAAGCTTCCATCTCAATAAACTCTACTCAATCACCCATCTCTTTCTCAATCACCTGAAACAAAAATTCAAAAATTTTAGAAGACAAATTATATAGAGCAACAACTAGATTGAAGACTCAAAAAAAATCTTATCAAATTTACATCAGAATAACGCCAAGCAACATATCGACCAACAGCATCTCCAACTGTGAGTAAATTTAGACGAGGTCTCTCTAAATTAGCAGTAGGCTTATTTGCCTTTTCTACAAGCACTTTGCAATAGCCTTCTCCTAATGGTTTTCCATCCATTTCCGACATTGGGTCCGTGGTAATAAGCAGCCCCTCACCAACATCCTCTTTTGGAATACCAGAATTTAGCAAGTATACACCAATTACCTACAGCAAAATATAGAAACAAAACTCAAAGATAAAACGAAAGAGAAAATCTCTCATTCTTTTCAGGTTGAAATCAACATATATGCGGATTTTAGAGGTCTAGAGGACGTACTTGCTCATTTAGCCTTTGAATAGGTGGTGGTGTTGTAGTATGAGTTTGCTCCAATGGGGAGAGGCCGTCACCAACTGACTCTGTACATGCTCGATGTCCACTAGATGCATCATGAACCTGCAAAGTGACGGTATCAGCTCTCAATCATACCCGTATATCCATAAAAATAATTTGCAAGTCATAAACAATAGTCTAATGAACCTGTCTAGAAGCATATGAGCCTCGAGATTCCATGTACTCCAACATATGAGTTTTGATCTTATCAACCTCTGTAGTAAATATTTACCCAAAAAACCTCTGTAGTAAATTGTTGGGTCAAGCGGTACTCGACTTTAGAAACAGAGTCTTTAATACGCTGCTCAATCTCAGCCAAAGATGGACCAGTAGCCTGTGAAGATGATCTGCTATTGTAGACCGCAGACCGAGGCACGCCCCCTCCATATGTTCGACAATAACCATGACTATCTTTCCCAATGAGTGAATGGAAGATCTCGTCTCGAGCCTCTACTGTTCTTTCAGTCTCAAGAAGTGCAACAACACGAACATTATACGCTGCCCTGCAATTTTATTGCGTTAATATTTAGTATAAAATAAAATTCAAGAAAAATAATAGACATTATACATACCACTAACTCTATAACATCTGGGTCATCAGAATTTCTTGTCTTCGTGAAAACAGTCATCTTATCAAGTCTCTCTCCGTTAGAAGCCATCTAAAATTTCAAAACAGATCATAGATCATTCAGATATATTTATTTTGTCTAATAAAATCAACTTTGATACAAATCATACATACCGGTGAATGCATAATCCATAGAATTTTGAAACCTGAATGAACCTCAATCAGAATTTTTGTGCCGAAACCCAACATGCGCACCATGCTACATTTAATTGTCTTTCAATTTCTAGTATGAGTTTTGGATCTTTTCCAGAGAGAAATAATTATTTGCCACCATTGGCGCTCATTGAGGCAATTAATCAAACAGCTGGTACCCATCACCGTTGGGGCTCATTAAACCACCTATAGGTCCTTACAAGTTAGTACGAAAAGAAGAACATGCAATTAAAACTGATAGGAAAACAATGTGACGAGGACCCCGTCCGGCAATTTAAGATTTGTTAATTTGTTAATTCCTCCACTAACCAACACAAGTCAAGTCTAATCTAGGCAAACAGAGTAGCGGTTGCAAGTTATGTAAACATAAAAACAGAATAAATCAATTAGTCTACATTAGCAGAAGCAAAAAAAAAAACAATCAAGAGGACTCACCAATGCGATGACGATTTTGTGGAACAAAAGAGAAGAAAGTGAGAGACCGAGAGAGGAGGATTACAGATATTACCTGCGAGGGGATTGGCGGTGCAAATCTGGTTGGTGACGATGGAGGCGTGAGAATTAGCAGGGGAATAGCTTTGATCAGAGATGTGAGAGAGATGGAATAGTAACGTGATTTTCTGAGTGGTAATGGAAAGCGTAATAAGAATTTTTGTAGGGTTTTTTTAATACCAAAATAGGAGTCTCTAATTTGGTGCCATTATGGAAAAAGAGGTCAATTGGCGGCATTCAGGAAAAAAAAAGAGACAGATGGCGCCAATAGGGCAAAAAAATTAAAACAGGAGTCAATTGCCGCCTTTTTTTTTTGGATTAAAAAATCATCCTCCCCGCGCCCCTAAAATGACGTCGTTTTGTGTTTCTTTTTGCAACGGGAAACAATGCCGTGGCAAAAATTAAGCTTTTGCGACACCGTTTTTTGCGACGGGATATTCACCATTGCGAATGCGCGCTTTTGCGTCGGGAAGTTTTAACCGTGGCATATACCCATCTTTTGAGACGGTATTTCATCCCGTTGCAAAAACTTCGACGCAAAATGTATTTATTCTTGTAGTGGAATGATCTTTGGAGAGAACTTAGATGGCGAAGAGAATTATTTTAGGTTCAAATTAAATCATCCATATAAAATTGCGGCTACATGTCCAAAATGGCCAAGCTATCCCTATATTGTAAAAAGATGACATAATTACCCTTCACAATACCTGAATGACTTGAAATATACAAACAAAATCGAAACATCTCTAAAAGGAATTGAGGATCCTGTAGTGCGGTGGCATCCAAGCTGTTGATTATGCAATCAATAGCTCAAATTTCATCTCGGCACTTGCACAATCCTAGCCGTACATTGCCGAGATAAAATCTGAGCCGTTGATTACCGAGATCAATGGCTCGTGTCTCGTGTGAGACACTACAGATTCCACATTGTGAAATACCTAAAACACCCCTCCTACGTGATTGTTGTAGTCCTCTTTTTTCCTTTTCCCCCCAAGTCAGATGAAGGAAATTACGGAGGCAATATGGTCAAACAAATACCATTTTATTCTGAGGTGTAACAAAATAAACAAACAATTAGACCATTCTTGGCAACAAATATTGGTCAACCCAAGTTTCTTCTGGTGCAAAAGTCCTTCTGCCATGAATGTTCAAACAAAGACCCTTGCAGCTTTCGATTTATTTTCTTTTATGGCCTCCTCTATTCACACCCATGAAGACAGATCAGTGGAATACAGGGAACAAATCAAACAGTGAAGTACAAGGAAAAAAATTGAATTTGAAGCAAGGGAAAGGGTAATTCTTAAGATTAAATCGTACGCAATGTGGTTATTGTGCGACTCAGAGTATTAGAATAAGAGGCCACTGACATTTTTGACTAAAACTAAGATAGGCCCGGAAGTTGGAAATTAACCATTTTGACAAGTCGACATTAGCAATTCTTTGAACTCCTAATGTGATGAGGTATACCAAGTATAGAATATTCTTAAACTCCTAATTTGAATCGCAACAGAAATGACGGGAAAAAAAAAAAAAAATTCCATAACTTCAAACATATAGAACTAGATTCATTCAATTTCAGGGTGTTACTCACGTCACACTAAAATCGAATTTATATTACACTCTGTCCGCGCTTTTGTTTTTGGGCACTTCTCGGAATCTCTATTAGTCGATAGAATCACAACCGGGAGATGATAAATTATAGTCCACTTAACAATGTGGATGGGAATTCAAAAATTCCAACTTAAGTACTGGTCTTTGACATTTTAGTCTTGATCATTTTCTCCAAAATTTTCCTCACGTTTCTGTCCATGAATTTTCCTTCCTTGCTTCCTAATATGCACGTTGTTCTAAGCCTGGTATACGTGGTTGAACTGGGCAATGCTGCCATCTTGCACTATAAATACAGAGCACATATTAAGCACCAACCAAACAAACCATAACTCACTTCATCTCTCTACAAATCTAAAACCTCTACAAATATTCATTACCAATGGCTAGAAAAACCAACAATCTTGTTTTTCTACTAGCTCTTTCATTATGCTTGGCACTGCTATTTACCTCCATCGAAGCTCGCCCGATAAATGCTCCGAATCATCGTCATCGGCAACATGAAAAGATGAATTCACCTCCATGCCTAGAAGGGATTAATGGCCATTGCTACGGGGAAATTCTCTCTCTCCGTGGTAGGAAGGATTCGGATCCGAGCCCTGGGGAAGGGCATTCAGTTGTCGATGGAGTGCAAAACTGATTCTTAAAGCCTTTTGGCATTTCTATTTTTCGGTTTTGTCTTTATTAAAAAAAAATCTGCGATTGTTAGTTTTGCGTCAAGCTTTTGTGGGTTATTGATTCTTCTCGGCGTGAGGAATCGGAAAAGTGAAAAATTATGAGAATTACCGAAATATTTTGAAAAATATCCAAGAAAAAGTATGAAAAGATAGTTCTTGGATATTTTTCCAAAATATTTTAGTTATTCTCATAATTTTTTTCTTTTTTGATTTCTCACTCTAGACGAAACATTAACCCAGAAAAGCTGGACGCAAAGCTAACAAACGCAGAATTTTTTTGAATAAAGACAGAGACCAAAAAATAGAAAAGTCAGTGGTTGTGGAATCTCCACTCGTGGTACAGGAATCAAATATTACAAAATACATGTAAATTTAATCAATTCTTTTGTTACACCAGTTAATTGTGTAAACATTTTATCTCAAGAATAAATGTGTTTATTTTTTGTTGTAATGTTCTGTGAAATTTGCGTTAACAAGGATTTCATTGTCTTCGTTGTGGAAAAGTCTTCTCACCACTTTAACAGCCAAAAGTAAAACCCCTTGAAGATCACACTTTTCAGCACCGCTACATGCACATAATATCTATCCAGAAAGTACTCAGAAAATTGCAATGAAACCCAGATTCAATTGCAATGAATGGCCTAGATTTGTCCTAGAATTGTATGTTAGAGAGAAACACTAAGAAATCTAATTAATCACTGCCTCCTTCCCAGTGAAATTTTGAGGACACCCTAAGCTGGGTGGAGAGGCAGTGATCAATTAGATTTCTTGTGATGGCTGCACCTCTGGTTCAAACCACAATCTTGTGATTTCTGTACCTCTGGTTCTTGTGGTTTGATTTAGCTAAGTTACTGTTACAAAATACTATATTTTATTAAGTATTGCTTCTCCAATCTTTACGAGTGCTAAAGATTTTTTTTTTTTGACAAGGAAATAATAGATTTTCCATTAACTCAAGATCAGGTTATAAGAACAGATTACACATCTGACAATAACCAAGTAAAACTTGGACAACGATGTGCCAATAACACACAAACCCAATCCAACAACGGAACAACGCTATGCCAACCAAGCAAGGAAAACCACGAGCCGATCCGGGGATGTTCCCATTTCTGGACATTACGATTCCCACCCAACACGACCGTGGCCGGCAAGCGCACAACAAACAATCTACAACACCGGCAACGGAGAAACAACTCCGGCCAACAACAACAAAAAAGAAAACGAAAATACACATTATTTCCCACCATCCCACCCACCGGATCTGGAAAAATCAGCCCGGGACACAACATCCGGATTGGGGAAACCAACCGGGAACAACCAAAAAACACCCTAAACCGCCTACCTCCTTATTAGCTCCACCACGGACCACATCAACCGGAAACCTGAAAAGTAGATCAAGGGAGAGATGGACCGAATCAACCCACGAACCAATGGCCGGAGTAGATCACCCGCCGGAGCTCAGCAACACTTGAACCACCACAGGGCGGGGACATGGAGACCGGAGAGGGAAAGATGGGGTAAAGGGAGAAGGGGAAGCAAAAAAATGAGTAGGGGAGGGGGGGAGAGAGGCGGAGGAGGAGGAGCCTCCTCCCCCCAGCTGAGAAATCAGATCTAGGGAAGCTTCGGGAGGAAGGGGTTTTTAGAGAGAGAAAGGGCGTCTCAACATGAGTTTTACGAGTGCTAAAGATTAGAGAAGCAAGATGTTGAAATGAAATAGAATTCAGTTAAAGAAAAAAAAAAAGAAATAGAATTGCTTTGAAAGAGAGATTTGTTTGGGCTAGGTCCTCTGTGTCTCCAATAAGCACGCATGTAAATAGTTTGCTCACGTGTGTCGTAGTACTTTCAGGTTCTTTCTATGCAATTTTTCTTGCTTTGCCAATTTATTGCCGGCAAAATAGTAGAAGGCACGTAGTGAATACAAGACTTGTTAGCTCGTTTGTTAGTTCTCTCTTTCAGCTGCTCAATTAGTTTTGGACATTAAGGAAGTTCTTAGAGAATAAAGGACGTACATGTGCACATAAGGTTAAGTACATATCAAGGTTATCCTTTGGGATACATAAAGTTGGACCCGAGTGGTTACTTAATAAACCAGTCATGAAGTATTCGTTGGTAATAAAGTATACTTAATTAGACAGAATGCATTGTAATACGTAGAAGGAAGTACTCAGTCTCTATTACAACCGCTATGATTCATGCATTGACTCTTTATTATAGTGGGAGCATTTCACAATAAATAACGTAGGTTTTTTCAGTAGCCGTGTTTACTTTTAGTACTCATTGAAGGTTACGTGGGCTAAGTGGGAGAATGTAAGAACTTTCGTAAGGTAGCCCACGGATAAAATGACTTTATAATTTAATTACCACTCAATATAGCATGTCATGTAGGCCAAGTGGGAGAATGCAAGAATTTACATAATGCGGCCTACATGTCACTTTCTATTTATTAATTTAAGTTGTGAGTGATAAATAAATTGCCCAATTATTTGGTATCTAATTGTGAAAATGTGTCTTATTATGAAAAGACATATCCTATGTGAAAGGATGTGTCTTATGTGAAATGGTTACTTATTGGGAAAAGATACATTAAGAGTCATATTCATTAGGAATAAACACATGATCAAAAGACACTCTCATTGGGAAATACATCTTTTGGAGACACCTTTTCCTTGATATTAGGAAATGTCTTGCCTATAAATACCACATGCAGAGGTCCCTGGCCTAACCCGAATAAGAACAAGCCTGTTTCCATCAATGGAGTTCATTACGTGGGTCATAGGTTAGAAGATCTCTCTGGGTTGTTCTATCACTTGAACAATAATGACTAAAGGTACGATTTCAAGTTTCTGCTGCAGTCATGTATTATCAATTGCTTCCATATGATGGAAATGGCATTGAACAACTTCATTACTTACAACCTTTTGGATGGGGGGTGCAGTGCACCCCTCGGCCGTCCGATCGTGGTTTGGACTGTCCAGATGTGTTTTGACTTTTTACTAGAAAAAAAAAATCAAAATTGAATTAAAATTGTTGAACACATCCGCACCATCCAAAACATGATTGGACGGCTGGGGGTGCAACACCCCCCGTCCCAACCTTTTGGTGTTACATTCCATCACCCATATGAATGTGGAAGTTATGGTGATTTTCCTACTCATTTCATAGGAAAAAAGCATAACGTTGACCATGGGCAAGGCTGTAGGTACCTATTTTAGGTATAAAAGTAAGGTTGACGTTGGGGGCAATTTGGAATGAAATTAATTTCTTTGAATGATCTTTGGAGAGAACTTAGATGGCGAAGAGAATTATTTTAGGTTCAAATTAAATCATCCATATAAAATTGCGGCTACATGTCCAAAACGCCAAGCTATCCCTTTGTTGTAAAAAAATGACATAATTACCCTTCACAATACCAGAATGACTTGAAATATACAAACAAAATCGATACATCTCTAAAAGGAATTGAGGATCCTGTAGTGCGGTGGCATCCAAGCTGTTGATTATGCAATCAATGGCTTAGATTTCATCTCGGCACTTGCACAATCCTAGCCGTCCATTGCCGAGATAAAATTCGAGCCGTTGATTACCGAGATCAATGGCTCGTGTCTCGTGTGAGACACTACAAATACCTAAATCACCCCTCCTACGTGATTGTTGTAGTCCTCTTTTTTCCTTTTCCCCCCAAGTCAGATGAAGGAAATTACGGAGGCAATATGGTCAAACAAATACCAATTTATTCTCTGGTGTAACAAAATAAACAAACAATTAGACCATTCTTGGCAACAAATATTGGTCAACCCAAGTTTCTTCTGGTGCAAAAGTCCTTCGGACATGAATGTTCAAACAAAGACCCTTGCAGCTTTCGATTTATTTTCTTTTATGGCCTCCTCTCTATTCACACCCATGAAGACAGATCAGTGGAATACAGGGAACAAATCAAACAGTGAAGTACAAAGAAAAAAATTGAATTTGAAGTTAAGGTAATTCTTAAGATTAAATTGAATTTGTGCGACTCAGAGTATTAGAATAAGAGGCCACTGACATTTTTGACTAAAACTGAGATACGTACTGAAGTTGGAAATTAACCATTTTGACAAGTCGACATTAGCAATTCTTTGAACTCCTAATGTGATGAGGTATACCAAGTATAGAATATTCTTAAACTCCTAATTTGAATCGCAACAGAAATGACGGGAAAAAAAAAAAAAATTTCCATAACTTCAAACATATAGAACTAGATTCATTCAGGGTGTTACTCACGTCACACTAAAATTGAATACATATCACACTCTGCGAGCGCTTTTGTTTTTAGGCACGTCTCGGAATCTCTATTAGTCGATAGAATCACAACCGGGAGATGATAAATTATAGTCCACTTAACAATGTGGATGGGAATTCAAAAATTCCAACATAAGTACTGGTCTTTGCCATTTTAGTCTTGATTATTTTCTCCAAAATTTTCCTCACGTTTCTCTCCATGAATTTTCCTTCCTTGCTTCCTAATATGCACGTTGTTCTAAGCCTGGTATACGTGGTTGAACTGGGCAATGCTGCCATCTTACACTATAAATACAGAGCACATATTAAGCACCAACCAAACAAACCATAACTCACTTCATCTCTCTACAAATCTAAAACCTCCACAAATATTCATTACCAATGGCTAGAAAAACCAACAATCTTGTTTTTCTTCTAGTTCTTTCATTATGCTTGGCACTGCTATTTACCTCCATCGAAGCTCGCCCGATAAATGCTCCGAATCATCATCGGCAACATGAAAGGATGAATTCACCTCCGTGCCCAGAAGGGATTAATGGCCATCGCTATGGGGAAATTCTCTCTCTCCGCGGTAGAAAGGATTCTGGTCCGAGCCCTGGGGAAGGGCATTCAGTTGTCGATGGAGTGCAAAACTGATTCTTAAAGCCTTTTTGGCTTTTCTATTTTTTGGTTTTGTCTTTATTCAAAAAAATTCCGCGTTTGTTAGTTTTGGGTCAAGTTTTTGCGGGTTATTGATTCTTCTTGACATGAGGAATCGAAAAAGTAAAAAATTATGAGAATTACCGAAATATTTTGAAAAATATCCAAGAAAAAGTATGAAAAGACAGATCTTGGATATTATTTCAAAATATTTTAGTTATTCTCATAATTTTTATCTTTTCTGATTTCTCACTCGAGACGAAACATTAACCCACAAAAGCTGGACGCAAAGCTAACAAACACATAATTTTTTTGAATACAAAAAAATAGAAAAGTCAGTGGTTGTGGAATCTCCACTCGTGGTACAGGAGTCAAATATTACAAATACATGCAAATTTAATCAATTCTTTTGTTACACTAGTTATTATGTAAACATCTTATCTCAAGAATAAATGTGTTTATTTTTTATTTTTGCAATGTTGTTCTGCGAAATTTGCGTCAACAATATGGAGATTTGAGCACTATCTCACTTCAAAAAGTTCACTTGAATTACAATTTACAACTTAGATGGCTAGTATTTCAACAAGGATTTCATTGTCTTCGTTGCGGAAAAGTCTTCTCACCACTTTAACAGCCAAAAGTACAACCTCTTGAAGATCACACTTTTCAGCACCGCTACATGCACATAATATCTTTCCAGAAAGTACTCAGAAATTGCAATGAGCAACCCCGATTCAATTGCAATGAATGGCCTAGATTTGTCCTAGAATTGTGTGTTAGAGAGAAACACGAAGAAATCTAATTGATCACTGCCTCTCTCCCAACGAAATTTTGAGGACACCCTAAGCTGGGAGGGAAGGCAGTGATCAGTTAGATTTCTTGTGATGGCTGCACCACTGGTTCTTGTGATGGCTGCACCTCTGTTCCAAGCTTGTCTTCATTGTGGAAAAGTCTTCTCACCACTTAAACAACCAAAAGTAAAACCTCTTGAAGATCACACTTTTCAGCACCGCTACATGCACATAATATCTATCCAGAAAGTACTCGGAAAATTGCAATGGTGGCCCATATTCAATTGCAATGAATGGCCTAGATTTGTCCTAGAATTGTGTGTTGGAGAGAAACAATAAGAAATCTAATTGATCACTGCCTCCCTCCCAGCGAAATTTTGAGGACACCCTAAGCTGGTAGGGGAGGCAGTGATTAGTTAGATTTCTTGTGATGGCTGCACCACTGGTTCTTGTGATGGCTGCACCTCTGTTCCAAACCACAATCTTGTGATGGCTGCACCTCTGGTTTTTGTGGTTTGATTTCTTCACGAAGTTCTTGATTCTTATTAAAAAGAGTGCTTCGCAAGAATCCACGCCAGTCGAATCATGCCCAACGCACTAGTAAACAAACCCTTGGAAAGCTTTATTCTAAGCAACATTTTGTGTGCACTTGTGTGTATCATTGTTGAACTTCTTTTGTTGCCCCTTTCCTCCATGAACATCTGGGCTCAGGTTTCATTAGTTTCCAAGCTTGTGTTTCAGTAGAGTCACAGTCTGAGTACATGGAATTAATGCTGCCTTCATGAATAAGTTCAAAAAATCATAAGTTCAGTACAGCTCAAGCAATAGCTAAGTGACTGTTACAAAATACTATTTTAGTAAGTATCGTTTCTCCAATCTTTAGGAGTGCTAAAGATTAAAGAAACAAGATGTTGAAATGAAATAGAATTGCTTTGAACGAGAGATTTGTTTGGGCTAGGTCCTCTGTGTCTCCAATAAGCACGCATGTAAATAGTTTGCTCACGTGTGTTGGAGTACTGTCAGGCTCTTCCAAACATATAGGAATTGATAATAAATCTAAAAAAGCTAAAAGGAATCGTAATGTTGAGTGCATCGCAATGATAATGGACTTAGGCTTCCGTATCATCTGGAATGATGGTGTAGAATTCACTTGGGTGACTATGAAAGTAACCTGATTTTCGAAGTTATCAATTGAAGAGGTCCTTGTGAAGGGGAAATTCTTTCTTTGTAACTTAGTTAAAGCTTTAATTTAAGGGTGCTACGGATTTGCAATAACAATCACGATAGCTTACTTAAAATTGGTGGCTTTGGGGATCTCATTTGGTTTACTATCCTCTATTTTTTGCACGATGATTAATTTGGTTTTCCTCCCACATTTGAAATTTTTATTGCATGCCCGAGTTTCTGGCATTCCAAAGTTCATGAAGTTTACTTCTCTCATAGATTAATAGACTTGGTTCTTTTGGCAAGGAATTTACTTGGGTTCCCATAAATCAGTATTTGCCATCTTCTGTTGAACAAAATGTTTATTATCTAGTAATAGATGGGGCGTTTCTCTTTCTATGCAATTTTTCTTGCTTTGCCAATTTAATTCTCCGGTAATTCTTCAAATCTATGTACTGATGTTCCAAGGACTCGGTTACTGATGTCGAAGTTTGCCTTGTGCATATCCAAGTATCAGATTTATCTAATTTTCATTCGAGAATACAGGGGCATGCTGTAATCTTTAACATCCCCATGTATTTTCTATTTATAGCTTGTGTGGTGTTTACAAGTTGCTTAGACCTTTTCATGCATATTGTAAGAGTTCTATGCATAGATCTGGTGAAAAATGAGTTTGAAAATCTACTTTGCTAAGTTATTTGTCCAGACAAATGTGTCCAACACGGATACCATACCCTATCCGAGTATTGAGTGTCTAACATAGGTCCTTTATATACATTTTCGAGGATACGTGTAACACAGCTCTGTACAAGCCTTTTTGACTGATGTATTATGCCATTTGGCTTCATAGTGTGTTTGTAAGGACACATTTGACAAGAAAATTGAAGTGTCTCCAATGTCCAGATGCCATTTGGTATGCTACTTTGTGTCTTAGAAAGCTAAAAGCTATATGGAGTTGGTAAAGTAGCAGAAACAGGTACGCAGTATCTGAAATGTTGCTCGTTATATAATTGGTACTCATGCGAAATTGATGGGAGTTGGAGAACACAGTCAAGAGCTAAGTTTCGCATATCATCATTTTCGTCGTGTTCTCTAGCTTGCTATGAAACTGATCTCAACAGTTGGATTAAGGTGTCACAATTCTTTAAAATTGTTCATGGGATAAACAGGAACAATGGTTTGGGTCACAGTCATGTAAGTTGTAACCTAATGAAATTTAGGTGTGTCAATGATTAGGAGATTTCTAAGCAGAAGTTTTGGTTTACCGTTACTATCATCAAACAAAGAAGTTATCCTTGAAAATGCTTTGATTCAGGCATTAGACATCACGGTTTAGAATTTGGTTGGTGTATGACGATCAATGTTACATGGGGTCGAAGAGGGTGGAATTGGTGGATTTGTGAAACCTTATGAAAAGTGATGGTAAGAGAGTGTCCTAGAATTGCCCTCTGGCCAATCCAATCTCTAACTACCAGTCCTCTCTCCTTCACTCTCTCTTCATACCCATTGTCAAGTTCTGATTTGCTCTTCCTCATCACCCGGCCCACAAAAAGTAAACCTTTGATTTCTCCAAACCAAGTGGGCCTCTTGTGAGAATGTGGCACGGTCTTTGGCAGTTTTGCCAAGCAGAACGGCCCTATACACCATGCCTTAGGTTCACATTCGCGGTTCCACTTCCAGTACTCAACATATAGCGGCTCAAGCTCATTCCTAGTGAGCTTGATCCACGGGAAGTTGGTCACATCGAAAGTCTCGTAGTCTAGCTCGGGCCCCGAGAGTTGACCGTTCCCTATCAAGACTCCAGCCACGGAAATAGTTTTCTAACCACTACAGTCTCTCTTTCTCTTTTCGTCTTTGTTTAGCCTTCTTCATTGGATCACTTGCAGTGACAATAGTGCCTCTACAAGTGATCCAAGATTTGACGCTCAACACTATTTCTTTTGGTCACTTTCTCCTAAATTCAAGAAAATTAATAGTGCCTCTCCTCACGCTGGACCATAGTTTTTGTTCTCTGTTTATGCATTTACGTGTTCACAACTTGCTTCTCTACTGTGGTGGGGGCTGGTTTTTCTCGAAATCAATTTCTCAGCTTGGAACGTGATTCCAGTTTAATTAGCTAATCAAAATCTCTCTGACTCTCTGGTTTTTAATTTTTTCGAAATTGGAGAATCCCGGGGATTCACATTCTCATTGTCCCTCAAAATTTCTGACAAACAAAGCAGGTCTGTTATCTTCTGAAGTTGGATGGCCTAATATTGGATAGTTGTTTAGGTACATTTAAGGTAGGCGGTAAAATCAGATGAGATACCGATAGGAGATGAAAAGAAAGCCCATGTGATGCTTACCATGATGTATATGTAGGAGCCCCGAGGGAAAGTCTGGTTGGTTGGTGGATTTGCTCCCCACACAATTGATCAGGGTTCGATTCTTGGAGTTAGGCCGATAAAGTAATTTCTTGAGAATTCTTTTTCCGGCGTGGATGACTTGTCTTTGACCGGACCGAGACACTCCGGACCGTCATACACAAAAAAAAATAAAAATAAAAAAAATGCAAGGGTGGATATGAATTGAACCATCTCAAAATCTCAAAACAGGCCTATGTCCTGTCGGTCCAAAAAAACCAATGTGAGCAGATGCCACCTTGATCTTTTCTGTTTCTGGAACATGACTCATGTTTACTTCATATAACGTATATCTCCTCTGCCTTTTGTGTGACATTTGACAAGGCATCGTTAGGAAAGTTGTTGATCATGGTTTCCTAATTTTACAGAAGTTAGTTAAATGGTGTTTTCAGTAAACAAATATGGTGCGATAATAGGGGATGCAGTGAGCATCCCAGCTTTGGTCCAGGATTCTTCACAAGTTTAAAGTTTGTCGGCGTCTAGGAAATTGGGATCATGAGATATCTTGGGCAACCCTTCATTTAATGCCTAAAGGCTTCCCTTCGGCGTTGTACAAGTTAGCTATGACAGGTTCTGTGTATTACATATGGAAGGCAAGGAATGAATACAGTTTTGGCAACAAAATTCCTAACATTGAAGAGCAGCTTGATCGTGATGTCCAGGATAGAGTCTGCACGTGGAGGAAAGTGGGTGGTAATAGTGTTAATCGTGATCTTTGTAGAGCCTGGAATATTTCTAGGAAAATTTTGCTTTGAGTGTCTTGGATAGCCCAGGGTTCTTATTCTTACAGTTTTTCAGGATCTGTTTTAGCTAGGTTCAAGGGTATGCCCTTTTGATCTCTAGTATCTAGTTTCTTTTTGGGTTATAAAATCTCTTTTACCCAAAAAAAAATAAAAAATAAGGGATGTAGTGTGACGATTGTAGTTTGTAGTATTAAAAATCATGTACGAAGTAATATAATTTGCTCCATTTAACTCAACTCTGTAGTACCAATAAAAAGATTTATGGGTGAATTTAGAGTGAATGCGTTCGGATGAATTTAGAGTGGACAATTTTGGTTCAAATTTGATGCATAATTTTTGGTAACGGATCCTTACAGGTGTTGTGGTCGTTAGGCCTTCTATGAGCGCGACTTACTATTTTTTTTTTTTTCCACACATTTTAAAAGAATCTTCATTAACGGAACCACGACCCAATTCCTGACCACGAGTGTCAAATTCTTCTCCGTAAGAATTGAACTGGAATCTCACTGCATCGATCGAAGTGTTGTTACATAACTGTTGAGCACAACTTATTCAATAGGAAGCAAAATGGAGTAATGTCTTGACCAAAAAATGAAAGGAATCACACAATGTAGGGAAAAAAAATGGAAAAATGATCATTTTTTTTTTGAAGCTAGTTTGAGACCCAAACACCGCCAGTCTTTTACTTTTGTGTTTTAAAGTAGCGTAATGTAATAACGCTGTCAGTGGCAACTCCAGAAATTTAAACAAGGGTGTTTAGAAATGTTTACCATCTTTAAAAACCTCAATTGTATATAAACAAAAAAAATTATCTTTAAATATCAACAATGCCACCCGAAACTAGCAAAGGGTATACTGTCTCCGTCCTAAGAAGTTAGTTCAAAGAGACGTATAATTTTGAATTTTGCATAGCAAATTAAAGAACTACTTTAGATCTTTAATTTTAAGCGAATAAATTTGAAAATTACGAATGGAAGTTCTTGAAAATTACACATATTTATGCAGTGGACTATCTCTTTAGGAAGGAGGGAGAAGGATACTGTAAGGGCCCTCGGTGAGTTTTCCTATTTCGAAACCGTTGTCCATCAGCCTCATTATCAACTACTCCATATCAAATATATCATTCTTACTCAGGTAATCATTCATCCACTAATATCCCATTCGACAATGTAGATTACTCTTTGTAGGCTGATTTTTTGTGTAGAGTATTCAAGTATTTTTGAGTTGGGTGTTAAAAAAAGGGCTAATCTAAAATTAAGCTAAAAATATTACATATATTTTGGGCCAAAAAATATTTCAGGTGTTCAAATGACCACCTAAGCTCAAGTGTGGAGCCGCCAGTGTGCCAATCAATTACTCAAAGTGTGGAACCCAAAAGTGAACCCTACACGCCAATTGGTAAATCATCGATCCACCCTTGGTCGGTACCGTAGAATTATCATTTCAATCCCCATCGCGGTGGAGATCAACTCTCACGATACTTCAGTGCATGATGTCAGGAGAGACAAAAGAGTAGATCTGGTCATTAATCCATGGCTGCTGAAGATGACTTCTGCACTAGCTGATCAACAAGGCTGACATAAGGTCATCTTTGGAGGCCAACAAGTCTCCCGAAATACAGTTGAAGAGATTTGTTCTCACTCAAAGACAAATCCTCTTGAAGGAGCTCTAGGTAGCCACATGGCCCATTAGTCAACAATAGCAACGGGAAGATTGTGGATGCATGAGGTAGTGAATTTATTGAAGGTTAATTCAGTTCAGTATTACTAGGGGAACTCCATGATAGTTTTAAATATCGGTATCAGTCGTGGTATCGGTGTATCGGAACTCAGCGTTTGAACGATACGTCGCAGGAATCGGGTGCAGTGGTTGTGAGTTTTTTTTAAAAACTTTTGGGCGTATCAGCCGATACGGTACGGTACTTATCTGTATTGGAGTCTTCAAATCCCGAAACAAACCGACCGACATGATACATATCGGTTGATATTCAAAACTATCTCCATGCTATCCGGTTTTTCTTTTCTTTTCTTTTTTTTTTTTTCGTTTTTCTTAATCTATTACATGGGGAGGGGGGATTGAGACTCGATCGTGGTATGCAGTGTGAGGCACCCTAGAGCTCTACCGCATGAGCTAGCCACCACTTGCCATGCTATCCGCTTATTCGGCTAGATGTGTGTTTTCTTCGGGGATCTTCAATGTGCGAGCGGACTCGGCTATCAAGCAAGCCATCCTCTTGACGAGTGTTTCAAATGTTGGTTCCCGGGGAAAACATAATTTTAATTTCTGATATTGAATGTTTGGTCTGTAAAGAAGTTCGTTCTGAAAATGATCGGCAAATTAATAGGGTAGCTAATTTGATAGCTTCACTTGCTCTAAAGGGGAAGCTCCCCTTGTCTCGGAGATCTTCCCCTCCTAGCTAGTAGGCTAATTACTGTTTTTTTTTTTTTTGATCTTTCTGGTCTGATGATGTAGGATAAGATATAGACCCCTATTATTTATGGAAATATTATTTTAGTAATAATTTTTATTTACGATTAGTATTAGGAGATTTTATTTGTGCTGCCTATTTTGCACGTTTTCAGTTTAATTTTGGTTAGATTTTATTTTATTTCCTTTTAGCAAATAGTCTAAGTTTCCAAGTAATGCTTTGCTTGGTCACCACTCTAAGTAATTTCTTTTTAGTTAGGACTCCTACTAGTATAAATAAGGATGTAAGCCTATGGCATATGCAGCTTTTAATCAAATATAATTCAGAGTTATTTCTCTTTCTTCTTGTGGATTCAAGAACCTCGTGAATTTGAGACCTATTTTCATTTGAACTAGTACGCAACTAGTTTCTCGAGAATTTCGCTGCGTCAAGTGGTATCAAAGCGGATTTTTCCTGGCTTGATGTCACCAAACAAAGTAGATGACACACCCTTTGACGTTGCTCAAAGGTTTGCTGATCTGAGTAAGATGGTGGAAGAACAACAAACAAGTATCATGATGGAAATCCGTGAATCGCTGCTGCTGCTGACTCTTCACCTCGACCAAAGACCAGGGAGGGTTGTAGAGAATCGCGCGGAGGGAGTTGCCCAACGCCGTCCTCTAAACTAGGTTCGGGAACGCGCGGTGGGATTTTCCCAACGCCAGCCCGGTACCCAGATTGTAGTTGGGAGACACCCAACTAACTGTGCTGATAATGAGGAAACAGAACCCGATTTCAGGTCTTATGATAATTTGCCTAAATTAAGTGGTTATGAGTATTTTGAAGATATTTTAGATTGAATTTTAGATATTGATGATTTCTTTGAATATGTGAGAATGCCGTCTGAAATAAGGTGGAAATATTTGCTTGCAAAACTTACGGGACGAGCGCTACGATGGCGGTTAGATATGCAAGATAAGAGAGAACGATTGGGAAAGCGTCGTATTCACGCATGGTCAAGAATCAAAAGACTTATGATGGAGAGATTTTTGCCATGGAATTATGAGCAATTTTTGGAAGAAAAATATGGGCCAAAGCAACAACATACAATTCACACATCTGCCGATGTTGTTGAAGAAGCTGTTAAAGAAGAGGTAATTCAAGTTGATGGTGAAGAGCAAATTGATATCAGCAATAGCGGCAACGAGAATATTGTGATTGAAGTTAATGAAGAGCAAATCGATACAGATTTGGGTGATAAGCAGAAAATTGATATGGATGTTGGTGATCAAGTTGTTGAGGACCCAATTGATTTTTTAGTTGAAGAAATTAATGTTTCTGCCTTATCTGACGACTCTATGGTCAAGCCAGTCCGTCTCAATGAGCCAATTGTTAATGTGTCAACCAATACCAAGATGAAACAAGATCAAGAGTACCCACAAAATCAAACTGTCTTTGTTGATTTTCTTGGAGTGCAACAATATGATTGGATTCTTAATATTCATATAGTGGATCTTATCAATCAATTGAAGCATGCCAAGAAAATATCATTGCAAGTAATTTTTAGTGTGGAACATTTTTGGAAGGGAATCAAGAAGTTGAAGTTTTCCAAGTATCTTTTCCTTTGGAATGGAAGATGGCAGATTTCCAACGAGAACTCGTGGGCGAGTTCTTTTGAAGAAAAGGAGAATGATGTAGGACAAGATATAGACCCCTATTATTTATGGAAATATTATTTTAGTAATAATTTTTATTTACGATTAGTATTAGGAGATTTTATTTGTGCTGCCTATTTTGCACGTTTTTAGTTTAATTTTGGTTAGATTTTATTTTATTTTCTTTTAGCAAATAGTCTAGGTTTCCAAGTAATGCTTCGCTTAGTCACCACTCTAAGTAATTTCCTTTTAGTTAGGACTCCTACTAGTATAAATAAGGATGTAAGCCCTATGGCATATGCAGCTTTTAATCAAATATAATTCAGAGTTATTTCTCTTTCTTCTTGTGGATTCAAGAACCTCGTGGATTCGAGACCTATTTTCGTTTGAACTAGTACGCAACTAGTTTCTCGTGAATTCCGCTGCGCCATCTGATGTAGCAATTGTGGTATTTCCTTTGATTTGAAAAAAAGAAAGAAAAAGTTTGGCGGCTCTATTTATGTACTATGACCACTAAGGGTTTGTTTGGAACACGTGGAATGGAAAGGAAAGGAAAAGAAGAGAAAATATTTAAGAGATAAATTATAAAGAAAATGAGTTTCTTTTGATACTAGGAAAATGAGAGAAAAAAAGGAAGAAAAATACTCTCTTGTTTGGATCCAAAAAGAAAATGGAAAGGAAAAGTAACTAATTACTATCTGCCACGAGAATATCTATGCCTCACCTGCTTTATATATATATATATATATATATATATATATATATATATATATATATATATATATATATATATATATATGTGGAAATTTTCTTATCCAGACCTCCCGGATTTAAGAAAATTTTTTTTTTTTTTTTTTTGTTTTGCAAATTGTTTTTGGAAAATCTGAGCCGACCAATGTGTTCAAAAGGTGTTTTCAATGGTCCACGAGGGAAATCTCCAAAAAAAAAAATACCGGGAAGGGCTTGATCCAAGCAGTTTTTCGCAGAACTGGACGGCTCAGATGGTTAAAAAAATGCTCGGATCATGGGGGTCTGGATTCCCCAAGTCCGGAGGAGAAGCTCCCCCTATATATATACCCAAATCAGAAATGGGTTCATCAATTTCAAGTTGAAATCAAAGCCTCACCTATTCCTTCGTCTATTTCTTACTATAGGATGCTCGCAAATCAGAAATGGAATTGATTTAGTGAGGGAAATCTGTGGGTTTTGTGATGTAAATCAAGAGGAGAGCGTGGGTTTCTTCTCTGGTATGCTGGGTAGAGAGAGAGAGAGAGAGGGAGAGAAAAGAAAATTTGGTACAGTAAAAACTCGAATGGGATTCTTTTATTTTATGGGTTGCTTCCTTGGTATGTCGTTTCTCTTTTATTTTCTTCCTCCTTTCTAGATTTCTCCTTTATTTTCTACTACATTTTTTTCCCTTCTCTCCCTAGAGCAGAACCAAATAGTTAAGAGAGAAAAATTCCCAATTTCCTCTCCTTTCCCCCATTTTCTTCAAGTTCCAAACATGCCCTAAATTATTTTTGAAAGAGAGCAACGAGTATTGTGGTTCGTTCATTCTCTAATTGGGTTCAACTACTTGGTGGTAATTAGTCGGGAAAAGTTTTTTTTTTTTAAATTTTTTATGACGTTATCGGAAGAGTATCAGTTGAAAAAGACATATTGCACGCGAGCGAGAAAAATATACATTCTGTCAGTTATCATCATCTCTCTCTTTTTTCTTTTTTTAAATTGATCCGTTATATCATCTCTAGCGTGCATAAATTATGAGCTACACTCGTGCAATATCAGATTCCACAAATTAAGGATGCATATTTAAACAATTAACAGAAAATTGGCTTAAAAGTTTGGGACTTTAAAGGGTGTTTAGTCCAGTCTAATTTATTTTAATGCTTATGTGAAATTTTTAGGGTTCAAGAACAATATTAAAAAAAAATACCCGTAATAATGAACAAAAAAATTACACAAAGAAATCCGGCAGCTCCACTTGCGCGCATACCATGTGGTATGCGACCTAATCAGCATTTCCACTACTTTTTTTTTCTCTCTCATACGTCATACAGTGATTGTTAACCCAATTTCAACCCTTGAAAGCGACATTTTTCCTTTTCCTAGGTCTGTTTTCCTGGGTCACTTTCACTTCTCTCTCTCTCTCTCTCTCATGCGTGGGTCTTGGGTGGGACAAAATTAATTTGGTTTCTTTAATTTTAGGATTTGGTTTAATTTTGAGGTTCAATTTTAGAGGAGTTAAGCTCTTTGGGGGGGTAGGTTATAGTAGGTTTTAGGCATTATGAGTTTAAGCACTTAGGGTGCACTTTCTAATTATAGGATTTTAGGGTTTAGGCACTTTCATAGGGTACCTTAGGGTTTTAGGCACTTTCATTATGGTACTCTAGGGTTTAGGTTAAGGGTGTAGTTTCAAATTACAGAGTTTTAGTAGTTTAGACACTTTCAAAAGGTACCCTAGAGTTTTAGGCACTTTCATAGGATACCCTAGGGTTAAGATTTAGGCACTTTTATTATGTTTTGGGGTTTAGGCACTTTCATAGGATTTGAGAGGTTTAGGCACTTTTATGGGATAGAGAGGGCATTTTTGGAAGGTGTAGGTGATTTGTCCTCTTGACATTAAAGAATTAGTTTGTGTCCTATTTCCATGATTAACTCATGTAACATGTCCTTGTAGAAGAAAGACTCAAAAAAAATTTATGAAGGAGCAAACAAAATATCAAGAAAATCGGATGTAAGTATAACCCGAAGTCCAACCAAAACCCAAAATATGCAGCATGTTCCGGTGACCGTTCATCCGTGCGAAACGGACAGCACGAAGTCGAATCGGGCGGTTTGAGCAAGTTATTCAAATTGATGCTCACCCTTACAACAATGATAAATGTACAATAAAAGTCTCCAACATAGCTCCAACACACTCACATGGTGTGTGGAGTCCACACACACTTGAGTGTGATGTGTGTGTGTGCTCCACACACCATATGAGTGTGTTGGAGACATGTTGGAGCTAGGTTGTTGTCCACTTACCATTTTTACTCACCCCTGTTCGTCCGGGGGGGGGGGGGGGGGGGGGGGGGGGAATTATTTTCATCACTTCCCTATAGCTAAAACACAAAACATTTCACACTGTCACGTAAAATTACAAAGAACAATTCTCTATTTTTCTCTCACTCTCAACTCTCTCTCTCTCTCCCCATACCCGCTCAATACATGAATGCATAGATTCATACGAACATAAACTAAATTATAACCTCATAACACAAATTCGAACACTTATTCAATAGAAAAACACTTCTGGACAGTCGAAATGCGTTGTCGGGCAAGACGTGGCCATACCCTACACGCACCCAAAATTTTCTCCTCAAGCATCTGCAACCCACCACTCCAATAATCAAACCATCTCTTAAATTCCACAGCCTTCTTTGTGCTTTTGCAACAATTATGCTTAACTTATCCCAACAAGTGCTTGCAACTCATCAATAAGCTGGTTCAATGAATGCCAAGATGAGCCTCCCTCCTCTACGGCCTTCTTCGCCGGCTCCCCAAACTCTTTCACTTTCTTTCTCACCTCCTTCCCCATCTCACCCTCCATCAGCTCTTTCACCATCCTCTCTAAACCCTCTGACTTCACAAAACCCCTCACCGAACCATTGCTCGTTTCAACTCTCAGCCCAACCTTGATCTCCTCCACCACCATCCGTGCATTCACATGCTGCTCCGCCATCATCGGCCAAGCTAGAATCGGTACCTTCGCACATAAGCTCTCCAACACTGAGTTCCAACCGCAATGACTCAAAAATCCTTGAACGCTCTCGTGTCTTAGAATTGCCATCTGATCAACCCATTCTCTCACTACCAGCCCCCTCTCCTTCACTCTTTCAATAAATCCATCTTCGAGTTCTGATTCACTATTCCTCGTCACCCATAAAAAGTTCACTTTTGATTCCTCTAACCCAACCGTTATTTCGTGCAACTGCTGAGAAGATATACGTGCTTGAGTCCCAAAAGCGACGTAGAGAACCGTACTCCCCTCGACTAGTTTTTGGTCGAGCCATTGGAGCCAAGTGGGCTTTTGGTAGGAACAAGGTTTAGTCTTCGTCTGAAGCGACGAAGACTGAACCTCTTCAGCCAAGCATAAGGGCCCTATACACCAAGTCTTGGGTTTAAACTCAAGGTTGCAGTGATCTACATACAACGCCTCGAGTTCGTAGAAGCTGTTGCTAACTATACCGTAGCTATTTGAGGTTGCGATGAATTGCTCGGTGACAAAGTCCACGTAAGGGCCCTTTGGCACAGGCGAATTGAAGGGTTCCTCAAAGTCGTTCCTCGTGAGCTTGATCCACGGGAAGGTGGTCACAACGAACGGTTCGTCATCTGACTTGGGTCCTGAAAGTAGACCGTTCTGTTGGGTAAACTTGTGCCGATAAAATAGGAGTCTGTTTTGTTTAGGATAGAAACTATTACTAGTTGTTAGTTTTTCTGTTCCTAAAAGCACGGTAGTGCTGGTAGCATGAAGGTAGGAGGTGTTCCATGTAGTTAGGTAGTGCTCCATGTTTTGCATCGTGGGTTGTTTTGCATCGTGGGTTTGTTATTAGCATATGTTTTTGTTTTCCTATAAATAAGAGATGAAAGACAAGGAAAAGCTGTGAGATTACAGCACCAAAATATCTATCTTCTTCTTTCTTTCTCAAATTGATTTCTTTATCACCAATAAGTGGTATCAGAGCGGTTATTGTATGCCCAAGTATCCCCGATTCAACCCAATGTCCATAGTCACCGGAGGAGAAGGTTCTCGTGGCGGCAGCGGCGAGCGGGATACACTACGGTATGTGTATCCGCAGCTCACCTTGACGAATTACACCTGCTGGAAGATCCGGGTTAAGGCAATGATGGAGGACCAGGAGGTCTGGGAGGCGATCGAGCCGGCGGCCGGGGCGGCCGTTGATGTCAAGAAAGACAAGAAGGCGAAGTTGCACCTTATCCAGTGCTTGCCGGAAGATCTCCTGTTGCAGGTGGCAAATAAGGCCACGGCAAAAGAGATTTGGGACTGCCTCAAGACGAGGTTCGTCGGCGCCGATCGCGTTAGAGATGCGCGATTACAGACGTTGAAAAGTGAATTCGACGGTATGCGCATGAAGGAGGACGAGTCCGTGGATCAGTACGCCGGGAGACTGTCGGCCATGGCGGTCAGGTACAGTAGCCTGGGCGGTTCGCTTAACGATGCTGCGCTCGTGAAGAAATTGTTCGATACAGTCCCTGAGCACTTCATCACTGTCATCGCCGGCATCGAACAATTCTGCGATCTCTCCACCCTGGTATTTGAAGAGGCGGTGGGCCGACTCAAGGCGTTCGAGGAACGAACGCGTCGTCCCACAGGGGGCGCGACCGGAGACGGGCAACTTCTCTTCACTCAGGCGGAGTGGGAGGCACGTCAGAAGAAGGCAGTTGGCGAGGGTTCCGGAAAGGGCAAGTCATCGGATGTAGGCACGCGTGGCAGAGGCCGAGGCCGCGGCACAGGGCGTGGGCACGACGGACGTTCCGGTGGGCGTGGAAACTCAACGGGGAAGGAGGCGGCAGGTGGTGGCACACGTGACTACAGTCATATTCAGTGCTTCAACTGTCGTAACTACGGCCATTTCGCCAGCAGGTGCAAGGAGCCGAAGAAGGGAGAAGAAGCACACTATGCCCGCACGGAGACTGTGGAACAAGCGCTTCTGCTCGCGGTGTCGGAGGAGCTGACGCCGCTCGAGCAGGTGGAAGAGAAGCAGCCGGAAACCTTGTTACTGGTGGAGGACAATGTTTTTCCCGAGTTGTACCTAACGGGAAAAGACATAACCACCGGGAGCACGTGGTATCTTGACACCGGGGCTAGCAACCACATGTCCGGCGACCGGGAGAAATTCCAGGAGCTGGATGAAGCAATCACCGGCAAGGTGAGATTCGGTGATGGGTCTACTGTGCAAATTATGGGAAAGGGATCAATTCTGTTTGAGTGCAAAAATGGGGACCAGTGGGCTCTCAAAGAAGTGTACTACATTCCACGGTTATGTAACAATCTCATAAGTCTTGGCCAAATGACCGAGATTGGTTACCGTGTGGTGCTGGACGGAGGCAAACTCGAGGTGATTGAGAAATCGACGAAACGGTTGATCATGAAGGTGCAACGATCAGCGAATAGGCTATACCATATTGAGCTGACACGGGCGAGTCCGGTTTGCCTACTCACGAAGATGGAGGATCCGGCATGGCTGTGGCATGGTCGTCTCGGTCATGTCAGCTTCAAGGCTTTGAAACTTCTCAAGAACATGGCAGCAGGAGTGCCGCTGATCTCGAATCCGGAACAGTTCTGCCACGGATGCTTGGTGGGAAAGCAGACGCGGGGAGCTTTCCCGCAGAAGACGCTGCAACGGGCAGAGGAGCTGCTTGAGCTTATTCATGTCGACCTCTGTGGGCCGATCACCCCGTCGACAAGTGGAGGTAACAAGTATTTCATGTTATTTGTTGATGATTATTCGAGGTGGATGCACGTGTATTTTTTGAAGAATAAGGGTCAAGCATGTGCGGAGTTTGTGAAGTACAAGGCGTTGGTGGAAAACTTTTGTGGACGGCGCATCAAAACGCTGCGGTCTGATCGCGGCGGCGAGTTCTTAAGTACAGCATTCGCGCAAGTATGCAAGGAAGCGGGAATACAGCGACACCTCACAGCGCCCTACACGCCACAGCAAAACGGCGTTGTCGAGCGCAAAAACAGGACCGTGGCTGAGATGGCACGATCCATGTTAAAAAGCATGAAGGTTCCAGACAAGCTCTGGGGTGAAGCAGTGCGGCATGCGGTTTACCTATTGAACCGTTTGCCGACAAAGGCAATGGGGGAGCGCACTCCTTTTGAAGCATGGACAGGGAAGAAGCCACACTTGGGACACTTGCGAGTGTTCGGCTGTTTGGCGCATGCAAAGGTGGCGACATCACACCTGAAGAAGCTGGACGACCGGAGTCAACAGTTGGTGTATCTCGGTGTCGAGGATGGATGCAAGGCACATCGCCTGCTCGATCCTCGCCGGGGTAAAATCATTGTAAGTCGTGATGTAAAATTTGAAGAAAATGTACCATGGCAGTGGGATGATGGCGCAGATATGTGGGGATCAACAGAGTTCCATAAAGGAGAAGGATTCGGGTTTGTGTGGAGTGCCGGAGAGGAGGAAGAAGCCGCAGGAAGCGGGCAGAAGGCAGAAGCAACCAAAGTCATGAGTCCGGCACAGCAGCAACAGATACCGACTCCTGCTTCGGTCGAAGCCATGAGTCCGGCACGAAGCCAAGGCTTGGGGGGTGTTCCGGTAGCACACGGGTCTCCAAGCGATCAACTCGACGCAACCATTGATTCAGCTCAACCACAAAGATACCGCAGCCTCGCTGATATCTACAACACATCAGTGCCGATTGAACCAGAGTATCCCGAGGAGCTACTCCTCACTTCGGCAGAGGAACCATCAAGTTTCGCGGAAGCCGAGCAAGAGGAGTGTTGGCGCAAGGCAATGTTGGAGGAGATGGACTCCATCATCAAGAACAGTACATGGGAGTTGGTTGATGCACCGGTTGGATATCGCCCGATTGGACTCAAGTGGGTCTTCAAGGTGAAACGTGATGAACGGGGTGCTATTGTTAAGCATAAGGCTCGTTTGGTCGCGAAGGGCTATGTACAGCAGCAGGGTGTTGATTTTGAAGAAGTGTTCGCACCCGTGGCCCGTCTTGAGTCCGTGCGGCTCTTGATCGCAATGGCGGCGCACGAGGGGTGGGCGATGCATCACATGGATGTCAAGTCCGCTTTCCTCAACGGTGAGCTAAATGAGGTTGTGTATGTTGCGCAGCCTCCCGGTTTTATTGTCGCGGGGCAAGAGCACAAGGTGTTGCGGCTTCGGAAGGCTTTGTATGGGCTGCGGCAAGCACCAAGGGCGTGGAACGCCAAGCTGGATGCAAGTTTGGTGTCCCTGGGTTTTATGCGGAGCACGGTAGAACATGGGATGTACACACGTGGCTCCGGCAAAGAACTGTTGGTGGTTGGTGTTTATGTCGACGACCTTATCATCACGGGAGCAGACAAGGATGCCATCAACATATTCAAGAAGGAAATGAAGAGTCTGTTTCGCATGAGTGATTTGGGCCTTCTTTCGTATTACCTTGGCATTGAAGTGTTTCAAGGCGCGGACGGTATCGGTATCAAGCAAGCAGCTTATGCAGAAAAGCTACTGGAAAGAAGTGGCATGGCAAATTGCAATCCTTGCCATGTCCCCATGGAAGCACGTCTCAAATTGTCCAAGTCCAGTACTTCACCATTCGTTGATGCCACTAAGTATCGGAGTATTGTTGGTTGCCTTCGATACTTGGTACACACTCGCCCCGACCTGGCGTATTCCGTTGGCTATGTGAGCAGGTTTATGCAAGAACCACACGAGGAGCATTATGCAGCGGTGAAGCACATTCTCCGTTACATCGCGGGGACGCGGTCTCTTGGATGTTTTTATGGGAAGAAAAAGGGAGATGGCCGAGCTATCCTGACCGGTTTCAGCGATAGTGATATGGCTGGTGATCCGGAGGACCGTAAAAGCACTACGGGGGTGTTGTTTTTCTTTGGTCATTCGCCGATCACTTGGCAGAGTCAGAAACAGAAAGTGGTGGCTCTTTCATCTTGCGAGGCAGAGTATATTGCAGCTACAACTGCAGCATGCCAAGGCGTGTGGTTGTCTCGGTTACTCAGTGATCTCATCGACGAGGAACCCAAGGCTGTCACGCTCAACATTGACAACAAGTCCGCAATTGCTCTTTGCAAAAACCCGGTGTTCCACGACAGGAGCAAACATATTGAGACCAGATATCATTTTATCCGGGAGTGCATTGAGGATGGCAGGATAGCAGTGGAGTACATGGCTACTAATAATCAGCTAGCGGACATTCTGACCAAGGCGCTTGGTCGAGTCAAGTTTTTGGAGCTTCGTGACAAGATTGGCATGGTCGAGATCAAGGAAGGCCACAAGTTTAGGGGGTGATTGTTGGGTAAACTTGTGCCGATAAAATAGGAGTCTGTTTTGTTTAGGATAGAAACTATTACTAGTTGTTAGTTTTTCTGTTCCTAAAAGCACGGTAGTGCTGGTAGCATGAAGGTAGGAGGTGTTCCATGTAGTTAGGTAGTGCTCCATGTTTTGCATCGTGGGTTGTTTTGCATCGTGGGTTTGTTATTAGCATATGTTTTTGTTTTCCTATAAATAAGAGATGAAAGACAAGGAAAAGCTGTGAGATTACAGCACCAAAATATCTATCTTCTTCTTTCTTTCTCAAATTGATTTCTTTATCACCAATACGTTCTTCATAACGGCATTAAACAAAGCCTGTGAGTAGTTGCTCGTGCCGTAAGAAACAAGGCGTGGGATTCCAAATTTAGCCGCAGATTGTTGTGTCCACCCGAGGAATCCGTCGGATACGATGCAAGTGATATAGGGGAGAGTCTGAAGCGATTCTTCAAAGTTGGGTTGCATGAGTTTTGTGGCGGTGGCGAAGGGGACGAAGAGGGACATGGACGGGAGCTTATCGGTGCTCTCAACCCCGGCAGGTACTCCTTCGATGTTTTGTGAGAAAGGAAGCTCGACGATGGAGGCGTCTGTGTCGGAGAGAGAGTCAGAGACGAAGGGTCGGTTTGCTGGGGTTGTGAAAAAGGTGACGGTTATGTTGCGATGGAGGAGGAGTCTAGCGAGGTGGAGAACAGGGATGGTGTGGCCTTTGGACATGAATGGAAAGAGAACTATGTGAGTTCTTGAAGAACATGGAGAGGCAGCCATCCGTGTCTCTGTTCGATGAGAAGGTGATTTCTTCCTCGGGTGCTATTTAATAGGAGAAAATTTTGGATGCAAATAACTATAATCCACGTTGTACCTTTGCATCACATCCAGACCGTTCAATCAACGCATAGACGGCTCAAATTATAAAGAGAAAAACAGGAGAGAGAGTGTACTGAGGGGAGCAGAGAAAGTGCTTGGATCTTAGTTGTTTGTTGTATCGATTGGACAATCCAAATGTAGTGCAAGGGTACCACGTGTTATCTTATTTGCATCCAAAATTTTCTCATTGGTTTTAATAACTGTCATAAATGTGGCTTATTTATCTAGGCGTTGACGAGGAAAAAAAAAGACCAGCATAGGTTTTTACCACTACAGTCTCTTTTCTTGTTTAATTTTTTTTAGTGTACAACGATAGTAATTTGGTCAGGTGCGAAGCGGAATCGGGGCCTTGCAGTGAACCAAACTCATTACAGGGTGTAGTGAGTAACGGCAACTGTTTGATTCGATTTGGCAATCAGGGGCATGTAGTGAGCCAAACTCTTACATGGAAGAATTTATTTTAAATCTGGATTATTGATTGCCGAATCCAATAGCCCCGGTTGCTCACTACACTTTGTAGTGAGTGTCTCACTACAGGGCCCCGGTTCCGTGAGAAGTAGAAAACCAAAATAAAAACTTGAAACCCTTAACTGGTGAAAATTAATTTACGGAATTTCGGATGAATAAAATTGGCACGTTCAGAGGGTCTCAATAAGCAACTATAAAAGTTCCCCTCCTGGTTCGACGAATCTGGATGACGCTCTGAACACCAGTAATAAAAAATGCTTGCAAGTTGCAACATCCACATGCTTTTTGAAACCCCCGCCAGCTTATCTGTCTTCTTTGGCCTTTTTGATCGTTCACTTCCTGAAATTTTTTGATCAACTAGTGGGTTTTGGTAACTGGGTTCTCAGTTGAAATTACACGGACTTCCTCCGTCCCCAAATAACACTAATTAATGTTAATTTCGGAAAGTTAATAGTATGTGAAATTTTGTATAATTATTATTTTGTTCTTTTAAAAAGTTAATAGGTAAAGAGAGTTAACAAGAAAGAGCGGATCATAGTTTTGAAAAGTTGAGAAAAATCGCTATAAAAGCTGCAATAATGTCTATTTAGTAAGTTGGAATAACAAAACTAAACATTTAAAAGGAAAAAAAGATGGAGGCAGTACTATTACTATTAAACAACGTATTTTGTTTCTTGGCAAAAATCAATATTGTTAGCTGTAGTTTGTGAAGTTTGAACTCCACTCAAATGAATGAGAGCTTATCACTGGATTACCACTTTACTTTGTCAGTGCAATTTTTTAAACATGAGGGGAGTATTTGTTATTGACAGAAACCTCAGGACAAGTAAGTGAAATTTACCCAATATATAATTCTCTCAAAAAATAACTGTATCTAGAAGTTTTGACGTATGTGTTCCCACGTGTTATATGTCAACATAACTTAGGGGTGATTTGGTTAAAAAGAAAAAATTAGTTTTTTAATTTTTTTCGTTTTGTCTTTATTCAAATAAAATTTTCATTTGTTAGCTTTCGGTCGATTTCTTGTGGTTTGTTGGTTTGTCTCGACGAGAGGAATCTAAAAAGTATAAAATTATTAGCCAAACTTAAAGTTTTGTGAATAAAGACGAAAAAATAATTCAAAAAACAGGTTTATTTTCTGCTTTATTAAAAAAATATTACTTTTGACCATAATTTTATACACTTTGGATTTGTCTCGACGAGATAAATCCAGAAACCACAAAATATTCTTGACGCAAAACTAACAAATACAAAAAAAAAATTTGAATAAAGACAAAACGAAAAAAACTAAAAAACTAGTTTTTTTCTTTTTAGCCAAATCACCCCTTCCAAAAGGAAAATGCCAACCCCCATTGCTGCTTCCCCTGTTCTTGCTTTCTGGTGCTTGTGCGTGGCTTTTAGTTTGGCGAGTCTGGTGGTTCTTTTCGATGTTGGTGTTTAGGTTGTTTTGTGTTGGGGTCGCGCTGTTTTGTTAGGTCTTGGTTTCTTGTGGCGTTTTCTGTTTAGGGGAGTTTTGTTTTGAGCAGATCTTTCCCTTTTGTTGATATCGTGCCAACGTTTTTCTGGAGACTCGGTTAGCTTTGTTTTGCCCTCTTTCCTTTTTAATCTTTGTCTTCCTTTCAGAGATTAATAAAATTTCTTTTTGCTGATTTAAAAAAAAAAGTATCGATATCCAATAGAATGTGTTAATATGTGTGAAATTATATTAACATTCATGAAATGTGTATTGATAGCCGAACTTCTTTGTCATTGCATATTATCCTCAGCCTAATAAATAAAGTTTAGCAAGACAAATTACAAAATATGGACCTGCATCGAGTGATTTACAGTGGCACTGTCACTTTCAAGAAATCGTATCTTGACGCTGTATCAAATTTTTGACTGCTAAAATTCGTCTCTGTTTCCCTCTCCTCGACAGGCCTTAACTACCTACGATGTTTTCTATTTAAGTTATTCACATGTTCTTTTTATTTTTTTATTTTATTCCTTCTAAATGGAAGAATATTATTGAGGATTTATTTGTCACATTCTGTACGTCTCTTTTTTAAAATTTGTACCATTTCGATCTTAAATTGATACCTTGATTGACTAAGTTGAGTTTGAATAAACTACTACTGTATTTTAGATTTTCTAAAACGTGACATCTAAAGAAATGGTCTTACATTGAAGATAAAGACGGTTTTGCGTCCCAAGAAGTTGACGCAAAAAACCTACTCATCCCGAGACGTGTACTTAATGATATGGATGTGCTATCTGCGGATGTTGAGGGCCAAAAATGTATTTGGACAATTAAATGAGAAGAACTTGGCTGCCGGACCGGTACTAGATGCGCGACCAGTACCTGACTACCTGTCACGCATCTAGGCAATCTAAAAATGTTTTGGATGATCCAGATTTTATAGAGAGAGAGAGAGAGATGGAGGTAAAAATTTGGATGCGCGCTCAGGCACCACGGGCGATACCGTATTTGCACCAAAAATTTTCTCCGGTTACAGGGACATGCTACTGCCGATGAACTTGGAGAATTCTTGTATCCAATTTGCCTCTCCGTTAGTGTTATTAGCGAATCAAAAAAAATTATGATACACGAAACTCCATAATTTGGATTATTAAACATTTAATTATGATTCTGTGTACACGGCAGACTTTGGGCATACGTTGAGAACGAGCTCGTGCAGCTGTAGTATCAGTATCAAGCTTATAAAAGTTATCTACTTTTTGGATCAAGGGAGGTGCTGTGCACGCATTGCGGCAGCACTCTGGTGGCTCTCCGATGATTGGAAACGTTCATTGTGTAGAGCTCGTCGAGTAAATGTGCCAAAAATCAGCTCGACTGGATATCATTTAATGTTTCATCGGAACACATTTAACTTAACAATAATGGGTTCTAGTGGTTTGATATAGTGTTCCGGATCCATTCTTTTTAAGATAATAATATTCCGATGAGGTACTTAATGATATCCGAGCGAGCTAATTTTTGACACACTTCTTCTACTCGACGAGCTCTATGTAGTGAATGTTACCGATCATCGAAGCGCCACTGCCACGCATACACAGCACGCTGTGCAGCACCATGCTACACAACACCTCCCCCTTGTCCCCAATTTTTGAAGCTCCCAAATGTTTTGTACTCTTATATTATGCCTGTGCATATAATTTGCTATTAATCTAATTAGGTCAACAATCACAAATAGATAGAAAATGTATCTTTATGTATTTGTTTAACGTGTGGGCAGGGTGTTAGTAATTTTAGTGAGGCGTTGAATTTTCTAGGGTGGGTTAGTGTTTACATATAAAACTAACACATTCAATAATTAATTGACACGTAATTAAGAATATCAAACGTTGGCGGCTTGCCATTAATAAAAACACTGGATTATTAGTTTATAAGGAGATCAATACGATGTCGTATTCTTCTTTAAATTGAAAGGTTGATATTGGCAGTTGTAGCTAAAGAATAAATAAAGAAATTGGTTTCCAAGCCACATGTTCAATTGTTAAAAGGCATGTATTATACATGTAAACATATAAAATTGGACAGTTGGTAGTTGAAACACGTGGAGTAGATCGTGCAAGGTAGTTATTCTTTGAAACTAATCATATGATTTAAATAAGTAACCATGCAAATTCAAAATTCAAATATTCTTGAAGGGATTTTGAAGCAATTCAAGTTCAGATGCTTTTGGAGGGAAGAAACTACCTTTTTGAAATGATATGATGGAGTTCGGAGTCAAGAAATCAAGCGGGAAATTCAAATTGCAAGCAAGGCCTATAAATAGAAGAAATTGAAGAGTGAAAAGCCTCTTAGACAAATCTTCAACAAACAACAAAAATGATACTTGGTTTGTTCTTTGGCAGTTAGAATTGTAGTTTTAGGAATTCGACTAAGTTCGAAGTAGTTTAGGAAGTAGTTTTAGGAAGCAGATGATAGTAGTTCTTGTAACAATCAGGTGTTCGAAATTCTTGTTGTCTTACCTTTGATTTATCAATCAAAGTACATTGTTTTTTTTATTGTTCTTTGATTTCCTAAGTAAATTGGTTTGTATTTCTTCACTTTGAAGGAAAAATCCTCTTAGTTGAGGTAATTAAACTACTTAAACACAATTGTCTAATTAAATTTGGTTTTCTAAAGTTAATCTAAGAGAGAAGACTTAAAGACTTTTTCTGGCACGCTTGCACACAATCATTTTCTGTAGCAAAGAAATAAAAGAACCAAACAGTTAGTAATGGTGTGATGTTCCTCTTGTCAGCAAACTCTTGGGCTATTGGGGTTATGTCTGGTCATTATCTTCAAGGTTTCAGAATTAGTCGAGGTACTCGCAAGCTAGCCTTGACATCTGGTTATTGAAAAAGAAAAACATGCAAGTACTTTAAACCATGATCGCAATTCTTTTCGGCTTCTCTACCAATTTTAGAGCTTTGTAGTTGGCCTTTGGCAATGTAGTTGCATGATATCTAACTGTGCCGCAGAGCTCTCGACTATAGCTATAACGTGACTAACATTTGGTTCATATTGGTCAGTTTTTGTATGGAAGCTTCATAAACAATGGAACTACCGGAACAACTGAACATCGGTCGGCAAGTCACATGCGGGTATTCTAACAATTTTTTTTGAAAGGCAAAAGAAAAATTTCATTAATCTTGAAATTTTCTTGAAATTTTTATAAGACTAATAGGAGCAAGGATAAAACAAAAAGTCTAATCCGAGACCTAATCTAAAGATCGGTAAGAAGCCAATCAATAGAGCCACAACTGGAAAACACCCAAAGGACCAAAATCTGACACCCTAGGTCAAAACCTAGATCTGCAATATGAACCAACAGACACCTAAAGACCCGTAATGGTCAGGTAAGGGCAAATCCCAATACAATAAAGCCCAAACAATTGCTGCATCAAAGAGAAAAATGTCGCTGCCACCGCCACCTTCAGAACCCAGGAATCGAGTCCTTGTGAGTTGTCCCGTTGTACCGCCCGCCAGGCGCATCCAGACACCGCAATCGAGACACCGTATCATCAACCGCACCTACACAGTTGTCGCACCACCATCCACCACCCAGTCGCCGCCCAACCACCAAAAAGCACAGCCATACCCATAGCAAGAAGTAACCATATCACTCCCAACCGAGAATAGATCTACCACTAACCGTTCGGCACAAAACCGGGAACCACCAACAAGGAAACTGGCGTGGAAGATCACCGCTCTGACAAGCCGTTAGGCCAAAGATGGCTGCACCCAGCAGTACGGCCATGGCCAGGAGCGAAAAGAAGATCGGGGCTTTTTCAGCTTGAAACAATGCTTTTGGTTGAGATTTTGGGAAAGTGAGGTTAAAGACTTGATTTTTAGCTAAATGGGAAACTGACTTTGAGGGGAATAGGTTAGAGCTTGGCTTAAACAATGAGTTTTGGGTTTTGGGTTTTGGGATGTTTGATGAATTTTAGGAATTGAGTTTGGTGTTTTGGGAATTTTTAGTGAGGGTTTTGGAGTATATGTGGTTGTGTTTAGCAGAGAGAGGGAATGGAAGAGTGTAATGTGGTAGATGAAGTTGTATTTCAGAATAGTGGAGTGTAAGGTCCAAAAAATGGAGGGGGAGAGGGGTTTAAATAGGGTAGATTTTTGGAGGAGTGTTTGGGGGGCTGTAGGAGCCTCTGTGTCGACAGCCCACGCAGGAATCTCCATCATCACTGTTGACTGACACAATTGAAAAGCTCTGGTGTGTGCAGACGATTTGAGCGCTCTTGATCAAGTCATGCATTGACTTGAGTGCCGGACTTTACCATTTGAGCACTAAAGTAAATTTAATTACAAGGTTTTTTTTTTTTGAGGGTTTAAGAGCGTTGTTCAAGACTTAATTTGAATATTGTTTTCATCATTGGAAATGCTGAAGGACGTTCATGGGTTCAAATTAGAATGTCTACATATTCGTGAGCATACAAACATGATAAACCACCTTTCGCAAATGTATATAAAGACATTACTGGAGTCAATAGGAGTAATATTAATAACAAGAAAAGAGTACAAATATGAGATAATGAATAAAAATTATTTCGGAGACGTAGCACTGGCACATATTGAGTAGTTTCGATAACTCAAGTGAAGATCGCGGCTTAGGTCTCGCCGCTACGAACATCCTAAATTTGACAACAATTGAATAAACATTACGCAGTTGATCTCCAAAATCGTATCTTTACACCAACATATGAAAATCATTGGCCAAAAGGCCATTGTCCGAAACTCAAAGCCCACTAATCTCAAGGTGACACTAAATATAACCTCAAATATTTAGCCCGACATGCATGAACGTTAGGAAAGGGGGACAAGATATGCACTTCTTCATTTTATTTTTCGGCCAACATTAGGGAAGTTAGGGTGTGTAAATTTGCTGATTAGAACTTAGGCCTCGTTTGTTTGATGGGATTTGGGGATGGGATGGAGTGGGCTCCAAAATTCCATGTTTATTTCTCTTATTTTGAATGGGAAACGACCCAAACTAAACCGAGTTTTAACAAGCCGAGCAGTTTGTTTGTTTGCAGCCCAAATCATCACACGAAAATATATCCTTACTCAAGAAGCATTACGACAAATCTCATAGGTGGATTAAATTCAGGTTGAATAAGTTTTGTGTGAATTTTAGGCGGAGTTTTAAAAAAATCAATCATGGTTTTAGCACCTGATGAACTCATTTGCTAAAATTATAGCTGATTTTAGCAACTGAGTTGTTAAAATTTTCTGAAAAACTCAGCCTTAAACAATTTTATTTGGTAGTAATAGATTAGATCGATGGCGCCGTTGGGAATATGAGCTCATGACTTATTTTCCATTTTCCCATGTTTGAAAACTTTTCATTAATTATCCCAAGTACTCCGATCCAATTCATCGTCTAGTTGTATGACTTTGTATACTTTTTTTTTTTTGGGTACAGAGTTGAATTCGACGACCAAATAAAAAGTAATGTTTTGACCAAATAAAAGCAAGGAATCACACGCCACAATAAAATAACAAATCAACTACTCTTTGTTGCCCTTTTCTTAATTTTGCATTTTAAATAGAGGAGGGTAAATCTAACGCTATATATATTCATTGACTTTAACATCAATGAGGACCACAAGTATTAAAATTCATTAGTAGCAATAGCAAGGTAAATTTATGGCATTTTGATCAAGACAAAAGAAAATATAATGAAAAACATAAATAGTAAATATTATCTTAGGTTGAGATTTTCATTTGACAAAGTCTGCTAAAATCAATATTTGCTAAAATTAACCGGCTTCTAACTCCCATTCCTTGGTGCTTGTAACTCATCAATGAGCTTGTTCAATGTGTGCCAGGACGAGCCTCCTTCCTCTACGGCCTTCTTTGCTGCCTCTCCAAACTCCTTCACATTCTTCCTCACTTCAATCCCCATCTCACCCTCCATCAGCTCTCTCGCCGTCTTCTTCAAACCCTCCGACTTCACAAATCCTCTTACCGAACCATTGCTTGTTTCAACTCTCAGCCCTACCTTGATCTCCTCCACCACCATCCGCGCATTCAGGTGCTGCTCCGCCATCATCGGCCAGGCCAGAATCGGAACCTTCGCACATACGCTCTCCAACACCGAGTTCCAACCGCAATGACTCAAAAAACCTTGAACGCTCTCGTGTCTTAGAATTGCCATCTGATCAACCCATTCTCTCACCACCAGCCCTCTCTCCTTCACACTCTCTTTAAACCCATTGCCGAGTTCCGATTCACTCTTCCTCGTCACCCACAAAAAGTTCACTTTTGATTCCTCCAAACCAACAGCTATTTCGCGCAATTGGCTAGAAGATATCTCTGCTTGAGACCCAAACGCGACGTAGAGAACCGAACTCCCCTCGGCTAGTTTTTGGTCGAGCCATTGTAGCCAATTGGACTTTTGGTAGGGACAAGGTTCAGTCTTTGTCACTTCAGCCAAGCATAAGGGCCCAATACACCAAGACTTGGGTTGAGACTCACGGTTGCAGTAGTTTACATATAACGCCTCGAGTTCGTAGAAGCTGTTGGTAAGTAGACCGTAGCTTCTCGACGTCGCATCGATTTGCTCCATGACGAAGTCCATGTGAGGGCCCTTCGGTTCACGCAAATTGAAGGGTTCCTCAAAATCATTCCTTGTGAGCTTGATCCATGGAAAATCAGTCACGGCGAACGGCTCATCGTCTAACTCGGGTCCTGAAACTAGACCATTTTTCATAACAACACCTACAACGGCTTTTGTGTAGTTGTTCATTCCATAAAAAACTAGGCGCGGGATTCCAAATCTGTTCGCGGATTTAAGCGTCCACCCGAGGAATCCATCGGATACGATGCAAGTGATATAGGGAAGAGTCTCGAGCGATTCTTCGAAGTCGGGTTGCATGAGTTTTGTGGCGGTGGCGAAGGGGACAAAGAGGGACATCGACGGGAGCTTATCGGTGCTCTCTACCCCGGCAGGGACTCCGTCGATGTTTTGTGGGAAAGGAAGCTCGACGATGGAAGCATCCGTGTCGGAGAGAGAGTCAGAGATGAAGGGTCGGTTTGCTGGGGTGGTGAAGACGGTGACGGTGATGTTGCGGTGGAGGAGGAGACGAGCGAGGTGGAGAAGAGGGATGGTGTGGCCTTTGGACATGAATGGAAAGAGAACTATGTGAGGTTTTGAAGAACATGGCGGAACAGCCATCTCTCTCTCTCTCCCTCTCACCGTTCGTGAGATGGTCATTTATTCCTCTTGCATGTTATTTAATGGGTTTCGCTAGCTGCTCATTTTCATATATAGGGTTTATTTTTCTACCTTTTGTTAATTTATAGCCTTCTTTGAATGGGTCACTTCCTTCAAAGTTATAACAAATTAATCGGTTTTCGTACTCACTATTAAAGACCCGGGGACCGCTTACCACACCTACACTGGAAGAATGCTACAAATAGTCCACTGGGATCGAGGTTAAAATGCAAAAAGTGTAACGAAATGTGTGAAAATGTATTGAATATTGTAAATTGTGCATTGGAGTTTGTGGTTTTTTTTTTCTTTTGTATATTATGATGGACGTGAATACTGCCGATTAAAAAAAAGAAAAAAGAAAAAGAAAATGTGTGAGTACCCATAATTTGCAGGGTTAGAAGGAAAGCACATAATTTTCGAGTATTACCTTAATAATATTATTGTGTGAATAATAAAGAAATGGCCGGGTCCTAAACTGAATACAAAGATAGGAATTGCTTTCCAATGCGCGATGCTAGCTAAAGGAGAAAAGCGCCAATCTAGAAACATGTTTCAAAGATAATCGGTATAGAAATTTTCAAAATCTAAATAATATGATTACTATTTACATAATCGGTATAGAAATTTTGAAAATCTAAATAATTTTGATTTGATCTAGTCAAAGATTTAAGTTATTTTGCATTATAATGTAATTTTTTTTAATTTCTTTCAAAGATAGAAATAAACAGTTAAACACACACAAGCATAGCAATTGTCAACACAAAAAAGTACTCCCTCCATCTCTTTTTAAATGCCCCTTTTGAGATTTTCTTAGATGTAAAAAAATGCATCTCCGTAGTTTATTTTTAAATATTTTTGCACTAAAAAAATTACCAAATTAAATAGGTAAACATATCTTCTGGACGTTTGAAAATGCTTATAGTGAAAATTTCAAAAATGGACAGATGGAGTAATATCGATACTATATTTTTCAATGTAAAACGAAACCTACATGATATATTGAGGATTACGCTTTTTTCGGGAAAATACTTCTCTTAAGTAAGGCCCTCTCTACCTAAAATCTTGCTCCGCCATTATTATAGTCCCCCTTCTCTCTTTTTTCTTTCTTTATTGCAATATAGTTCTACTCGTGAGAGCTTTTTTTTTTTTTCTTTTTTCTTTTCTTCTTATTGTTATGTGCTATGAACTCCAACAAGGTAATTGTTAAGAAAGTGTATCAAAAAAAAAAAAAAAAAGGAAAGGAAAAAAAAAGGGAAATAAAATGAGAATGCAGGGAAAGAAAAAGAGGGTGATTTGGTCTCTTGCTCCATAATTGCCAATACATTAACTACTTTTCTAGTTTCCAATAAAAATGGGGTTAGTTGTTTTTATTTAATAGTCTCTAACATATGTCCTCAGGGCATACATTAACAAAAGCCATCATAAAATAATTGTGTTCAATGACGTATGTAGGCCCACATAGAATGTGTAGACTTTTAGTTGTATACTATGGACTTGCATTAAATTGAGTCCCTCTCTTATTTATTTATTTTTTATATAGTCTTTTAGGGTTTTTTTTTTTTTTTGGGTTGAGTTATACTCCCTCCGTTCCTATTTGTTTGTCCTCTACGAAAAGTCGTGTCACTTTTCAAATGAAAAAATAAAGTGTTTTCGTGTATCATTTTTCAAATTTTTTTACACCAAATTAAAGTACTCATCGCGTACTTTAATTTGGTGCAAAAAAATTTGAAAAATAATACACGGAAGTAATTAATTTTTTGATTAGAAAAAAGGCAAGAGAGAGAGTGTGGGACAAACAAATAGGAACGGAGGGAGTAATTAATCTTGTGTAGGTTGTCACAAGGACATGCTCGCTACCACCGTTGAACATAGGAAAATTTTCAAATACACAGCACGCAAAACTTTGTTCACATCATTCATGAATTAACAAGTTATGCTATCACATTGTTCACGCAACGTCATCATTCCGATTCCCTAGTCTCTCTCCCTGTACAAGGGCCAGTTTTGAGCATACATCGAAAATGTGGTTGCATTACTAAGAGCATCACAATCACAAACTGAAAATAAAGTCCACAATCATTATATGACCCAACTTACCGAATAGCTTCATTAAGGGCGGAAAAAATCCAAGAAATACAAGGCAAACAACACCCATACAGAGGGGTGAGGAGATTCGAACTCCTGTCTGTCTATTGAGATTCAAGAGTCTTGGCCAATTGAGCTAAGCCACAATTGTTCCACAATCATACGTCAAAGAATCTCATGATTTGTACTTAAAAGTCTTTCAATACAACACAGTGTGATGCTTAGAGGTGTGGAATGGGCCGTGTCGTGCCAGCCCAGCCCATTTATGTGCGTGTCTACGTACTGTCTTCCGTGTCGGCCCATTTAATAATCATGTCGTGTCGTGCTATTTCAGAAATATCCAAAGCCTGGCCCACGGCCCACCAAAATCCATGATATGTCATGCCAATTCCCAGGCACAATCAGACCTCGTAAAGCTAAGAAATACTCCTACTTGCAAAACAATTGCCAACGCATTTCTTAAATTGAAAAAAATATGTTTCAAATAATTACAACTAAAATTAATACTACATTTAATTCAACTAAAATTAATACAATTAATTCAAAAGATACAAAATATTTAATTGATAATTAAATTTTGCAGTACATTGAATGTAATGATAAATAGGAAATGCATCACTATTGTATGAATATATTCCAACTACATTGTTAACTAGTCAAATAATCCTGGGGCTCAAAGTTTTAAATGGTGATACTGGACTGCGTAGCGGTAGTTGTATAGTAGTAGCAGGAGTATTGAATGATCCGTATTAGGAATCGGGTCTAGCGGCATGACTTTTTAAAAAATTTATTTGGTGCCGGAGCACCTAAAGTGACCAGAGCGGCCATGAAGCTGCCAAAAAATTTGGATTCAAAGTGATATGGACTAGGAATCATCTGATACGGGTTTGAATTTTGATAGTGCCACTATAATAGGGTTAACAGTACCGATGCACAGAAAATCAGTTAGGCAGCGTGTAACGATCCGCCTCAATTGACCTATTAATCCTTAACCTAATCATGTGGCTGAAACAGTTAACCTCAAGTTATGTAGTAGCTGGTCGAGTTCTCTTATTTATTACACACATTTTCCTTGACCCACTGATGTGGAATGGGATGTCACAATTTCTCCACCTTGTGATGCAACATCCTCGTTGCATTGGTCCAACAACCTTCCCCTGATGGCCATATTTTAGCACTTAGTTCTGTATAACACTTTGTTCCAACTCCGAATTTCAAGAGGTGACTCATACAGATTCTAGAAGAGGCTCTCACCATGTAGACCAGGGTTATGCTCTATACCACCCGTAACGACCCGCCCCAGCTAACCTGCTAACCCTTAGCTTAACCACATGACTCAAATGATTAATCTCGAATTATACAGTAGCTAGTTGAGTTCTTTTATATATTACACATTTTCCTTGACCCACAGATGTGATATGTGATGTCACACAACGGCCGATATTTAAATCCTTATTTACTGGGGATCTAATTCATTAACGTGTGATTCCAACTCAAGTAACCAATTTAATATCTCTGTGTTGTTCAAATGTTAATATGGAATCACATTTTCATTCTCCTTCAAAATTACTACCAGAAAAATTGGTTTTCTAATCCAAGAAGTATGGAGGTGAGATTTTACTTCCCCAAGAACTTGGAGGACAAAACAAAAGCTGGTACTTAAGAACACGCATTAGGTATGGTCATGTGGGTCTGCTATCTGCTGATGCTGCAGCTACGACACTATCAAAATTACAAAACAAATCTTTTGTGTACTTACAAAACAAATCTATTGTGTACATACAATAAAACAAAGAACACAAGCAGACATATCCATCAATGTAGTCAGTGACAAATTTTTTTTTGATCGGCAAAAAATTTTATTAGTGAAATCTTGACAAATGATACATCAAGATGGGGGAAGAGGAGAGAGGACTCCAATGAAAGATTGAAGAAATTAAAACACCCAATAAGAAAGGCCAATTAAGCGACGAGCAGCCTAGATTGAAGAAAATAAAAAAACCCGTAAGTAAATATGAATCTCACATTAATGTATGCTGCTGAATTGAGTCCAGACTCTCCAGAGTATTACGTGGTTATACTCCAAAACTACTCAATAATTACTCCTTTTGAAGGAGTCGTTGTGATTGCTAGGCTTCTAGAGTTTTTTGATTATATTATCTAAATCCCCTCCACCTTCTAGATGACTCATGAGAAGGGATTATTCTATAGGAAGTAAAATAATGTTATGAACAAGTGTTCAAATCACACGACAAAGGTAAACAAATTAATAAGACCGATACGCTTTTGAAACTAGTTTTTCAAACCCAACATCACCCTTTTTATTATGGGTTGAACGGGTTGGATACCCAATCCGCTTTTCTTTTCTCTTTTTTTTTTTTTTTCCCAAGCCACACCTCAGAAATAACATGCTGAAAGCAGGAGAAGGAAGAATATGGTAATTGATGTATACATTTAGTGAGACAGAGTGTAGACTTTTGTGCCAATTTGTTGTATTTGGCATTGCCAAATGGTGCCATATTGACATTTGCTTTAAAATTTATAAATGGGCCTATGAGAGTTTGTTGTTGACACCAATTTTTTAATCTTTGAAACTCAATAAAATTTACAAGAAAGTACAAAAACAAAACGAAAGGGCTAAAACCCATCTTAATGTTGGCATCACACAAGATGATTTTTCAATCTTGAAACCCACTCGAAATTTACGAAGTTCCAAAAGAATATAAAAACAAAAATAAAACAAAAACCCATCATGATGTTGTCAGCACACAAGATAATTTCTCAATCTTGAAACCCATGCACTAAATCTTAAAGGAATACAAAACCAAATGGCTAAAACAGCTCCTCTTTAATTAGTTTAGTCTTTTGTGATATAGGACAAGATATACACTCCTATCATTTATAAAATATTACTTTGGTAACAATTTTTATTTACGATTAGTCTTTAGAGATCTCATTTAGTGCAGCCTGTTTAGCACGATTCTAGTTTCCTATTTTATAGTTTTCTAGAGTTTTATTTTCTTATTTTGTTTTGCTTGAACCCTACTCCAAATTATATTCTTAGTAGCCAAACATTACCTTATTAGCTAGGCTTAGTACTAATATAACTAAGGATGCAGGCATCTTTTAACTCTTATTCAATCAATATAATTCTGAGATTTTCTGTCTTTTTTCTTGTGGAATCTAGAAACTCTCGTGGATTCAAGAACCTATCTCGTTTGGAATAGTACGCTAACTATTCTCTCTTGAATTCCCTTGCTTCATGTTTTCATTTTGGATGTTATGTGATGTTTTGCTCAACCTATATTATTCTAGGGACTCAATTTTTGGGGAGGGGTGAATATTTTGTTGAAAGTGGAGAAGAACTTCAAGGTCAGTCAGAAATCTAAATTACAATACTTCTAAAAAAGTTAAGCTTCAAAGCAAGTAGATTGAACAATTTAAGCCACATTTTTACACTCCCATGAAATTAAGAACTTCAATATAAAGATATTTTATTGAAGATGTCTTTTGGTTCTAGGACACTTTTCAATGAAGCTCAATTATACTACTTATAGAAAAACTTATCGCAAATAACTTCCCAGAATAACCTCTTAAAAATCCAAGTGAATGACGAAATGCAAAGTGACCTTACTATAATAGTAATGTGTCTAAACAGTAGTCCCAAAAAGGAAAATATAGGCATATGGTGCAATACAATTAATTTGGAGAAAACTTTAATTTACACCTTCGGTGTAAAGAATGTTTTCTCTAATAGCAATAGTAAAATCGTTTATGATGAAAACAACTTCTAGCTGTCATTTCTTAGCGCTTGTAACTCATCAATGAGTTGATTCAAGTTGTGCCAAGAGGAGCCTCCCTCCTCTACGGCCTTCTTCGCCGCCTCTCCAACCTCCTTCACCTTCTTCCTTACCTCCTTCCCCATCTCACCTTCCATCAGCTCTCTCACCATCTTCTTCAACCCCTCCGACTTCACAAAACCTCTAACAGACCCATTGCTTGTTTCAACTCTCAGGCCCACCTTGATCTCCTCCACAACCACCCGTGCATTTAGGTGTTGTTCAGCCATCATTGGCCAAGCCAAAATCGGAACCTTGGCACATACGCTCTCTAATACAGAGTTCCAACCACAATGGCTTAGAAAACCCTGAACACTCCCGTGTTCAAGAATCGCCCTCTGGTCAACCCATTCTCTCACAACCAGCCCTCTTTCCTGCACTCTCTCTTCAAACCCATCGTCAAGTTCCGATTCACTCTTCTTTCTTACCCACAAAAAGTTCACTTTTGACTCTTCCAAACCAACCACAATTTCATGCAACTGTTCAGAAGACATCTCCACTTGAGACCCAAATGCGATGTAGAGAACAGAATTCCCCTTGGCTAGATTTTGATCGAGCCACTGTAGCCAAGTTGGCTTCTGGTGGGGTTCAGGCTCGGTCTTTGGCAATTTCGCCAAGCAAAACGGGCCCACACACCATGCCTTGGGTTCACACTCACGGTTCCAGTAATCTGCATATAAGGGCTCAAGCTCATAGGAGCTATTCATAATTTGACCATAGCTTTTTGACGCCGCGATGACCTGCTCGATGACGAAGTCCATGTATGGGCCCTTCGGTTCACGTGAGTTGAAGGGTTCGTCAAAGTCATTCCTGGTGAGCTTGATCCATGGGAAGTCGGTCACGGCAAATGGCTCATCGTCTAGCTGGGGTCCCGAAAGTTGACCGTTCACACCAATGGATCTGTTCACGCTCTGCGCATAGTTGCTCATGCCGTAAAAAACAAGGCGCGGGATTCCAAATTTAGTAGCCGATTGTTGGGTCCACCCTAGGAATCCGTCGGATATGATGCAAGTGATATAGGGGAGAGTCACAAGCAATTGTTCAAAGTCTGGTTGCATGAGTTTTGTTGCTGTGGCAAAGGGGACGAAGAGGGACATGGAAGGGAGCTTATCGGTGCTCTCTACTCCGTCAGGAACCCCATCGATATTCTGTGGGAAAGGAAGCTCGACGATGGAAGCATCCGTGTCCGTGAGAGAGTCGGAGATGAAGGGCCGGTTCGCTGGGGTCGTGAAAACGGTGATGGTAGTGTTGCGATGGAGGAGGAGATGAGCGAGGTCGAGAAGAGGGATGGTGTGGCCTTTAGACATGAATGGAAAGAGAACTATGTGAGGTTTGGAAGAACATGGAGAAGCAGCCATCTCTCTCCCTCTGATCTTGTGTTCATGTGAGGCTGGTTCTTCCTCTTGAGTGGGTTTATTTGTCTCTGGCGTGGACTAGGTACAAGAGAATACCCACATCAGTTTCTAACCACTACGGTCTCTTTCTCTGTTTGAATAACTCCAAGGCTTCAACCTCTACTGTGGTCCTTTTGTGGGGTTCATTCGTCTGCGCATGGACTAAGTACAAACCACAGATTCCATACCCCGTGGCATTTTCTTTTTGGATCTATGGTTAAGAATGTCTGAGTCAATTTGCTCGCAACTCGACTAATCTCATATTATGTCCGGTTAAAAGCAGGCCATTCATCCACCCTGTGGCTTTGGTTGTAACAATCACACTTATTTATATACAAACAAAGATTTTTGCTGCTCGAGGGTCAACTAGAGGACCTGCCTAGCTACCGACATCTTCTCTAACTAATTAGAATCCCTATGTTGTTCAATTCAAAATATGGAATTCCAAGTTCATCCAGAATCACATATGTGTTCTCCTTCAAAATTTCTACAATAAATATGAGATCTTAAATCCAAGTATAGAGGTGATTTTACTTTCACGAAGAAATTGGAGGAGAAAAGTTGGTTTGTGGAAACATGCATTAGATATGTGTTTACATCCGTTTTTAGCGTTTATGTTTAGGTCCTCACTGTTACTTGTCACTTTTACACCAGAGACAAACAATATGGGTCTGCTATTTGATGATGTTGGATGGCATAAAGATATCGGACAATTGTTTCGGTACAATTTTTTTAATCCATTGCTTATGTGGTTTTCTTAAATGATGAATGATATGGTATTATTTGGTAAATTAGTTAAGTAATCACAATTGTTAGACTCATCACCGCAAGTCTGAAAACTCTCTGTTGGAATTCACCCATGTGGGTGAAAGATATTCCTAGTCAAAGATTGGGATAGAGATCAGCCGTATTCGTTGAAGATTTGCTTGCTGCAAATCTTGAATCTCTCCCCTTAATTTGTTTGTTTCCCTAGAGAATCCCTATAAGTATTGATTATATTTGAGAGGTGAGCTGTGTGGTAGCAATGTGAAAGAAGGTGAGGTTGAGTGAGAAGGGGAGCCGGTTGTGGCTCTCGGAAAGGTTTTTTATGTTTTGTATATATTTGTTTATATATATAAAAAGACAGAGTTTTCCTCAGATTTCTGTGTATGTGTATTGTGTGTGTGGGTGACCCTTGGGAACAACACTCTCACCAGGGAGAAAATTTTGGATGCCGGTTGGGTACCAAGTGGTAGTACCCCGCGCGCATCTCGGCCGTCCAAAAGTATTTTGGACGGTCCGGATTTCTTCCAAATCCTCCCCCTCTCTCTTTCCTCTTTCCCTCTTTAAAATCTGGACCGTCCAAAATACTTTTAGACAGACAAGATGCGTGATGGATACCGTCATGTAGTACCCAGCCGGCACCCAAGTTGTTCTCCTCACGAGGAACCAAGGTACAACCACTATGAATTCAGTGTTCTATATTATGTCAAGGGGTTTGTCGAGGCTGCAGGTTAGAGTCTTGTATTCCGGGTTACCCGCATCAGTTTCTAACCACTACGGTCATTTTCTCTGTTTGAATACCTCCAAGGCTCCGACATCTACTGTGGTCCTTTTGTAGGGTTCATTCGTCTGCGCATGGACTAAAGGAGAATGTTTGAGCCAACTTATGCGCGCGCAACTCAACTAATTCCTTATCTTGTCCGGTCTAAAAGCAAGCCATTCGTTAACTAATTTATATACACTTATTTATATACAAACAAAGATTTTTTGCTGCTCGAGGGTCAGCTAGAGGACTTGCCCACCGACATCTTTGCTAACTAATTAGAATCTATATGTTGTTTCGAAATATTGAATCACAAGTTCATCTCTAATCACATTTGGTCTCCTTCAAAATTAATTTCTACCTTAAACATGGGGAAATGGCTACAATACACACCTCTTATTTGGGTGTGTATGATACACACCCCTGTAAAAGTTACGAATTTTTTTGAAAAGTTATGAATTTTTTGGAAAAGTTACGATTTTTTTTGAAAAAGTTACGAATTTTTTTATAAAAGTTACGAGACACACCAAAATGTTACGAATCATGAAAAAGGTTACGAATCATATTGCTGAAAAGTTACAAAAAACTAAAAAATGTTACGATTGTCGATGAGGTGGCATAATTTGGACCATACAATAGGTGCATATGGTACACCCAAATAAGGAGTGTGTATTGTAGCCTTTTCCTAAAGATGGGATCTTAAATCCAAGCATAGAGGTCTTAAATCCATTCGATATGAGTCTGCTATTAGATGATGTTGGATGGCATAAAGATAACGAACAATAGGTTTATTACTCATTTTTATACACATTTAAAACACTTCAATACACTTTTTAAATCTTAATGACTGTTCAATTGACTAATTTTAAAATTTTTATTTTTTTAATCCATTTCGCTTATTCGATTTCTTAAATGATGATTGATATGGTATTATTTGGTTAATTAATTATCACAATTGTTGACTCATCACCGAGGTACAAGCACTATGAATTCAGTGTTTTATATTTGCTTTTGGATGGTGATTCTCAATACCCAATTTGATGGTTACATATCGAAACAAGGTGTACGTGTCAAAAACCATACAGCTCCCGTCAATATTTGTTGGTCCACAAACGTACTTTCTTTTCGTCTTTTAAACTTTGTCCATGTTTTGAAGTTAACAAGTAAATTGTGTCAATTTCACTCTTTTACCCTTGTCTTCAAATATTAATTAGCAAATCATTCATGATTGAAGGGTAAAATAGTAGAGACAAGAATTGTACAAAGTAATCATTATGTTTCCTAAACAAGTTGAAAACTCTAAAATGGACCAACAAATATAGACGAAAGAAATAAATGCATTATCAATGCGATTGTGGTTTCACCATCATCCATGATTTGCAAATCATATTATGTCAAGGGGTTTGTCGAGGCTGCACGCAAGAGTCTTGTATTCTGAGTTTGTAAATTTGATTTCTATTGCTCTCAATAAGTGGTCTCTGGAGATTTGTCTGGTCCTTTAAATTTTTGATGCAGTAGTCATGGAGGAAGAGTATTTTCGACAATTTAAGCCTAGGGTGGCAAAATCGTAATTATGTTGTTGTGGAATTCTGCGTTGGGCCCACTTGGGTCGGACCCGAAACGGCCCAACGATCAAGACCCATCATCTGCGGCCATGGCGTACGTCGTTTTTCGGGCTTTCGGCGTTGTTTAGGGCTCCGAATGGCCAAATTTGCCGTTTAAGGAAAGATTTGATTTGCCAATTACTTGGGGAAGGAAAATCCGAATTAAGCTGCGCTTTTGGGAAACATTCTAGAATTTTCTATAGTTTTTTTTTATTTTGCTATTATTTTCGAATTTTTCATTTTTGGTAATTTTGCTTTTTTTATTGATTTGGCTTCCTTTTCGGAACAAGTCAATTAGGGTTTCCGGTTTCCTATATAATAAGTTGTAAGCCTTAAGGGCGAGACAGTTGATGATTATTATTGAATAAAAAAAGAGTCTAGAGAGTGCTTTCTCTAAACTGTTCAGTTTGTGTTCGATTGTTGCATGTCTTTTCTGTAGTTCATAAGGCGTCATGCATCAATTTTATACGTAAGTTGGTCATGACATCCGGTTATCATTTAAAAGATGGATGCTTGAGATGGGTGACCTGCATTGTGTTGTAAAATCAAATGGGATACGAATAAGAGACGACAATAAAGCACATCAGCAGGATGTATATAGATGGGTGGATGTAAATAGAACCGTGCCCAAACAGACCTCCTGTGGTCCAAACCGCCCTATGTCCAAGTGGTATGTATAGTAGGCAAAAGGTAAACAAATCCACCTTGTTCTTTTCTTTTTGTACTCTAATCGTGCTAGCATCGGAAAATTAGTTGCCTAAGTTTTTTGGGGAAAACAAACATTTGCCAAGGTATGTTTTTTGGGTAAGTCTACGAAAGGTATCCAAGGTGATAACCACAAGTGACACGGACACCCATGGACCATGGTGACAGTAGTAGCTCAGTTATTGAGGTCTTTTTTTTATATAGATAACGTTAAGATGTGTTAGTAATTAATGAAAGTTGAACCCGAGTTTAATGTATGAAAGTGCGTAGTGCCTACCAATAGGCTACCGCTCCACTTTATATTATTGAGGTCTTGATTTTAACTGTTTGAGGATCCATTCAGGTGATGTGAACTCGATGAAGCATAATTATTCACAAGAAAAATTTGTGACCAAACCAAACCAAACCAAACCAAACCAAGCCTTATGTCCCAATCAATTGGGGTCGGCTACATGAATCCTTTTTCTCCATTGAGCTCTGTCCAGTGCTGCTTCATCATTTAAACCTAGTATACTCAGATCTTTGCGTACTACCGCATCTAATGTCAATTTGGGTCTTCCCCTTCCTTGTGCGTTTCTACCCAAAGCTATCCTATCCACTCTCTTAACTACTGCATCCGCTGGTCTACGATAGACATGCCCAAACCACCTTAGCCTATTTTCCCTTAACTTCTCCTCTATAGGTGCTACGCCTACCATCTCGCGAATTGCTTCATTTCTAATCCTATCTCGTCTAGTCTTACCACACATCCACCTCAACATCCTCATTTCCGCTACACTTATCTTGTTCACTTGCTGCTTCTTAATAGGCCAGCATTCTGTCCCGTAAAGCATCGCTGGTCTTATGGCAGTTCTATAAAATTTTCCTTTCAATTTTGTTGGTACCCTCTTGTCACACAGTACACCAGTAGCACTCCTCCACTTGAGCCACCCCACTTGGATCCTATGAGTCACATCATTCGCAATCTCTCCATCTTGACTAATAATAGATCCTAAATACCTAAAATGGTCCCTCTTTGGTATCTCCTGATCTTGGATCCTCACTCTTTCCTCATACGTACTTCTGGTATCACTAAACTTGCAGACCATATACTCAGTTTTATTCCTACTTATCCGAAAGCCCTTAGACTCCAATGCTTCCCGCCAAATTTCTAATTTAGTGTTAACACCACTAGCCGTTTCTAATTTGTGACGTTAAGGAGAAATTGAATATGTTTCTCTGTTCACACTTGTTTGGTGAAAGGATTTTGAAAAGAAATGAGGATGTTGGATTAGAATTGTGTACATAAATTTGTTATAAGGTTCTTGCGCAAATTAGTGTAAATGTTGTAAGACGGGTTTTGAGGAAAAATAGACTCTGAAAAATCCTAGATCACCTAGGTTTTATAACTTGCTAGATTATTTTATCTCAATAAAAACAATAACATCAATCAATATATGAACACCAGGGCTATGTTTGGTAACACTTCTATTTTCTGTTTTCTATTTTCTGTTTCTGTTTTTCTACTTCATGTTTTTCGCAAAAAAGAAGTGAAAACATGAAGTAACAAGTTTTGTGCTATCACATTGTTCACGCAACGTCATCATTCCGATTCCCTAGTCTCTCTCCCTGTACAAGGGCCAGTTTTGAGCATACATCGAAAATGTGGTCGCGTTACTAAGAGCATCACAAGCACAAACTGAAAATAAAGTCCACAATCATTACATGACCCAACTTACCGAATAGCTTCATTAAGGGCGAAAAAAATCCAAGAAATACAAGGCAAACAACACCCATACAGAGGGGTGAGGAGATTCGAACTCCTGTCTTTCTATTGAGATTCAAGAGTCTTGGCCAATTGAGCTAAGCCACAATTGTTCCACAATCATACGTCAAAGAATCTCATGATTTGTACTTAAAAGTCTTTCAATACAACACAGTGTGATGCTTAGAGGTGTCGAATGGGCCGTGTCGTGCCAGCCCAGCCCATTTATGTGCGTGTCTACGTACTGTCTTCCGTGTCGGCCCATTTAATAATCATGTCGTGTCGTGCTATTTCAGAAATATCCAAAGCCTGGCCCACGGCCCACCAAAATCCATGATATGTCATGCCAATTCCCAGGCACAATCAGACCTTGTAAAGCTAAGAAATACTCCTACTTGCAAAACAATTGCCAACTCGTTTCTTAAATTGAAAAAAATATGTTTCAAATAATTACAACTAAAATTAATACTACATTTAATTCAACTAAAATTAATACAATTAATTCAAAAGATACAAAATATTTAATTGATAATTAAATTTTGTAGTACATTGAATGTAATGATAAATAGGAAATGCATCACTATTGTATGAATATATTCCAACTACATTGTTAACTAGTCAAAAATTGCATTCGTATTGTGCCCGTGCCGTGCTTCGTGCCTAACCATGCTCATGTCGCGCCATGCCGTGGGCTCCAAAATGAAAGCCCAACCCGGCCCACTTTATTGTTCGTATCGTGTCGTACCATGTGTGCTCCTTCCGGCCGGCCCATTCAACACCTCTAGTAATGCCCCTTGTTCTTATCAGGCGCCTATTGTGTTCTACAGCCCATTAATAAGAATGTCACTACTCCTTCAGTAGGTCGCCTTACCTACTGCGCCTTCACAGGCCCAAGTGTGCCAAACAACACTGGCATCCATTGAGGATTTGGGGGTGTAGATGTCAACACAGTTGGAATGTTCTGTCGCAGTTATGATGCTCTTTTGGCCTAGTCCCAACTCTTGTAAAGTTGTAATCCTTCTTCTATTATTCTTGTTGGGTTTTGTCTCCCATGTGAGGAGATGTACGTGTAGCGGGGGTTACTCCCCCGGGCCTTTCCATGTTCCCACCACACCGGATAACTCCCGGTATATATATTGTGTGGAGTGGTGTGGGTGTGGTGTGTGTGCACTGTGAGAGACAAAGAGTGAGAGAGAGCAGTGTGTGCTTCCTCCTCCGGGAGGGAGCCGTGCTCCGGATACTCTGTCGGAGCACGGAGTAAGCGGAGGGGCGAGGTCTGAGCGACGGGTACTAGTTTGTGGTCCCCGGGGAGCCGGTAGGTGCTCCGGAGAGAGGTTTTTTCATGTATATTGTGTATTGTGTGAATATATACATATACGGAGTTTTTCCTCAAATTATTGTGTGAGTTGCGTGCATATGGTGACCGGGGTTGATCCCCAACAACAATTCTATCTATATATTTCTTCTTTGCTCAAAAAAAAAAAAAGAAGGGGCATCCTTGTGTCTAAATTAATTGAACGAGTAATCAAATGAAACAAAGCAGGTGACCTTCATTGTGGTGTAAATTAAGTGAGAAGTTGATGAGATGTCACGTACAGCAAAGAACATGCGATGCTTTCGAGAGGGTTTATTCATTTGACAAGGCACGTTTAGGGATGGGTTCGTTATTAATTCGCTAGTGTTTTTTAAATGGTGTTTTCAGTTAATTCAAGAAACCAACAAGTAGTTGAATTCTAGAGACGAACTGATATCACAAGTCATGGTTTGGTGGCATCTTTGGTGACATTTTGTGTGTGTTTGTTCTCTTTTTGGTCATGGTTTCTAGTTGGGTCTTGGGTGACGTTTTTTTGGCTTTCGATTCTTCCAAACCAACCACTATTTCGTTCAATTGTTGATATAAGATATCTCTCTACTTCAGTCCCAAACGCAATATAGAGAGTTGAATTGATCGATTCATTGTAGCCAAGTTGGCTATTGGTGGGGTCGTGAGTAGGTCTTTGACATGACACCTGTCCCTTATCATTTTGACCCTGCTTAAATATGTTTGAAGTTCAGGAGTGATACGGGAGCACCACGTGATGGTGTTTCGGAAAGATCCTTCAAGGTGGTGTCGTCTATTTTCATTGATAAATCTTAATCCCTTGTACCTTCTAGATGTTTCGAGTGCTGATTATTCAACAGGAAGTAAAATAGTGTTGTAACCAAGCACCTGAAATCACACGATAAAGGTAAACAAATCAATAAGAGAGAGACGCTTTTGAAACTCGACTTCCAAGCCCAACTTCAACATTTAAATATGCCAGATAACCTAACTTCTTAGTTTCAGTATTTTAAGTTTTTAACCACCAAGATTCTAGATACTCCAGAGATATATAATTGGGCTGCGTTGTGGTGGCATGGAAAGTGGCTTCATGGTCACTAAAATATTTAGAGCCCGTTTCACTAACTTTTGGTTTTTCGGCTGCTAAGGCTTTTTAGTTAATGTATATGAGAAGAATGATCTGTCTCGAAAAACATAAAAAGTCCAAAGAACCCAAAAATCCAATTAGTGGAATTAAGGGCGCCTTAGTAATACATATTTAAGAATAGCATGTTGTGACCTTAGTCACATAATCCTTCAAAATATCCTGCGCTCTTGCTCTCAATCTCGCACTGAGTTTGCGCGCTCAATCCTTACACTCGTGGATTTTAGTAGGTTTGGATGTATTTTAAAACCGCTTTCACGCTCATGCATACAGACAAGAATTATGCGACTTAGGTTGTAGCCAAATATTCGTTACACTTGTATTAATTCTTGCAAATAAATTTTAATTTTCACGCAATTCTTCGATTGGTCCGGTTTTAGAAAACCAAGAACTAAACCACTATCTAGCATCTACGGATTATGAATTTGGAGAACCAAATCATCCCATAAAACTTATAGAACCAAACCATAAAAATATGGTTCGGTTTCTGTTCTAAACCACGGTTTGCTTAAAATTGATCCTCATCCATAATCATTTAAAGTACTCTTTCAAAAGAAAAAAATCTATTCAAAGTACTTCAAATTGTATGGATAGATTAAACCAAACCTTAGTCATAACAACATCTCTCTGCCCCTGTTTTCACGTTTTCTGCTGCATGCATGCTGCACTAGCATCCACTATTTCGCCCCATGCTCTAACTTCCACCCGCCAAGCGATGTGAGACAAGTATACGTTTAAGCACGTCAAACTCCTAAAACTCGCTTAAGCATGTTTCCAAAAAGTTGGATAATTGTCTTGTTACATTTATGTTAGGTTGGTAAAGGGACGTGCTTCAACCTTCGAATTTAGAGGTTACTGTTATCCATTTCGTACCAGATTATTTTAAATGATATAGTATTTGTGTTGGTGTTAGAGGGTTAACCAGTTGTGGCCTGATGATCATGGGTTGATTATAGGATACAACTTCTCTTCTCTGCTTGAAAGAGTAAAGTAGCGTACAGTAACATTATTTTAGACCCCTCGTACGCGGAAGTTTCGTGTACTTATGCGCCCTTTTTTTAAGCGTTAATTAGTGAGAGCAATTTTGTTCACCCTCCTTAAAAGAGGGTGAACAAAACCCTCTCTCTTATTGGTTGAAACATGTGGGTCCCACAATAAAGTGATGTCATACTCACCAAAAAGTGTATTACAGAAGTAAGCATGACATCATTTTGTGGTGGGACCCACACCAATTCAACCAATAAGAGAGAGGGTTTTGTTCACCCTCTTTTAAGGAGGGTGAACAAAATTGCACTATGTATCACAATTGTTGACTCTTCATCATAAGTCTTTAATTAATCTCTCGTCACAAACCTAGGTACAACCACTCTGAATTTGGAATTTTATAGTATGATTTTTTTTTTAATTTTTATATCCAATTTGTGGGTTCGATAATCTTCTTTTTCATGGTAAAACTATGTGTCAAAAGCCAAGAATTCATTTTTGAACGTGGTTGTGGTTTCCCCGCGCCTTTACTAAAAGTTGTTAAAAGTTTCTTATTTTATGAATTTTGAGACATGCCATTATGTTCACGTACATCGACTTTTCTCACTTTTTTTTTTTAAAAGTTTTAAAAGTTACGTTTATCAAATATTACCAAGCATAGGAAACCACCCAATTTGTGAATTTGTCATAAGTCAAAGCAAGAGATATTACTCCTTCCTTCCCTTTTTAATTGTTGAGTGTTCTATTTTGTATCGTCTCTTAATAAGTGTGTATTGAAAAATTAATGGGTAAAAATTTATACAATTATTGTTTTGTCCCTTTTGAAAAGTTAATGGAAAATTAAAGAGTTTAATGTGTAAGAGTGGAGAATAATTTTGGAAAGTGGAGGTAAAAAATTGACGCGAAAAGTGTAAAGTGGAAGTAAAAGTTAATGTGAACGGAATAACGATAATTCCAAGAAATGGAAGGAATAGAAGGTTTGTCAAGTGGGAGTACTGGTACGTATTAAATGAGATGAGTCATATGACACGATAAAGCACATGCGATGCTTACCAAGATGTACATACGTGCGACGGTGTGAGGATATATACTCCAGTTGAACAGTGGTAGCTAGGCAAAAAGTGAAATACTTATTTTTTTGGATACCATACAAGCATAGTTTTGGGTGTGCCATAGAAAAATTCATGTCCAACTGGTAGCTAGGCAAAAGGCGAAGGGGGTACCACTTTCATCTTTCTGTTGTTTGCACTTGACTCGTGCTTGGCTGCTTGCTTCGGAAAGTTTGTGATGGTGCTTGCTTCTGAAAGTTTGAACATGGAATAGCCACTGACAAGGGAATAAAATTTTCGAGGTGGATATAGAGCATAAATATTCGCCTGCAAAAACTTTATTCCTTTAAATTACTAAATTTTAGATAATCTTATTTCCTTGAACTAGACCTTAAGCTTTTGGATTATCTACCTCCATTCAACATTTTGTTGGGTGTTCGTTTTTGTCTTGAGTACGTCTATCACTTTGCCTCATGTATCAATATCATGTTGCGAGTGATTTTCCTTAATTTCTTTTTATTTTCCTCAATTTGTTAGTGTTTGTTAACTGGTTTTCAGTAAATAAAAAGAGGAAAAATGGAATTCTGGAGAAATGTCACCAAGGTGACAGTTGACCGTGTCGTGCCGAGTCAAAATTATATTTATAAAAACTTAGAATTAACTACTACTCAGAAGAATAGTGGCTAAGTCCGAGTGTCGATCCACGGAGACAGATTGGCTGAGTTACAATAGACTCGATTAATTTCTAGATTAATTAAAAGAGATTGGTTTGATGGTTTTGATTTTAGAAATAATAAACTAAAGAGAGCAAAGCAATAATTAAATTGAGCGAAAAACGATGGAGAGAAGATCTAGGGTTTCGAATCCACCCTGACCGCATAACAAAACTACGCATAGGTTAAGGCTACTATTCGAATCACAATTGTCAAGAAAATATTTGTGATTGTTAAAAGGCATAGACTATCCCACGGCACGGACCGTCTCACTGGCATGGTGTCACGCCACCCAACGGCACGATCCGTCTCACGAGCATAGCCTATCTCAGAACTCCAAGCACAACATTGAAAACAATTGCATAACTTGTATTCGAAAACCGCTGATATGAATACGAAACAGATTGAAAGTAGTAAAAAGTCCTTCCGTACAATTGAAAACGAAAGAGTTCTAGTTATGCAATCGATCCGAATAAATAAAAGCAAACCCTACACATGAGTAAGTTACTTGGAGCGGGGTTTCATCTTCCCCCTAGATGGGTGTTTAGCCGAGCATGGTGAATGAACTGTTTGCAGCCGTGAGGCTCTTATTCTGAGTCTCTGTCCGTCCTCTCTTCTCCAAGGCAGTAGCCTTGTTTATATAGGTTCAAATCTGCCTCCTTCCGTAGTGCCCTAGCCGACTCATTAGGTTGCCAACAATTGCCTTTAGGATTAGAAAGCCCATTGTCTTTTCTTCCTTCCTCTGGTCCAATCTGATCAAACTAATACTTGGCCCACCAATGCATGTCTATGTACTTTGGTGTCATCCAATTTCTATAGACTCACGTGGACAGCAAGAGTAAAATTCAGAAAGCCCAGTTCCGTGCTATGGTCCATCAATTTTATTTGTCCGTGGGCGTTGCTTCGATGCCGAGTTAAATTGGACTTTGTTTTCTTATTTTATCAAAGTCCCCAAAAATCTGCAAAAACACATAAACAAGACATTACACTCGAAGTAATAAATTAAATGGACTTAACAAGAATAAATTAGGGGGCGTTCATGTAAACATTTATGCCCCTATCACAGTGACAGTCACAGCTGATAGCTATGCTATTTATTGGCATTTGTTTGGTGATATAAAGTATCACAATTGTTAGGGTCTTGACATCGACTCTCCCAAGTTCTGTTCAGTTGATGAAAATAATTAGATTAACATTACTCCCTCCATCTCAATTTAAATGTCCCCCTATAGTAGACTGTGCAAGTTTGACATTAAAAAATAAAATACTTATGGAATTTTAAATATTTTTTTTGTACCATTCAAAAGATCTTCAGCGAGTACTTTTGAATGGTGTAAAAAAATTTGGAAAAAAAAAATGTTGAAATATGTTTTTTCTTTTAACGTTAAAATGGAACGACTTTACGTAGGGGATATTTAAAATGGGACAGAGGGAGTATAATAGATGACTTAACTCCTGATTCCCTCTTTTCTCTATCTCTCTCTCTGTCCATCTTTGTCTGGACAGAAACCAAACTAAAGCTAACCTGATATGTTTTCTTTTAAAGTTAAAATGGAATGACTTTACGTAGGGAATATTTTAAATGGGACAGAGGGAGTATAATAGATGACTTAACTCCTGATTCCCTCTTTTCTCTATCTCTCTCTCTGTCCATCTTTGTCTGGACAGAAACCAAACTAAAGCTAAACTGAAATCTGAATCGTTTCCCTTCTTTCTTTGTAGTACAGATTTATTTTTCACTGGAGACAACAAAGTGACTAACTAAATAACATATAAAAATCAGTTATTATACTGTTTGAAATGTTTAATGTTGCTTGTGGAAAGTGATTCAAATCCCCTATTGAATGTTAATCTAATTGTTTTTCCCAATTAGCAAATTGGAAAAGCGAACCGCGCATAGTTCAGATTCTTGACCCCTCAAATAAAAAACTCTGGCTCCGCCTCTTCACATCCCTGATAGTTATACATCATGTATGATGCGGTTTGTGTCGTTTTCGATTTTAAATATCTTAATCCCATCCACCTTCAAGATGATTAATGAGTTTGGATTATTGAAAAGGAACTAGTGTACTAAATTAATCTTATTATCAAACGCCAAAAATCACACGACAAATGTAAACAAAATTGAACTCGCTTTTCAAGCCCAACATCAAACATTTTTTTAATGTTTGCATGCATTTAATAGAAGAGCCTAAGTCTGTCTTACGCTAATAATTTAATTTATCGACGACAATTGGAGAACCAACTTATAATTTCTCTATTGTAACCACCAAATTAATAGTATTAACGTGAAAGAGAGAGCGACATACCCTCTGCAAATCTCAAATTAATTTCCTCTCAATTTTATGATTTTTTTTTTTTTTTGAGATTTGCAGAGGGTAAAAAAGGGGTAGGACGAGTTAGGGTTTGTTATTGGACAAGAGGGAGGGCAAAATGTCTGTTCTACCTCTCAAAAAAACCCCAAATTGGGATTTCCGTTAAGTTTGCTAATGGAAGTTAACTTTTGGACTCAATTCGAACAAAATTGAAACTACAGGGGTCGTTAGAGTGAAATTGAAAGGTGGGGGACGAAATCGAGACTAGGGTTAAACTACAGGGACCATTTCGATAAATTTCTCTTAAAATATTAGATTTCGATGGATGGATAGATTGATGAATGTTTGATGTTCTCATTTTGATTGTCGTGTGATGTTTTGTTCAACTTAAAACTGGAAAAGAATTTACTAGCTTCAAAATAATTCCGTAATCGAAAAATTTAAGCTTCGAACCAAGTAAATTGAACAATTTAAGCCACATTATTATACCCCAATGGAATTAAGAACTTCAATTCGAACCAAGTAAATTGAACAATTTAAGCCACATTATTATACCCCAATGGAATTAAGAACTTCAATTTAGGGTGAGTTCTCCAATGGATTTTATCAAGATTTTGATAAAATCAACCCCTTGATTTTATCCATTCGTGAAAACAATTGATAAAATTTGTAAATTTTTGAGATTTCTGAATGCAAAAATCTACAGATTTTATCACATGTCTTCACGAATGGATAACTCAGCCTTAAAGATAATTGGATTTTCTATTGACTGTCCACTGGCTAACAATAAAGTAAGAAGAACACAAAAAACACACACTTCGCTGTACTTTTTTCATTTTTCTATACACTTTCACACATTCCTATACAATTTTCACACATTTCAAGATAATTTATGGAACATACCTTTTGGTTCATGAAGACCTCCTAAAAGTCCAAGTGAATAAGGAAACGCGAAGAGACCTCCACAATAACAATATCAGTAATAGTATATCAGGAGTGCTACATCCACAGAAAAATTACCCAGAAAATACCAAGAATTTGGAAATGAATGGTACTTTCTAGGTAGTTTTTCTTAACACTTAGCATTTGTGATAGTAAAATCGTTTATGATGAACACAATTTCTAGCTGCCATTTCTTAGCGCTTGTAACTCATCAATGAGTTGATTCAAGTTGTGCCAAGACGAGCCTCCCTCCTCTACGGCCTTCTTCGCCGCCTCTCCAACCTCCTTCACCGTCTTCCTTACCTCCTTCCCCATCTCACCTTCCATGAGCTCTCTCACCGTCTTCTTCAAGCCCTCGGACTTCACAAAACCTCTCACAGACCCATTTCTTGTTTCAACTCTCAAGCCCACCTTGATCTCCTCCACAACAAACCGTGCATTTAGGGGTTGCTCTGCCATCATCGGCCAAGCCAGAATTGGAACCTTGGCACATATGCTCTCTAACACAGAGTTCCAACCACAATGGCTCAAAAATCCCTGAATGCTTGCGTGCTCAAGAATCGCCCTCTGGTCAACCCATTCTCTCACCACCAGTCCTCTTTCCTTCACTCTATCTTCGAACCCATCGTCAAGTTCCGATTCACTCTTCTTCCTCACCCACAAAAAGTTCACTCTTGATTCTTCCAAACCAACCACAATCTCACGCAACTGTTGAGAAGATATATCCACTTGAGACCCAAATGCGATGTAGAGAACAGAATTCCCCTTGGCTAGATTTTGATCGAGCCATCGTAGCCGAGTTGGCTTCTGGTGGGGTTCAGGCTCTGTCTTTGGCAATTTCGCCAAGCAAAACGGGCCCACACACCATGCCTTGAGTCCACACTCACGGTTCCAGTAATCTACATATAACGGCTCAAGCTCATAGAAGCTATTCATAATTTGACCATAGCTTTTTGACGCCGCCATGTTAAGCTGCATGATGAAGTCCACGTATGGGCCTTTCGGTTCACGTGAGTTGAAAGGTTCGTCAAAGTCATTCCTGGTGAGCTTGACCCATGGGAAGACAGTCACGACAAATGGCTCATCGTCAAGCTGGGGTCCCGAAAGTAGGCCGTTCCCTAAAACGGATCTGTTCATGTTCTGCGCATAATTGTTCCAGCCGTAAAAAACAAGACGTGGGATTCCAAATTTAGTCGCCGATTGTTGAGTCCACCATAGGAATCCATCGGATATGATGCAAGTGATATAGGGGAGAGTGTCAAGCGATTCTTCGAAGTTGGGTTGCATGTGTTTTGTGGCAGAGGCAAAGGGGAGGAAGAGGGACATGAAAGGGAGCTTGTCGGTGCTCTCTACTCCGGCAGGTACTCCATCGATATTCTGTGGGAAAGGAAGCTCGACGATGGAAGCATCCGTGTCCGAGAGAGAGTCAGAGATAAAGGGTCGGTTTGCTGGTGAGGTGAAAACGGTGACGGTGGTGTTGCGATGGAGGAGTCGTCGAGCGAGGTGGAGTAGAGGGATGGTGTGGCCTTTGGCCATGAATGGAAAGAGGACTATGTGAGGTTTGGAAGAACATGGAGAAGCAGCCATATCTCTCTCTCCTACATGTGAAGCTGAATCCTCCTCTTTAGAGTGCTATTTAATGGGTTTTTTCCGGTGGAGTTTATGGGTCTCTGGCGTGGACAAGGTGCACAAGTTTTCACCCATCCGGTCTCTTTCTCTGTTTTCCTTTTGTTAGCCTTATTGACTGGATCACTTTTATTGATTCCAACAACCGGTGGCTTTGGTTGTAACAATCAATTACCGAACCTATTAATCTATTTCTTGGAGTCAAAACTCAAATCACAGTTATTTATATACAAACAAAGTCTTTTTTTTTTTGCTGTTCAAGGTTCTGCTTACCTAGAACTTAATCAACGCGATTCTTAGGGGGTGTTTGGGAGCCAACTTTTCAGCTTTTCATTTTTGGCTTTTTGGCTTTTTGATTTTTTGGATTATGGCCAGAATGAGTTTTGAATCTGGGAAGAGTGTTTGGGAGAAATGTGCAAAATGTATTTTGCAAAAGTAGTAGTGTTTGGGAGAAAAATGATGAAAATGAGTTTTGGTATGGATTTTACCAAATTAACCCTCAGCCATGCCACGTGGGCAACTTATGCCTTGTTCCACCGACCCAAATTAACCCTCACCCATTAATTGTTCCACCGACCCATCAGATTTGTTTTGGGTAATTACCCATCAGATTTGTTGTCTCTCTCTCTCACACAATTTGCTACAGTGTCGTCATCTCCAAAGTCTCTAATTGGAAAACCCAAAACCTCATTCAATTCAATAATCAAATTCAATTCAACAACCAAAAATCTGTGCAAGAAAGAAGAGACTTTCAGTTCCTCGTCTTCTAGATCTGAATTTTTTTCACATCTCCAACTGGGTTCGTCTTCCACATCGTCTACATCTGAAATTTTTTCCCAAGACAAACTGGGTTTGTCTTGCTCATCGTTTGCAACTGGGTTTGTATTCCTCATCGTCTTCTCTCTCTCTCTAATTTCGTCTGTGTGTTGTGTGGAAGAGAATAGGGGTAGCACAGGGATATGGATGACAGACAAAGGTTCACGGGGAATGGAAAATGATAATCCAAAAACGAGAATCCAAAAAGGAACCCAAGTCCAGTTTTTGGCTTCTTGCCTCCATCTTCAAAAACGGAGAATGAGTTCTGGTAGAACTCATTCTGAGAAATGGCGCCCAAACATGAAAAACAGCAAAACCAAAACCGGAAAATGCAAAAAACAGGCGCCCAAACACACCCTTATTCTATAACTCAAGGTTTTGGCCCAATTAACATCTCAAATAATCCTTGGGGCTCAAAGTTTTAAATGGTGGTAGTGGACTGCGTAGCAGTAGCTGTATAGTAGTAGCAGGAGTATTGAATGATACGTATTAGGAATTGGATCTAGCGGCATGACTTTTTAAAAATTTTATTTGGTGCCGGAGCACCTAAAGTGACCATAGCGGCCATGAAGCTGCCAAAAAATTTGGATTCAAAGCGATATGGACTAAGAATCATCTGATAGGGGTTTGAATTTTGATAGTGCCACTATAATAGGGTTAACGGTACCGGTACCGATGCACAGAAAATCAGTTAGGCAGCGTGTAACGACCCGCCTCAATTGACCTATTAATCCTTAACCTAATCATGTGACTGAAACAGTTAACCTCGAGTTATGTAGTAGCTGGTCGAGTTCTCTTATTTATTACACACATTTTCCTTGACCCACTGATGTGGAATGGGATGTCACAATTTCTCCACCTTGTGATGCAACATCCTCGTTGCATTGGTCCAGCAACCTTCCCCTGGTGTCCATATTTTAGCACTTAGTTCTGTATAACACTTTGTTCCAACTCCGAATTTCAAGAGGTGACTCATACAGATTCTAGAAGAGGCTCTCACTATGTAGACCAGGGTTATGCTCTATATCACCCGTAACGACCCGCCCCAGCTAACCTGCTAACCCTTAGCTTAACCACATGACTCAAATGATTAATCTCGAATTATACAGTAGCTAGTTGAGTTCTTTTATATATTACACATTTTCCTTGACCCACAGATGTGATATGGAATGTCACACAACGGCCGATATTTAAATCCTTATTTACTGGGGATCTAATTCATTAACGTGTGATTCCAACTCAAGTAACCAATTTAATATCTCTGTGTTGTTCAAATGTTAATATGGAATCACATTTTCATTCTCCTTCAAAATTACTACCAGAAAAATTGGTTTTCTAATCCAAGAAGTATGGAGGTGAGATTTTACTTCCCCAAGCTTGGAGGACAAAACAAAAGCTGGTACTTAAGAACACGCATTAGGTATGGTCATGTGGGTCTGCTATCTGCTGATGCTGCAGCTACGACACTATCAAAATTACAAAACAAATCTATTGTGTACTTACAAAACAAATCTATTGTGTACATACAATAAAACAAAGAACACAAGCAGACATATCCATCGATGTAGTCAGTGAATTTTTTTTTTTGATCGGCAAAAAATTTTATTAGTGAAATCTTGACAAATGATACATCAAGATGGGGGAAGAGGAGAGAGGACTCCAATGAAAGATTGAAGAAATTAAAACACCCAATAAGAAAGACCAATTAAGCAACGAGCAGCCTAGATTGAAGAAAATAAAAAACCCGTAAGTAAATATGAATCTCACATTAATGTATGCTGCTGAATTGGGTCCAGCCTCTCCAGAGTATTACGTGGTTATACTTCAAAACTACTCAATAATTACTCCTTTTGAAGGAGTCGTTGTGATTGCTAGGCTTCTAGAGTTTTTTGATTATATTATCTAAATCCCCTCCACCTTCTAGATGACTCATGAGAAGGGATTATTCTATAGGAAGTAAAATAATGTTATGAACAAGTGTTCAAATCACACGACAAAGGTAAACAAATTAATAAGACCGATACGCTTTTGAAACTAGTTTTTCAAACCCAACATCACCCTTTTTATTATGGGTTGAACGGGTTGGATACCCAATCCGCTTTTCTTTTCTCTTTTTTTTTTTTTTTTTCCAAACCACACCTCAGAAATAACATGCTGAAAGCAGGAGAAGGAAGAATATGGTAATTGATGTATACATTTAGTGAGACAGAGTGTAGACTTTTGTGCCAATTTGTTGTATTTGGCATTGCCAAATGGTGCCATATTGACATTTGCTTTAAAATTTATAAATGGGCCTATGAGAGTTTGTTGTTGACACCAATTTTTTAATCTTTGAAACTCAATAAAATTTACAAGAAAGTACAAAAACAAAATGAAAGGGCTAAAACCCATTTTAATGTTGGCATCACACAAGATGATTTTTCAATCTTGAAACCCACTCGAAAGTTCCAAAAGAATATAAAAACAAAAATAAAACAAAAACCCATCATGATGTTGTCAGCACACAAGATAATTTCTCAATCTTGAAACCCATGCACTAAATCTTAAAGGAATACAAAACCAAATGGCTAAAACAGCTCCTCTTTAATTAGTTTAGTCTTTTGTGATATAGGACAAGATATACACCCCTATCATTTATAAAATATTACTTTGGTAACAATTTTTATTTACGATTAGTCTTTAGAGATCTCATTTAGTGTAGCCTGTTAGCACGATTCTAGTTTCCTAGTTTATAGTTTTCTAGAGTTTTATTTTCTTATTTTATTTTGCTTGATCCCTACTCCAAATTATATTCTTAGTAGCCAAACATTACCTTATTAGCTAGGCTTAGTACTAATATAACTAAGGATGCAGCTTATGGGCATCTTTTAACTCTTATTCAATCAATATAATTCTGAGATTTTCTGTCTTTTTTCTTGTGGAATCTAGAAACTCTCGTGGATTTAAGAACCTATCTCGTTTGGAATAGTACGCTAACTATTCTCTCTTGAATTCCCTTGCTTCATGTTTTCATTTTGGATGTTATGTGATGTTTTGCTCAACCTATATTATTCTAGAGACTCAATTTTTGGGGAGGGGTGAATATTTTGTTGAAAGTGGAGAAGAACTTCAAGGTCAGTCAGAAATCTAAATTACAATACTTCTAAAAAAGTTAAGCTTCAAAGCAAGTAGATTTAAGCCACATTTTTATACTCCCGTGAAATTAAGAACTTCAATATAAAGATATTTTATTGAAGATGTCTTTTGGTTCTACGACACTTTTCAATGAAGCTCAATTATACTACTTATAGAAAAACTTATCGCAAATAACTTCCCTGAATAACCTCTTAAAAATCCAAGTGAATGACGAAATGCAAAGTGACCTTACTATAATAGTAATGTGTCTAAACAGTAGTCTCAAAAAGGAAAACATAGGCATATGGCGCAATACAATTAATTTGGAGAAAACTTTAGTTTACACCTCCGGTGTAAAGAATGTTTTCTCTAATAGTAATAGTAAAATCGTTTATGATGAAAACAACTTCTAGCTGTCATTTCTCAGCGCTTGTAACTCATCAATGAGCTGATTCAAGTTGTGCCAAGAGGAGCCTCCCTCCTCTACGGCCTTCTTCGCCGCCTCTCCAACCTCCTTCACCTTCTTCCTTACCTCCTTCCCCATCTCACCTTCCATCAACTCTCTCACCATCTTCTTCAACCCCTCCGACTTCACAAAACCTCTAACAGACCCATTGCTTGTTTCAACTCGTAGGCCCACCTTGATCTCCTCCACAACCATCCGTGCATTTAGGTGTTGTTCAGCCATCATCGGCCAAGCCAGAATCGGAACCTTGGCACATACGCTCTCTAATATAGAGTTCCAACCACAATGGCTCAAAAAACCCTGAACACTCCCATGTTCAAGAATTGCCCTTTGGTCAACCCATTCTCTCACAACCAGCCCTCTTTCCTGCACTCTCTCTTCAAACCCATCGTCAAGTTCCGATTCGCTCTTCTTCCTTACCCACAAAAAGTTCACTTTTGACTCTTCCAAACCAACCACAATTTCATGCAACTGTTGAGAAGGCATCTCCACTTGAGACCCAAATGCGATGTAGAGAACAGAATTCCCCTTGGCTAGATTTTGATCGAGCCACTGTAGCCAAGTTGGCTTCTGGTGGGGTTTAGGCTCGGCCTTTGGCAATTTCGCCAAGCAAAACGGGCCCACACACCATGCCTTGGGTTCACACTCACGGTTCCAGTAATCTGCATATATCGGCTCAAGCTCATAGAAGCTATTCATAATTTGACCATAGCTTTTTGACGTCGCGATGACCTGCTCCATGACGAAGTCCACGTATGGGCCCTTCGGTTCACGTGAGTTGAAGGGTTCGTCAAAGTCATTCCTGGTGAGCTTGATCCATGGGAAGTCGGTCACGGCAAATGGCTCATCGTCTAGCTGGGGTCCCGAAAGTTGACCGTTCACACCAATGGATCTGTTCACGCTCTGCGCATAGTTGCTCATGCCGTAAAAAACAAGGCGCGGGATTCCAAATTTAGTCGCCGATTGTTGGGTCCACCCTAGGAATCCATCGGATATGATGCAAGTGATATAGGGGAGAGTCACAAGCAATTGTTCAAAGTCTGGTTGCATGAGTTTTGTGGCAGAGGCAAAGGGGAGGAAGAGGGACATGGAAGGGAGCTTGTCGGTGCTCTCTACCCCGACAGGTACTCCATTGATATTCTGTGGGAAAGGAAGCTCGACGATGGAAGCATCCGTGTCCGAGAGAGAGTCGGAGATAAAGGGCCGGTTCGCTGGGGTCGTGAAAACAGTGATGGTAGTGTTGCGATGGAGGAGGAGACGAGCGAGGTCAAGAAGAGGGATGGTGTGGCCTTTAGACATGAATGGAAAGAGAACTATGTGAGGTTTGGAAGAACATGGAGAAGCAGCCATCTCTCTCTCTGATCTTGTGTTCATGTGAGGCTGGTTCTTCCTCTTGAGTGGGTATATTTGTCTCTGGCGTGGACTAGGTACAAGAGAATACCCACATCAGTTTCTAACCACTACGGTCTCTTTCTCTGTGGTCCTTTTGTGGGGTTCATTCGTCTGCGCATGGACTAAGTACAAACCACAGATTCCATACCCCGTGGCATTTTCTTTTTGGATCTATGGTCAAGAATGTCTGAGTCAATTTGCTCGCAACTCGACTAATCTCATATTATGTCCGGTTAAAAGCAGGCCATTCATCCACCCTGTGGCTTTGGTTGTAACAATCACACTTATTTATATACAAACAAAGATTTTTGCTGCTCGAGGGTCAACTAGAGGACCTGCCTAGCTACCGACATCTTCTCTAACTAATTAGAATCCCTATGTTGTTCAATTCAAAATATGGAATTCCAAGTTCATCCAGAATCACATATGTGTTCTCCTTCAAAATTTCTACAATAAATATGAGATCTTAAATCCAAGTATAGAGGTGATTTTACTTTCACGAAGAAATTGGAGGAGAAAAGTTGGTTTGTGGAAACATGCATTAGATATGTGTTTACATCCGTTTTTAGCGTTTATGTTTAGGTCCTCACTGTTACTTGTCACTTTTACACCAGAGACAAACAATATGGGTCTGCTATTTGATGATGTTGGATGGCATAAAGATATCGGACAATTGTTTCGGTACAATTTTTTTAATCTATTGCTTATGTGGTTTTCTTAAATGATGAATGATATGGTATTATTTGGTAAATTAGTTAAGTAATCACAATTGTTAGACTCATCACCGCAAGTCTGAAAACTCTCTGTTGGAATTCACCCATGTGGGTGAAAGATATTCCTAGTCAAAGATTGGGATAGAGATCAGCCGTATTCGTTGAAGATTTGCTTGCTGCAAATCTTGAATCTCTCCCCTTAATGTGTTTGTTTCCCTAGAGAATCCCTATAAGTATTGATTATATTTGAGAGGTGAGCTGTGTGGTAGCAATGTGAAAGAAGGTGAGGTTGAGTGAGAAGGGGAGCCGGTTGTGGCTCTCGGAAAGGTTTTTTATGTTTTGTATATATTTGTTTATATATATAAAAAGACAGAGTTTTCCTCAGATTTCTGTGTATGTGTATTGTGTGTGTGGGTGACCCTTGGGAACAACACTCTCACCAGGGAGAAAATTTTGGATGCCGGTTGGGTACCAAGTGGTAGTACCCCGCGCGCATCTCGGCCGTCCAAAAGTATTTTGGACGGTCCGGATTTCTTCCAAATCCTCCCCCTCTCTCTTTCCTCTTTCCCTCTTTAAAATCTGGACCGTCCAAAATACTTTTAGACAGACAAGATGCGTGATGGATACCGTCATGTAGTACCCAGCCGGCACCCAAGTTGTTCTCCTCACGAGGAACCAAGGTACAACCACTATGAATTCAGTGTTCTATATTATGTCAAGGGGTTTGTCGAGGCTGCAGGTTAGAGTCTTGTATTCCGGGTTACCCGCATCAGTTTCTAACCACTACGGTCATTTTCTCTGTTTGAATACCTCCAAGGCTCCGACATCTACTGTGGTCCTTTTGTAGGGTTCATTCGTATGCGCATGGACTAAAGGAGAATGTTTGAGCCAACTTATGCGCGCGCAACTCAACTAATTCCTTATCTTGTCTGGTCTAAAAGCAAGCCATTCGTTAACTAATTTATATACACTTATTTATATACAAACAAAGATTTTTTGCTGCTCGAGGGTCAGCTAGAGGACTTGCCCACCGACATCTTTGCTAACTAATTAGAATCTATATGTTGTTTCGAAATATTGAATCACAAGTTCATCTCTAATCACATTTGGTCTCCTTCAAAATTAATTTCTACCTTAAACATGGGGAAATGGCTACAATACACACCTCTTATTTGGGTGTGTATGATACACACCCCTGTAAAAGTTACGAATTTTTTTGAAAAGTTACGAATTTTTTGGAAAAGTTACGATTTTTTTTTGAAAAAGTTACGAATTTTTTTATAAAAGTTATGAGACACACCAAAATGTTACGAATCATGAAAAAGGTTACGAATCATATTGCTGAAAAGTTACAAAAAACTAAAAAATGTTACGATTGTCGATGAGGTGGCACAATTTGGACCATACAATAGGTGCATATGGTACACCCAAATAAGGGGTGTGTATTGTAGCCTTTTCCTAAAGATGGGATCTTAAATCCAAGCATAGAGGTCTTAAATCCATTCGATATGAGTCTGCTATTAGATGATGTTGGATGGCATAAAGATATCGAACAATAGGTTTATTACTCATTTTTATACACATTTAAAACACTTCAATACACTTTTTAAATCTTAATGACTGTTCAATTGACTAATTTTAAAATTTTTATTTTTTTAATCCATTTCGCTTATTCGATTTCTTAAATGATGATTGATATGGTATTATTTGGTTAATTAATTATCACAATTGTTGACTCATCACCGAGGTACAAGCACTATGAATTCAGTGTTTTATATTGCTTTTGGATGGTGATTCTCAATACCCAATTTGATGGTTACATATCGAAACAAGGTGTACGTGTCAAAAACCATACAGCTCCCGTCAATATTTGTTGGTCCACAAACGTACTTTCTTTTTGTCTTTTAAACTCTGTCCATGTTTTGAAGTTAACAAGTAAATTGTGTCAATTTCACTCTTTTACCCTTGTCTTCAAATATTAATTAGCAAATCATTCATGATTGAAGGGTAAAATAGTAGAGACAAGAATTGTACAAAGTAATCATTATGTTTCCTAAACAAGTTGAAAACTCTAAAATGGACCAACAAATATAGACGGAAGAAATAAATGCATTATCAATGCGATTGTGGTTTCACCATCATCCATGATTTGCAAATCATATTATGTCAAGGGGTTTGTCGAGGCTGCACGCAAGAGTCTTGTATTCTGAGTTTGTAAATTTGATTTCTATTGCTCTCAATAAGTGGTCTCTGGAGATTTGTCTGGTCCTTTAAATTTTTGATGCAGTAGCCATGGAGGAAGAGTATTTTCGACAATTTAAGCCTAGGGTGGCAAAATCGTAATTATGTTGTTGTGGATTCTGCGTTGGGCCCATTTGGGTCGGACCCGAAACGGCCCAACGATCAAGACCCATCGTCTGCGGCCATGGCGTACGTCATTTTTAGGGCTTTCGGCGTTGTTTAGGGCTCCAAATGGCCAAATTTGCCGTTTAAGGAAAGATTTGATTTGCCAATTACTTGGGCAAGGAAAATCCGAATTAAGCTGCGCTTTTGGGAAACATTCTAGAATTTTTTATAGTTTTTTTTTTATTTTGCTATTATTTTCGAATTTTTCATTTTTGGTAATTTTGCTTTTTTTTATTGATTTGGCTTCCTTTTCGGAACAAGGCAATTAGGGTTTCCGGTTTCCTATATAATAAGTTGTAAGCCTTAAGGGCGAGACAGTTGATGATTATTGTTGAATGAAAAAAGAGTCTAGAGAGTGTTTTCTCTAAACTGTTCAGTTTGTGTTCGATTGTTGCATGTCTTTTCTGTAGTTCATAAGGCGTCATGCATCAATTTTATACGTAAGTTGGTCATGACATCCGGTTATCATTTAAAAGATGGATGCTTGAGATGGGTGACCTGCATTGTGTTGTAAAATCAAATGGGATACGAATAAGAGACGACAATAAAGCACATCAGCAGGATGTATATAGATGGGTGGATGTAAATAGAACCGTGCCCAAACAGACCTCCTGTGGTCCAAACCGCCCTATGTCCAAGTGGTATGTATAGTAGGCAAAAGGTAAACAAATCCACCTTGTTCTTTTCTTTTTGTACTCTAATCGTGCTAGCATCGGAAAATTAGTTGCCTAAGTTTTTTGGGGAAAACAAACATTTGCCAAGGTATGTTTTTTGGGTAAGTCTACGAAAGGTATCCAAGGTGATAACCACAAGTGACACGGACACCCATGGACCATGGTGACAGTAGTAGCTCAGTTATTGAGGTCTTTTTTTATATAGATAACGTTAAGATGTGTTAGTAATTAATGAAAGTTGAACCCGAGTTTAATGTATGAAAGTGCGTAGTGCCTACCAATAGGCTACCGCTCCACTTTATATTATTGAGGTCTTGATTTTAACTGTTTGAGGATCCATTCAGGTGATGTGAACTCGATGAAGCATAATTATTCACAAGAAAAATTTGTGACGTTAAGGAGAAATTGAATATGTTTCTCTGTTCACACTTGTTTGGTGAAAGGATTTTGAAAAGAAATGAGGATGTTGGATTAGAATTGTGTACATAAATTTGTTATAAGGTTCTTGCGCAAATTAGTGTAAATTTTGTAAGACGGGTTTTGAGGAAAAATAGACTCTGAAAAATCCTAGATCACCTAGGTTTTATAATTTGCTAGATTATTTTATTTCAATAAAAACAATAACATCAATCAATATATGAACACTAGGGCTATGTTTGGTAACACTTCTGTTTTCTGTTTTCTATTTTCTGTTTCTGTTTTTCTACTTCATGTTTTTCGCAAAAAAGAAGTGAAAACAAAAAATATGTTTGTGTAAAATTATTTTCAAAAAAAAAAAAAAGTAAAAACATAATTATGAGTCGGTCGGAGGTGTGCCGGCGGGAGGCTGGAGGTGGTGGCAGGAGGTGGTAGGTGGTGGTGGGTGGTGGCGGTGATGGTGGGTGGTGTGTGGTGGCTGGAGGTGGTGGTGGGGTTGTGGGTGGTGGCTGGAGGTGGTGGGTGGTGGTGGTGCGTGGTGCTTGGAGGTGGTGGTGGGTGGTGGCGGTGGGTGGAGTGGTGTGTAGTGGCTGGAGGTGGTGGTTGGAGGTAGTGGCTGGGAGTGGAAAAACAAAAACAAAAAGTGAAAGTTGAGATTTTCAACTTCCCCAAATTTCATAAATAATGGAAGTAAGAAGTAGAATTTGAAAGTGGAAGTGGCACACAAACAACATTCCTTTCTTAAATTGTGAAAATTCTAAAAACAGAAACAAAAAACAGAAGTGCCACCAAACAAGGCTCAATATACGTGGAAAAATCCTAAATGGGCAAAAATCACGGGAATGAATCAAACACTATAAAACCATTGTATAGTTACAAGTAATCTTACCCTACGATTTGAATCACTCACAATCGCTCTAAGATGTACTTGCCGAATTCTTGTACACCACACCCAGTATTTGATTGCCGTTGCCTCGAATCCTCGAGTCTTCCAAACGTTCTTCCGAAAATCCACCGGAAAACAACTTGAACTTGATCGAAGATGATGTAGAAACCTCTTGAAGCTTTGATTAAAGTTCCATCGATCTTATGCTTCAAGATTCACTCTCGATACTTTAGGGTTTTATGGCTTTGAGAACAAGCGGCTCTAATATTCTTTTTCAGCCAACTGCATAACCCTGTCAAATATTTATAGAGTTGCCATTCCAATCAATCGCATTGCAAGCCGCTTGATCGGACCATTGTAGATCCGAAATTTTTGGCAATGCCGATTAACAACCCGATTGATCCTCTTATCAGTCACTATGCTTTGAAAAACACACGCCCTGTGCAACCTGGAGCTTGTGCCAATATTGGAGATACACGACTCAGAAACCGATGGATCCTATAATTGATCGTCCTGTTAAAAATGCACCAAATTGATCCACAACAAAATGACTAAGACACTCACTCTCAAATTACATAATAAAGAGATTCCTTCCACTCTAATCCTATACAGGCTCGCTACTTAGAAAATTAAGGAAAAACAATAAAATTACAACTCATGAATTCGGTATCTCATACCAATTCATAAGACTATCTGATATTGGTTCTCATCCACAATATAAACAATCTATTGGACTCCCGTCCACCATGCCTAACTCTCCAAGCCCATGGCACGGCTCAAATACCCCTAGGAGTATATTGTGATAATTGGCTCAAGACCCATATCGGATACAACGTCTCATTCCCACGTTCGATAAACAACCACACATCTTTTAACCGTTTATTTAATTAACACATGATAAAGGATTTAATAATACCAGTATGCCAAACCATCACATGCGTCTAATTAAAGCTTGTAACTAAAAGTTTAATAATGAAATCGAACAACACATGCCAAACATGTCACTTATCTTTTCAGTCACCAAAAATAGCAAACGGATTCCAAAAATTACGAAAGTTTGCAATAAAATAGTTCATCAAATTTAACACAAGTTCACTGTTTTGATCGAAGCCTAAATCCAATCCTAAAAGGAGCAAAACAGTGTTTTAAGTCAAACAGTAAATCTGTCTCGAAACTGTGCAGTTCATCCAACTTTGAAAAATCATAACTAATTCTACAAATCTTGGATTGAGACAAGTTTTATATGGAAGTTGCTTAATTTTTTGAGATCTACAACTCTTCAGTTATAAGTTTTCCTCGTTTCTGACCCAAAATGGTCCGAATATTTTAAAAACAGAAACTATACACATACTTCACATTTTTTTTTTTTTTTACTTTTCGCACAATTCCAACCACACGATCATTAACGATTCAATTTCTGCGTAAACTATTCCAAACTATAACTTTTCTAATCACCTCACAATATATAATATACACACGAATCATGTAAACAGTATTCCTAAGTAAAAGTTAAGTTTCGAAAACCCTACCTTTCTTTCGAAATTTCAAGCTTAACACGAAGATTTTTGAATGTGGGAAAACGTTAACCACCATGATAAAAAGAATCTGCGATAGACGGACAAATTAAACATGAGAGTGGAAGAATTCTTGAGTATTAAATTGAGGATGAGAAAGAAATAAATAATTGAGAGAGCATTAATTATGAGAAGAATTTTTAGAGAAGAACTTATGGAAGAGGGAGATAGATAGAAACCTGCTAAGAGAGAAAGAGAGAGTCGGATAGGAGAATGGGAGAATGAGGGAATAAATGAATTAATATAGGGAGATAAATTTAGAGATAAATATAAGTAGTTAATTAAGAGATAAATATTGGCGTAACTAGAGAGAGAGAGAGAGAGAGAGAGAGAGAGAGAGAGAGAGATAATTGCGGTATAGAATAGAGAGAAAAGGGAGAGAAAAATAAGGTGAAAGTAAATAGGAGAGATAAATGGCAAGTGATGGGAACTTATAAAGAGTGTGTGAGAGGAAAAGTAGGGTTTTTCAAAACTAATAGATATATACTACAAAATTAACTCTATATCTACACTATATAATTATCCATTAGTTAAAGAAAATTTCAAATTATGATATACATTCTTTTTGTAAAAGAAATTACTAAATTTTTTTATTAATATAACAAATAACTAAAATCGGGTCTTTACAGATAGATTGATGAACGTTTGATGTTGTCATTTTGATTGTCGTGTGATGTTTTGTTCAACTTTAAACCGGAAAAGAATTCACTAGCCTCAAAATTATTCCATAATTCAACACAAGTAAATTGAACAATTTAAGCCACATTATTATGCGCCAATGGAATTAAGAACTTCAATTTAAAGATAATTGGATTTTCTATTGGCAGTCCACTGGCTAACAATAAATTAAGAAGAACACAAAAAACACACACTTCACTGTACCTTTTTCAATTTTCTATACATTTTCACATATTTCTATACAATTTTCACACATTTCAAGATAATTTATTGAACATGCCTTTTGGTACTTGGAGACCTTCTAAAACTCCAAGTGAATAAGGAAAAGCGAAGAGACCTCCACAATAACGATACCAGTAGTAAATCAGGAGTGCTACATTCACAGAAAAATTACCCAGAAAATATCAATAATTTGGAAATGAGTGGTACTTTCTAGGTAATTTTTCTTGACACTTAGCATTTATGAGAGTAAAATCGTTTATGGTGACACAATTTCTAGTTGTCATTTCTTCGCGCTTGTAACTCATCAATGAGCTGATTCAAGTTGTGCCAAGATGAGCCTCCCTTCTCTATGGCCTCCTTTGCCGCATCTCCAACCTCCTTCACCTTCTTCCTCACCTCCTTCCCCATCTCACCTTCCATGAGCTCTCTCACCATCTTCTTCAACCCCTCCGACTTCACAAAACATCTCACAGACCCATTGCTTGTTTCAACTCTTAGGCCCACCTTGATCTCCTCCACAACCAACCGTGCATTTAGGGGCTGCTCCGCCATCATCGGCCAAGCCAGAATTGGAACTTTGGCACATATGCTCTCTAACACAGAGTTCCAACCACAATGGCTCAAAAATCCCTGAATGCTCCCATGTTCAAGAATCGCCCTCTGGTCAACCCAATCTCTCACCACCAGTCCTCTTTCCTTCACTTTATCTTCAAACCCATCGTCAAGTTCCGATTCACTCTTCTTCCTCACCCACAAAAAGTTCACTCTTAATTCTTCCAAACCAACCACAATTTTACGTTGGTCAAATGAGCAGGGCCCAAACCTCGTTTGCCCCCAATTCCAGTGACCCTAATATACGAAACAGTAACCCTAACTGAGCCATGATCTTCATTTCCAATGGTGGAAACTCCACCTGCAGCTGTACTCCCTCCAAGATAGTACAAATTTTTATACCGAGTACCTCTCATTACCACCTGGTTGCCTGATAACACCTCCAGAGCTCCACCTCGCAAAACAATCCATAAACCTGTGGACTCCAGAGCTCCCAACGAGATGATTTAGTCCCAAACTAGGGACATAACGAACTTCGGACAAAACAAATATGGAACCATCCTGCAAAACCAAATCAATACTTCCTATCCCCCGAGTCTCACAAGTGTGGCCATCACCCATAAGAACATCCGAACCATCCAACTCCGAAAGGCTGGAAAACATGTCCCGATTTGGACACATGTGATAGGATGCACCCGTATCCAATATCCATTTCTCAGAATGAATATCCGACGATAATCCCACAAGCGCAAATTCAAGCTCATCCTCCTGGGTTACAACATTGGCGTTGGCATTAATGGCCTCCTTTTCTGCATCCTTTTGCAGACTTGGACAATCTTTCTTCCAGTGCCCTTTTTTGTGGCAATAGGCACAAGTATCTCTATCGATCTGGTTGGTCGGAGAGGCTCCTTTCTTCTTGGACTTGCCTCTTGCATACATAGCCTCAGCAGCTGTGTCCCCATGCACCAACTTATCCCTTCGGCGGTACTCATTACCAATGAGTGCACTTACGACAGCATCAAACTTAATCTCTTCTTTACCATACAACAAAGTAGTGATCAGATGATCATACTCATCAGGAAGAGAATTCAACAGCAACAATGCCTTATCCTCGTCGAGGATATCAACGTCCAGATTCTGAAGATCAGCAAGAATTTTGTTGTACTCCGTCAAATGCTCTTGCATGGTACAACCTGGTTGGTACTGGAAACAGAACAGTTTCTTCTTCAAGAAAAGGCGGTTCTCCACACTCTTGGTCATGAATTTGTCTTTCAACAATTTCCACAACTCCTTTGCCTTCGTTTCCTTCATTACCGAATATTTCTGATCTTTAGCCAAGAACAATCGGATTGTCCCACAAGCTTGCAAATTAAGCCTGTCCCAAACCTTTTGCTCCATATTCGTGGGTTTATCCTCCAAAGCAAGATCCAAATCCTGTTGGATCAGCACATCTTTCACCTCACACTGCCACATTCCGAAGTTGTTAGTTCCGTTGAACTTCTCCACCTCGAATTTGGCACTTGAAACGGTGGAGGAACGTGGTGCAGCAGTCGACGAGGACCCTACCACCTTTTCCTCACGAGCCTCCTTTGGATCTCCTGCCATTTGGCCTCCTTAGGATGCAAAACAAACACCGAACAATGCCCGATACGCTTCGAAAAAGCGCAAATAGCGAGAGCAGCACTTTAGGTAAAGAATTACAGAAAACCGAGACCACGGTTGGATCCGCAGTGGAAAAACAAGTCGGGAACCGGACTGAATCGGCCCAAACAGTGACAAAACCAGTCTGAACCGGCCCAAAATCCTTCACGGGTCTGGTTTTGAAAGAACTGAACCGGCCTGACTGAACCGCAACAAACCGGACAAGCGCGAACCTCCCGGTTTACTTCGGTCAAACCCGGTCTGAAACCCTAGCTGACTGGACTGACAGGTCAGCGTTGACTGCTGACGTGTCTCTGACTTTGCTGACGTGGCGCTGACTGGATGCTGACGTGGGCGGTGAAGTGGGAGACACGTGGCTGCTGACTGTGCGCTGACTGAGAGTTGACTGTCGACGTGGCGCTAAGTCAGATCTGACGTGGTCGTCTTCTTCACTGTGCAGTGCGTGTAACACACAGCTGCGACGAAGGCGGACGAGCTGTACACGCGCCTCTTCAGGCGGCGCGTGAGGACGCTACGGTGGTTGGATTGATGCGATTCCGGCGGCGTTGGAATCGTCTTCTCGTGGGCTTTCCGGATCTGTGATCAAAATCAGTTTTTGATCATGTGTACACCTCGGTATATTTCGACAGAACACCCGAACAAAATCCGAACCAAAAACAAACAAAAAACTTCAAACAAACGACTGGGTTTTGGCACCTAGGGGCTCTGATACCATTTGTTATGCCCCAAACAAAGATCAAACCAAAACCCAAACACCAAATTTGAGGAAAACTCCGTTTTATTCACCAACGTAAACAAAACATGAAAAAACCTCCCAAAGCCAAGCTTTACAGAGCCTCACACACTCTCACTCAGCTATCTCACTCACACTGAGATTACAAACAAAGTTTTACACAGAAAACTCAAAACAAAGCTAGCTGATGGTACCAAATACAAACGAAAGAGGCTCTACATATAGCCTCAAGTAACAGACAAGCAATTACCGTGAGTATGGGGCTCCATCCATACTCTGGTAGCTACAGAAGAAGCCCATCCAGATCTAACTGCCAGCCTTCATGGCTATTTCAGGCAGTGAATGCAAAGATGGAGAATTGGGGCCACAACCCCAATTATTCAACAATCTCCACCTGCAACTTTTCAAAGGTGTATGATGGCAATATTCTCAGACATGGTTGAGAATTTCCTTGAGGTTTTCATGGATGATTTTTCTGTATTTGGCCCTACTTTTGATGATTGTCTCCGAAATCTAACAAAAGTGCTTCAACGTTGTATGGAAACCAATCTAGTGTTGAGTTGGGGAAAGAGTCATTTCATGGTACAAGAAGGAACACAAACACAAAGTAATTATAGAATCACACGAACACAAACACACAATCACACGAGACAGTATTTACGTGGTTCCCCAAAGAAACGGGTACGTCCACGGAGGGGCAGCGGATTCACTATATTGGAGGAGGATTACAATCACTCACACTCACAATTTACAGCCTCACTATACTCTCGTGTATCTCTCTCTATTTCTGATCACCACGGCTCAACCGCCGTGAATTTGCAATCACTCGATTGCCTCGATTGCCCCGATCAACCTCCGATCTCTCATAGTCTGTCCAATCCCTCCTTGTGTTCGTCTTTCCGCTGTAACACCGAACAACACTACGGAACACTATTTTTTTTTTTCTCCTTCCTCTATGTGTGCTCTCCACTTATGACCCCATTTGTCCCTTCCCGTTCACCCCCGCAACCTTTGACCTCCATCGGATCAACCTTGTTTGCCTCCGACTCAACCACATCCCATTTGATCGACCTTGACCGCGTCCGATCCTTCCTCGATCTCTTCGGATGTGTCTAGAACCGCAAAATCCAACTCGAATCCGCCAAATCCGAGTCCGCCATTGAATCCGAAATGGTCCAAAAACTTGTCCAAGGGCGGAACTGTAATTTCTTGAAATTTCAAGGACCAAACTGCATAGAACAAATACTCCAGGGGGTAAATTGCAATTACCACCCTCTGGTCAAAGTCAACAATTGACCTTTGACCAGTCAACGGTCATACTGAGTTCACCAGGTCACTGTGCCGAGTCGATCCATCAGTTCGGGTCGAGTCCATCACGTCCCACTAGGTCCAATTTGACCCGATTGTACCACACCTCACAGGTGCCTGCCACACTGGATCATCCCCACCTTTCTTCTTCCTTTATCTTTTCACGCCGCACATCAGATGTGTCTGCAAATAGATCTGGAAAAAGGCAGAGCACTCTGCTCCGCTTCCGGCAACCAGTGTATGCACCTCGGTGGTCCGTTTTTCGCACCATCTGCGCCGTTGAATTCCTATCGACAAGAGCTTCGCATTGGTGTGATCAAAAGTTGGATCTGACCAACTTTATTTCCTAGCAAAATCCGGCAGTGCACCCACTGTCGCTCCCCGGAGCTCTGATACCAATTGTAGTGCTGATTAGTGTGTGTGAGTGGGCAAACCTGTGGGGGTTGGGCACAACAATTGTAGTGCTAATGGTACCGCGAAACAAACACACAAACACACAATCACATGAGACAGTATTTACGTGGTTCCCCAAAGAAACGAGTACGTCCACGGAGGGGCAGCGAATTCACTATATTGGAGGAGGATTACAATCACTCACACTCACAATTTACAACCTCACTATACTCTCGTGTATCTCTCTATTTCTAATTCAAATACATAGCAAGAGGTACAAATATATAAGCAAACCCCCAACGCCATCAACTATGGCCTTCAATTGTTCCAACGCCAGACAACTCAATAACTGAGTTGGTTGAGGGTGATGGCAATCAGCATAGGATAGGATTGAGCCAATCCACTGATCCAATCTACCGGTCAACAATCTCCACCTTGGCGAGAATCCTCGAATCAACACTGCCCCGATGCGCCCTTAGGCGCTACCTGTCCGAGAGATATTGATCAAGTCCAAACAATGCTTGAACTTGATCCCACTGACTACCTTTGTCAACATGTCCGCAGGGTTATCTGCAGTCGGAATCTTTTGAAGCAGAACGTCCCCTTCTTCTACAATTTCCCTGATAAAATGGAACCGAACATCGATATGCTTGGTGCGCGAATGATGGACCTGGTTCTTTGCCAAACAAATGGCACTTTGACTATCACAAAAAACCTCCATGTTTTTTTGATTGATTCCCTAATCCTCTATCAAACCATGAACCCAAATAGCCTCCTTGAAAGCCTCTGTTACTGCCATATACTCTGCCTCTGTAGTAGACAAAGCCACCGTTGACTGTAACGTTGACCTCCAACTGATCGGTCCTCCAACAAGTGTAAACACATAGCCTGTTGTCGACCGTCGCTTATCTAGGTCACCAGCATAATCAGAATCCACATATCCAACTAAGAGCTGACTACTTGTCTTGTTTCTCTTGAACTTCAGACCAACATCCATAGTACCCTACAAGTACCGTAGTATCCATCTCACAGCCTGCCAATGCTCCTTTCCAGGATTGTGCATGTATCGACTAACCATGCTAACCGCGTGTGAAATATTTGGCCGTGTACAGACCATAGCATACATCAAAGCTCCCACTGCATTAGCATAGGGAACTTGAGCCATTTGCTTCCGTCCGTTCTCAGTCTGCGGCGACATCAATGCACTGAGCTTGAAATAAGCTGCCAAAGGTGTACTAACAGCTTTCGCTTTCCCGTCAATACCAAATCTTTGCAACACCCTCTTCAGATACTGCGTCTGAGTCAAACAAACTGTGCCTTTTTTCCTGTCCCGCTGAATTTCCATGCCGAGAATCCTCTTAGCTTCCCCGAGATCCTTCATGTCAAACTCCTTGCTGAGCTGAGCTTTCAGTCTGTCAATCTCCACCTTGCTCTTACATGCAATTAGCATGTCATCCACATATAAGAGCAAATAGACAAATGATCCATCTCGGAGTTTGCGGAAGTAAACACAATGATCGAACTGACTCCTTGTGTACTTATGATCCATCATAAACCGATCAAATCGCTTATACCATTGTCTCGATGACTGTTTCAATCCATATAGCGATTTATGCAGTTTGCAAGCCCAATTCTCCTTTCCTGCAACTTTGTATCCATCTGGTTGAGTCATATAGATCTCCTCATCCAGATCTCCATGTAGAAAAGCGGTCTTGACATCGAGTTGGGCTAACTCGAGATCAAACTGAGCTACCAATGCAAGCAAGATCCTGATCGACGAATGTTTGACGACAGGGGAGAACACCTCATTGTAGTCGATCCCCTCCGTCTGAGCGTAACCCTTGGCTACCAATCTTGCTTTGTACCTGACTTTCTCAGATCCTGTACCTTCTTTCTTAGCATAGACCCACTTGCAGCCGATTGCTTTCTTGCCCTTTGGAAGTCGCACCAACTCCCAAGTCTGATTCTTTGAAAGTGAACCCATCTCCTCATCCATCAATTTCTTCCACTTGTCACTGTCTATACCCTGCACTGCCTCTTTGTAGGTGCAAGGAATATCGTCGCCTGTAACTGGAAGAGCATATGCCACCATATCGGCATATCGAGCGGGTTTTTGAATTTCCCGCCTCGGTCTGTTAACTGCAATGGACTTTGGCTGCTGTGATGCTTCCTGAATTGGAGCCTCCTCTTCGAGAATGTCCTGCTCAACAGATTGATCCATAGGACTCTCGATTGGCTGATCAGACCGTGCTGGAACAAGAGAAGTCTCAACCTCCACTTGTTCTGAATGCTCCACCTGCTGTTGAACATTTGGCTCCACATTCTCCTTGGAAGGAACCTGCTTTAGCATAGCAGATTCATCGAAGGTAACATCCCTGCATATAATAATTTTCTTTGACTCCGGACACCAAAGCTTGTATCCTTTAACACCCAGATTAAAGCCCAAGAAAAGAACTTTCTTGGCTCTCGGATCTAACTTCGACTCCGTCACATGATAATAAGCAGGACAACCAAAAACATGTAACGAATCGTAATCATCAACAGGCTTCCCAAACCATACCTCCATCGGAGTCTTCCCTCCAATTGCTGCTAACGGTAAACGGTTGACAAGATGCGAGGCATAGCTGATTGCCTCACCCCAGAACGCCTTGCTAAGCCCGGCATTTGACAACATGCACCGAACTTTCTCCACCAAAGTGCGATTCATGCGCTTTGCAACTCCATTCTGCTGCGGAGTCCCCGCAACTGTGAAGTGTCTGACTATCCCCTCCTCCTGACAGACTTGGAGAAAAGGATCTGACTTGTACTCCCCACCGTTATCTGACCTCAGCTTCTTGATTTTTCTACCTGTCTGCGTCTCTATCATTTTCTTCCAAATAAGGAAAATGCGAAGAACTTCATATTTGTGACTCATTGGATAAACCCAAACACGCCTGGAATAGTCATCAATAAATGTCACGAACCATCGTTTGCCTCCCAAAGTAGCATTTTTGGTAGGCCCCCAAACGTCTGAATGAACATAGTCTAGAATCCCCTCGGTACGGTGAACTCCAGTGCTAAACTTGACTCGAGTCTGTTTGCCCAATACACAATGCTTACAAAAGCCAATTTTCCCTGTCTTGGCTCCTTTCAACAAGCCTTGCCTCACCAAACCCTGTAAGGCCTTCTCGCCAGCATGCCCTAAGCGCATGTGCCATAGCTTGGATGCATCATCTTCGTCTGAGCCTATAGAAACGGACGCTCTCCCTGTGATTGCACAACCGTTTAGGAAATACAAGTTCCCCTTCCGGCTACCTTTTAGAACCACCAGCGCCCCTCGAACCACCTTCAACACTCCACCCACCATTGTAATCTTGTAGCCCTTTGCATCAAAGGCTCCAAGTGAAATGAGATTCTTCTTCATGTCTGGAATATACCGAACATCTGTGAGCACCCTGATAGTCCTATCATGCAACTTCAAACGGATCGAACCTATCCCTTGTATTCTGCAGGTTGTCTCGTCACCTAACAGAACAACTCCTCCATCGAGATCTTGAAAACTTGAGAACCATTCCCTGTTGGGACATATGTGGTAGGTACATCCCGAATCTAGTATCCACTCCTCTGAATGGCCTGGTGATGATGAAACGGACAGTGCAGACTCTAGATCATCCCTTGCAACATTTGCAGCTGGTTGTTTGTTCGGACAATCTTTCTTCCAGTGTCCCTTCTGATGGCAAAGGGCACACTCGTCTTTCGCCAATCTCCTCCGTTCTACAGATTTCCCTCTGGATCTTGAGCGAGACCTCCCTTGGCCTCCTCCACCAAACTTCTTGCCCTCGGCAGACTTCCTAGTCTCAGTTCTGCCTCTGGTGGTCAATGCTGATGCTGACGGGTCTTGGTGAATCATCTTATCCTTCCTCCGTACCTCGTTATTCATCAAAGCATTAGAAACGTCATCATACTTGATTTCAGATTTACCATACAATAAAGTGGTAGTCAAATGATCGTACGTTTCGGGCAAGGAATTTAACAATAGTAAAGCTTTATCTTCATCCTCAATGGAAACGTCAAGATTTTGTAAATCAGACAAAATCTTATTGAAATTATTTAAATGTTGGGTCATAGTTATACCTTGCGAGTACTGGAATCGGTAGAGCTTCTTCTTGAGATACAGCCGATTCTCAACACTCTTCGTCATAAACTTCTTCTCCAACTTCTCCCATAGCTCCTTAGCTAACGTTTCCTTCATCACAAAGTACTTCTGATCTTTTGTGAGACATAACCGGATGGTGCCACATGCTTGGCGATTCAGCTTTAACCAATCCTTGTCTGAAATATCATCGGGCCGCTTCTCCAACGTCATATCCAACTCCTGCTGATATAAAATATCCAAAACTTCGCATTGCCACATGCCGAAGTTATTCGTTCCATCGAATTTCTCCACCTCGAACTTAGCATTGGAAACCATATTCCTTTGCCCATAATTGTTCGTACTGGATGAGGACTCCGAGACACCCTTAGGAGTTGATTCGAGAGTGCTTTTGGGAACTTCTTTTTCTCCGTCGGCCATAACAAGACCTTACACTCCACCAAAGTTGATTTTCGATGTCTGAAAACGTCCGAAACATGTTTTTCACACCAAAAACTCAACTATTCTTCAATCTTCGGGTTCGAATCTCGGAAAACAGAGCACGGGGTTGGATCCGAAACGTCGAGATTGTGCGGGAACCGGACCGAACCGGACGTGAACCGGACTGAACCGGGTTGAACCGGGATATTGAACAACTTCTGGCAGTGAACCGGGTTGAACCGGACTAAACCGAACCGGGTTTGAAGCGGACCGGATTGACTAAACCGGATTTGGACTGAACCGGACCGTTCAGGTGAACAGTAGCCGCGAATGAACAGTAACCGCGGGTGAATAGTAAATCGCCTTTGACCTTTTGACCACACGCGGTTGACTGTTGACCGTGCGTGAACAGTAATCTCGTGAACAGTACACGCGTCTTCAACCTCTGGGCAGCGCGTGAAATATACTCCACGAGTGGATCTAACGCGCGCTACACGCGCAAACTTCTGAGGGCGCGTGACTGAGCTGCGGACCTCCGATTGAGGTGATTCCGGCGGCGTTGGCTTCGTCTCTTCTCGGGCTACTTGATTTTTGGTTTGAAAATTTTTTTTGAGCATGTTTATGATACTGCAAATTTTGAACAGAAACTCAAAACAGAGAGAAACAACTGGGTTTGTATTTTGGGCACCCACTACACATGCTTTGATACCATTTGTAGTGCTAATGGTACCGCGAAACAAACACACAAACACACAATCACACGAGAGTATAGTGAGGCTGTAAATTGTGAGTGTGAGTGATTGTAATCCTCCTCCAATATAGTGAATCCGCTGCCCCTCCGTGGACGTATCCGTTTCTTTGGGGAACCACGTAAATAATGTCTCATGTGATTGTGTGTTTGTGTGTTTGATTTACGGTACCAATTAGCACTACAATATCCACTTGAGACCCAAATGCGATGTAGAGAACAGAATTCCCCTTAGCTAGATTTTGATCAAGCCATCGTAGCCAAGTTGGCTTCTGGTGGGGTTCAGGCTCGGTCTTTGGCAATTTCGCCAAGCAAAATGGGCCCGCACACCATGCCTTGGGTCCACACTCACGGTTCCAGTAATCTGCATATAACGGCTTAAGCTCATAGAAGCTATTCTTAATTTGACCATAGCTTTTTGACGCCACCATGTTAAGCTCCATGATGAAGTTCACGTATGGACCTTTCAGTTCACGTGAGTAGTTGAAAGGTTCGTCAAAGTCATTCCTGGTGAGTTGACCCATGGGAAGTCGTCAAAAGAATTCATCGGATATGATGCAAGTGATATAGGGGCGAGTCTCAAGCGATTCTTCGAAGTTGGGTTGCATGAGTTTTGTCGGGGTTGTGTATTTTTTCAAAAGATTTCTTCAAAACCACTTGTCCCACATTGGCTAGCTAGAACACATTTGTGTTCCTTATATGTGTGGAGGCTCTATAGACCATTGATGAGCTAGGCCCAAGAAAGGCCTCGCGCGCACACGGGTTGGGCCAAGGTCCAAGCCAATTGGTTTAAGACGTGTGCTAAATTAGTGCAAAAAGATTTTTGGTAAATTGGTTCAATCACAGAAAAAGTGATTGATTCTACTTTCCGAAAAAAAAATTGTTTTCGTCTCCCCTATAAAAGGGGTTGTTCTCCAGGCATTTCAAATACACCGAAAAACATTTTCACTACAGAAATTCAGAGAGCAAGAAAGGTCGATTGTGTTTTGCATTTCCGGTCTTTTCCCGTGCAAAAAAGATCGAGATAGAGGCTGTATTTTGGGCTGTTTTATCCTAGAGACAGCGTGGCTGCAACTACTTGCACAGAGAGGGCGGAGCTGCGAAACGTCTGAAAGAGAGTGACCTAGTCCACGACTCAACCCAAAACAGCAACCAACTTTCTGTGGTATTTCTATTCACTTATTACAAATTCTGAGGTAAACGGTTCCATTATTTTTAAAGTATTTCCATGCAAGTTTTGTGGCAGAGGCAAAGGGGGGGAAGAGGGACATGGAAGGGAGCTTGTCGGTGCTCTCTACTCCGGTAGGTACTCCATCGATATTTTGTGGGAAACAGGGCCAGCTCTCAGTTTTGTGAGACTTAAAGCAACTTTTTTTAAACGGGCCCTCAATCTACTTTTCATAGTTAAAAATACTTGGGAAAAAAAAAAAACTTTTGTAGTCATTTGAGAGTAGATCAATGACCATTATTCCTTCCGTCCCCTTTTAAGTAGCCACTATAGAAATATATGCATTTTCAAACCCCAAAAAGTGTATTTCTCTATACAATTAACATTTTAATTTAGTGCAAAAAATTTTAAAAAATCTACAAATTTTCCTCTTTTTTTTTTTATGTCCAATAAATACAGGGTTTACAAAGGGGACATTAAGGGAGTACATTATATCAGAAACTATCATTTAAAGATAATCTTTTCGCATTTTTAATTGCAAATTAAACTTTCATAATCTAGTTTCTCCACCATAGTTTTTTTCAATTGGTGGGCAATGGGTGGGTTAAGAGGGTTAGAGTTTTTTTCACCAACAAATATAAGAACAGCTGTAACGAGGACAAAAAAACAAAAATAAAATAAAAGAAGGCGGCCAGTAGTCAGTAAGTGATGATCTTTTAACTTCTTTTTTAACACTTATGCCCCCTTAGTTTTTCATATTAACAAAATAGGGGCCAAATTATATCATGTTTGAGCCCTTACACTTGGGTCTTATTTGAAATTTGGCCCTCAAAATCATTAGACAAATTAGCTTTAATTTTTATGTAGGCCTAATTACAATATAGACCTATATAATTAGGGGCCCTCAAAATTTTTCTAAATTTGGGAGTTTAAAGCGGTTGTTTTATAGGTTTTAGTCCAAAGCCGGCTTTGGTGGAAAAGGAAGCTCAACGATGGAAGCATCCGTGTCCGAGAGAGCGTCAGAGATAAAGGGTCGGTTTGCTGGTGTGGTGAAAACGGTGACGGTGGTGTTGCGATGGAGGAGGAGTCGAGCGAGGTGGAGAAGAGGGATGGTGTGGCCTTTGGACATGAATGGAAAGAGAACTATGTGAGGTTTGGAAGAACATGGAGAAGCAACCATCTCTCTCTCTCCCACATGTGAAGCTGATTCCTCCTCTTTAGAGTGCTATTTAATGGGTTTTTTTCCTGTGGAGTTTATGGGTCTCTGGCGTGGACAAGGTACACAAGTTTTCACCCCTCCGGTCTCTTTCTGTGTTTTTCTTTTGTTAGCCTTATTGATTGGATCACTTGTATTGATTCCAACAACCGGTGGCTTTGGTTGTAACAATCAAGACCACCGAACCTATTAATCTATTTCTTGGAGTCAAAACACAAATCACAGTTATTTATATACAAACAAAGCTTTTTTTCTTGCTCAAGGTTCTGCTTACCTAGAACTTAATTAACGCGATTCTTATTCTATAACTCAAGGTTCTGGCCCAATTAACGCACATCTTGAATAATTTTGGGCTCAAAGTTTTAAATAGCAGTAGTGGGCTATGTAGCGGTAGTTGTATAGTAGTAGCGGAGTATCAAATGATATATATTAGGAATCGAGTCTAGCGGCGTGAGTTTTTAATAATTATTTTTAGCGCTAGACAACCTCAAGCGGCCATAGCGGCCATGGAGCTGCCAAAAATTGGATTCAAAGTGATACGGACTGGGAATCGAACGATACGGGTTTGAATTTTGATAGTGCCACTATAACAGGGTTATCGGTACCAGTGTACAAAAAACCCTCTAGGCAGCATGTAACAATCCACCCCACTGACCTGCTAACCCTTAACTTAACCACGTGGCTCAAAAAGTTAATCTCGAGTTATACAATAGCTTGTCGAGTTCTTACACACGTTTCCCTTGACCCACCGATGTAGAATGGGATATCGCAATCTCCCCACCTTGTGATGCAACATCTTCGTTGCGTTGATCTAGCAACCTTCCCCTGATGGCCATAGTGTAACACTTAGGCCTGATTTGGCTAAATTAAAAAAATTGGTTTTTTGGTTTTTCTGTTTTGTCCTTATTCAATTTTTTTTTTGCATTTGTTAGTTTTGCGTCAAGATTTCGTGGTTTCTGGATTTATCTCTTCGAGACAAATCCAAAGAGTATAAAATTATGGTCAAAAGTAATAGTTTTTTTAATAAAGCCGAAAATAAACCAGTTTTTTGGATTATTTTTCGTCTTTATTCACAAAACTTTAAGTTTGGCTAACAATTTTATAATTTTTAGATTCCTCTCATCGAGACAAGCCAAGAAACCACAAAAATTCCACTGAAAACTAACAAATGCAATTTTTTTTTTGAATTAGGACAAAACCAAAAAACCAGTTTTTTCAAATTAGCCAAATCAGGCCTTAGTCCTATATAGCACTTTGTTCCAACTTCGGGTTTCAAGAGGTGGCTCATATAAATTCTAGAGGTGGCCCCACCATGTAAACGGGTATTATGCTCTATACCACTTGTAACGATCCGCCTCAGCTGACCTACTAACCCTTAGCCTAACCATGCGTCTCAAAAGATTAACCTTGAGTTATACAGTAGTTGGTCGAGTTCTTTTATAAATATTACACATTTTCCTTGACCCATCAATGTGATACGGGATGTCACACAGCGGCCGATGTTTAAATCCGTAATTACTGGGGATCAATTCATTAACTTGCGATTCCAGCTCAAGTAACGAATTTAATATCTTCTGTGTTGTGCAAATGTTAATTGCACAATGGGTAATTTTACTTCTCCAAGAACTTGGAGCACAAAGCCTGGTACTTAGGTATGGCCATGTGGGTCTGTTAAGTGTTTTCTGGTGTTGGATGGCATAAAGATATTGTACAATTGTTTTGATACATTTATGTTAGAAAAAGAAACTATGGGTACGCCCTGTATACTTTTCATACTTTTCTTTTGATTTTAAGAAAATGAAGAGGGTCTGCAAGAAAAAGCTAAAAAAGATGACGATAAATTCAGTAAAGATAAGGAAACTCCAGCAAACAAAACAAGTACGTACCCACCGTTGAGCAGCTAAGTGATAAGACAATGTAAAAAAAAACTTACAAAACAAATCTATTGTGTACATATAATAAACAGTCCAGCTATGCCTATGGATGTATGCGTATGCAGTATACACCAACAAATCTTAATCATCATTCCAATAAATCAACGATCCGAATTTTAAACACTCATTTAAAAGAGCAAAGACAAATCCGGATTTTGAACATTAATGTATGCTGTTGAACTGGGTTCCGGAGCATCACGTGGTTATACTCCGAAAACAACTGAATAATTACTCCTTTCGAAGGAGTCGTTGCGATTGTTAGGCCTCTAGTCTATTTTGATCATATTATCTAAATCCTCTCCACCTTCTAGATGACTCATGAGAGGGGATTATTCTATAGGAAGTAAAATAGTGATGTGAACAAGCGTTCAAACTTCAAAATCACACGACAAACGTAAACAAATTAATAAGACCGATACGCTTTTGAAACTAGTTTTTCAAACCAACATCACCCTTTTTATTATGTTTTAGAAAAAGTGGAAGAGCCTAACTCTAACACTAACAATTAGAGGCAGCAAACAGACGGAGTTTAGGCGAGTTGGAAGAGGTTATGGGTTGAATGTGTATGTGTTAAGTATTATGAGTCATTAGTAGGCGAGTATGAGTGAGTCATACCAAACCCAATCCGTTTTTTTTTTTTTTCCAAACTAAACCTCAGAAATAACATGTTGAAAGCAGGAGAAGGAAGAATATGGCAAATTGATGTATACATTTAGAGGAATACAGGATTGATTGCACTGGATTACATGGACCGGTTTGAGAGAAATAGCACTAGAAAATACTAGAATATTCTAGAAGCTTCCAAATCTTCACATATATTTGTATTAAGCAAGATTTTATCATATATTTTATTAAGGTAGGTAGATTTGATTTAAGTATATTTCTCAATAGGCAGTTTCTTTTTCCATGGCCACTTGTTTTGGCATAATTTAATTTTAGGTAATTGGATCTTTTCTTGATTGGCAAGTATTGCCGTTTAATTAGTATTTGTTTCCTAGTATTAGGTCTCAGTCGCCCATAAATATACATTGCAAGTCTTAGGGTAATTCGGTTGAGTTTGAATAAAGAAGAAAACAAAGAACTTTTCTCTATATTGTGAGTTGTGAGATTGTTCTTATATTTATCTTGCTTTTTTCATTATGCTTCGCTGCATCATGTTATGTGATGTTTTGTTCAACCTATGTTATTCTACTTAATTTTTGGGGAGGGGTGAATATTTTGTTCAAAGTGGAGAAGAACTTCAAGGTCAGTCAGAAATCTAAATTACACTACTCACTCAATTACTCAATTATTGAAGATGTCTTTTGGTTTACATTTTACACTTACAGAAAAACTTATAGGAAATAACTTTCCATAACCGCTTAAAACTCCAAGTGAATGACAAAGTGCAAATTGACCTCATGATATTAGTAATGGTAAAATCGTTTGAGTTCAAATTATTTTCACCGTCGGCAGAAATAAAAGTTTCTTCCAAATTGATTGCACTACATCACATGTCTATGTTTTACTATTTTGGACCACTATTCGGACACATAGCGTAATACAATCGATTTGAAGGAAATTTTTATTTCCACCGATGGAGGAAATAACTTAATCTCAAATCGTTTGTGGTGAAAACAACTTCTAGCTGCCATTTCTTAGCGCTTGTAACTCATCAATGAGCTGATTCAAGTTGTGCCAAGACGAGCTTCCCTCCTCTACGGCCTTCTTCGCCGCTTCTCCAATCTCCTTCACCTTCTTCCTTACCTCCTTCCCCATCTCACCTTCCATGAGTTCTCTCACCATCTTCTTCAACCCCTCCGACATCACAAAACCTCTCACAAACCCATTGCTTGTTGCAACTCTCAGGCCCACCTTGATCTCCTCCACAACCATCCGTGCATTTATGTGTTGTTCCGCCATCATTGGCCAAGCCAGAATTGGAACCTTGGAGCATATGCTCTCCAACACAGAGTTCCAACCACAGTGGCTCAAAAAACCCTGAACACTCTCGTGTTCTAGAATCGCCCTCTGGTCAACCCATTCTCTCACCACCAGCCCTCTTTCCTTCACTCTCTCTTGAAACCCATCGTCAAGTTCCGATTCACTCTTCCTCGTCACCCACAAAAAGTTCACTTTTGATTCTTCCAAACCAACCACAATTTCACGCAACTGTTGAGAAGATATCTCTGCTTGAGACCCAAATGCGACGTAGAGGACAGAATTCCCCTTGGCTAGATTTTGATCGAGCCATTGTAGCCAAGTTGGCTTTTGGTGGGGTGGAGACTCGGTCTTTGGCAATTTTGCCAAGCAGAACGGGCCTATACACCATGCCTTGGGTTCACACTCACGGTTCCAGTAATCTGCATATAATGGCTCGAGCTCGTAGAAGCTATTCATAACTAGACCATAGCTTTTTGACGTTGCAATGACTTGCTCTATGATGAAGTCCCAGTGAGGGCCCTTCGGTTCACGTGAGTTGAAGGGTTCGTCATAGTCATTCCTGGTGAGCGTGATCCATGGGAAGTCGGTCACGGCAAACTGCTCATCGTCCAGCTGGGGTCCCGAAAGTAGCCCGTTCACCATAACGGATCTGTTCACGCTCTGCACATAGTTGTTCATGCCGTAAAAAGCAAGGCGCGGGATTCCAAATTTAGTCGCCGATTGTTGGGTCCACCCCAGGAATCCGTCAGATATGATGCAAGTGATATAGGGGAGAGTCTGAAGCGATTCTTCGAAGTTGGGTTGCATGAGTTTTGTGGTGGTGGCAAAGGGGACGAAGAGGGACATGGAAGGGAGCTTGTCGGTGCTCTCTACCCCAACAGGTACTCCATCGATATTCTTTGGGAAAGGAAGCTCGACGATGGAAGCATCCGTGTCCGTGAGAGAGTCGGAGATAAAGGGCCGGTTTGCTGGGGTCGTGAAAACGGTGATGGTAGTGTTGCGATGGAGGAGGAGTCGAGCGAGGCCGAGAAGTGGGATGGTGTGGCCTTTGGACATGAAGGGAAAGAGAACTATGTGAGGCTTGGAAGAACATGGAGAAGCAGCCATCTCTCTCTCTGATCTTGTGTTCATGTGAGGCTGGTTCTTCCTCTTGAGTGCTATTTAGTGGGTTTCAACAACTGCTTTTTCTGTGGTTTTTGTCTCTTTCGTGGTCTCTTTCTCTGTTTGAATAGCTTCTAGAGGGATGAAGTCAGAGAGGAGCCAAGTGGTCGCCCCTGCAAAGAAAAAAAAACTCTAGTTTATATACAAAAAATTAAATTTTCATTTGAATTATATAGGCTCGCCCCTACAAAGTATCTTAAAAAAAAAACTTGCCCCTGCGTAGTGAAATTTCTGGTTTTGCCCCTGCCTCCAAGGCTTTGACATCTAATTTGGTCCTTTTGTGGGGTTCATTCGTCTGCGCACGGACTAAAGGAGCATCTTATTCCTAGGTGCAAACCCGGAATTTGAAACACTGAATTCATAATATAAAACCCAAGTTTGCCAATCGGTCCGCACGGCATTTCCGTCGCGATAGCTATGGATCACCTCCGGTTATCATTTGTAAAAATGGTTGCAGGAGATGGGTGACCTGCATTGTGTTGTAAAATCAAATGGGATATTGATGAGAGATGACAATAAAGCACATTAGCAGGATGTACATAGATGGGTGGATGTAAGTAGAACCGTGCCCAAACAGACCTCCTGTGGTCCAAACCGCCCTCTGTCCAAGTGGTGGCAGGCAAAACGTAAACAAATCCACCTTGTTCTTTTCTTTTTGTATCCTACTCGTGCCAGCATTGGAAAATTACTTGCCTCAGTTTTTTTGGGAAAACGAACATTTGCCAAGGTATGTTTTTTGGGCAAGTCTACAAAGGTCGATATCCAAGTTGATACTCACAAGTGACACCCATGATGACGGTAGTATCTCAGTTATTGAGGTTTTTTTTTAAAGGAAATGGCTACAATACACACCCCTTATTTAGGTGTACCATATGCACCTATTGTATGGTCCAGATTGTGCCACCTCATTGGCAATCGTAACATTTTTTAGTTTTTCGTAACTTTTCAGCAATATGTTTCATAACATTTTCTATGATTCGTAACATTTTGGTGTGTCTCGTAACTTTTATAAAAAAAATCGTAACTTTTCAAAAATTTCGTAACTTTTGCAAAAAATTCGTAACTTTTATAGGAGTGTGTATGATACACACCTAAATAAGAGGTGTGTATTGTAGCATTTTCCTTTTTTAAATAGATGTCTGAAGTTTGGCGGCTGAGTGGTTTGATGGTGCTGAGATGTTAGGATGAGGAGTTTAGGTTTAGGGTTTTCTTGGTTTGGGCTTAGCTTTTGGGCTAGGCTATTTATGTACTTTCATTGTTTTATATGGCTTTGTTGGCCCATGGGTGTGTGCTTTATTGCTATATTTAGGCACTTTAGGCCCACAGATGTTTTTCAACTTTTGGTTGGATCCTTCTTTGCTTTAATAAAATGTTTTTGTTGCCGATAAAAATAAAAATAAGAAGTGTTGGTAATTAGTTGTTGTTAATGACGGTTAAACCCGAGTTTAATGCATGAAAGTACGTGCTTCTACCAATGAGCTAGCTCTCCACTTTATATTATTGAAGTCTTGAGTTTTACTGTTTGAGGATCCATTCAGGTGATGTGAATTTGGTGAAGGAACTAATTATTCACAAGAATTTTTTTTTTTTTTTTGTCATTCGTCATTCCTAGACTCCTAGTCTATTACATGGGGGAGGGGGGAATGAGACTCGATCACGGGATACAGTGTGGAACATCCATGAGCTCTACCGCATGGGATTTGGGGTTGCTGCTGTGCAGGGTGCAGCACCCTGCACAGCACCTGCTGTGCACCTTCCAAGCAGTCCGTTGCTCAGATGGACGGCCCATATTTTATCTTGCACGCACGACAAAGAACAATTCGGATGCAAAGGTGCTGAGGTGAAATCTGGGCCGTCCATCCGAGCAACGGACATCTCGGATGGTGCACAACAGGTGTTGTGCAAGTGCTGCACAGTAGCAACCCCGTGTCCTACCGCATAAGCTAGCCACCACTTGCTCACAAGAGAATTTTAGTAAGGTGAAGTAAAGGGAAATTGAAATATGTTTCCATGTTCACGCTCGGTTGGTGAAAGGATTTTGGAAAGAAATGAGGATGTTAATTGGATTACTATTGTGTATATATGTAAATATTTTCTAAGTAAGGTTCTTGTGCAAATAGTGTAAAATTTATAAGACGAGTTTTGAGGAAAAATAGACTCCGCGAGGAATTTATAGGAAAATGGGTATATGGGTAACATTGAATTTCTTAAAATTTCATGATGAGAACATAACGATTCAAACTCATTAGGATGGGGACATAAATAAGTTTCCCAAGCAGAATGGCTAATTAAATTTCTCTCTTTTAACTCTGCAAATCTTAAACCACGCCTCAATATCGGAAGAATTACCATCTTTAAAAACACTTTCAAGGTTAAGATAACGTTTGAACCATTATTGTCCAATATATGATTTTATAAAGTAAATAAAAGTGAAAATCCTACTTCGGTGTCAAAATAAACAACACAAGAAAATAAGTAGGTAATGAAAACAAGGAATACGAAGAACACCAAATATACGTGGAAAAACCCTATATGGACAAAAACCATGGGAAGGAATCAAGTACTAAAAATATCATTGTGCGATTAGAACTGTCCTATACTTACAATTGAAACTCCTCTCAATTGATCCAAGAAGCAGTTGCCGAATCTATGTTCATCGCACCAAGCACTTGACTGCCGCTGCCTCGAATCCACGAGCCTTCCAATTTACTCTTCCGGAAATCCACCGGATAGAACTCAGTTGTAAGGATTAATAGTGATAGACTTCTTAGAGATAACTTGGGAGTGTATTAATCAATGGAACTCCAAGACCCACACATGCATTCTTTTTCTCTCTTAAGTATATTCAATAGTTGCTCTTCCAAAAGACGTGTTTTTTCTGTCAACCACGCAAGTTTATTTATAGACGTCTTACCACCAGCAAAAACGACTCGACCGTATATCAATCTTGTGCAATTGTAGTCCGTAACATGCACTGCTACCAAACACGTGCACCTTGACTAACTAACAAGTCTTGGTCCTACGTTACAAAACGAATTGAATTCCTTCCACTTCCTATACAGACACTCTAAAAAGATAAGTAAAGAAATTACAAAGTGATAAAGAAGGGATACATGTGAATGGGTGTGTTTGTCATGAAAAATGCCAACCAAAAGGGAGCTCGGTCTTTGGAACGTACAAAAAGCTCATAGCCTTTTCGTTAATTAAAAAGTTATACCTTATGGGAAAAAAAAAAAAAACATAGATTTCTAAGTAAAACCTAATGATATGGATACCTATATACACACAGAGTAAAATTTGAGACTTTCCCAACTTGGAGGCCCTAGGGGTTGGCCTTAATGGCCCAAGGCATGGGCTGCCCTTGCAATCTTTTACAAACTTTAGCCAAGCCCATCTCAAATAGTTTGAACTTTAAACAAAAAATCATCTTCAGTCGAATAAGTTGAATTATAGTTTGTTTGAGCTTGATTTGAAATTTTAACGAGCTTAAAAAATATTCAAAATTGATTGTTGTACACATACGTCAATCTTAAACGAGATTTTAACGAACAAACACGAGATCGAACTCGAATTACTTGGTTTTTCTACCATCCTACTAAACATACAAGCTCAACAATTCTAATTTTATTCAGTTCTATGTGTGCAACAAAGATGTCAATTGTTGTATTGCTACTGCAAATATGGTCATCAATTACTGCTTTACCTTTCAAACTGTAATCTCACACACAATTAAGTTTCTAAAGTTGAATCCTGAAAAGGAGTTGAATTCAAACCGAGCTGACGTCAAACTGTAATCTTGTGAGCCGCTCTGTTCATTTGCGGCCCTATTGCTCAATTCCAACTTCATTCAAATTTTCACTATCCCCTGTTTGGCTCTCCCTCAATTCCCCACCAAACTCACTGTCTCGACCGCTATTCCCTGTTTGGCTACCCCTCAATTCAGACCCAATTTCACTATAACGCCCACTTTCAGTCCTAGTTCGACAGATTGGGCAAATGGGTGTTTTCAAAAGCCACAAATCCACACACTGTGCATGAAAACTGTGCCTACAAAGAGGCAACAATCTACACTTATCACCCACCTTGAAATTCTCCAAACAAACAGCACAATCCACTGGACTACTTCCCTTCTCTCCGGCTTTGAAATCAAAGCAAGGCAGATTTTCCACATCATCCTGAGACATGCTTCTGCTTCCAAAACTCCCCGTCTCGGCTGCGTTTCCGGTTCCGTTTCCAGATCCTCTTCTGAAGGCCCTCCCAACAATACAAACATGAATTAAGGCCAATGCTCCAATACCCACAAATAATATCATCACGGAAATGACAATAGCCATGACTACAACCTGTGTGGCTAAACCCAATCCGATATTCGTCATGAAAACAGATTCTTGAGTGGTTATATCTTAATTCTCTTTCCCAAATAGCCAGAGCAAATAACCTCTCCGAAAACGCACTTTTGCCTTCTCCTGAGACTCAATATCCGAAAGCGAGATTTATTTCTTGGAATCCATTGATAAGAACATACTCATTTCTTTTCAACACACCTCGAAGCAGATATATACCCGAAAAAACCGGGGAAAAGAGAGAAAAAGATCAACTTACAATTGCGGTTTTCTGGATTTTAAAGACGATCAATTCCTGAAAAACGTTAAGCAGCTGACATATGACCTTGTTTTTTGTGTGTATCATTGAATTCAATACTTGTGGTTTGGGTTTATAATCTCCGTAATGGAGTGGGTGGAAAAGAACCAATTAGTGACAAAGGTGTCATTAGAAGATTGAAAACTTGAACTGTTCTGTTTATCGCTATGTTGTACAGTAATTGGAGATATAAACTACTTCCCCCGGAAAATTAGATGCTTGGTATTGTTCACTTTCCCGGAAAATGTCATTCGATTATTTGATTATTTGTGTAGGTGGTTCTTGATTTCCGACTAACTTGATTTTTTACGAGAATTCTTTTTTCTTTTTCTTTTTTCAAGACACTACAAACTGAACAGTTTTAACCATATTTTGTGGCTTAAGACGAAGTTCAATTTGAAAACACCACAAGGTGTGGTGCAGCAAATATGTTACGAATAAATTCTAAGAAAGAGCATTTCTAGAAGTTCTAGATGTGAAGGCCGAATTTGACTTCCATTTTCTAATAGATTTGGAATTAACGATGTCTTGTCTGATACCTGAGTTCAATCGTGTGAGAGTTGCATTCGATCATGCGACACTATGGCTATTCCTATGATTAGTCTTAGAAGACAGAAATGCCATTAAATTAAAGTTCCACTAAGCTCACTCTTCAATCCTGAACAGCTTATTCTAGAGCTTTCGACACCAAGAGCCCTGGCCCTCTGAACTCTTGAAGGTAGGCTACCTTTTCCTCCTTCACATTTAATAGTAGTTATTGATTGCCAAAAGGCTTCTTTGTCCAACAAGGTGACCGTTTACTCTTTCCATATCCTTTGATTTTTGAGAGGACGGAATGGAAGAAAAGTAATGAAACCTGCGATGGCAACTAAATAACCGCCTTTTATGTGTATTTTTTAGCATTAAGTGTATGGCAAAGAGACAATTGCACGCAGAAAAGAAAACATACAATCGAAAGAACAGGCCACAAGATATACGTGGTTTCGACTTAAGCTAATTGCTTAATCGCACTCCGTGGGATACTGGGGGGTTTTGAATCAGAATTACAATGGGGGCTACACTAGTGCCCCTTTTATAGTTGTAAGGGAATACACCATCAAAAACCCTAAATTCCAAAAAAAAAAAACGCGTGTTTTCTTGCCTCCAGCCATCTGGACGGATTTGACTACCGTCCGGACCGGAATTCCAGAACCCTTCTCGCGTGTTTTGCTTCAAAAAACCTCGTCACAGGATTTGCCATTCCGACGGCTCTCAGCCCCGTCCAAACAGGATTTCCAGAAAGTCTCTCGTGGGCCCCTGAAACTGGTCTTCAACGTCAACATTAAGATATTGATTCTGAGCATAAAAATGCTGCTAGAAGGGTCTCTAATGTTGTTCTCTGGTCCAATTTGGAAACTTGCACTATTGTTTGAGTTCTGGTTTATATCATCTCATAAATACGAAACCAAATTAGTAAATTGAACCAAAAAAAAAACTCTTTTTTTATGAAAAAAAAAAAATTAATCTATGAGGCATAAACATAGCGCAATAGAATACCAGCTGAAATGCTGAAATACAAGGGGTACCGACCACCCCTGTACCGATCATGTATAGATAGCGTCGGGACTCCGTTGTGCGTCCCAAACGATCAATCCGAATTGTTCATTTTTTGAATGAATGGGCGATTTTGGATCGAGCTCATAGGGCCATCCGATTGCATCGATTCCCGCGTGGGTCCACTCGAAATTTGATTTTGAGATGGATGAACGGTTCGGATTGATCATTTGAAACCCACAACGAGGTCTCCGACACTGGGTGGTACATGGTCAACATCTCCGATCGGTACCAATAGAACGGTTGATGGTAATGAGATCATAGACAGACGCATTTTTCACCCAGTTTTAGAGTCCCCATAATTGCATAGAGATGTTAATCAACTATACAGGAAATTGTAATAGTATTACACTAAATACAGAAAACACTGAACCAATTTTTTAAACATGATGACAAACAAGTTTTCTTGAAATGACATTTTATTTTAATTAATTAAGACCAAACCCACCACCCCAGTGTCTGATCCCCCTCCCCATTGTTCTGACCTTCCGCCGCCGCCAATACATCAGAGAAGTAACTCCGGCCGTCGTCACTCCCGTCGTCCTCTTCCGAATGGACCCCATCAACAGGGCCCACGCATCCGGCAGGGTAGGTTGTAGCATTGAGAAAGTACGAGTCACCACTGTCCACAAGATGGGGACCCTCCTCGACGTCCACCACCGCACTTCCACCACTTCCGGTGCTCTGCCGGTCCTCCGCCTTCACATGGGGCGCCTCCGCCTGAAGTGGCTCAGATTTTTGCCCTGAGATTGGTGCTCCGGCGAGCTCTTTAGCTTGTACTTTCTCAGTCAAGAAAATCACCTGCAGTCCTCACCATAGTTAGCTTCACACACAACATTCAAGTAGTGTTAAAAGTAGGACCAATTATTCTACGGTCTCGGGACACGCCACTTTGTGGCTCGACGCATGTATCTACCATTTTGTATAAAAGTCTCGGAACACCACGTAGTGGTGCACCAGACCATCTAAAAGTGACATCTTTAAATTCAGGGTGGGGTTACGAACAGATTGTTATGCCTTCTATCGACATGTTCATATACTAAAATACAGAGTACAGCTGAGCAAATCGACATCTATGTACAGTTCTGTTTTGTCCTTTTTTTTAAGGTAAGGATGAATCTCATAGTTGAGGAGCCCACTTCAAAGTCTGGTCCCGTTATCTATAGCCTGGCCAGGTGCTCATGAATCATGAATTATGATTGAGTTTGTCATATTCAAACCTCAGACTTACCTTTAAAATACGTGTATGTATAAAAAAAAATGGAAGATTAATTACTAATTGGTGATTACGAAGGTTTTAAATATTTGTATCGGGCATACGTAATGGCATCGGTCACAGTCAAACGATATCGATAGTACTGAATGATACATCGGATTTAAATAACGGCCGATGTGCGACGTATCGGTTTTTCAAGGGATCGATACCGATATTTGACCGATATACGGTCCGATACAGGCCGACATTGGGCGATATTTGACTATATCACCGATACGGTTACGCATCCCAATACCGAAATTTAAAACCATTACATACTGGTTGTGAATTTTGAATTCTTGTTTGATTAAAAAAAAAAAAAATTTTAAGAGTGTCTAATAAGTCGTATTATTCAAGTATCGGCTATGGATGAATCCGTGAAGCAAAAATAAACTATTCCAATATGAATGCGATTTTTCAATCTCATCAACATAGCTATATGGTATCGGAAGGCTCACCGATACGAACAACTGATACATTATGTAACATCCGATACAATGGAAAATGCATGCGGTAGAAAGAATAGTATGAAAGAGATTGTAAATGTAGCAACTAGCTAGAATCTAGATATGAAAGAGACTTATGAAAAAATTACATTTTGTAGGAGTTTGAATCTTAATTTTTCCACATTCTTATTTTTTTTAATACTAGCTTAGGCTTAATTTGTTTATTAAGAAAGGTGAAGCAAAAAAAATACAAGAAGAAGAAGAACTACAACAACAACATAGTATTTATGGCTTAGCTACCTCATTTTTGAGCTTGTCGTTGTCCTTGCGAATGGAATCGTACTCAGACAATAGGGAATCATAAGCTGACTTGAGGTGATCATAGTCTCTTTCCAGCTGCTTGGTCTTCCACCGTGCACGGCGGTTCTGAAACCACACCGCCACCTGTCTCGGCTGCAGCCCCAGCTTGCTTGCCAACTGGCTCTTCCTCTCCGGCTCAAGTTTGTTCTCTTCCTCAAAGCTCTTCTCCAACAACCGCACCTTAATTTCCCAATTATAAATGAAATTCAACCACTGCACTAATATAGAATCTTTTTAACCCTTTTTCATTTCCCACTTTTTGTATAATTGTAATATACTAATTCCTAGTTGGATGTCAATTTTATCAACAAAAAAAAAAAAGGGGTGAAGAGAATTTGATGCTTCTAGGATATGGGTCACATAAATACACGTCTGACAGGCGCAAAGATGTGTATTCTAAATCGTACGATACAGGAGAGACGTGCCATATACATCGAAAGTATTCGAGCACAAATGTGAGTGCGTAAAGCATTTCTTTATCAGAATCTTTGAATGAAAACTAAAAGAATATATCTGAAGGGAATATGCAGATGTGATATTTTTAGTCAAGCTAGCTAGAACAAAGAGTCAAGTATCTAATTGCAAAGTGGGTGAGTCGTCACGGTCGCCGGACTCACCTGCTCAGGAGAGAGGCGGCGTTTCTTTTCCGGCGACTGTTCATCGTAATATTCCTCGTTGAAAAGGTCTTCCTGCGAAGTGTAAAAAGGTCGCCTCTTTAAGGTTTCCTCCATATTCATCGCCGATCTTGGTCCTGCTTAAGATGTCACATAACAAGGACTAGTTTTGAGATTTCATTTTTCCCATTAACAACAAAAAATCACCATTCAAATTTTTGTCTCCAAAATATGTCCTTTTTTTTTTCCCCAAAATTATCTCAACTTTTTCTAAAAATAAATTATACGAAGGAAAGGGATACCAGAAAAAAAGAGTACCAACAAATTTTGCGATATACTTTCTCTATGTCTATCTATAGTACCCTGCACAAATTACAATGTTCATTTATTGAATGGACAACTAGCTTAACAATCCTCTGGGCATGACAATACGGGTTTCTACTGGTTGCGAAATGTTCAATTCTCTCTAGGCATGATCGTCGAGCTTCTACTGGCTGCGGAGTACTTACACTTGAGATAGCCATAAATTAACAATAAGGACAGTCTGTCACCATAGCTCTATTGAAGGGCACGGTTAACAATGACACTCTCTTAACGAGGACTACTACCGCAAGCGTGCTTGACTTTGTGACTATCTCGAGAACTACCACCATTGGTGGGTAGCCCCTCTAAACGAAGAGATGAAAAACAACAAGAGAACAGAAAGTGTCCACAACGATCTGTTAAAATCATGTTCCAGTATAGAACTTCACAAAATTAGGGAGAAATCGGAGCGACGCATGTTTGAATCTCAGTAAATCTTGGCCACGTAACACACACACAACAGGAACATCCACATATAGATGCAAATTATATAGATCAATCATCACCTCGAAAAACGGAATCGCCACTCCCGAACAACATGACGTTGCTGCCGTGGCACGACGAGGGGTGGTTGAAGAAAAAGCGGCCGGAATCCATGCTTCAATTCAATCAAATCTCCGGCGGTTATCACCGTCGCGTATTTTATGTATATAAACAGAACCGAAGACCAGAGTTATGATGATTATTAATCAAGAGGGTATTTGATTTGATCTTAGAACAGCATGAGCTTGTGACGGAAGAAACTGGTACTCCACAGCAACCTTGCCGGAGTCTGCAACGGACAGATACAAAACCCCATCACGCCACCACTTTCGCACACCCAAATTACCCACCGGAGTTCGTCGGATTCCCCCTGAAAAAAGAAAAGGGAAACCAATTAGGAGACCCGATTTTAAAACATACGCCACATACAGAAGTCAAACAGGTTTTAAATCGCGGTATCGGACAATTTTATAGGTGATATGTTTAATAGGTGAATTATGATATTAGAGGTCCAAAATCTCGTTACGTGACGACCATACTATACGTGACGACTTTTATTAAAACTATGGGTTATATTGAAGTTGAGTATTCTACTGGACTCACCGGCCGCCGATGGTTCAGATCACGGCGAGGACGACCACTCGGTGCCGGTGGTTACACCCCCTGTGTGTCTAAGATGCCTGTTCTGGGTGTTTGTTGCGGCTAAAATTGTTCGAGGTAGGAGCAGTGCCTTTTATATTCGCGGTTGCACTTGCCAAATTACGCCTACGCCCCTTCAAGAGCTTAATTTTTCAAAACTCTTCAAAATTCATTTTGAAATGAGATATTTGGATTTACCCAAAAAAAAAAAAAAAAACAGATATTTGGGCGAGTCATAATGCAAGGGGCAATGCTTGAAACTCAAAAAATATACTTTTCTTATGTCTCTTATTCAAATTTTTAGGCGCTATCAATTTTTGTGGAATAACAAAGTCTAGACTTTAATTGGAGCCACAGTAGTTCGTGGACTAGTTCTCGTGGGATTTATCGAGGCGCTAATAAATTAAGCTCTATTTTTGGGCAAACGGTAGGAGGAATACAAGCATATAAATTACATCTAATTGAAACAAAGTCCACAATTATTATAAACTCAATCCAATTAATAGCCCTGTTAAGGGGAGATATAAACCAACAAACATAAAGAAAATAACACCCACAAATAGGTGAGGAACCTCCTAGTGAGATGCAGAAGTTCTAGTCAAGTAAAGTAGTAAACTAGCCCCAGTTCACAAATTAGGCTTGTTACATCTCAAGTTATAAAAAATTGAACTAAAATCGTTTCTATGCAGCAAAAATTTTCGCAAACCATCTATTTGTAAGTTTTAGTACGTAGAATGGTTAAACGAATGGAACAAATTATCAATTAAATTGTACAATCTTGTTTTAAAAGACTGATCAAGTTTATATGTACGAAATTTCGAACAATTTTTTAGGAGTTAGAAAGCTCAAAACTTGAACATGAATAATTAGCTTTGCAAGTTATCCAAGTGACTATTTTGGTCATTGACTTTCCTTTGATTCTTCAATCCTCTCATTGGACAAAAGACAGAGGTATTGGAGTATATTTATTTTAGAAAAGGAGAATGGGAGTTACTAATGTGCACTGAAGTCATCTGGGTACTGATCTGATCCGTTGGATTAAAATGAGGAAGGGAAGAGATATGGGTTGGAAATTGTCCAGCCTGAGAGCAGATTTGCTGTCCCCAAAACCCCGTTCAAACACCTTGTCCCATTCATTCGAGTAATTGATGGCTCAGATTCGCAGATGAACACGAATGGCTTAGACTCGCAGATGAACACGGATGGCTCAGATGGAATCCGAGTTATTGATTGCTTGGATGGACGGAATAGGAAATTGAGACAGAGAGTTCAAGACAGCGAATCCGCTAGCGTAGTCGGGAGGCAGAGGCCCAGAGTTATTAAAGTAGTAGCTAATCCAGTTAATAGCCCATACTTCCTGGTCGGGCTTTGTCGGCGCCGTTAAAAGAGACTCCAATTGTTGGCTTCCAATTTAACGGCGTTGATGTTTTTTCTTCTAAGACAAAAAAAATCAAAAATCAAAAACTAAAAAAATTCCTTGTCAACCAAATCCATACAGGAAAAAAAATTTCATTTTCTTTTATTTCACTTTATTTTGGCTTTCTTGAAAATATATTTCCCACATGACAGTTCCGACACTACAGAAACTCCAAGTCCGTAGAAAACAAAGCTAACAACTAACCAAAATTTAATTGTTTCTCGTGTTGACTAAGTTGCATTTTCAGGATATTAATTTCAAAGAAAAATGATGCCAGTATGGAACTTCCATGTCTACCATCACAAACGAATACACAACGGTTTAATTTATTTTTAGTGTTTGAATAAATCGAATCTTTAAGTAGTGTAATTTAATTTTTGTTTGTTGGTGAACATGCTGTGATCAAGTTATTTTATCCCCAATATCCCACAACCCCAGTCCAATGAACAAACCCCTGATTATGCTACCATACATTTGGATTTTTGATTCTCCAAAAAATCTAAGTACCCATAAAATGTACCTAGAAAATTGCTTAGAATTTGAAATCAGGTGAATCGATCTGAGGTACTGATTTCAAATTCTGGACAATTTTGCGGGTGCATTTTATGGGTATTTAGCACTGCTTTTGATTTTCTGGAAAGTCTTAAGTACCAAGAGGTGGAACACATGGGGAAAAAAAAAAGTTATAAATATATATACTAAATTTGATATAAAGTCTAGAGATATTGGAGCATAAGCAAGACAAAATACAGCTTCTAAAAAGAATGTGTTTTATATGAATAATGAGATAAATAATACTCCAGTACTCTATTTTATAGGGGGGGTTTTTTTTTTTTTGTGTTGAAATAAGACCATTTTGGTTTGTAAACTATGGAAGCCTACTCCATCGTTCCGAAATTTAGTATATGTTACATACTGGCACATACTGGCATTTTTCTTGTGCACCTTTCATCAGTACGATAGAAAAACGAAATTGATGTGCCATGTGATCATCAAATGGACTAGTGGAGTTAGAGCATGGATAGATACATCTTGTAGGGGAACTAATGCATGTCCGTGCTTGAAGGCACAGTTTGAGCAATCTACGCCGTGTTAGTGCCTATTCTTTATGGTCCTTCGAATTCAGAGAGGGTGAAAGAGAGGAGATAGTGAGAGAGAATGTAATTTGAATTCCAAAAAGGGGGAGAGAGAGAGAGAGAATGTGATTTGAAATTTTGGATGTGGTGGGCTGGTGGAGGAAAATGGTAGAGAGAGAGAGAGGGAGTGAGTTAGCAGACAAAGGGATAAAATGTAATATAATGACTGAGAAAAAAAATATGACTGTGACTAAAACCGCTCTGCATTGTAATATATATATATATATATATATATATATTAAAGATTTAAATTTTTGTTTAAATGGGTAAAAATTGTTATGCAACACCTTTCCATGTGTTAGCCAGCTGTCCAATAGATTTCAATGCAGGAACATTTTTTTCCGACCATTGAAAAATGGAAGTTGACAAACAATATGGAATCCATACCACGCAAATTCATGTATTGTCACTTCATTTGCATTATGTTTTTTAATTCAATCACTCTCCATTTGGTCCAATATTTTCTTTTAGGTTTTCCATAGGTTGTCCCTTTAGGAAAATGATTGTGACACACACACTCAACCACATACACACTCACATGCGGTGGGACCCACCCCGGTGTGTCCCACCCCGGTGGGACACCGGGGTGGGTCCCACCGCATGTGAGTGTGTGTGTGGTTGAGTGTGTGTATATGTATCACTATTCGTCCCTCTAATGATGGTGTTAGGGTAGTAGACCATTTTGACACACATTTAGACTTTAGGGACTAAATGGGTTAAATATTTAGATTGGGGATCAAATTGATAGTTCAATAATAGCTTGAGGACTAAAAAGGTAAATAACCTGAACTTAAACTATGTACTCCGTATTTTAAATGATTCATTCACTTTTTTGAAGACAAGGATGATTACTTGAAATTCGAAAAAAAAGGATAAGAGTATTGAGAGGAGATTTTTTTTTAATTTAAAAAGAAAAACAAGGATTGAGAACCACTAAAGGAGCCAGTAAAATACAAGAGGGGTCACCTGACCCCTCTCACTTTAATTTCTACAATGATTTTTGATAGTTTGGAGCTAAATTTTGTAATTTTGACCGTGCAAAAATTTTATGAATTGCCCCAGCTTGTTTAAAATGCATAGTATTTTCAAGTTTTGTTCCTTTTCAAGAGTTTATAGTATTACAAATGAGACTATCATACATTATTTTCGTAATATAATAAGTCATTAGGACCAATTATAAAGTAAAAAACATGTATCGCTATATATTTTTGTTATAGTTAACCTCTCAAATTAATTATTTCTTTGTATGAGCAACTAAGAAAAATAATTTACATATAAATCTAATTTTTGACCCCGCTAGTTTCAAATCGAGACTTTGCCCCTGTTAGGAACTCCAATGGCACAGTATGGAGAGGACATTACCACGGGCATAAGGGCCCCCAGAAAGATGGCAAACACTAAGAATCTTTTCATGGAAAGTTCTTTATTTTCCTATAATTTGTAGCACTATCCTTGTCTATTTTTCCAAGCATCGTGTCACAATCGACTGAGTCTGTTTTTTCCACCTCACCTTTTTTTAAAATGATTTTGTTCAGTTCCACCAAAAGATAGAGGGGCGAACTGAACAATATGTTCACTGTTATTAATGGCAAAGGTTATGTCCGATCGTTACCTTCAGAACCCTAGAATTGGTCGAGATGCAAGTAAGGTGGCCCAGACGGGTATGACCCTTAGCGCCTGTTTTGGTTTGGTTTGAATAAAATCTCCTTACCAAAAAAAAAAAAAAATGCCCCAGACATCCGATTATAAAAATATATATAAGGTGAGGGTGTGAAGTTTAATACATTTAAATTCTCTATATTCCTTGGTGCATGTTTTATGGCGAGGTTATTTGTTTGTAGCCGCATATATTAATCTTTAGATTTGAACTTATATTTTTGATACAGACATAGCATTAAATAAGTTAAACGATGTGTCATTCAATGGCAGACAAAGACCAAATCACATCTATTCATAAATTTAAGTATAAAATATCGTTTTTATATACTAATAACACAATTTCTAGTGAACCTTTCGTCATAATTTTTACAAACAAAATTAAAATATAGTAGACAAATAGAAATAATGAGATAACTTGGAAGTGTGCAGGGGCCTGGTCCCCACTTTACAACCCCTACGTCCGCTCTTGGTTGCATTAAATCCAAGCGCGACGCTCCTTTCAAACAAAACTAAAAATATAGTGGAATTTTGGGAAGAACTTCGGTTGCATTCATAAGGCAGGTTACAAAGCAGAATCTCGGATGTACACCACTTCAATTCGTCGAAAACATAGGAATACTAGTGTGTTTGTTTCATTTTACTATAAAATCGAAATTCTGATGTGTATATGGGCATACACGACTCGAGAGGGAGAAAGGGGAGAGTACGTATTCATGGGCGGAGCCAAAAAATCAATGTAGGGAGGACTTTTCTACAATAATAGAGGAAAAATTCTCACGTGTAGAACACATGCAACAAATAATACAAAACTTTAACATTTTTCACTACACATAAAAAGTTTTAGTGCACTTTTTTACAATAAATTCCAAACACGAGCACGAAAACTACAATACTCTACCCGTGAAATTCTAATTTTAATTTGACAATTATTAGAAAACTTTTGAAGCTTATGAGAGTTGATGTGATAGTCATGTCAAATAATATAGCACTAGTATAACTTTTCAAGAGATGAATGCCAAATTTTAGAAATATAATTGGGGATATAATTGTACTAATAGAAACCCAAGGAACATGTGACCCCCTGTGCCTTAACTGCCTCCCCCCTTACTTATATACTTTTATCATGACAAGTACTTTGTCGGATAGGAAACTGATCACAGAATCAGCAACGGAAATTACGTGTATATACATAGGGACATTCAGAGCCAGCCCCGACCTTTAGGTACTTAAAGCAAAAACTAAACACGGGGGCTCTTTTATTGGATTGTTAGTTATCAAATTAGGAGGAACCCTTAAAATTCGTAAGTTTTGTAAAGTCTAAAACTGCTGCATCTCGAACTTTAGCTCAAGTCCAGCTCAGCATAAGTTATGCAATATTCCAGTCATATATAAGTTCTGTAGGCGATTATGTGACCTATTTCAGAGTCAATAAAACTATATGGAGTTCCTTCTTTACTAAGGTAAGAAACCACCAAATAGGTGGTATCTTTTGACTAGAAATTGGATTGGTCATTTGTTAGCTTTTCCTTTTGTGTTCATTTTCACACTTTAGAGAAAGGTGGCATGGGGGGGTGGAAAAGAAATAAAAGGGGGGAAACTCCATAAGGCTAATTAATGGAGGAGGATGGAGAATTAAAAGGCATGTATAAAAAGGAGGAGGCACCTGATAAATAACAATATGCTTTTGAGATGAATAAAAATAAAGTGTGTGACTCGACTGATCAAAATGGTATGATAAAGTGGGAGCATAAGGTAGTGGTGCTCTCTTTCTTTTGAGAAATACAGCAACCCATAATATAAAGGCCGCGGGATTTTAGGTCAGCACAATAATAATATAACAAAATATTTTGCATACAAAACAAAATATAAAATAGAGATTTATTTTGGTTAAAACTTATCGATCGGGTTTTTTTTGTGTTGAGCTATATGATCTATTTAGTAAATTGTCAATTAGTCTGGATGTTTCGAATGATCTAGTGTAGACAATATGGAAAAAATATCAAATCATAAGCGAAAACATATATATATATATATATATATATATATATATATATATATATATATATATATATATATATATATATATATATATATATATATGGGAGGGCTTCTAAAACGGGAATTCTGTTTCCGGACCTCATGATCCAAACATTTTTTTGACGATCCGATCCGTCCAATGTGTTCAGAAGGTGTTTTCAAGGGTCCACGCGAGAAATCTTCAAAAACAAATACCGGGAAAGGCTTGATCCAAGCAGTTTTCGTAAAAATATATATATTTGCATTTTTTGCGAAAACTACTTGGATCAAGCCCTTCCCGGTATTTTTTTTTGAAGATTTCTCGCGGGGACCCTTGAAAACACCTTCTGAACACATTGGACAGATCGGATTTTCCAAAAATAATTTCCAACACAAAAAAAATCATTTTTTTCTTATTTTCGGGAGGTGTGGACTAGAAGTTTTCGGTATATATATATATATATATATATATATATATATATATATATATATATATATATATATATATATATATATATATACACAATAAGCTTCCAATAAAGGTCCCTTATTGAAAAATACCATGCGGACCTGTCTTTTTTTGTGTTTTCGAGCCAAATTTCGACGATCCGAACCGTTTTCTAAAACCGATCGGATGAAGCCCTTCCGGGTATTTTTTTTGGACGAATCCTCGCGGGAAACCTAAAAAATGCATTTTAAAGACATTGAACGGTTTTCAGATCATCAAAATTTGGCTCGGAAAGGTGAGGTCCGCATGGTAACTTTAATAAGGGACCCTTATTGGAAGTTTTTCCTATATATATATATATATATATATATATATATATATATATATATATATATATATATATATATATATATATATATATACACACACACACAAGAAGTTTCCTATGAGGTCTCCCTCATAAATAAATAAAAAGTGCGGGAACAGTGGTGATTCGTTGGATCGCGTGAAGGGCATAGGATCCAACGGTCAACAACTGTTTTCCCACTTTTTTTTTTGTGAGGGAGCCCTCACAGGTAGGGATGGCAAAATGCCCCGCCCCGCCCCTAACCCGCCCCGCCCCACCCCGATTAGGGCGGGTTTTTTATAAAATTTTCGGGTACCGGGGCGGGTATGGGGAAAAATTAGAAAAACCCGGCCGGGTTCGGGTCGGGTTCGGGTTTATATTACCCCACCCCATTACCCGCCCCGAACCCGCCCCGAAATATATTTATATATAAAATTATATATTTTTTTAATCTAATTATCATTATACTAAAGATATTATATTTTTTTCATAATTTTATTATCATTCTACTAAAAAACTTTCATTCTTACCTTAATTTTTAACAATTACACTAAAATATAACTTTATTTACATGTATTTACTTTTATTTTGTTTTTAGATTAACAATTTAAAAAAAATATATTATGAAGCGGGGCGGGGCGGGTAAACCCGTCCCCCGATCGGGGCGGGAACGGGGGTACTCAAAAAATACCCGGTCGGGGTCGGGTCGGTGTCGGGTTTGTGTACTAATTTTCGGGTCGGGGTCGGGTATACCAAAAACCCGCCCCGCCCCGCCCCATTGCCATTCCTACTCACAGGAAGCTTCTTATATATATATATCAAACTCGTAATTATGTGAAAAATGACAAATACAAAGATTATTCATCTAAATTAATTAATCAACAAAAGAAAATGCCATGCATGGAATTCACAGGAAGCTTCTTATATATATATATCAAACTCGTAATTATGTGAAAAATGACAAATACAAAGATTATTCATCTAAATTAATTAATCAACAAAAGAAAATGCCATGCATGGAATTTCTTTAGTTTATTTTTTTATTTATCTTTGAAGAAAATACAAAGATTAAAAGGACAGGAATACACGACAAAAAGCCCCCCAAGCCACCCAAGAAAGAAACGCATGTTTCAAAAATCGGGCCGAACTGGCCGGTACAACCGAACCGGACAATGGTCCGGTCCAAACCAACCTAAAACTGCTTGTTTTTAAAAACCGGTCTCTAAATTGAAAACCGCTTATTTTTCTTTAAAGAAAATACAAAGATTAAAAGGACAAGAACATACGACAAAAAGCCACCCAAGACCAAGAAAGAATCGCATGTTTTAAAAACTGGGCCTAACCGGCCACTTCGACCAGACCGGACTATTAACCAACCTAAAACCGCTTGTTTTTAAGAACCGGTCTCTAAGTTGAAAACCGCTTAAAATAAAACCGGTGGAACCGTCAACCCAGCAAACCCGGGGACAGGTTAATCGAACCAAACCGGCAAAATTTTGGACTTATCGATAAATCAAAAGACTGCACAGTTGCCACATTACTTGTGAAATAGTGCAAGGTGGCAAGCAAGCAGTTGTTCTTTTGTCTTTTGCAGCATAATTAGATTATGCAAGTTTGATTAATTTATTTGCCTTTAATTAAAATGGCAAGAAGAGCGATGTTCAAGTAATACTTATTAATTATTTGGAATGTTAAGTAAATTTTGCGACTTCGATATTCAAATTCTTGTAAATTTTTTGTTTGGGACGATTTGTATCTTTTGAAATTGTAGTGTTTCTTTCAATGTAAAGGTCCCCAAATCGATTTTGCGTATAGGACCCCAGAAATCTCAGGACCGAGCCTGACTTCAGTGGTTGGTAGTGCCGTAGTGGTACTGGCTTACCGCTTATGGCTAAACATGCTATGGCAATTGGGGGGCCAGCCCGCCAAAAAAAAAACCTTTTCCAACTGCGTAATTACTCCATTGAGATCTCTTACTAAATGAAGTGATCTTACGAAATGGAAGCAATTTCTGTGGTTTTTATTTTTATTTTGAAGTGATCGGTCTAGTATTGACTGGGCTTAGTTTTCCGTTTGATTTTAGCAAACGAGTTTAACAGGTGCTAAAATCATGATTTTGAAATCAAAAAATGAAATGGTTCCGTGTATCGTTTTTCGATTTGTTTGGCACCAAATTAAGTACTCCGCATGTACTTTAATTTGGTGTGAAAAAAATCGAAAAACGATAAACGGAACCACTTAATTTTGTGATTTGAAATAGCTATGATTTTAGCACCTGAACTCATTTGCTAAAATCATGGTTGATTTTAGCAATTGAGTTGCTAAAATCAAACGGAAAACTTAGCCAATGTCATTCTGTATAAGAAGCAGAGGGAGTAACTCTCAAAAGAAACCCCTTCGTTTACATCTACTTTTCACTACTTATTATTATCAATATAATAATACCCACTAACTTTTTCAAAAAGGAATCTACTTTTTAGGGCAAAATAAAAAATGTATCCACTAACTTTTCAAAACACACAATTATTAAGAGTTAGCCAAAAATAAAAAGTTAAACACTATAAAAGAGACGGAGGAAGTAACATTATGATTGCAAAGTTTGAGTTGTTAGTGAACTCCTTAATTTTATTTTATTTTTGTCTAAGAAAATTTTTAGCAAACCTAAACAGCTCCTAAAATAGCCTAGTCTTCCAATCACTTTTTGTTCAACCATCTAAATCCGAATCCGAAATAGCTCGAATCCGATCCGAGTGCGTTGGGTTGAATTTGAAGATCAAAAAGATACTCCCTCCGTTCCTTTTTAAGTGTTTAACTTTCCATTTTGGGTTGTCCCTAAATAAGTGTGTGGTTTGAAAAGTTAATAAGTAGAAGTTTGTACAATTATCATTTCGCCCTTTTAAAAAAATGGTGGGTAAAGAGTTAATGGGTAAAAGTAGAGGATAATTTTGGAAAGTATAGGTAAAAGTTGATGTGAAAAGTGTAAAGTGGAGGAAAAAATTGATGTGAAAGGTGTAATGATGATGTTTGTTTAATAAGTTGAATTTACGAAATAACACATTTAAAAAGGAATGGAGGGAGTATGTTCTGTTGAATGCATGTGCAATTACAAACCTTATTTTAATTGGGTAGGTAACTAAAAATTAATTTATTTCATTACAGTTTTTTTATTACAGTGGGCCATTCAGATCTTCCTTTTTCTGTTTGTAAAGAAAGGGTAGTAGGGAGACCAGAAAAGCTCTGGTGAAGGCCCGGCCCAAAAAATTGAACACCTACAATTCTTGTTCTTTGTTCTTGGGCTTTTCTTCAGCTTGGCCCAAATTTAAGAAGCCATTTCCTATAGAGTCTTGACTGAAAGCCCATTGAATGGTAACCAAACCAAATCATATCAAACGGAACTTTATGTCCTAATCAATTGGAGTCCATTACATGAATTTTTTTTTTTTTTTCCAAATGAGCTCTGTCAATGGTAACATGTTTACTTGAACTCAATAAAATCATTAATTTGCGCCAACAGTATTCAATGTCAATTTCGGTCTTCCCTCCCGGTGGCATTACTACTGAAAATTATCTTATCAATTTTCTTAATTACTGCATCTAGTGATCTACGGTAGATATGTCCAAACTACTTAGTCTATTTTCTCTCAACTTCTCATTATAAGTACTATACCTACTATCTCGCAAACCCATTGAATACCCCAGCATATCCACTGAAAGCCCATTGGTGAAAATCGATCAAGGAATTGTAATACTCCAACATACATATTCCTTATTTATAACCTACACACAATAGCACGTAAACATATAAGTTGGGAGAATTCTAGGGTACACACCCCCTAAAAATCACTTTTTATGAAGAATGTGGTAGCCAAATATGAGATTTAGTGGCTCTATATATATTAATTTCTGTGGCTAGAGATATGAAAAGGTGTATGGTATGCACCTTTGACCAAATGGACAGCTGAGATTGCGCCACATAGGCAAAGAGTGACCCTTTAAACCGGTCATTTCGCATCTCATATGGAGAGCCACAAAAAACTATAAAACACCGTGTGAAATCTAATATGACAATTTTGGGTTTTAAAGATCTCATATATAAAGCCACGAATTCTCATAAAAGATACCAAAAAAGACACAAAGAGCCACAAAATCTCATATTAGCAAAAATCAACCGCATAAAAGCAACCCAATAATCTCATATGGCGGTTTTGGACTGTAGTGGAAATGTGATGCAAACTCCAAACTCCAAGCCCTAACCCTCTCTCTCTCTCTCTCTCTCTCTCTCTCTCTCTCTCTCTCTCTCTCTCTCTCTCTCTCTCTCTCTCTCTCGTGTTCTTCTCTTCTGAACTCTAAACCCTAACCCTCTTCCACGTCTCTCAAATCCCTTACGAAATCTCACCCAAAAACCCACCAAATCAACCTTCGAAACCACAAACAATGTGGGATAACGTGGATTTCAGCAAGTTTTTTTAAGGGATACCGTCTCTCAACCCTCTTCAGCAAGTTTTTGAAGGGGATAATATGGATTTTAGGGGTTTCAACAGAGAAAGGTATCTTCCACACCCTCTCTCTCTCTCTCTCTTAAGGGGAGCAATGTCTCAAGTCTTCACAGCCAACGCTTTGTTTTTTTTTTTTTTCCTTGTCTTTCTATTACTGGATTATTCTCTCTGATATTGTTTTTCTTGTTCTTTATGTTTTCCTATTGTTTCTATATTCACTGCTATTAGTAATTGGCTTTTGAGGGGCCTTATCTTGGAATGTAATTGGCTTTTGCTGTTTTTTTCTGATCCTGATATTTGCTTTATGTTCTGAATATTCTGATTGCTATTATTGGGTGCAAACAAGAATTGGCAGTTTGAAATTATATCACTCTATGTAATTGGATGGAAATGAGTTGAATGGCAATTTAAGTCTATTGGTTTTGGGCTGATGAAGTAGGTGTATTGTTCACAAATGTATAGTTTTTTTTTTTTTGGCTTTCAGATCCTTAACTTGGGAAAATCTTTAATTGTTAGCTTGGGAATTTTTGTTCACATGACCATCGTTTACTCGTTGTAGTCCATTGCTGACCTTAAGAGACAAGTAATTAAGTTACCATGTAATTCCCTTCAAAAAAGACAAAAGCTTGATTCAATTCTCCTACGGTATTTAAATAAAAGTCTTTGAGATATTTTTTTAATAATCTGAACCATTCATCTTTTAAAACACTAGTTTTAGCATCCTTTGTGAGGAAATCAAGTTGTTTGGATACCGGAAGGTGCCTAACTATCAATGTAAAATAAAAAAAAATTCGGAACCCGGTGTGGCGCGGCAGGTGTCACCCCGCTCAACCACATGGCTCCGTCCTTGCTTTTGGATGTGCAATGTTTGGTGCAAAGATAGAATCTTAAGCTGCCAAGCGTAAGAATTGATGTTTGAACAATAATTTCCCACGCAATCCTTGCTTTCAAAGTAGTGCATATTGTTGCACATATAGTCATTGTAATGTAGGATACAAGATTTGAAGTATGGTAGTGAATGAATAGGTTCAATCTATCAAACTGGTATGGACATTATATACAAGCAAATAAGGGGCTCTAAATATGATCAATGAAGCTTATGGCCTGCCAAACCAAGCTTCTTCCTCTGAATGGCAGGATGAATACACATATACAACTACTGCCCATGAAATAGGCCCTTCTAGTAATATGACTTGGGATGGATCATAGTGATGAAGGTTACTATTTTTTAAGGCAAGAGACTTGTTCAGTTCCTTTCATGAACAACCACAAGGTGTAAGAGCCCATCCTGGGCATAGTCCCACGTCAGTGTAAGAGCCCATCCTGGGCATAGTCCCATTGCCTGAGCTATCATGCACTGAGTTGTCTATGGAAGCATAACCAGAGTAGTGGGCCTACACATGGGTTGTGGTTATAGGTAACCATCAGTATAATGATCAGAAAGGTTTTCTCCAACACCATGTCTATGAGATTATGATGATAACACAAAGACATGGCTTGATTAAAGCCAGAGCTATGATTTGTATAGATTAACCATAAGAGTTGATAACACTAAACTACTGCCCTATAACTACCAATTATAGATGTTAACCTAATATTGTTTACAAGTTTTATTTTTCCAAAATGACAAGTACAATGATGGAGTATTCGGATCCTACAATCACAGAGTATCCCCGTCCTACGTTCACATTGTATATTAGTTTTGGTGGGAGAATCGTACGCGTGGGAGAAATAAAATATGATGGTGGACGAAAAGCTGAAGTTAAGGTTTCACCTGAGTCATATACTTACTCTGACATGGTTGACAGTATTAGAGATTTTGGACTTAAGGGCACATTTAGTATTTACTATATGCAGCCTAACTTTGGAATGAAGAGTACATTGGTTGCCTTAACTAATGATGGAGAAGTACGTAACGTATTTGCTATTGGTGATTCAAAGAATGAAAATAATTTATTTGTTGATGGTGGATACGAGGATGACGAAGAGGAAGAGGAAGAAGATGCTTGCCAAAATGTAGTGGAACCACCAAAAGTTCCATTGGCAGAATCAAGCAAAAGGTGTTTTTCACTATATATATACTTATATTTGTAGTTTAGTCTTCAATATTTATTGTATTTCTTTTCACTAAAAAGGGCTCGCTCTTTGGGTTGACGATTGATGGTTTCCAATGCAGGAGTAAGGGAAAGAGGCTACCTCAAAATTTTCCATCATCAATGCCCAAAGATCAAAACAAGGGGCAGGATAAGAGAAAAAAGCCTTCAGGTCCTTTCATTTTTTTCAGGTATAGACTTCATTTTATTGAACTCCAATCCTTGTAAGTAGCTAAATTCAAATGTACTAATGGTGGTCTAAATGTGAGCATGTGTAGTGCCACAATACACAAAAGCCTCCAATCACAACAGAATATAGATGACCCGATAAGTATATATTGTTATATATGGCAGACAACGTACAACAGATCTTGTAAAAAAACCATACTTATTGAGAAATTGTTTCCAATCATGAAGGGCAAACATATGCTGAATCAACAAAGTATAGGGAAGAAATGGAAAAGCCTCCCGGGACATGAGAAACAACCATACATAGATATGGCAAAGTTGGATGCCCGTCAGTTTCCAGAGGAGAAACCTCTTCGGTCACAAAAGCCTAGAAAGGGAATTTGAAACTTATATGGTCGTGCAACTTAAAAAAAATTTACACAACATTTTTTCATGACTGGGTACTAAAATTTGATATGTTACTTCATGCAGGTATATATGCAGAATCGAATTGCGTTGCCATCTGTTGTCAACCTAATGCAAAAGTTAACTGAAGAACAATGTGAGGCTGTTAAGAGTATGGGGTTGGGTGGACTACTTGAACTTCGCTGCTCAAGGCTACATCATGATTTGCTTGAGTGGTTGGTTGACAAGTTTGATCTCTCACGTTGTTTGTTACACGTTCACGAGCGTGAACTTGTTCTCACAGTTACAGAGGTGCAGCGATTACTTGGAATACATGGGTGCGGCCTAGATATAATGTTGGCAGGATTCTCTGATGATGGGTTCAAGAAGTTGTGTGATGACCTCAAAGTGAACAAAGGGAGTCTAACGTTGAAGGATTTGGGTGATTGCAACGATGTCACTTTGAAGTTCAAGAGGAAATTTGTATTGTACATGTTGGGCTCCTTCCTGTGTCATCGCAGCCATACGTACCCCAAAACTATGTTCATGTTGTTCGGGATGTTGACACCCTCAACGGACGCAACTGGGCAAAGCTAACACTTCAGTGCCTTGCCCACTGTATCAGTGAATCGAAGAGGTTGGAACGTCGATGCACAAACGGGTGCCTGTTTCTTTTGGAGGTATGGAACTCCTTTTTTATTGGAAACACAATATTCTTGCTATGTCTTCTACAACAGTCTCTCAATGGAATTCATGTATTAAATCAAAGTTGTTGGATAGTTATTTTACGTTGAACGTGTCATTCCAGCTACATGTCGAGTAGTGAGAGACCCATCTATGACTCGCCTCGCTTACTGGGGGTTTAAAGAAATCGGCAATATTGTAAGACTCTTGAAAAATGGAGTTGGCGGGTTCGAAATGGATGAGGTAGTGAATTCATTATTACAATTTCAAAAAGAAATATCCCCTTTTTTTATGTTTGTGTTTGTAGTTATTAGTGTATTTCTTAACTAATCGTTTGTGTCGTTCAGGTGCATGTAAACTTTAGGGAGTTTGGGAAAGAAACAAAACATCACCAGCTATAAAGGGGGCGCTGCCGTTGGGAAGGAGAAAAAAAGAGAGAAAAGGACAGTGACAGGGAATTTGTTAGTGGACAATTAGGAGTACTATTAGAAGCCGTCAGTAAGCTACAGGGGGTAAGTCGGCCCCGTAACGTGGACCTTGACATGCTAGTCGAAGATGGGAAAAGTGTGGGGAAGCTGGTACAAAGTAATATGCTCACTCTAGGTATGCAACACCAACAATAAAAAAATACTTTTGTTACCCCCTCAATGACGGAGTTGAAAACAAAGGGGGTGACAGCAGAAGCAAACACGCAAACACCAAAACCATGCACCACGCCGAAAATACCAAGGGCACTCTCACCGAGGACCCAGAAACAAACCAAAAGTTTTAGTACGCCTCCGGGGGGTTGAAAGCATTGTATCGGTTGATCAATCAGGTGGTCCACTACAACCTCTATCCAAAAGGGAATGCGAAAACCCCCTCCCGGGCTTATGGTGATATATTGTTTGCATTTGGCAATGAGGGTGAGGTGATTGATTGGGCGTTGTGGATTTGGACCCAAATGGCGGATTTTAAGGCAAGGGGGCCAAGCCATGCCAATATCCCATTCCCCGCCATGGTGACAGTGCTTTGTGAAAACGCCAGAGTTCGAACTTTTGAAAAAAAAATGTTCCCGGACTCAGACCCATCAACCAAGTTCATTGAGGAAGAGTGATTCCATGTCGAAATGTCCACCGGCCCACATTGCCAGACTTTGTAGACCCACTACCAAATCCGGGAAAAAGAGAAGGGAGGAATGGGACGAACTCCACTATAACCATGCCACTTTGATGTTGGAGGGGATAGCACGAATTGAAGCCAACCAAAGGGGCCAAAAAAAGAGGGACGGTAAGAAAATGAGGAGGTGGATTTACATTTATGAAAAGGTTGGGAGTTTGACGAGCGATCCTTATAGGGAAACCGCGGAAGATAAGGAGGACGATAATGGTGATCCGAGTTACTACCGCAAGCTCATTGGTCGCCTGATATGCCTCACCATTTCTCGACCGAATATCACTTTTGTCGTCAATCTGCTCAGCCAGTTCATGCATACCCCTCGGGTACCTCAATTTAATGGTGCTACCTGTGTACATCGCAACCTCAAGGGCTCTGTCTCTCATGGCTTACTCTTCCCTTCCTACCTTCTAGATCAGATCTCACACTCACTGGCTACACTGACTTTGATTGGGCCAGTTGTCCATGACTCGTCGCTCGATTGCAAGTTATTTCATCACTCTTGGTGGCAGCCCCGTCTCCTGGCACACTAAAAAGCAGAGTGTCGTCTCACAATCTTTCGTCCAAGGCGAATATCGAGCCATGGCTTCACCACTTGCGAGTTATTGTGGCTTTGTACTTTACTAAGTGATTTATCAATTCCTTTATCATCACCGATTATGCTATATTGAGACAATAAGGCAACCTTGCATATCACACGGAATCCAATTTTCCATGAGCGCTCCAAACACATTGATATATACTGTCACCTCATTCGTGAAATGGTCAAATAAGCTTTTCTTCAACTTCATGACATTGCCTCAGCTGATCAATTAGTAGATATTTTCACTAAAGTCTTGGGTGTTGAACACTTTCGCCTTCTGACGCCCTTTCAGCATTATGTCCTTCCTTGTTGTACCTTGAGCGGGAGTATTAGCGGACATCACGGATTGGTAGCTCTATACTAGGCAACGATATATGCAATGATCAATTAGGACATCATGGATTGATAGCTCTATACTCGGCAACGATATATTTGGCAATGATCAATATTTTGGATAATCAATCCCATAATTGTAGGATAATAATTCTTCTTCCATAATTTACCCTTTCCTAGTTGGTTGTATCTTTTTCCTATATATGTGGTTGTATCCTACTATTGAGATTAATGAGAAACAATTTATTTTCATCACAAAACACAATTTATTGAATTACATGATCGAGAAAAACTTATAAAATAGGGCCAAATGTATTTTGCTATCATCCTATGTAACATTTTTTTTTTTGTTCACATTTTGCTAATTGAACTCAAGATTTTGTAAATGCCCACTTAAGTCAAAATTAACTATTATTTTCTTAAAAATGATCTAATTTTTTGGATCTATTGAAATTATTGTAATCAAAAGTAATACAAAAAATGAACATTTTTTAACAACAGATAAAAAAAAAAAATCATTGCAATAGCCTAAATTGCAAAAAAATATAAATCGAGCCTCAATTGTAGGAGTTTTTTGGGGGGAAAATACTGAAAAAACAACTTTCAGAGATATTCAAACCGAGCTCCTCTTGGTTGTGAGCATTTTGGACTTAATATTATGTATTAAGTAGTTATGGGTCATAGCTAATTGGGGGCTCCAATTTTAGACCAAATTTGAAAGGCCCCAGCCACCCGTCTATTGGGCCTATGCCCAGGGCCAGGCATGATCCAAATTGAACTTGTAATCCGGTTGAATTCAAAGCAGAGAGATCGAGGGAGAGAGTCCTGGATTGTTGCGAATACTGTTTTACTTGCCCACAAATTCGGACCTCCTTTACTTTGTATATAAGCTGCTCAAGGCCGGCCCAGGCCCAGGACCTGGGCCTAGGGCACTCCCAAAACCCCCAAAATTAGGGGCACTCTCATAAATTTTAGTGTTAAGCTTGAGTAAAAGTCTTTTTCAAGATTAGCCCAAACAAAAAAAATTATGAGGTAGCCAAGTAAGAATTTTTTTTTACATTTAGGGGCTGACATGAAAGTAAGTGGAGTGGTGGTAGCTTTATAGGGAAAAGGAATGGTTGCTAAACACTAATTTTCCTTATGAGACTAATGAAACTCACATAGATACCAATGAGAGTTCGAACTCAAGTATTTTTTTAGCAAGCCGAACCCGAGCATCATAGAACTTGGCTTGTAGAGCAAAATTATGTTCTAAAGATGAACTTGGCTTGTCTAAGGAACATTTTTACATTTTTTTTAACTTGCACAATTTACATCAAAGCTGTTTTTGGCCCATTGTGCTCTTATGTAATAATTAGCAGAACTTTATACGTTTATTACTTTCTCATGTGATTGTTGCCGGGAAAAAAAATTTAGGGCACATATTTTAGATTAGGCCTAGGGCATCCAAAACTCTTGGGCCGGCCCTGAAGCTGCTCTTCACCTCCTCTCTCTCTCTCTCTCTCTCTCTCTCTCTCTCTCTCAACAAAGCTTCGAAGATGGCTGTCGCCATACTTATTCGCACAAGCCTTGGCATGATCGGTATTCGCTTCAAACCATGTGCCTATACATTCTTTTCTATAAGTCAGTCATGAACTGATCTTCGTGTTGTACGTGTTTTCACATGGATCATTGATCAATGCTTTGATCAAGATTTCTCCCACCATGTGCATCGACTGGTACATCTTGGTTAGTTCTTAAAGTTTTCAATTCTTATTCCTTTGGAAGTTTTCTTTTTCTAGGAAGTTCATAAGAACATCAAAATGTACATTGCACCACAATTTCAATTGCTTCCTGTTGGTGATTTCCAAATAGTTTTTCTCACATATAGAGCTGTGTTTGGTCATACATTCATGCAAGTGTTTGGACTAAAAGAAGGCATAAGATTATGTAAACATTTCTTCCCCTATCTTTTTCCGGGATTCTTTTCCTTCCCATGAAACTAAATGGAAGATCCAAACACGACTAGAAATGAGTTTCATGATACATGCCCCTTCAAAATTGATGCAGAAGATTAATACCTTTTTGTGGGGGGGCGCTTCACCGAAATGACCGCCTTGGACGCCTGGAACAGTACCGTGGGGGTGGAGCTGGAGTGGACCGTTCTGGACCAGCTGGAAGCTCGTCGGAGAAAGTGGGTGATGCTCTTGGAGTACGCCGGAGAGGGACCTGCACAAGGGAACAACCACGTTAGCGCCTGACCCGGACGGTGGTGGTCCGGGGAGGCGCTCCGATGGCTAAGTAAGCAACGGGAGGAGTTTGTATAACGGAGATCTAGAGAGAGAAAGTGCAACTGAAAGCCAAATGTAGAGAGAGAGAGAGGGAGATTTTCTCGTCCTGTTATGGAGGTATAGAGAGGCGTATTTATAGGAGAGGAAGCGCGTGCCCCGTACGCTCCTCGGGGGGGCCTCACGCGCCCTGTCACTATCGCTGCACTTGAGTGCACAGATATTTGACTGTCAGACAAGTGGCAGTTCGGCCACTGTTCCTTCCCGAAGTAGTAACCTACTACTGACGTCCTCGCCGGCCTAGTCCTCTTTGCAGGCGTAGCCTGTGGGGTTAGTGGCCTGCCACCTGCGCAGAGCACGTGGGGTGACAGAGATCATTAATGGGCCACCCAGGCTGTCAAAGGTGTCTCCACCAAGCACTCATGACACCTGGCGAGGCCATCCCCGGCACCGAGGTCAATCGACTCGGTCCAGGGGGCGCCCGGGGGCCATTCCCGAGCGCTCCTGAGGCTTCCCTCTGCCACGCCTTTACCGTGCAGCTGAGCCCGGGGACCCAGGGCATACTGAGCCCCTAGGCCCACCGAGCACACCTCCTGGTCGGAGGTCCCGCCGAACACCCGCGGAGACGTGGTCCCTCACGAGTGAGGAGGACCCTTTGGACCCCGGTCCACCCGGCCGCTACACTTTTCTTGCTTCTCTTGTAGACTGTTCATGGTATGGGAGCTATGCTTGCTGCTTCCCAGCTTGCTTTGTACGCCACGTATTGCAGGACTCCACAATCCCAGGCTAGTAAAAGAGATAAGCCCGAATAGAGGAAGCAGCTGTGTAGAATCGATTAACGATGATGAAACGATGTCCTATTGAGACGAGATTTTAGTATGTCGTATTGAAGCCTACGTGCTTAAATGTAACCAGAAGTATATATGCTCACCAAAATCTCCTGAATATTTCCATTTTTTTGTTAATCTCACTTTGTATTCCGCTTGATTTCAAGGTGTTTTGGCTACATATCTTCCCCCATCTTTTTTTTGTTAATCTCACTTTGTATTCCTGTCTTTATCAACCGGTGAAAGAAGTTTTTGGCTTCTTATTTTTGGTTCTGTTACTGGCTAAAATTGGGGTTTGGTTCTGTAAATAACTAAATATTGGTTTTGTGGCTTGTTCTATAGCCTATAATGGATCTGGTAATGTCTAATGCTTTCCTTGCAATAACAAGGAATAGAAATGAGAACAGGTTAGCAGCCAACGACCAGAATCCGTCAACTTCAATTTCACAAAATGGGTGGTTACATGCCATATACAAATATTTTTTAAAAATTCCTAATGGTAGAATTTTTTTTTAAAAAGTGAGTGAGTTAACATGGTTTATCAAATTTTTTTTCCACACAAATCATAGATAAAAAATGTTATTTTAAAAATACAATGTAACCTTGACTTTTTTTCCCTGACTTGTGCGTCTTTTTGTTTTTTTTTTTTTTTAACTTACTAATAAGTGGGCAACCGAGGTTGGGCTTAGACTTGGGCAACCTAAATGTTGGGACCGATCTTGCGCATAAGTCATAACATGTAACTAGTTTTTCATTAATGTCGGGACCGATCTTGCGCATAAGTCATAACATGCCAAATCTGGGCTCCATCCCTGCTCCCAGCAGCTAGTAACCACAACCCAGAAAACAATAACTCAAACATACATATGCTGGTAACTTTTTTCAATTTTTTTACATTTTTTATTAGCTTTCCATTGTAATTTTTGGAATTGATCATTCATTTCGATGAGGTGAATTAGAAAAGTATAAAAATATTGACCAAAGTTTAAAAAAATTTATAAAAGACTACATTTTATAGCCCCCCCCCAAAAAAAAACCAACTGTTTGGTACTTTCAGTCTTTAGTGAATTTCCTTTTTTTGTTAGAATTTTTTACCTTTGGATCAAATTCAAAAAATATAACGTAAATCTAAAAAAATTAAGAAAAAATGAACAAGAATACAAAAAAAAAAAAAAAAAGGAAAATAGTGGGAGCAGCCGCTATCAATTGGACGTAAGAGGTACGTACACCAAACTTTAGGGTGAAAAGCGTTCCAATTAATTCTAGGAAGACAAACCGTGAGACTCGGTTGAAACTAGTGGAACCATTTCTAAAATTTACTGTATCTTTTTTCCTCATTATCCGCTACTTAGTCTGGTCTTGGAACTTAGGAGTTTGCTCTCTTCTAAAGTATCAAATTCAATTCCCCATGCTAACAAACTCTTGGGGCTATTGGGAGTTATGCACAGTCGTCGTCTCTAAGGCTCTAGAATTAGTCGCTGGACATCCAGTTATACATATATACAAAAAAGAAAAAGAAAAAAAAAAGAACGAGATCATTTGGTCCTACTAAAGTGGAGTATTTTTTACATCTTGTTTAGTTCCCCGGGAATAAGCATCATCTAATGGCTAAGGTTAAATTTGTGTTTCCCTTTCTTTTCTTTCTTTTTTTGTAATGAAAGGTGTCTCGAGCCATTTTACATGCATCTTAAAGTAATTCTTACAGCCCCTCCAACACCCCATTGCACACTTATGCATAAAGGTGAGGTGGCCCCAAGAATTACTGCACGCAAGGAAAATCGAACTTGAACTCTTAGGTATGAGTATACGGACTTGGGGGCAACATTAGTGACCTAAGTCACTATACCCTCATAGTGACATCAATTGTGGGCCCTCTAGTCTTTAGTTGGATCAAAACTGTATAATTTGTCATTGAAAACGTTGAGTAGATCATTCGTGTAAAAAATCAAATTAATTTGACATTGGTAGCCGTATGGTCGGATATCATTTATATGGATGGCTAATATTATTTTGAGAATACACTGTCAAAAAAATTTGTCTCAATTGTGTGTCTACAAATCTCCAATGATTATAATTTTTTGTAGTCACACTAGAAGAAAAATTACCTATAGCGACGAAATGTGGTGAGGAAATTCAAATTTCCTCGCCAAATGGGTCTCTATGGCAAGAAAATTGATTTCGTCGGCAAAGAGTACTCTATGTCAACGAAATTATATTTCCTCGCCAAAAAGCAAAGATTTGGCGAGGAAATGAATAAGGGCACTCATTTGGCGACGAAATTAACTTTCGTTGTCAAAAAACTAAGATTGGTGACGAAATTACCTTTCCTCGTCAAAGGGCACCCATTTGGCGACGAAATTATCTTTCCTCGCCAAAAAACTAAGATTGACGACGAAATGAATATTTCCTCGCTAAAGGGCACCTATTTGGCGACGAAATTTATCTTTCCTCGCCAAAAAACTGAGATTGGCGACAAAATTATTTTTCCTCGTCAAAAAGCTAAGATTTGGCGAGGAAATGAATATTTCCTCGTTAAAGAGCACCCATTTGACGACAAAAATTATCTTTCCTCGCCAAAAAATCGAAGATTTGATTCATTTCCATGGTTTTTACCCGTATTGGGGTTTTCCGCATGCTAGAGGTGGGGCACACGCAAGTCAATTTTTGATAACTTTTCAAGTCATGTATGTCTCATTTGGTTGTAATAAGACGTAATAATCACTCGTTACACGTAAATGCATGGTAATGTAACTCTAAAATATCACATATTACTCTAGAATGATGGAATAATTACTCATTGCATATGACTATCGCAGTTTTTTCATTTTTATTTTTACTCTATTTCACCATAGTTTGACACTTCAAAGATCAAAAAATGTTTCGCAAAACCATACTTGTGTAAATTTATAATCGGTATTTAATATCGTAAATTAAATAAGTAGTTCAAATTAAACACTTATCCTATTTATGATACCATAAAATTATAATAAAAGAACTTATTCGTCGTATGCACACATTAATTAGTGAGACTAAATGTATAGTATCATATTGATCATGTCATTTACATATAAATCTATTATTATTATTACTCAAGTAGAATAATGATTTGGTCTCCTAAAATGATCATCCATTTTTGAAACAAAGGTGGGTATCATACTATCATGTATTAGAAAGTGAATAAAGATTTGTGTTACAATCATTACATAGGTATCAAAATTAGAAAATCTGACTGGCATAGAAAATAAAATATATATTTCCAAATGTTGCTGCTTAATTTATTTAGATTTGAAAAAAAAAATGGAAGATAGAAAAGTAGTAGCACAAATATTGTCGCGAATATCTAATTGTAAGCATGGCAGAGTAATTAGACGAATATAATTTTTCACATTAAATTAATTATTCTAAGGGTAAATAAGAAACTAATCTTTACTTCGACAAGTCCAGATATTCAAGGAACTCTCGATACAAGATCATTCAAGTTAAACATAACACAAACGTAACAAGTCAATGCCTACGAAGGTAGAGACCACCCAAAAACATTCTCATGAGTCAATTGTGGTAATAATTTTTTTTTCCTTGCGATGAAAAGCCAGAGGAAGGGGAAGAATGAAATTCATTAATCGGTTGACAATTCAAAAAATTAAAAAACAAACAAATATATAAATGCAAAGGTAAGTAATTCTAACAAGTAAAGACTTATAAAAAGGGTATAGGAAAATATCAAATTATAAAAAATAAAAATTTCAGTAAAAACAAAAAACTTTAAAAGATTTAAGAAAGAAGTTTAAAGGAGTTTTGGCGAGGAAATTTTTCCTCGCCAAATAGTCAGAATAAGCGAGGAAATATTTCCTCGGCAACTGTTCTAAATAGGCAAGGAAATATTTCCTCGCCAATTGGTCAGAATAAGCGAGGAAAAATTTCCTTACCAATTGGTAGATTAGGCGAGGAAATTTATTTTTCCTCGCTAGAATACCTTTTGCGACGACCTTTTGGTGAGAAAACCTGGCGAGAAAATTTTTCCTTGCCAATTCCTTTAACAAGGAAATTTGGTACTTTGACGAGGAAACTCAGCCCTCACTATAGACATTTTTTCTTGTAGTGTCATAATGGTCTCAACATTCTTGAAAAAATTAAAGGTTCTAATCCCAAACAAAGATTTCAGAGGACCAACAATTGAGGTTACTATGGGAACGTAGTGACTTGGGTAACTACGGAGACCTCAAGTCCTGAGCAAACCCTTAGGTCCAAAGCCAAGACGAGCATGACAACCGCTTGGGATTGCTTAAATGTTTCTTTAATTAGCATTGTATATAGGGTTGTTTTTTTGTCTGTTTTTTCCTCTCTTAGGGCGTTTACAATGGGCTCCCGAAAAGTAGGTTCTAAATTGAATCCTAAGAAGTACACATGAGCTGAAGTGGGGTCTATTTTTCTTTCCTAGAACTTGCTAATTTTAGAGAAGATATGTGCACTCAATAGACTAGCAAAAACATTTCTCTATTTCGTGCAAAAAATATCAAAAGGTGTGGGACCCATACAATTGATAAGTCAAAAGACTTTGGATTCGAAATGGAGCTAGCTATGATGCTACCTAAATTTTACTCATGTGGTAGGAGCCATACTTAGGAGCCATCATTGGGAGTTTGCATGGGGAGCCCATTGAAGGGAACCGGGAAGCTTGTAGTGAGCAATTCACTACATGTATGCAATAAGAATCTCGGCCATCCATTCTTGTTTTGGATGGTCCAGATCTTAAATAAATTATTCGTGCAAACAGTATATTTAAGATCTGGACCATTCAAAACACTTTGAACGACCGAGATTCATTCACTAAAAAAGTGTATAATCCACCATTTCTTAGATGCATAATTCTAACAATATTTGGTAGATTTATTTTTTTGAAAATATGTAAATAGAAAACTTGGGGAGTAATTGGCTGGAGTACCACATCCACAAGGGATACGCTAGACCATGTCCCAAGGTTCCAGTTGAACCGATTAATAATTATTCAGTAGACAGGAGCACCGCAATGTGGTGGTCCATAGTACCACGTGGGAGTACCCGATCTCGTCATCGGCATTGATGGCAGTGATGGTAATTACGAGGAAACCCAGTACCAATTAAATGAATACGATAACAACCTGAACCGCCAAAACTTCGTGCTTGCTCTCCCATGCAAAAGATTATACGGGATAGAGAGAGAAGTGGTTACGAGTATGAGTCTTAGAGAGAGAGAGAGATAGAGGGATAATTAAATCTGAAAACAGATAATTGTTGAAGTTAATCCTGATCCTAATTCGATACAGATTAGGAGTCCTGGATATATTGTAGCGATTTCTGATAACTGTTTGATTTACTTGCACACAAAGTCGGGCTCCTGGCTTTGTATATAAACAGTCTCTTCACCCCCACACAAGTTCACACCATTATCACCTCCTCTCTCTCTCTCTCTCTCTCTCTCTAAACCAAGCTTCGAAGATGTTGAGCGCCGAACAGAATCGCTTGATCCTCGGCATTGTCGGTATGCGCTTCAAACCTCTCTCTCTAATCTATACGTATATGTTTGTACACATTCGTTGCTATGAGTCTGTCATGAACTGATCATCGATCAATGCTTTTAACTGAGAACCTCTAATTTCTCTTTTACGCTCAGTACTCTACGGTTTGATGAGCGATCGTTTTCTTTTCTGTGGAGTTCTGTTGATGATGATTCTTGTTTTCGAAAAAACACTGCTCTGGAGTATATTTTGAGTGTTTAAACGCAATGTTTCATTCTCCTAGAGTCTCTCCAATGTTGGATTCTTCTTGTTAATTTTACCGTTTTCATCGATTCATCTATGTTTCTATTTTGTTTTTGTCTAACTATTAATTTGGTCTTCTCTGTCTGCAGGGGATGTCACCTCTCTCGCCCTGTTTCTCTCCCCATTGTAACCTCTCTCTCTCTCTCTCTCTTATAGTTTTCAATAATAATCATAAGTGTATGTGAACATATTTGTGTATGGGCCCACGTGAATTTCCTATCTCAATTGGTGTTGTGGTGAATTGTTTGTCTCTAGCATTATTAGCCTATAAAGTATTCCGTTTTGTTTATTCATGTACAAAATTCGTTACGTAATGCTCATAAATCTATACCTATAGACATGTAGAAGCTCTATTTAAGTTCGAGGGATGATAGAATACATGAAGAGTTTTCTAAAAACATATTCGGGGAAAATCTTATTGTATCCCAACAATTTTTTTAAAAAAGTAAAGCTTTAAAGAATGATACGATTTCCTGTTGAGATTTTGTTAATGCTCTGCCATGTATAGTTTTCTTTTCGGTTTTTGCCCTTGTGCAAGACTTTTTCACTCCAGCAATTTGCTGCCGGCGACAATATTTGTAACGCATTGGTTTCTTGTGTGTAGCCCAACGGTCTATGAAATTTGGAAGAAGAAAGCAGTGGAGGATTTCAAACCAGATCCGAACATTGCAATGGTGATGAACTGTATATTCTGGGTTTTCTACGGCATCACCACCCCTGGCAACATTACCGTCATCATCGTCAATAGCATTGGGCTCGCCCTGGCGCTGAGCTATCTTGCTGTATTCATGTTTTACTGTAAACCGCAAAGGGTATGGAAAGTAGACTGATCAACCTTTTTCCCTGTCATGTTACATTCTTAAAACGCACGCTTGTTCTTGTTTACCTACACAGTTAGATACAATTATCGGCCACAACTCCAAACACAAAGTACTAGTTCTTTCAAGAAATAAGAAGGTTGATTAGGAACTTATTGATGGCTGGCAAACAGAATTACGTACAATAAAAGTGGATTTAGTATTAATTTGCCTTATAATTATTTGAACTGTTTCTTGTTTTCCTGTAAGCATCAATTCAGATTTTTGTCTCTAAACATCCATTCAGTGATTCTTATGCGTGTTAGATTGCACTTGACCTCTAGTACCTGAAATTTGGCTAACTTTTTCTGGGCATCGCGTATGTGATACTTGTTTCGTATATTTCAGTGCAAGATTCTTCTTTATCTTGGGGCCGAGGTGGTGCTCACTGCTGTTATTGTTTGCGTGACGCTTCTAGTACTCCACGACGAGAAACATAGATCCATCCTTGTGGGCGTTTGCTCCGTTGCATTCGGACTGATACTCTATTCCTCCCCTATCACCATCATGGTATGTCTATATCTCACCAAATCCCCTGCTTTTTCAAGACTAAATTATATACGATAGCTGCTGATTATTTTGTAATCTATTACATAAAACAGAAAACGGTTATCCGCACCAAAAGTGTGGAATATATGCAAACATGGATCTCGGTGGCCGGTTTGTGTAATGGTATTATCTGGGCATCCTATGCTTTGATCCTGTTTCCTTCGGTTGACCCCTACATCTTGGTAATTTCTTTTCTCTTACTCCTTTGGATTAATTTTTTTTTTTTTCCTTTTTTCTATAAGTTCATGAGAATTTCAATACGTACATTAAGCATGTAATGAATTGGCATTTGGCCCCCAAATCTTTTAACAAAATCTAGGCCACATTTATTTGTTCCTGCCCGACAATTTCAATTGCTTCCATTTAGTGATTTCCAAATATTTTTTCTCACATATAGAGCCGTGTTTGGTCATAGATTCATGCAAATGTTTGGGATACAAGAAAGCATAAGATTGTTTTTAAACATTTCTTCCCCCATCTTTTTTCTGGCATTCTTTTCCTTCCCATGAAACTAAATCGATCGATTGAAGATCAAAACACGACTAAAAAAAATTAGTTTCATCGTATGTGTCCTTCAAAATTGATGCACACGATTAATACCTTTTCTTGCTTCTTCTGTAGACTGGCAATGGTCTGGGAGCTATGTGTTCTCTTTCCCAGCTTGCTTTGTACTGGTGGTATTACGGGACTCCGGAATCCCGGGCTAGCCGTGAAAAGAATAAGAAAATTTCTAACGGGTGCTGGGGCCGCAGGAGTACTGATATTGAGTCGAATAAACCTTCCAAACCAGAGGTGCAGCTATCACAAGTCTAATTGATCACTGCCTCCATGCCATCTTAGGGTGTCCTCAAATTCCTTTAATTTCGTTTTCCTCTAGACTTTCAGTTTTTTTTCCTGGAAATGTTTGGAGTTTTGGGATTTCTACGGTACAGTTTGGGTTTCTTTTTTTAAGTACGAATTTCAGTAGGATTGAACATCATATAACATGTCATGGTTTTTCTTAGATTAATTGATGTCAATATTTGCCAAATTCGTCCCGAAGTTCTATGCTCACTCGTTTCGAACAATTCGTCTGCAAACTTTATTTCTAAAGAAATGTTTGAAGATCCAGGGGTGTGAATTTATGCACGCAGGTGATTCTGTTTCAATCGCGATCACATTCGGGTACTCTTCTGAAATGGTGCTTTACTTGCACTTTATGTGCCTTTCGATTAGATCCCCTCCTCGGTCATGTCACGATTTCATCTCGGCTTATCAGTTAGAGTGCTAACTCTTGCGATTTCTTTATGTTCGAGACCTTCGATCGCTAGCGGTAAAATAACCTACATAAAAACTCCCCAGAATAGCTTTTTGCATTTCATGATTCTCTTAAAACTATTTTAGATGCCACATTATAGAGTGCTCAAATATATGCTGCACAAATTTGTGAACAAACCACTACGGGGGTAGCCTTTCTGATTACCCCCACGTGGTTCGGGTGGTTAAGGGCCAAGATTCGAGTCCTGTTGTCGACCCCTTTCAAAATCCTCCTACAATGCTCGGTAGGTTGAAGTCCTTCTGATCACGTCGTTGTGAGGGCTTCAAATTTGATAATAAAAAAAAAATCATCTGCCTACTGTTTTTATCAAAAGTGAAAAAATTCACGTCGTCGTGAGTTGTTGACGAACTTCGGAAAATTATGAGAGAAAAAGAGAGAGCCACTGGTCTAAATTCATAGTAGATCACATGCTTGTCCCCTATTCTGACTACAATTTTAAGTGGCAAAGGATTTTAATTCCTTTACTCCAAGTCCTTTCCCAATGCAAATACAACTTTTTTTTTATTTTTTTGCCGTTCGTCATTCCCAATTTATTACATGGAGATGGAGGGATGAGACTCGATTCCGGAATGCGATGTGGGACATCCAAGAGTTTTACCGCATGAGCTAGCTATCAGTACTTACAAATACAACTTTTGTTAAAGCGGTGATTTCCTAGCAATTTAAAGCCGTAATTTTAGAAGCGAATTTCACGGTGCAACGTCCAATTGAAGTTTTCCCGTGGAATTTGAAGGGAAATTCGAGCATAGATTTTAATTCGCCTGTGGGTTAAAATTTGACAAATCAAAATTGACGTCAAATGTCATGGAAAAATTAGTTCCGCCTACACAAATTTTTGGCATCAAATCCCGTTAACGTTTTGAGACCCGCTCACTTTCGTGCATGAGCAAGGGGCATCTGTAGGCATGTAAAATTAGGGACAACAATTTCCTCAAACCCGATGGATACCCGCCCCACCTCCGGCTATTTGGAGGCGGATATTATTTGATTTTTCATCCAATAGGAGCGGGTATGGTAGAACTTAAAGAATCCCTGGTTGAAAATGGAGCGGAATGATTTTGTGATACTCGTCTCCAAATACCCATACCCACCCCGTTACAAATTGTAGACATATTTTTATGAATGTATGTATATATGCGGGCATATAGTAGTATATGTATGTGTGTATATATAAGTATGCATATTGGTATAATTTATGTATATTGTTCCAAATTAAAACTATATATGGTTAAGTATTAAAAAAAAGTTTTTTTTTTGGGATAATTTAGCTTGGAATTAAAAGGGGTTAAGCAAATGTACAGCCTACAAGGGGCATACCCCAGGGAGGTGATAAAAAAAGTTTAATGATGGTAGTTTTTAAAATTGTATATAATCTTTGTAGACTATTATTTCTTTGCAACTTTTTATTCTTTTTTGCTTTAAATGGTTGTTTTTGTTAGTATAGAACCCATAAATTAGATCTTATCCTCTTCTCTTTTTTTTCAACTAGTTTGGATATGAATTTACCCGAATATACCCGATCCCCAATAGGAGACGGGTATGGTGGATTGTCCACTATCACTTTTGGGTATGGAGGTGGGGATGGGGAAGAACTTCCTAATTAGGGATCGGGGGTAGAATAGGGTCCCCCGATCCATACCCTACCTGTTGCCATCCCTATGTAAAATTTATGGCATATCACAAGCTGCTACGTGTTAAAGGGCCTAACAAATAGGGCACAATAAATGGCCAATCAAATGTTGCCCAGTGTCCATAGGTTAAAAGTCAAAGATATATGGAGAGACCAATCAAATGAAGCAACATGTCAAAGTGATGTAATTATTAATTTATCAATTCCAGCCAATCGAATTAACGCACCTGGTGAAATTATTATCTCTCTTCTTTATAATTATTCCTCTTAAAATGGAGTAAATAAGAAGGATAATAATCAAATTATAATTATTTCTTTTATATTAAATAAGAAAATAATTGGAGAGAAAAATATGAAAGTTGTGGAACTTGTTATGACTCTCCAGCCCTCATCCCTGTAAATAGATGTTTTTTTTTTTTTTTGAACGGCTAAAAATTTTATTAAACTTTGAAGGATAACAAAGATTAAAAGGGAAGAAAGGGAGAAACCACAACTAGGAGGGGCAAAGCCTCACTAGAAACTCCCAAAGCAACCCCAAAAAATAGTTGGCAAGAAGCCAACATAGCAGAAAACAAGCAGCAACATAACAGGAAAATAAAGAGTACAACTGATTACAGTGAATCCAATATGCTCCGAAGCCTGAACAAGAAGTCATCAATTGAGAAGTCCCTATACCCAGCATTGGATTTCGCCCACAAGGCAACTCTGATCTTCACGAGTTCGGTAGATTTAACCCAATCTATGGTTGCATTCTCAAAAACACAATCATTCCTTTGCTTCCATACAGTCCATATGACAGCCATTGGAATAAGATCCCAAATCTTACTTTTGACTTTCTTAAGTTTCCAGTCTTTCCACCAAGAGAGTAGATTTTTAGTAGAGGGTGGAGTTACCCATTTAACCCCCCCACCAAGAGAGAACATTGGACCACAATGTCCAGACTGGGTCACAGTGCAAAAAAAGATGGTCTAAGGTTTCACTGTGTATTGAGCAGAACTTGCATAAGGAATCCTCCACATTATGAATAATGCCAAGATTGAATAGAAAATCTGCAGTTTTGACTCTACCATGAAGAACTAGCCAGATGAAACATTGGACTCGATATGGAGCCAAATTCCTCCAAATGTGAGAAAAATCAGAGTTCGAATCAATGGAAGAAGGATTTGCAAGATCGTAAATGGATTTGACTGTGAAAGATGCTGAACCATTTTCTAACCAGGAGAGCTTGTCCTCTGATCCATCAGATTGAAGAATTTCTGAGCCGTCCAAAACAGATAAGAACTCATCAAACAATTCTTTCTCCCATACAAACAGATTTCTCCTAAGATGAAAGTCCCATTGATGAGTGTTTGTTCTTCTAGCCAACACCTCATGAATGGATTCCTCTTGATTGATCACTAAATTAAAAATGGGTGGGAAAGCTTCTGCTAGTAATAAATTTCCAAGCCAAGGGTCCAGCCAAAACAGTGTTATTTTGCCATCACCAACTTTAATCTTGGTGTTGATCATGTACAAGCTGTGCATAAATGGATTTCTAACCTTTGTATTGATGATATCTTTCCAGATGGTTGAAGCATTTCTGGGCAGATTTGAATTTGGGAACCAGCGGCTAGGATTGGCTTTGTATTTGGTGGTGATCACTTTTTTCCAAAGAGCTTCTTTTTCCATCCCGTATCTCCACCACCATTTAAGCAGCAAGGAATCATTCATTTCCTTGATGTTTTTTATCCCAAGGCCTCCATTGCTTCTAGCTTGGGTGATTTTAGGCCAACCAACTAGATGAAGTTTCCTTTTGAGCTCAGAGCCTCCCCACAAGAATTTGGCTTGAATGGATTCAAGAGCTTTCACAATACCTTCAGGAATCTTGAACAGAGACATATAAAATATTGGAAGACTACTCAGAACTGATTTAATGAGTACAATTCTACCCCCAATAGACAGGTATCTCCTCTTCCAAGAAGCCAGTTTGCTTTTGAATCTGTCCAGAACAGGTTTCCAAGTAGATTTTCTCTTAGGATTTGCCCCCAGAGGCATACCCAAATATTTGATGGGTAGCTTATGCATTTGACAACCCATAGAATCAGCAAAGATTTGAAGGTTGTCCTCAGGCACGCCAACTCCACATAAGCTTGTTTTGTGATAGTTGATTTTGAGTCCAGAGATTTCTTCAAAGTCTTCTAAGAGCTTTTTAACCACTTGCACTTCTTCTAGGCTCGCTTTGCAGAAGACTAAGGTGTCATTGGCAAATTGCAAATGTGATAATGTAAGACCCTCATTTCCCATAGTATCAGGGAAAAAAAGAATCATCTGCTAAAGGAGTTCATCAGATGACAATTTTAAGAATAATTTGGGAGATTATTTATTTCAGCACACTAATTCGTTTTTTAAGATTCCTCGCATAGGCCCTTGAAAACACATATTAAAAACATTGAACGGTTTGGATCGTTGAAATTTAGTTCGAAAAGTTGAAAATGGGTAGGTCCGCATGAAATTTTTAAATAAGGGACCTTTATTGGAAGTCTTGTATATATATATATATATGCGCACACACAGAACCGTTCTCTGTGTGCAAGTCTCACATATATAAAATATGTATTTACGTAAAAATGACTTCATTTTTTTAGGGCCGCAAACAAGTTGAATCAAGCAATTTATTTAACGAGCCTCTTTAATTGAGTCCATCCTTACAAACGAGCCAATTTGCGAGCGGAGCCTAGCCGAGATTTCGAGTGCTGAGATCAACTCATTTACTAAACGAGCTTATAATTCTATCTCAAGCTCGGCTCAGTAACTAGCCAAGTTGAGCCTTAAAGAGCCAACCCACAAGCTGCTCAGTTTATTTGCGGCTCCTACATGCACATGTTTTAATTGACACTAGTGTCGGGCTACGTGCGACCGCGTGCTCATTGGTTATCTTGTCCTAAGCATGCGGCTCGAAACTGAAAAAAGCATGATAGAAGAAGCTAGATAAGTCTGATTATGAAATAAGGAAAGGTAAAAGAGAAACAAAATTAAAAAAAACAAAATTAAGAATCTTCGATCTTTACATAAAAACATTTATCACCACTATGAATAATTGCAACTGCCATCGGTGGCGCAGCTATATAACGACGGAATTTCTTAGGTATTCTGTGTGTAAAAGTAGCACAAAGTTCAGTTAATCAAAACAAAAATATATATTGCAACTGTTATTAATAATAAATAATATTAGATCTCACCACTTCCATGTCACCACTAATCTGAATCACAGCATGTAGGAACCAAGAAGGTCGATATGCTAAAGCAAAATCACAATTCTTATAGAACCAAAAGCAGGAGATGTTCCCTAAATATTTTAAATATACTCACTAAATTTTAAACAATATAACATACCCAATCCTTCCTCAATATTTTGGGGAAGAGCCAAGGCGTTTGCAGAGCGAAGGTGTGGCTCGATAAATTGAGGTTGTACACTCAGAAGATCTGTTGCCCAATTAGCAAAGTCTGTTTTTTTTTCTCTAGCAGAAACGTTGTCCAAGAATGTAGAGGGCTGAATACCTTTTAATGAAGGTGGTATCAGCTACATAGATCGGGTTTTTAGTGCTGTGGCATTCGGATTGTCCAATCTTTATTTCTTTGCCAGTCGAGTCCAGCAAAAAGAATTCAGCTCCATTTCCAGCGAGAGTAGAATGCCGACGTCAACAAATAGCGGTAACAAAGCAAGCAGATGCCAAACGGTCTTGCATGCTCAACTCCATACTCAGTTTAAGTCACCGTTTAGAAGGTAAAATTTCTAAAACAAAAAATAGGCAAGCAAAACAATTAATCTGGGAATAAAGAGTGGAAAAGCATAAAGACTAATGTGACCATCTAAACAAGATGACAAAAGTATTAGGAGCCTACAAAGCATAAGCATACACCAGAAGATAAATATATTTTTTTAAATTATCTATTAAGACGAGGGACAGCAGCTAAAGCAGCCATTGCACTGGTGAAGCAAAATAGGATCATGCTTACAGCTGAATACTTTTTAGCAATCATTATTTATTTCCATTATCAAGTACTATATAGATGAACAAAATTCAACTTTCTTACCAAGAAGAATAAACGAACAATTGTGAGCTAAATAAAGAATAACTTGATACATACAAATGTAAAATATACCATGTAAATCAGCCTTCAAACATCTTCTAAGCTAAACAAAGAAAACGTAGGAATACTGACCTTAGAGATGCTCTGTCGAACCTTTCAACTGTGACTCAACATTATCCTTCAAGTTCACTTGTGAGCTGGCTTTGTCATCATAGTAAGCTGCACATAAATGGTGGGTTTCGAGTGCTTAATATTTCAGTCGTGGGTTTTAGTATTACAGGTAATGTTCCAACAAAGTCAAAAATAGATTTTAATAATTTTTCCTTGAGCAATCCTTTTTTTATTAGAATGTTGATCTATGCAGTTTGATGTATGAAGAATTTATATAATTTCTCTGAATTTGTTCTCCTTGTGTACTCGTTGCTTTTGTAGACTGTGCACCCTTTCCCTACCTAGCTTGCTTAAAGTCCTAACCTCATGGGAGCACATCTCAAAGAGTCTTCTCCTCATCGTTTCAGAATTTGCCTCTGAGCATCAAGTGATATCTGCCATTGTAAGTAGCAATGGGTTGATAAGCCACAAATTCCAATCATAGATAAAATAAGCTATCAACAGCTTAAGATGTTGATAAGAACAAAACCTTAAAAACTCTTCTCCTCATTGTTTCAGAATTCGCCTCGGAGCATCAAGTATTCAAGTGTTAATGCTCTGTTAGTTGACATTTCTGTTTGTGTTAGTCAAGCTAAGACAACATGAATTTCTTGGAAAAATACAGAAGAAGAAATAGGCCATTGCACAGAAAAATCTTGGAAGGACAAAAGAAGAGAGAGGCCATCGAATAGAAAACTCTTCGAGGAGTACAAAAGGAGAAACCAAAGAGTGATCCGTTGCTTTTATGCCAAACCAAATGAAAGGATTAAAAGTCATTTCAAAAGCAATACACAAGTCATGAACTTGATATTCAAATATTTGCTATTAGTTTAAGTTGTCTGCACCTACTGTACTTAATAAGGCCATTAGTCTCCATTTCATTATGGTTGAATTGCTATATCCCATAGCTAATCCAGTGATCCCTTTCCCCAATTTTTCCTACTTGAAAGCATTTGGAGGAGGCCAAGTTGTAGTGTAACTCCTAGCCAAACCTATGGAAACAAGGACAAAAGGGAAGTAATATATGTTTAGGAAGGCATCAAAATGGCAGCAGCCATCATTCGAGGAAAAAACCTAGACTACTGTCTCGAGAGGACCCAAAAGATGTGTATCCTCTACGCACATCTTAAGTGTAAAAAGATTAAAAGAAAACTTAAAAACTGAACAGCTTTGATTTAACTATCCCAACTGTTCTGAAAGAAATACTTCAGCGGGAGTGAATGAGCAACGATTAGGAAGGAACCAACAAATTCAAAAACTCAAAGCACATATTTGAGAAAGGCACAACTGTTAACCTTGGAGCTATATGAACTTCAATCAGGGATTGCCTGTTTTTAAGTGTTTTGATTCAATGTCAACAGATGGAAATATAAATGCAAATGAACACAAGCATTAGGGTGCACAAACAAGCACACAAAGAGTGAGAGAGAGATCTACGTCGTACCCGACCATTAGCTGATGGTCTGACATCTGCAAGCATGACACTTTTGAATCCTGCTCGCTGTCTTGTTACCCTGCTGATGTCCCCATCCAGCAACTTCTGCACTCAATTCACACAGAAAACTTACTATCATTCCCCCACAATCATCCTTGTGCTCTATTGGAGAAATCATGGAGCACTTCCAAAGCACAAACATTTCAAATGAAAATTCATGCCAATAGAAAGAAGCAATCTTCGGATAGTCATTTTTATGATAATAATTGGTTACTGGACAGATTTTTCATAACAACTAACCTTCCTTGTTGCCCAAAACTCAGCTTCTGTCAAAACACCTCCCAGCACAAATTGTTTAAAAAGTTTCTGCAACTCGCTGCAACAATTGCATGTTATCAGCATCAACTGAAGAGGAAATTGTAAACTCTTTAATAAAAATATCACGTTCAGGCATCATAATACCAATATTTTAATATTATTGATACCAGTTCTTAGCTTTACCTTAAGACTTAACAGACTAATATATCCCTGGAGCATGTCCAGTAAAGTTCCAATATAATACTATTACTATTTAATGCCCATCTATTTCTTAGTAACATTCTAGATTTTATTCGGAGTGTTCGAAAATCAAGCATAGCGGCAATGTCCCAGCAAAATAGGATCAAGTGCTTAGGAGTTAGGATCATCCATTCCCAAGACTATCCTACTTCTCTGCTCTCTTCTTCTCCAATCTCATGCGAGGTAAGTCGTATTTTTTTACTGGTACCAATTTTCTTTTAGTTTCTATCAACCATAACCCTATTATACAATCCTACGTGCACAAGTCATAGGCATTTATTAAATTATTTACCAAAGGCTTTACCAATTAATACTCAAACTTTTCCTTCTTTCTTCATCCTTTCGGCATATATAATCGTGTGATGCACAACGCACTGGATATGAAACAAGATCTAACACAACAAAAGCCCCTCCTTTAAACCCTGAGCATAGCACAGGGGCGTCCGCCGATATGCTAACACCAGAATTAAGTCTTAATTTAGACCTATTGGAAATTCATAATCAAAAGTTTTACACTGGACGGGATGCCTCACAATTCACAACCGAAAGTCATAATCTTAAGACATATTCAGAAAACAAAATGATTGTTCCTCTTCGTTTTCAAAACCCACTGTTATCCTAAGCACATGTTGCTCAACTATAAAAAAGAGCTGAAAATGGTACTGTCTTAAATTGCGAACTAAATCAGCAAACAAAATGGCATTAATCTGGAATCCACGAAATCAGCAAACAAATCTAGACACAGATGCACAATCCCAAAATGGCAGAAATCACATGTTCACAAAACAAAATCACGGACACAATTAATCTCAAAATTAATTTGCATAATTCCCAATCAGAAATTACCTCTCCCTACCAAAGCAACCAGCACCAAAACTACAAAACAAAGACGAACAGTCTTCTCCAATTTCAACAATGCCTCCTTTTTATACAGTCCAGAGCAGAAGGAACAGTGGATCAAAGAGAGGAGAGGACGAACAAGCCGCAGCAACAGTGACATGCTGACGGAGCACGTGAAAAAGTACGAAGTTCACAAACAGAGAGAGGCGTAAAGTCTGCAAATAGCTCTCCGTACACTGTGTATCCGCAGAACACGGTCTCCTTCGTCTCCACGTTCTGAGCTACAATTCCGGAGAACCACAATCAAATGGAGAATATGTGAAGAAATTACAAAACTACCCTGAACTCTATAAGAATTCAAAACTCTATTAATAAAGTGGCTATAATATTACAAAAGTACCCTAATGCCTATAAAATTACAAAAATACCTTAAGTGGCAAGCAACCACATCTCTCTTTTTATACAAAATAATACAAGGGTGTTGAAATGAAACCCATAAATCCCTCAGGCCCATGAGCCCACGTCCAATCCAAAATCTGAGCCATCTTATCCTCAATCCAGAAACCCCGAATATTCAACTCCAGTGGATGTGTTTTCTTCCCTCTTCTTTCACCTTATCTACTTTTATCTCTCTCTCTCTATATATATATATCTATATCTATCACTTTCTCTCTCTAACCATTACCTTCACAATTTTCCAATCCTAAACCCTAATGCCATTTGCATTCTGTTAATTCCCATGGCGGCAATTATATCCTGCCATTACTCCTTTTCTCTTTCTACCTCTTCAAAACCCATCAACCCTCGTATAAACACCAATTTTGTTCGATTATCAAATTCTCACAAGAACACCTCGTTTCACCGATTCGTACCGCGCTGTTCTTCCCAAATCCATGGCCACAATAAACAGGTTACTGAAACTATGTACACTAACTATGACTTGTTCGCAAATTGAATCTTTGTTGTTGTGTTCGGAAATTTGTACATGAGCAATTTTGTTCGATTACCAACTTCACAGAATGATTGTGTAGTATTTGAGATTATATTCATTCAAATGAGCATGTCAAATGAGTGAAATTTGATTACACAAGCATTTTTTTTTTCTTTTGATAAAAAAAATGATATTTATGTGATTGTTGAATTTTTTTGTAATAATATGAATAATTGCAAAAAAAAAATCTTGTTGAATATTACTAATAGTTTTGCTTATTGGCGTTTTTCAAATTATATTTTCTAGAAATTGTATGTGTGACTGAAAACAGTTCTTGAAAATTGTTCTACAAAACTGGTTACAAAAAACTGCAACGAAACAGAATAGAAGTTAGGTTATCTGTGGGGTCAAGGAGATGTTATAAGTGTTGGGATTTTAATGAAACTTGGTAATTTGGGCAGAGAGATAGGTTATTTCCCTTGAAGGAATGTGCGATTTCAATTGCATTGGCTGTTGGATTGATAACTGGAGAACCTACTTTGGGTTGGTCTAGTCATGCCAATGCAGCTACTCAAGCCTTGCCAGACTTGGCAGTTTTGATCTCAGGGCCGCCAATTAAGGACCCAGGAGTGCTGTTGAGAAACGCATTGCCTATTGACAATAAAGCTATAAGGGAGGTTCAAAAGCCACTTGAAGATATCACTGATAGTCTCAAAATTGCTGGAGTCAAGGCACTTGATTCCGTCGAACGAGTGAGAAATCAGTCATCTTACTTGTTATTTACATTTGCTCGTGTATATTTGGAGAGATTTGAATTAATTGTGATGCAAATCTGTTGACTTGTTACTTGTAGAATGTGAGGCAGGCGTCCAGGGCTTTTAAGCAAGGTAAAAGTTTAATTGTTTCGGGATTGGCTGAGTCAAAGAAGGATCATGGAATTGAATTGCTGGGCAAGCTTGAAGCTGGCATGGATGAGCTCCAACAGATTGTGGAAGATAGAAATCGTGATGCAGTACCGTCTAAACAGAAGGAGCTGCTTAATTATGTTGGAGGGTGAGTATAAAAAAACTAGATTAAAGAAAAATAGTTCATGGTTTTTGAAGATCACAACTTTGTAATTCTTATATATGCATTTTATGTTGGTTGAAGACAAATTAGGAAGACAAATTAAAGATGCCATGACCCTTTGATGATTCGTTGTCGCATTACACTCTAAGTTGACAATATCAATTAATAACGAAATTTAGGACAATTCTTTGTTCAATGATATTCAAATTTTAGTTTAACGTCTATTGAAGGGGATTTCTACTAAAGGTTGGTAGGCATTTGAGAAATTTACTTAGTTACGTGTTTCGGGTGAGATTATGTGGTCATAGGTCTACTTCTTGTTTATATACCGCATGTGTAACTCTGCATTTTGTAATTTAATCCAACTTCCTTTAGCCTTTGAAGTTAGTCATATGAAGCCCCAAAACATCCAATTGGCTTATTAGGAAAACTTTCTAAAATCGATAGTAGGACATCTTTCACTCTTTTTTCCTAGTATATAGATTTGGATAAACTGAGTTATGCAAAAAGAGAAGTAAATGTTTAGTATTTCATTTGTACAATTGACCTCATACATGTACTTGATGTCCTGTCCTGCCCTTGTCTATATTTTTTGGAATGGCTGTAATTGACATGGCCATGCCATAAACTACCTTTGCCGCGTGTACCTATGTAAGCTTCATAGTCCATGAGTGCATGACTAGATGAAGATAGAATTTGGCAAATAACAATATTGTTTATGGGAATGTCTTTCCTTTTGTCATAAATATGTTCTGTATTAATAATAGGGGTTAGAAAGAACTTGCAGTACTAAAGCTTAGAATAAACTATTCTCATATATAACTTGTCATTGACTGCAGCTGAGATCTTCCTGGGGCATTGGGTTTCTGCAGTGTTGAAGAGGATATGGTGGATGGCTTCCCTTACGAAGTCCCTGAAGAATACCAAAACATGCCTCTACTGAAAGGAAGAGCCACCGTGGATATGAAGGTCAAGGTCAAGGACAACCCTAGCCTGGATGAGTGTGTGTTCCGCATTGTCCTGGATGGTTATAATGCTCCAGTAACAGCTGGAAATTTCGTGGATTTAGTGGAAAGGCATTTTTATGATGGCATGGAAATCCAAAGAGGTGAGATGTGATTTCACCCTTTTTGGTTTTTACTTTGTGAAATAGACTCAATGCTTAAATTATAAATTAGAGTTTCAGATATGCCTCACGAGGCTAAGGAATAAATTGGGTTTGCTGCAGCTGATGGCTTTGTAGTCCAAACTGGAGATCCTGAGGGACCCGCCGAGGGTTTTATTGATCCAAGTACGGAGAAGACACGGAGAATTCCGTTGGAAATTATGGCTATGGGAGAGAAAGCACCTTTCTATGGAGCAACTTTGGAAGTAAGTCTCAGCATTAGTTTTTTCTGCATTCAATTTTATCGCCGCCCTTAACAATGTCTTTGTATTGGTCGGTGCATGCCACTAGGTTTAAAACTGAGACATTATCATGACATACTTGGGGAAACATGAATATATTGATTTCTTTTCTTTCTTTTTTTTTTTCCTTTTGGCTGCACAATGGATGTCTTTTAAGCTTACAAATGACTTGACAAAAGGGATAATGGTGGTGTGGTTTGCTTACATTACAAAAGAATCTACTAACCAAATTTTCGAGTTTACAAATCTCATGTGGTACCTTGGTAGGATTGTTTGACTGAGAAGTGAGATATTACTGGGTCTTGTATATCAGCAACTGTTGGATGATTTGTCTAATGCTCTATTTTTTCCCTTGCATCTCTTCTTCTAAGTGCCTAGATTAGTATATGCCTTCTGCTGTAAGGTTTTCATGGTATAGTATGAATTTTGAACTTGAGCAGGAACTTGGTCTTTACAAGGCTCAAACAAAGCTTCCATTCAATGCATTTGGAACAATGGCCATGGCTAGAGATGTGAGAATTCCAAATTTGTTAGATTAATTGTACTTCTAAATGGATTAGATTCCCTTTATATTTACTTTAACTTCGTGTTGACAGGAGTTCGATGACAATTCCGCTTCAAGCCAAGTGTTTTGGTTGTTGAAAGAAAGTGAACTAACTCCAAGTAATGCCAACATACTGGACGGTCGTTATGCAGTTTTTGGTTACGTGACAGAAAATGAAGATTTTTTGGCAGATGTTAAGGTTGGAGATGTCATAGAGTCAATTCAAGTGGTTTCTGGCCTTGATAATCTCGCCAACCCAAGCTACAAGATTGCTGGTTAGGTTGAACAATTCTGCAATTTTAGAGTTCGATATGCAATCCAAGTCTATGGAAGAGGTTATTCATTCTATTGTTTTATTCGACACTGGTCCACTGTATTTTTCAATTGAAGAATGTAATCACTGAAACTAATTTGTACCCGGTTTTATCTTTGTTTTGTAATTTAAGCATTTCTCATTTTTCTATGGTTTGTATCCAATGATGAATTCAGGATTTTCTCAATCACAGCAAATAGCAAGACATTGATGGATACCCAGACAGAAATAGATGAAAATAAAATAAACTCCCCGAGATCTCAAATCCAGAAGAAGAACGCTGAGATTGCCGATCTACAGTTTGTGATGGCATGCTTCCTCAAAGGGTGTTTGATCTGAAATTCGTCTTTTCCCGTTTTGTTTTTGCCCGAATGTAATAGGCTTAATCGTAGAACCATACGATTCACAAATCACTAGTATTTTGTATGATTGGATTCGATATGCCTAATTAACTATCTATTTGTATCTAGCTAGATGCAAATCGCTGAAAAACGAAAAAGAAAAGCTGATATGGGTTGTGAAAATGTATCGTATAGTTCGGTACAATAAATGTAAGTATCTATTCACTTTTTCTTTATATTTTGGTAGTAAGAGAAAAAATTTGTTATTTGAAAAAGGGTGGCGATTTATGTGTTCAAAGCCTTCAGAGGCGAGTATTAGGAGTGCATTAATAAAAGGCGCATATTAGGAGTATATGAAGTGCCAAAATCGAATTTATCGAAAGTCTTTGGCAATAATGCAAGCAAGGGTCAAACCATAAATAATACACTGTCACTTCAAATTCTTTCATTTTTTGTTAGCTATAGCTAAGAAAACAGTCTGTTAACAGAGAATTCTCCTTTAAATAGGTCATGAAATAAAGAAAATTGGCAGAATTTGGCTTCAAATTTTTTCCATGTTGAAAAATCAATAGATTCATGTTTAACAAAAATCAAAGTTCCTGTTCCCAACTTTTTGTCCGTTTGATATCACCTTCCAGCTATCAGAATGGAAGAGGGGTGTTGGAGAGCGGCCCTGATGTGGGACATCAGGGCCGTCGGATGTGTTTTAACGGCTCAGATTTCATCTCGGCACTTTCTTGATCCAAGCCGTCCATTGCCGAGGTGAAATCCGAACTGTTAAAAACACATCCTACAGCCCTAATGCCACACACCAGGGCCGCTCTCCAGGGGTGCTCAAAACACACAACTCTATTATTGTTCATTTGATATCACCTTGCAACGAGAAATTTTTCAATGCCGGGAGGGTACCACGTGGTACCCTCTCGGCGCATCTAGGCCGTCCATTTTCGCTTTGGCCAGTCCGGATTTGGAGAGAGGAAAAGGAGAGAGAAAGAGGAGAGAGTGTGAGGAAAGAGAGTGTTTTAATCTCGGCCGTCTAATACACTTTTGGATGGCTCGGATGCAATGTTTGGGTACCACGTATGCTCGGCCACGTGGTACCCGGTAGGTACCCATTCCCTTGCAACAGTCAAAACACACGGAACTTCATGTTTAACAATTTAACGTATCCAATGAAGACTAAACAGACATGGAAAGAGAATAAATTATAAGGTCTTGAAAAAGCCCCAATAACATAAATGGATTCACACCATACTTTGACATCAAACTATCTCACAAAGTTGCTCAAATTTTTCCCCGCAATGAACTGAACAAAAATTCATCTCTACATATGAGATCTCAATGTTACAGCAGGTTTTCCAGCCGACTGCCCACACAAGGATCGGTCTGTCAACCATACGAAAATTTACTAAAAAATGAATAAGAAAGACAAGCTTTACAGCATGATTGCATCCATGGTCCTACAAAGAACAGATTTACGTAAGAAAGGACAAAAGAGATGGAGAAATTAAAAACAGCTCACGATGCCGAATCTGTATTGAGAATCCAAATATGAATAGAACAACACGTAACCCCACCTTTTTACGGCCATTCCTCACAAGGGCTTCAAATGAGTTCAAGTAGTGGTAGTGTTCGAAGTAGAAATACAATCTCGTTTTAAAACCAAGCCCTCTGCCACTTCAAAGATCTCACAATACATCTAAGACTGTTTGGAACCTGTACGACATCAAAAATTGTTTGGAACCTAAGATTTTTCCAGTATAATTTTTTGTGAAGGGATGAATAGGAGGGAGGCAATACCAATAATCGTTACCTCACATGCGCCGTTTTTTCTTCTCTGGTGTTGCATGTACCTGTGCTTTGATCCCGTATGTCTTAAGCTGAAAGTTTTCAAAAGCCTCAGAAACCAATCCAACCTGCATTTCGTTCGAGTATTTTTGTTACTGGAGGTAATGTTAATGCAGAGACAACATGAACAAAGCACAAATACTGTACTATTTGCAGACCAGTTCTGGCTTTTTGGAGTACACTCTCACTATCATATCTTGATACGAGGATGGCAGCAAGTGGCTTATGCGTTCCTCTGGAATAGGAAACTTCTCCTCACTATCATAATCCTGAATGAACGTAGAGCAGTTAATACTGCAGTGTGAAACTAATAAACAAAATGGGGAAGAAGGGGTTGCAGGAAACAAAAGGAAGACAATTGGAAAGTTTGAACGATAAATAAAATCTTTAAGGAAATCATACCTTGAAAAAATTGATGCTGGAAGGTTTCATACATGCAAAGGAGAGAATATGTAAGTGTGTTGAACAATTCTTTTTCCCTTTTTCTTTTTTGATATTGTTGTGAAAGGAAGAGAAGACGAACAAAAGAAAGTGCTTCCAAAATCAGCCTAAAAACTCCATACTAATTTGAAGTACCTCTCTAGCGGATTATTCTTCCCACGTGTTAAATCAATCCTGACATTGCTAACAACAACATCATCTTCTCTTAGAATCACTCCACTCGATCTCTGCTCAATGAAAGTACCAGATTCCAAAATGAGAAATTCTGCCATCAGGAAAACCCATGTATGCACACTCGCATATAAGAAAGTTTGTGATAGCAGCTCACCTGAGAACAAACAATATCTTGTGCCGTGACGGCTTTGAAATTTTCCATTTTGTCTTTAGGAACGGCATACTCGTTACAGAACTGCCATAGATAAGGGAAAATACTTGCTTGACCTTCATGCATGTTATAGACGACTATAGAGACCCATATATTAGTAAGCAACAGAGTTCATGAAGCAAGAACCAGCATAGCTTCAATACCTGGTACAAATCTCTTCTGCGAATGCGAAGGATCAAATTTCTAGCTTCACTTAATTCTTGATCTGGAGCTGTCTCAATTGTCTTTAGAATTGTGTCATCTAACTGCATCCAAATAATGAATGAATATATATACATCTACACAGGATATATATATATATATAGGATCAACTTCTAATGAGGGATCCCTCATTTTAAATAAAATGAGGACCAAGCAATTTTTCCACTTTCCGAATTGAATTTTGACGATCCGAACCGTTAGATGTGTTTAAAATGTGTTTTTAAGGTCCACCGCAAGGATTTGTCCAAAAAAAATACCCGTAAGAGCTTCATCCAATCATTTTTTGTTAAAAACGTTATATATAGCGTTTTTAACAAAAAAATGATCGGATGAAGCCGTTACGGGTAATTTTTTTGGACGAATCCTCGCGGTAGACCTTAAAAACACATTTTAAACACATCTAACGGTTCGGATCTTCGAAATTTGGTCGGGAAGCATGAGGTCCTCATTTTAAATAAAATGAGGGATCCCTCATTAGAAGTTGATCCTATATATATATATATATATATATATATATATATATATATATATATATATATATATACGCGGAAGATCCTGTCAAGGATCCCGGAAATCCCGGATTGAAGCGTTTTGAAGCCCTTCCCGATATTTTTTTGACGATCCGAGCCGTCCAATGTGTTCAAAAGGTGTTTTCCAAGGCCCACGCGGGAAATCTTCAAAAAAAAATACCGGGAAGGGCTTGATCCACGCAATTTTTCGCAAAAACTGCATATTTACAAAATTGCGTGGATCAAGCCCTTCCCGGTATTTTTTTTTGAAGATTTCCCGCGTGGGCCTTGGAAAACACCTTTTGAACACATTGGACGGCTCGGATCGTCAAAATTTGATCCGGAACTATGAGATCCGGACCCAAGGGTCCCGGACTAGAGAGTTCCTCATATACATATATATGGGCGTAGAAATCGACTAGATACGAGTGGAAAATTGTAGACATTGGCTCAAAGCCTCAAACCTTCCAGTATTCAGAAGGATCCAGAACATGAGATGCAATGTCCAGATAATCATTTGCTTTTAACAAAGCATCTACAACCATGAGCTCAATGGCCTGAAACAGTAGAAGTTTAATAACATAAACTTGTTCTGAACGTCAAAATCCCCGCACTGAAGCAAGGACGTAACACCAAAAAGCACAGATTTTTGGTGAAAAAATGCCATCTCAGAAGTTGGAAATCAAATAATTTAAGGAGAACCTGCTCTAGTACCTTTACTTTTGCATGTGTATAGACTGTTCTGTACAGATCGGCACGAGTGGCAAATAATTTGTGGACGGTAAGATCTGAAGTTCATAAGCATAAGAAGGTAATCCTGATCAACTACAAGCATATTGAGTGAATTTTCACGAAAGATGCTTACAATCCTTAGCGCGATAGCATATCTCATCACCCATAACTCGCATTGTCTCCAATAACCTGCAAGAACCCAAGAAAACTTAATGCCAGAGGATGTGCAATATTTGTCATCTATGTTACATGGACTTGGGTGCGGGTGGGAGTCCAAGCCTCGAACCTTCCTAAACTCAAATATTAGGAGTCTGGAATATGTGCCCCTAATTGGGTGTGGGTGAGGGGACACATCGTGAACACTTGTTTATAGAGTACTGCATAACTTTTTGGGTTATGTATCATAACTTATATTTTGAAATGTATTTAAACAAGAAGGGGATAAGAAAAATATGCTTTTGCTATTTCATGTCCATGTGAAAGACTTGAAATATTGATTTTTTAGCAAATTAGATATTCCTTTTTTTGTAAATATCATGACAACAGAGGATCCGAGTGTCTAAAATGGATATGCGTGTCGACACATCGACATGGGTACTTCAGCCAATATGAAGGATCCATGTAACATAGTTTGACATCTATTCTTCAGTTTGTTATAATTTTCAGAATCTGCATAGACCAAGAATGTGATAAAGTAGATTCCATACTTGGTTTTCAAGTAGTCGTATACTCCTTTTTTTTTTTTTTTTTTTGCAAGAATTCCATCACAAAAAGGGACATACAATGAAGCTCAGTACAATACCAAGAGGGAAACAAAAATCAAAAGACGTCTCTACCACTAAGAGACAAACTAACTGAAACCTAAACTCTTAATATTTTGGATACAATGTTTGTGTGTGTGCGCGCCCCTGCGCACTTGTGAGATAGAATTTGAGCTTTGAACCTTTGAAACTGAAAGTTGCATCCAAGACCGCATGCTCGGGAGTCACGGACAATGTAATCAAACCTGTAAATCAATTCAAGCGCAACTAATTATTAGACTTGTGGTCGGGAATCCTATTCGAATTTGGATGAGGAAAATAAATATAAGGAAAACTGGCAAGCCAATCGATAACATAGTTCACATGTGGAACTGACTTGTCGACATCGATTCCGTTGCGGCCATTTGCAACAATATCATACAAGAAATGCTTCTCCTTTGCACTCTACATAATGTACAAACAAAACAAGGATAAACTATGAGAAATAGGAAAAAGAAAATGAAAATGCACTGGGAAGTCCCAAAAGATGTATAAAAAGGGCTCCAACAGGGCAAAGAATATGCACATAAAATTGTCACACGAAAACTTACTTTTGGTAGAGAAAATTCAGAGCTAGCGAGTACCATTTCCTGCCAACGAAATATGCACACGGCGGTAAGGGAAAAGAAAAGGTTATACTACGACCATAATATAGTTTTATCCGACCATACAATATCAAGCAACCTACACACAAAAAGAAAAAGTTAGACTAGCGCGACGCAAATAATAAACAACCATGACGTTCTTTCCCAATTTTTCTGTCACATGATGTATTAAGAATCTACTGCAGCCACTATCAACCAATATCAGCTGGTTAATGTGAAATGAAATCAAACTCGCTGCATGCATGGTAAGGTACAAGTTTTAACCCCCAAGGTTACACTGCTAGAGCGGGAAGTCTCCAAAACTCTCAGTAACTCTATATCCAAATATTTAAGGGTTTATTTCAAACAAATTGACGTCACAATTACCAGAAAGAAAATGTCAATGTTAAGCTGCTGATTGCAAAGAAAGAGTAATGGGCAGATTTCACATTCAAGAACCGAACAATCGAGACTTCAGTGCTGGTACAATAGCAATACTAGAGGGTTTTGGAGACGAGTTGAAACCATTTGTTTTGTCTTCTCACATAAGCAAAAACCATGACACAGAAATGTAGATAGATTCAGTACTATGTGAAAGTTGCCTCACGATTGACTTTATGCCATATGAGAAATACAACTACAATATTATTGCTCAATATAAACGATGTCAATGCTTAGCGATTGTACTGAGATGTTGTTAGTAGAGTATTCCGTAATTAGCCTACTGATATGTTATCTATGTGAGCAAGGCAAAAAGGCTTCAACATTGTTTAGAAACCAATGAAGTAAGAGAAACAAAATGAGGGAAGAGCTGCTGCAGTGTTTAGGTGGATAGGCAAATCAGAGAGAAATATTATAGTCAAAAGTAGATGATGCTTCCAATATCAATCAGGATGTAATACAACATGTTAACATGCATATAAGATTGGAGGCAATAAAGATGATAGCAAACAAAGCCTTGTCTCCCCAAATGTTACATTTCACGATAGATGAGCCTTAATTGCATTATATTACCTTAACTCTTTTAATGGTTCCAGAGTCAATGTCAATATGGTGCCTATCAACAATGTGGTCAACCATCTTCACTGACATTTGCTCATGAGACCTGAATAAAACAACATTTTAATATGGAATTGACATAAATAACTACTGAATATGGTTAATCCTAAGATGCAAAACCGGAAGAGGTTTCCCTAAAGCAGATAACAATAGCCAAAAGAGAAAATGGAACTTGAATACACCAAGGAGAGAAATTTTTGTCACGTCTTGTTTATCCAAGTGATTCACCTCTTAAGTCTTAAGTAGTATAAATTAGTAGAACATGAGGCATTGGAAACAATAAAATAATTAATGCTGCTATTTATAGAGAACCTCTATTAAATTCTCTAAGAGACAAAGTAAATTTTCTTGGCGGACATTCATTATATCTAAAGTACATCTCGTTGCTTAAATTTCAACGTTTTCAATTAGTAATTTCCTGTTGAGAAGGACATCCAACGGCACAAATCTCACAAGCTGTACCATTGAAATTCTTCTACCCTCTTTTTAGTGCCAACATATGTGAATTATACTTTTCTCTAATTTAGGTGGAGAGTTTACATTATCCACAATGATGGTTAGCTTCAGTTGGTACTAGAGTCTACTAATACTCAGTTTGGTCGGGCCGGGCACATTTACCTGTGCTTTCTCAGTCCGAGTATCATGGTTTTCACGAAAAGGTATAAGAAAAGCTATTTGATATTTCCTCACTCTTCAGGAGTAGTTTAAAAATCTCCACCGTCAGAGAACTGATCTATAGGTGTGAGTCTGTGACAGTTTGAAATGCACTTGTATTCCAATAAAGACAGTAATGCATCATAATGAAGGATAGTAAATTCACCATTTAGAGCCCTTGAGAACCTGAGGAAGAAAATCCCGTTCAAACAAGTGACTGAAAGGGCCATGGCCTACATCATGCAATAGTCCTGAAATTGAAGCAGCAAGACAAGAGAAACGTCACATCACTTGAAAAAACAAGGCAGCATGTGACGAAAAAAGTTAGTTACCTGCAAGTTTCACTGTTTGCACATCATAGTGGTCAATACCAAGCTCCAAGCCCTGAAAAAAAAAATGGAAGACTCTGTAACTTCAAACCCCCAAGGTTCAGTTCCGTAACTAAAATGATCAGAGCATTCACTTGCCATACTTGATGAGTTTTCAGTTTTTGAACCACCTCACCAGCTAGCCAATACACTCCAAGAGAATGTTCAAACCTAGAATGCACAGCCCCTGGATAAACCATGTGTGCCATTGCTGGAATACAAAGTAAAAGTTACTTTCAGAAAAACATTGGAAAGCATCTTGGGAATTCAACAATAGAAATCTAAGCAGTACTTCCTGCATAACTTACTCCAGATAATAACTTAAGCCAGCAGAGGCTTTCTACTTTTGATAGAGTTCTGTTGCAAAGTTTCGATCTTTCACTTGGTTAAGGACTAAGGCTTAGTAGTACCTTAATCAGTCACCAAGACAGGTCATGAATCCAAATAACATGAACTAGAAAAAGTCATCCTTTCACTAAGCTAACTTATGGCACTTGAACTTTCACGCCCGACATGGGTTTGCCATTCTGCTTATATAGCTCTAACCAGGGAAAGAGCCATAAACTTCGCTACAATTTTGGTCTATATCTGTTACAATAGTATTTTCTCAAATGGCTCCTAAGTTTTCCAACGAGACTGCTAATTCAAAACTCCAAATCGAATACCTCATATTTCATATCATGCGCCAACACGCGAAGTGAAAGAAAACATAGATACGAGTTATCTGATATATTATCTATTCCTGATAGTAACGGCTTGAGAACGCGCTCTCACCAAGTTGTTTAAGATCACGAAGCCTGCAATATACGGAATTAAATATAAAATATCAGTAACCACAAGCTTCTCATAGAACTCAAAGAAACATAAAAACAGCAATCACAATTACCTTTGAAACTCTTCAGTATCTATGAATTTCAGAGACAGCTGTAACAATAAAAGGCAAACCGAAATCAAATCACATATGCCATGGACTGATAAAATTTAGCAGGAAATACAGTTGAAATAAAGCGGGGAAGAGAATGTTACTGGATCAAGATAAATGTTGCCGTGGACGTTGTCATGGACATGTTTGGAGAACCTGAGATCTTGGGAGGAGGCAAAAGCGTAATTCGAAGAGAAATTGAGGTCATCGTTGCAATAAGCTCCCATTACTCTTTCTCTCTCTCTCTCTCCTTGATCAATCCAACCGCTAAAAAGACAGGGATAGAAATTGAGAAATCAGGTTTCGAAATCGAGTACCCACCTACTATGAAGCAACAGACAACAGCAATATTTAGGGATTTGGTGGATGTAATGTGGATGTAGAAAGTTACCTGTTACTACCGGGAAATCTGCAGAGGGGAGAGAGAGAGAGAGAGAGAGAGAGGAGTGTTTAGCCTTTTAGGTTAATATAGTAACAGTAGAATGTCGACTGTAGTCAGGAGTGTGACGCCGCCAAAAGTTGTCAGCGTTTTTGCCAAATTTTAGGAGAGACGAGTGACTTTCAGGCTCGTTTTCATAGGCAAAATTCTACTGTCTGCTCAATAATAAAAGTGTTTTTTATCAGTAAAGACGCATTTTTACTGATAAAAAAGTGTATGCACGTTTTTCGGTAAAAGGGTTTTCTCATCTATAAAACAATATTTTTACTGTTCGCCTAATGGGAAAATAACAAAAAGATTGTTTTTATAATCGCTTATTTTTTGGGGGTATTATTGCATGGAAATTTACATGATTAGCATTTTAGAATTTTCTTATACTTAAAAATCAAAATGGTAATATTGTAAATGCACCTTACAAGATGACTGATAAATATAAATCGACCAGGTCTGATCAGCTTGGGTAAATTGTGTGCTTGGCCTTGACTGGTTAGTTCGACTTCTCATCTCCAAGCACGTCAGATCACTATGGATCTCCAGATCCATATCTCAAAACAAGATTTACGGTTGAGTTGGGACTCTCCCACACTACTGGGACTCTCCCACACTACCTAGAACTCTACGGAGCTAATCACAAATAGTCCTCCATCTCCAACGGGATAGGAGGAATCTGGTCACTGGATTGTATTGATGTCATCCTTATCAACACTCAACGATCCTACGCTCCAAATTAAAGGGACTCCACCTCCCAAATCGCCTATATATTCACTCTTCATGCAATGAGGATAAGATCATTACTAGTAGAATTTTCCAATTGGCCAAAGTATGTGTAGCCTAATTCAAACATACGATTATTAGGGGGGCAAAAAGATGTTTAATGTGATTTGTACAGCCAAAAAATGGAAATAACCAATCGTAGGCACCAAGACACCCTATGGGTATGTGGCAATTGAGCTATGAATCCAGACACTAAGTTTGAAACTTGGTGGCTTCTTGGGCTCAAACTGAAAAAGAGAAATCTCATGTCAAATAAGTGAAATAAATAAACTTTTTTCTTATTTATTTAATTTAATTGAACTTAAAATTTTAAAAAGTTCTTTAATCTTATGTGAATGACCTGTTTTTTACCGGACTAGAAAGAAAAATACTTGAGGTGCATGCATATTGACCCGGACACTAATTCCACTAACAAAAAACTATTTTTTTTAAAATCCGAGACAGGTCATTCTCTCACAATACATCACATAAAAAATCGTGAAAAATCAATTTTTTTAAAAAACCACTTTAGTGGAACCCTAAGGATGGTCGGGAAAAATCTCTCTCTGACACCACCACTTCCCTCACCATATCCTCCTACATGTATAAAGGAGAGGCCACGAGTAATCCACACACCACTCCACAACCATGGTGGTTGTGACACAACCCACCACTCTATCTACCCTCCACACCCAAACCTCACCACCATCTCTTCTTCGCCTCCGCCGCCTCTGCAAAATCGCCACAAAACCCAGCAGCGGAAAACACAGAAGATCAGTGCAAAATCCCAATGGGGTCTTATCAGTTAAAGCTTACATGGAGGACTCCAACACTTTCTCTGGTTTTGTAAATAAGGTAATTGGGTCACTACCCGTTGTTGGCCTCATTGCCAGACTATTCAGCGATGAAGGGGGTCTCGGCGGCGATACCATCGATTTCGCCGAGTTTCGGAGGAGGGTTGGGAATAAATGTTCTGTCAATGATTCTAGAGCTTTCATTGAATTTAAAGATCGCCGTGGAAAGGTAATTTGTTGGGTATATCTCTTTCACTATCTACAATTCGTCTGAAATTTTGGTGTTTCATTTTGTTGGTTTATCGAGTTCCCTATACAAGCGGGGGGTGCTGTCTCTTCGAGCACAGCATGCATGTTGGGCCGATCACAGACCACGGACCTCTCAGATCTGTTCGGCAGTGGACGGTTCATTTTAGAATCGTAGTTTAGATTACTTGCTTCAATTTGTACAGTTCACAGTTTACTGTTTATATAATTCATTTTGAAAATTTATCGAAAAGAGCAGAATCATGAGAGTGCCAATGACAGCCATTACTTCCTATTGTGGGTTCGATCAAAAAACCACCCACCCACAATTGCACAAAGAATAATCAAGCAGGAAACACATAGATAGGACGGCACAAATATTTCCGTGGTTTTCCAATTGGGTATATTCACGGCTCACACAAATTCAACCAAATTAGGTTGAACCTGCATTAGTCCGGGAAGTGCGCGGAGTGGCAAAATGAACCGAATCACACTTCACATACCCAACACTTCCATGTACAACAACAGAGCCAAAAATGAAATGAAAGGACTTCCCATCATTTCTGAGTAGGCTTTAAGTAACAGCCCTGAAAATTTTATCTGAACTGAACTGAACAATCAGGGGGATATACTAAAATGCCCAAAATGGACCAGAACTTGTGGATTTTGAAGAATCCTATGAATTCTATCTCCACTTTTCATTATGGTTAATCTAGTGCTAGGTTGTGCACATGCTATGCATGTGGTATGACAATCTCAGAACCGAAACTGAAGTAGTTTAGAGATAATGAAGAAGAAAAAACAAAATCCAAGAAGAAACTGTTGACATTAGTGAAGCATTTCGGAGGTCGGAAAAACTGAAGCAGTGTAGGGAAATTTGGCGGAAAAATAGCAAATGAACAAAGGTACACACTATGTGGATTATGGGCTTCAACCCAATTACCACATGTGCCACCGCCACTGCCCTCCCAGACTGGAATGTGACCAGGGTCGGGGTCGGGGTCGTGGGTTGTGAGCCCGTGGCTTGAGGTCCTTGGGACTAGGCTTGGGCTTAGCTCGCTAGTAGGCTAAATTAATGATTGGGCTTGGGCCCAAGCTCCCTTATCTTTTTTACAACCCAGAAGCTTGCAAGTTCTGGTTCTAACCTGACCTGTTTAGATTGCAATTATTATGAAATCAGTTATGTGATCAACCTTGAATGTTAATGTGGGGCCCTGATTTCAGATGAGCCTTCTGACCAACTTCTTGACCTTTGTGAGTAACGAGCTTGGTCCCCTTGGTACACCTGCACACTGAGCACCCGGCGTTAGTGCCAAACCTGGCCGGAATGTGGCTAGGGAAGGCAATCCGACGGTCTAGTGAGAGATTGGAAGTGGAGAGCAAGTACCAGAGAGTTTTTTAGAGTAGAGAGAGTGAATTGTGTACCTTGGTAGGGCTTCTCTTCTTCCTTTATATAGGCTCCCCTGACTTGTGTCTCAAGTACAGGGGTAGATCCGTAATATGGCTCGGATGACATCACTATGCATCACGAGCCAAACCCGTTATAATTGCATGCACGCGTCCTCGAATCGTGCGTTGACACGTAGCGTAACGGCTCGGCTGCCGTCACCATGACGTAGGGATGCTGTAGCATGCACATGTGCCTTCCCAAATCTGTTGCTCGGAACAACCGCCTCGGATGACGTCATACAAGACGTCACCAACATCTCGGACCTCCTTCCGAGCCATCTTGGATTTACTCCGTCTCGGATGACTTATCCGGATCAAGGTTCAAATCGGCCGAGATGCCGATTCGTCTCGGATAAGCCCGTCTCAGACGGCTTAATCTGTGATGCACCAATTCTGGTCTTGGAGCTACATTTGGGCTTTGCTCCTTCTGGGCTCTCTCACCGAGACCCCTTTGGTCTGCTAGATTTCGGCCCACTACACCTAATACCCAGAATCAAATACTGATTGAATATGAATTCAATACCCACGTTTTATACTCTGGTAATTGAATATGAATCCAATTGTAATAGGAATATTACAATGATTGCAATATCAGTTATGCAATTTCAAATAAGGCCAGAGTTATTATGGTTTAATACCCCAATGAATGAAAGGCTCCTCTCTTCACCTATAAAATGACAGTCTCTGCTATTGTGTCACCACAATGAAAATCAACCATCTCATTCCATAGTTCTTTGTTCAATTTTTGAAAGAGAGTTCAGACACAGTTCGTTCGATAGAGCGATTCAGTTGGTGTTACCGATTGATCATTTCAAAGCCGTCGTATCCTGGGAGGCGAACTTCGATCACAACCTCACACACCCGTGGTGAGGCGGTTAATTTGCCTTAAGGAAACCTTGCCAAACTTGGGCCTCCGTGTGCTATTTTTTAGTTCATAATGGTTTCCGTTATTTCTTGTTCTTGTTGGCTATTTCCAGAAATTATTTATTTGATTATTGTTTTTTTAGCACCGGTTGTCTAATTGAAATTTGCCTTAAGATTGTAGTAAAACCAGAAATAACGGAAAATGTAATGAATTGAAACATAGCAAACCGAGGCCCGTGTTCGACACGGTTTTCTTAAGGCAAATTTGACGCCTCTCCACTTGTGTTTGAAGTTGTGATCGACGTTCGCCTCCGAGGATAAAGCGGCTTTGAAACGATCAATTGGTACCACCAACCGGATCGCTCTATCGATCGAACTGTGTCTGAACTTTTTCTCGAAAACTGAACAAAGAACTGAATGAGAAGGCTGATTTTCAGTGTTTCAAACAAGAGGGAAGGACTGCCTTTATATAGTAATAAGAGTAGAGAGGAGCCTCTCCATTCAATGGAGCATTAAATAGGTAACAAACCTTGCAATTGAAATTGCAAACAACTGATATGCAATCAGTGCTCATAAACCTAGCAATTGAATTTGCAAAACTGATATGCGATCAGTACAATTCATATTGCTGGTACAAACGTGGGTAAGAAATGTGGATGTCAACCAGCCGTGCGCAACTGATGGTGATCTGAACTGATTGGGTTAACCCATAACTTGCAAGCTTTTGGGTAGTAAAAAGATAAGGGAGCTTGGCCCCAAGCCCAATAGCTTAGCCTACCAGCTAGCCAAACCCAGTTTCAAGGACCAGGGACCTCAGACCTCGGGCCACGGGCTCACGAGCCTAGGACCTGGCCCTAGTCACGGTCTGGTCAGGACCATGCAGGCGGCGCACTTATGGTAATTGGGTCGAAGCCCATAACCCACATAGTGAGCGCGCTCCCTCCTTCGGAAAATTTGGTACTCCGAAGGGTCCAACCCTTTGGCCAATTTTGTGCCTTTATGCTCTACTTTTAGTTCAAGACGAACCCGACTTGGGTGTTCCCTTTACGAGATGAGATAAAGGATTAAAGGGAGAACATCAAAATGGTGTTCCACCTTTTTTGAGCTGTTACTTTTATCGACGCAGAAAATTGCTTCAAAGAAAACTGCTAGAGCTTCTGATTTCTCAATCTCATATTGATTACGTACTTCAGTCTCTCATTATTCAGTTTCTGATTAGAACTTTCATGTTTATTCTTTACTCTTCCTTTATCTTCTCTCAAGGCTCAACTGTTTGAATTTGGATTGTGTTTGGTTTAGTGAGATTTTCATTGCTTTGCACGATTTTACATCTCATCATTTTACAGCAAGGGGTTTCTTTTACTGAAATGTTTCATCTGGAATTTGCTTTTGGGTAGTCAGGGGATCCACTATATGTATTGCTATGTTGCTGGTTAGCTGCAGTTGGTGCTGGTCTGCTCAAATCTGAGGAAATTTTGGAGGGTGTGGCAAGACTTAGCTTATCAAACGACATCGAATTTGAAGAAGAGACTTTTATTTCCAAGATGAATGAAGCAAAAGAGGTTAGTGCTCAAACAGGAGTATAAGGTTTATTATTTATGTATTCTTAAATCAAGTGAATGCATCTACGGATGAAGTTTCTAAGACGAGTTTCCTTATGCAGAAACGAGCAAAGCTAAATGTCCCTACCCCGGTCATCCCAATGGAAGTTCGAGCTGAGAAAGCCCTTGAAGCTATTTATGTTTGCTGCTTCGGCAGGGACCCAATGGAAGAAGAAGATGAGAGATTATTGCGCATCATTCTGAATGCTGTTTTCCCCTCAGTTGGGCAACCGGAAGTAGACAGAATCGTCAAAGAAAAGGCAAGGAAAGTGGCAGAAGGTGGAGAAGACGACAGATCTCCAGAGCCAAAGCCGCTGTCAAAAGAAGCTGTACAGCTGCAAATGAAGGATCTCCAATTTCTCAAACAGAACAATCGGAATTGAGAAGGATTTTCTTTCTTGGGGACATGTAGAATCTCTCAATCTGAGGAATTCGTTGCACTGTTATTTTTCGAGGAAAATGAACCAAGAAAGTAATGAGAGACCTCACTGTACTTTGTTTGAACTGAAGGTAACTAACTTTCAGTGTTGAATGTTTACACTTCAAAGGTTTAGTGCAAGTTTATATGCTCAATCCGTTCCATTTTTAATCATTCGACGTTATGGCCTCCGGTAATGATGAGGGTTCAAGTCATGGAGATAACAAAATTCAAATGCTGAGAAGATTTTCATTTCATGGTAAATGCCCAAAAACGAACAAATGAAAAAGAATCAGCTGGTTTGGGTGAAAAGTATACATGACTCTCCAAATGAAAATGACACAGCTAATTCAGTCACCACAAACAGCATGAATTCAAGGGCAGGTACTCCACTAAAGGAAAACTTTAAAAACTAAAATAGGCTTAAGAACCACAGTACACCAATCACGTGAAATTCAATTGAACAAGAACAGCAGATAGTTTTCCCACATCCAACAGATCAAACCCCATATTACGAACAAAAAACGCGCCATCATTGAAAAGGAGACTCGAGAACAATAATACTGTACGAACTAGTTAACTACGCATCCACAATAGTCTTTCTATTACCCAGAACGAGAGTAATCCATGTTTTAGCATAAATAAACAACCTAAGCAAGTTCCTTTATCTCATCCGACTGTGCTCACCAGTGGCAGTAAGATTCTAACTCGTAGCTACCTTTGACGGCCACCAAGATACAATCGAACTTCTCTTTTAGACTTGACGCCAAGATTTTCTTCCTAGCCGAGAACTTTCCCGGAACCATGCAAACAGAATGATCTGGAAAATAACTTAAACATTGCTTTGCCAATCTCATAAACCTCAAACCCCACATTTTTTTTTTGGCCTGATTCAGTTGTTTTGGCCCCAGATTAGTAGGACTGACCACATTTGTACGGTAGTCACTCTTCGACCACGTTGACCAGTTCATATTCAACCAATGACAGGTTATTATCCTCTTTAACGACGAAGTTGACTGGTTCAGTCAGTTCTACACGACCCCACTTATCCACGGCAAGCCTCATTGACCCCTTAAACATGTCGATTTTTGCATTGCGCAAAATGACAGTAGCATCAGTCTGCATCAAGTCCACTGCATAAAAGGAAAGAGGAAAATTAAACTTCAAACAAACCAGGTAAAATCTAAAGTCGAACTAAGACTCAGCTTCACAACGTCCTTTGCTGTTTTTGATGAAGTTTTATGAATCAACTTTTCAACCATTCTGCGTCTGGTAAACCCAAGGGGAACAGGTCATATTCCAAGGCATTTCAGTGATTTCTGCCATCTACTGTACTAGCACAAAATTTATTCCAAGATCTACGACTACCATATATTTGAAAAATTCTATGCCTACAAGAAAAAAAAATGACGAAGCAAATGACACCTCATAAATCACTTCTTCGACAAAATAACATGCAGGAACTTTCCAAAGCAATCAGCAGCTGAAAATTTTCCATGGGACAACATTAAATAACATGCAATGTTGTCATTTAACCGCAAAAGAAAAGTGAGCTCTGCAGCAAAATTGTTGAACGACACCAGCAAGGCAAGAAAAAGGAATAATAGATTGGCCAAACGGATAACAAAAAAAAAAGAACCTAATGCCTAATAGTTCTTAACCTTGATATCACAGAACCAATCTAAAGAGAGAAGAAAACTTTGGGAAAAAAAAAAAAATCATATTCAACATAATCAGACAGCATAAAAAGTAAAGCACACCAACAACGTTAACAAGAATCATGAATCATATCACGATAAAACAATACCTTGCTCATTCCTTGCAGTAAATACAATTGTCCCAGTTTCATCACCAACCAAGCACTCAGAAATCCGCATTTGGCGAACTTGGGGGCCATCCGGACGGCCCTTCTGCAGTACCGTCTTTGCACTTACTACCTTCACAGTGAGATTGTGCCCATTTGTGCCAGGCCGCAGCTGATCAACTTTCGTGAACACAGGTTTCCTCATAGCTGATTTTGCTTCAGCCATCGGTAAGAAACTATCCATTATAAAACAGAAGATTAAAGAAGTCAATTTTCCAGTAAATAAAATACTACACATACAAAAAACTTATGTCCCTGTCCCCAGCTGCTGGAACTATTCCAAGGCAACATGACGGGTGTGACGGATTGGGAGACATAGCCTATGATACTTGGATCTTCCTAAAACATTAAAATATGCATGTCAGACATTTATATTAAGGGTGTTTGATCACTGTCGAACGTATTTAGTTGGACATACATCCAGGAAGGGTATTTTTAATTCGTATTTACCACGAAGTATGCGTTAAACTCCCACATTAGCCACTTTATAAACACTATTTATCCCAGAACATGACAGAAATAAACTAGGAAATCCATATAATTTATCACGCCTCTTGAGTCCTCGAGATGAAAAATGGGTGAAGCGCACACTAAGACATATATCCACAGGTTATAGGACATACCTATACTAGAGAAAAGCACAAAATGTGGTAGACATAAGGGTGTTTCAGCAAGTGGTGGAATAGGCATATGTTCAGCGTACGGGGTTCTATGGGGAGGTTCCCTTGGTCTTTCTTGCTTGCCGAACTACAACAAGCTCATCACCTTGGCTCGAGTTTCTCTGTTGTTGTCGTTTCCATTGTTGAGATTGGAAACCGCTCTCTGTTTAGCAGTAATTATTAAACATGTCCTAGCTGCAAAAATTATTTACCACCTTGACAAAGGGCTTATCAAATATTGATGTTAAATATCCTAGCCTTGCGGCTTGTGCATGGCAATAGACATCCTTTGTGATTCGCTACTGCATTTTGCATATTTATACCTATCCCTGCGGGTTGAGCAAGGACTTCTTATTATCCCACCCCGGGGGTTGTGCCAGGGAGTACGCACTTCTCTTTCTCTCTTTTGTTTTTTTGTCCTTCCTGTGATATGACCCTTGTAGACTGTATGTCTGTATGTATATTCGGTTAACCTCTTTTTATTTCAAGCTGATTTATCCCAAAACAAAATATAAGAACTTTTTTTCCTTTTTAAGATAGACCTCATCCTCATGGCTAATGGTGGTATCACCTGATTTTTTAAAGACAGGAAAATGACCTTAATTTGCGGTCAGAATGAAAAGGTATAAATACGAAAAAAAAAAAAAAAACAAAGCAATCCAGTTTTCCAGCAACAATAGATGAACCATAACATAAACTTATTGGTCAAGCCTTCTTGTGGAATAGGCCATATGCCAATCACCCCTTACTTCTATTTATACCATTGGTATGTGCAGAGGTTCATTTCCATGCTAAAAGACTCTACTTCTCCAAAAGGGTCAATATATGCTTTTATCAACCATACATACCACCAAATCCACAAAAGCACACAAATTCAGCCTAGAAACAAGTGAAACAAAACCCAATGAATTTAAGAAGAACAGAGAGAACAAAATTACAAATACAAAACCCAAATTGGCTAGAAATGATGAAAATAGGAACTTATTCAGCTATACTCCATGATCAAAAGAAAATGAAATTAAGAACAGAACAAAACAAAAGAGCTTTAATACAAAAAGTAAACAACAGCCTTGTAGATCGAAAAACCTAATCTTCAGAACGAATCATTTGAAGTTTTACAGAGATTTGTGGGAATTGAATTACCTTCTCAAACGTAGCGAAAGGGGTGAAGAGCGAATTGATTAGGGCTTGATCGATCTGCTTTTTCCACTGTGTGAAATTTTGTATGCGGCGACCGCCGAAGTCGCGTTTACAACGAAAAAGAAGGGTACTCATTTATGACCGTCGATTTTCCTTTTTTTGTGAATGGATCTCAACCGTTCGTATTGGTCGTGACCTAAAGTAGAGTCTGGGAGTTTTGGATTATTTTATCACTTTTTGCATTTTACTTTTCACGTTTTTTAATTCTTAAATTATGGCCATAATTTAATATGAATTTATAGACTGTTTGGAGAATATGAACAGAATATATTCTGCAAAAAGATATATGCATAATACATTATTTAGGTATTTTTAATAACAAAATTGGAAAAAGAAAAAAATGAGAAGTTACCTCGTTCCCCTTTCAAACAAAAAAAAAAAAAGAAGAGAAGTTACCTTGTTAGCTTTAGTTTTTGGGTGTTTTGGGTAATGATTAGAATGAGAAATAAGGTTATAATTGGAAATATATGAGTAATGATTAGGGATGGCAATTTTCTCATAACCAATGGATACCCGCCTCGCCCCGCCCATATGGAGGCGGGATTTATCCAAAAAATTCTCCAATAGTAGCGGGTAAGGTGGGATTTAAAAAATACCCGCTCGGATATGGAGCGAGTATGGTTTTGTTATCCCCGCCCCGAATCCCCTTACCCGATTATATATACTATATAAATTATACACATGTATATCGGTAGAAAATAATCTTGAGTATTATTTACTTATAGAAGTAATTACTTGTAAACTACATAATAATATAATATAAAATATTGCAAATATCATTACAGATTTTAGTTCCTAAAATGATGCTCTCGCTAAATTTTGCTCTTTCATTTTATTTTTTTAAAATTTATTGGTTTGTCACTTTATGAAACTTAGAAATTGATGTTTGCTTGGATTTATTTTTTATTGTACTATTGTTATTTTTGCTACATTAGTGGTTAAAATAAGATAATTTAAAGTTTTTTACTTTATTTTTTTGTTGGTTTGAATTATCGGGCTTGCACTTTGGTTTCATTATTGATTTCTTATATATTTTGATTTGGATATGGGTATATTTGGGGAAACTCCGATATCCAACAGGATGTGGGTTTGATGCTTTGTTTAATATCCCCAGTGGGGATTGGAGTGGGGATGGTAAAAGACTCCCTAATTGGGGATGGGAGATAGAATAGGGTCCCCCGATCTATACCCTACCCGTTGCCATCCTTAGTAATGATTGGAGAGAGGTAAAGAGAGAAATGAGAATAATAATTTAAAATAAAGATCATGATTGGAAAGAAATGGGAGTAATAATTGAATAATAATTGAGAAAACCGGTCTCGAAACCAAAAACGAACAAGGTCAAAAAGTTCATCTACTGTATTTTTGGAGCCGTCGGTGCCGAGATGAATGGCCTAATGGGACCCTGAGATAAATGGTCGGATGGGGTTCACTACTATCCTGTAATGAGTTACCTTATTACAGGGCCCTGCTTCTTTCTAGTTGACACCTTCCAAAAAGCCAAAAGTAAAAAAGGTAGTAAAAACGAAAATGCGGAAAAAGAGGTATCCAAACTGTCTTCCTAGCGCAGGACATCACATGTAGATTCTTGAGCATCTCCAATACTATTAGGCACTTTAACTAGCCAAACGTACAAAACAAGGTGCACTTCTACTTTGCCTAATACTTTTTCACCTCTGGTTCCAACACCACTCTCTATTTTTGTTCTTCACTCTCTACTTTGTGGGCAAAAATAGAGAGAAATGAAGGAAAGTAAAGGAGAAAAAGGAAGGAAAAGTAGAGTAGAGAAGTAAATGCCTTACTACTAGTAGCAAGCCAAAAGGAACAAAGCTAGAGTAGATAGCCAAGTAGCAAGTCTATTGGAACATGACTTTTTGGTTTGGCTAGATATAATAGCCAACAAGGTGCAAGTAGCAAGTCTCTTGGAGATGCTCTTATGTTATGAATTTTTTATAACCCAAATTAATTTACGCGCACCTAGAATAATATCTAAGAACATAATTCTACCGTCCCCTAGTGGGTAGTCCGATTAAGAAATAAAATGGTGATGATACATGGGACAAGGAAACAAAATTGTGCTTAGCTCGGAGGATTCAACAGTTTTACCTACCTAGAAATCACATTAAGAAAATACATTTACCCAAAGAAAATTATATTAAGAAACTACTCAAAATTGAGAATTCATAGACGGGGAATTATTCTAGGAATGGCATACAAAACACCAATTTTGAGTCTGTTTCATACACTTGAATTTGGGAATGCATAGCATTAGTGTAACATGAACTTTTATTGCAACTACTCCTGAATCCAATCCAGCAACCCTCGGCCGTCCGATCGTGTTTTAAATAGTCCAGATGTGTTTTAACTTTTTATTAAATTAAAATTGCCGAACGTATCTAGACCGTCCAAAACACGATTGGTCGGCCGAGGGGTGCACATCACCTGGGTGCTGCGTGCTATGTGCACCCCCGGTCCTCGTGAATACCCAAAGAGACCACCCAAAGAGTAAATGAAAAACATTGATATAACCGTGGTGTTAAGTTTTGAGGTGTTGATTTTTGAATCAACTTCAAGCAGTTACTCTCACCTGTGGAAATGGTTTTCCCACGCATCGACTTCATAACGCCACGCTTATGGTTAAAAGAAGAGTCTTTCATAGTAAAGCAGTTTATGAGATTACAACTGACATTTTTCTGAGTCCATAAAGCTCTACACTTGCTCCCAACAACATTCGACTTCAAAACTACGTTATTGGTCTTATTCTTGCTCGGTATCCAGAGAACAAACTCGACTCGCAAAGTCATTCAACAGCAGGTTTAACGGTACTGGGGAGCTAGTTCACCCTTCTTAACAATGTAATTCTCTGGAGGAAACTCTTCTCCTTTGAAGTGCCTCTCCAGCATGTCCTTGACTCCTGCCGCGTATCGCAACTGCAACAATTTCCAATTTCTCATGATTGGCAAGAATGGATGCGGGAAAAAAGCAGCAACGAAATTTGGAAAAGAAACGAGACTTGGACACACGGGAAAAATAAACAACTTGCGGTACCTGTGCGTCAATTGTAGTGCCTGAAATATGAGGCGTCATGGCATGGTTTGGCATGTATCGCCACGGGTGGTCCTTTGGAGCTGGTTGTGGATACCAAACATCCCCACTATAACCTAGGCACAGGAAAACCAAAGCAAAAACACTAGTCAAAGACGAGGGCAGAAATTTCTTTTTTCCACATTTGTATTTGCCAGTCTTTGAGACAATGGCCTATTGAGGTGCCAAGACAAAACTAGCAACTGACAATATGAAAGCGGAAGATGAGTATAATAACAACAAAATCACAACCTTCAAGTTATCGTGGAACCATTTAGACGAATAACTAGTGTATTTTACATCCAAATGCCAAGTTGTTCAGATACGGAAAGTTACATGGTTTATTCATAATAGTGAAACTGAAAATTTTAGATACCTGCAATATGTCCGCTGTTACAGGCGTCCACAACTGCTTGTGTATCCATGATTGCTCCTCTAGCATTGTTAACTATGTAAACTCCTTTTTTACACTTGGCGATCCTGTCCTTGTCAAACATTCCCCTGAATCACAAGAACAAAACTCTGCTAAGTTTGATTATTACGAGTATAATTACAAAGAAAATGATAAACCACTGGCGCTGATGGCTTTGCCTTTGGACATCAGTTGGACCCTTTGAACTATGGCCAAGCAAAGAGGTATGAATCCCTCAAATAGATGAACCCTCTTTTAGTACACATATAAAAGTAGTTCCAGATGTACCAGTGTGAAAATTCATTAGTCATGTCAACCATTTAACTGAACTTACTGTAGCAAGATACGAAGCCCATCGTTAGTTAAGGTCAAGGAAAAAATGGACATTTCTATAGTACTAATAAATAGTGCCATTAACTCAAGCCCGAGTCCTTACTTTGTTATCTCTGTTAGAGGAGTGTTGATGACAATGATGTCACATTTTGGAAGCATGGCATCAAGATCGTCCTCAAACTTGGCACCGATTTGACTCTCCAGTTCTGGGTCCATCTTCACCCGATCATGATACAGAAGATTACAATTGAAAGGCTTCAATCTTTGGAGCAACAGCCTTCCAATACGCCCACAGCCAACAGTTCCAACAGTCTTTCCTTCCAAATCATAAGCTCTGTAAGCAATAGCTGCAACATCCCATTCCCCGCGAATAACCTGTTGGTATCCAGGCAAGAAATTTCGAACAAGAATGAGAATCCTCATGAGCTCATCTTCCGCGACCGAGACCACGTTGCTTCCAGTGACCTCTGCAACAGTTAACCCAGCATCAGCTGCTGCCTTGAGATCAACATGATCGGATCCAATTCCAGCTGTGAGCACCAGTTCCAAATTCTTGGCCTTCTTGATCCTTTCTTCTGTTACATAGGCCGGATGGAATGGCGTCGTTATGAGGACGTGTGCATCAGGAATGTGTTTCTCGAGTTCTGCAATGAGGAATCGTAGAAGAAGAATGGAGAAGTTCATATTCAATCAATCTCAGGATGTAAAATTTTGAGTAGTTAATGATGTTAATTTTTTTGACATTGAACAACCATACAAACAAATGTCAAAGAAAAAACTTCAGGTAGAAGAACAGTTGTTCTCTGAGAGGATAGAAGGAATCTCCAAAGGTTGTATATCAGACTGCTGTTGTATATTTTTAGTTACAGTGAAAATGCTCATCAATGGATATGCAAGCGCTACACATGTTCATTAAATCTAGAATAACCTGGGGACACTGCTTTCTATCATAAAAGTGAGTTTTTAAATCGATTTGACATCTGGTCCAGATAAAATGAGGTTTCTGATAGATACTTCAACTCCAGTAGACATGTTGTGATTACCAATATTCAGTTCTTTCATTAGTATGTATCCTCAAAGCAGTATCAATGCATCTTTAGTTGTAATGAATCTCTGCTGTTTGATTATGTTTGTTCCATGCTTTGCTTTATGCTATAAGAACAAAAATAATGTTGAACCAAAATATGATGGTGTAATCAATGTCGAGTTTGTATCCAATAACATAGATGTCTGCATACTTACCACAATTAGGCCCCTCTTTGTCATCAGTGACTATGTATTGATGGGCTTGAGATTCCAACCATTCACGTATGCCCAATGCTCTTTCCACACATCCCAAAAAATTGGGGTTCTTCTCAGCATATTCATTTGCCTTGTAGAACACTCCGACTATCTTTTTGCTCCCAGGAGAAGTCTGCTAACAATAACCGAGAAACAAGATCACGCTAAACCATTCATCAAAAATCGCAAGAACTCGCCTATGCAAACCATAATACTCCAAATTTTCATTTTTATAATTATTTACTAGATGCCATACATGTGGTCCTTAGAATTGAACATGGGAAATGGGCAATGAGATTGATCAATTATTTACAGCAGATACATTCAAAGATAGATGGTGTGTATGCTATGACAACAACATTATCATGTACATCGATCATTCGGTGGTCCAAGATGAGAAGGCATGCCAAACTGGGATCAGAGTCCATTACTTTCCATTTGGTATCCCCCAAGTCCAAACAGCCAATTACTTTTTGCGGATAAACTCATTACTGCCCTCAAAATTTTCATACAAATTACAGGGTAAGCAGTCATTAAAAATATAACCGCCTTTTTGGAGATGAAAGCAATGTGTCAATGGTAATGTTACATCCAATCAAGACAAGAGACATACACTGGAAAGAAATGTGAGATAAATATTTGTAAGTTAAATTATTGCCCAAGATGAGCATGATAGAACAAAATTTAATCATTTTTTCTCCCCCTGTCTTCAATATAACTGGATATCTAAATATAAAGTAAACTTCAATTGTTAGTGCACGTCATCTGAAGACCACAGATAAGGTCTATACTAGGATATATTTAACTATTCCCACTTCCAAGATATGGATGTTAATGATAAACTCAATTATTTTTCAGTTTATTTTATCCTTTAAAATAAAGCAAACCTACTAGTTGTAAGAGAACTGCTTCAGAGGATAATATGACCTTCCATACAACTGATAGGACTAGCAATGGGAGAACTGCTAAAGAACTAATCCTGCACACACACGTACACAAAAAAAAAAATTAAAACTAGCTAAAGTTTTAGATGGAGTGCTCATGTTCCCTTATCCCTAATCCATATAATATTTTATACGGGAATCAGAAAGGAAGGGACCAAAAACTTGTATTACTCGTAAAGATTATTTCAGTGCTCCTAGGCACCGCCACGAGGTGCTTGAGGCCTTCTTGCACCCCACATCGTGTTGGAGTTGCACGTGGTCATGATGGAGAGGGCATGGAGTATCACGCGGTGGAACCCCAGAGCACTAATTAATTTCTCTAACTAAATGTACTCCCTCCATCTGTTCTTTACTACTCTCTCTGCCCGCAAAGATGGTCCACTATTCTTTTGCTTCTTTTTTTTTTGGGTGATAAAAACGTCACGGTTTTGGCGTGGTGCACTGAAGCAGTTAAGTGCACCAGCATCATTCATCATCAATACAGAAATTCACACCATAACTCTGCTAAAACGAGAAAAATCCCATCCGATCGCCTCGAAATTATGACGATGTCAATGACGACGAACTAAAAAAATCAAACGAATTCGCAAAATCTAAAGCTTCAAGCTTGGACTAAGCTAGTAAAAGAAACTCGTTCAACACATATTTCGTAATCATCCACGTAATCTGTAAATTAAATTGCAAGTAGCAAGGCGATCGCTTACATGGAGGTCTCTGGTCAGAAACGACGAAGTTAAATTCCGTGACGAAGTTAGAGCACGAAATGCGGACGCCGTAGCACGCTTCATCACCATCGCCATCTCTCTCTCTCTAAGAATTCACTCTGCTCAACTAACAATCGACTACAAAATGAGTCGAAATCGATTGATATAGCTATATATATGCAGATACTTCGTAAAGCTCTCTGCTCTGTGATGAAATGTCTTTCTGGAGTTGAGAGCCGTAACTCCTCTTCTCATTTTTATAGGCGGAATCAGAATAAATGCCCACCGTCTCCAGTTTGGCATTTTCTCGCCTAACGTCCAGTCCCTCGTTTTGGCTTAATTTAATTACTCTATCCGTTCCTAATTAAGAGTCTCACTTTATCTCTCTTGCTATTTTTTAAATCAAAAGATGAAGTACTTCCGTGTATCAATTTTTGAATTTTTCGCACCGAATTAAAGTACTTGTCAAGTGCTTTAATTTGGTGCAAAAAAATTCAAAAAATGATACACGGACGTACTTCATTTTTTTATTTGAAAAATGACACGACTTTTCGTAATGGATTATTAATTTGGAACGGAGGGAGTATTTTTTTTTTCATACCATAAATAACCAAATATTCGGATCAATTTGTGAGCACTAATACTGACACCCCAAAGTTAATAATCGAACAAACCTCCAATAGCGGTTTGGAATGTTTGGCCTCGGTGAGAGAAGTCCAACCTAAACATCTCAACACTGTTGATCTTCCCCAAAGTTGTGAACCCAGTTGTGCGTGAAAATTGTAGAATTAGGAGCATTTCTCGTGAGTGATTTATTTTTAACCTCCACTGGCTCTCACAGTTTTTTTTTTTTTTTAGTGTATATGCATGTAGTTATATAGAATTAGCTGGTAGAGATAAACAAATTAGGTTAAGGCATGGTTTCCCCTCTGATAAAATCAATAATTTTATCAAATCATTTCCTTATTTGTTAAAAGCGTCCTTATTTGTTAAAAGCCACGCAGTGATTTTATCAAATCCTCCTACCATTTTTTTAAAATTAAAATTGGCTTTTACCTAATGGGATCAAAAAGTGATTTTATCAAAGTGGTGATTTATGAAATTTCCCATAAAGCAAATGGGAAACGCATCTTAATTTTTTAAAATTACACATGGACAAGGGAAATGTTGGAAATTTAGTCTTTCCATCCTATCCTATGCTTGTGAAACAAACATGATAATAACAATCTTATCATTCAATCCCATGCAAAACAAACATGGAGACTGGACTAGCAACCTCACTATTAATCCTACTCATTACGAATCCCAATCCTAATCCCATCCCTTTACCAATCCTACCAAATCTATCGTTGTTATCAAACAGGTGAATGCGAATGAAGATAATGCCCCACATGGCATACAAAATGAAAAGATAATCCGATAATCCAACCTTACCTAATCCACCCTTAATTCCCCATCAAACAAATGCCAAACTAGGAAAAGAGTGAAAACATGCGACTCCGTTCCCTTTTAGACCCCCTAGACAGTCCCTTCTATCCGGAAATTAAACATGTCCTTGGCCCTTGGGGTTGGCTCCTTCCGAATCCTTGTTATTGTGTGCGCAGCAGTTATCGGATTATCGCATATACCTTATCTCCCCATTATCCGATTTCCATCCACATTTTAATCAAACTAGTAGTGCCGCAAATGCATATATGATCCGCCCACAGTTATATTGATGTGTATAGAATTGAATAATGCACACGCAAACTCTACATGACACAAAGAGTAGTGACGGACGTAGATTTTTGTACTTTGTAGGGATCGAATACCATGTATTTTCAGATTAATAACAAAAGTCAATTATACAAGCATATATTATAAGCAAAAAAGCTACAAATACGCACATTAGCGTATGCCAAATGCACGGAATGTGCATCTTAATTATCTAAAAGCTTTTTCGATGGTCCGGATTTTAAATAAACTATTCACACATTTATTTGAAATCCGAACCATTGATTTCTGGGATGAATAGTTGAAATGAGTTGCGTGCATATGACGTACGCGAGTTTACGTATCCATAGCCGCGTTGCATTATGGAGTAAGTGGTTGCTAAGTTTTAGAGAGAAACGAGATTTTGTACATATAAATTGCAGCAATTCACATGACAAAAAAATGATTAATCGTTGAACGTGGACAACTTTATCTTGACAGGGGGCACATTGGTCATTTCGTGGACAACTTCAGAGAGAACGTGGCAATTTTCAACTTGTGCTTATCCCGTGTATTCTGTGGACAACTTTATCACTTGGGAGAGGCGTGATGACTGAGGACTCGGAAGGCCTGTTCCTGTTTTCCGCAGAGGAGTCAGTAGGTCCTGCCAACCTTCATCTACGCTGTCCATTTCGCGCATCAATGGCTCGGTTTGCATGAAATAATGGACGGTTGAGATACACTTTGAAGAGGTGAGATTTGAGCCGTTGATTTAAACGAATAGCAGGATAGAATCGGCCGGGGTGCTGACCCAAAGGGACGACAGAGGAGCAGCGGAGGTGCTGACCCAAAGGGACGGTAGAGTCCCCTGATTTGATGACTGATGAGTCGAATTTTCTTCGATTATTTGTGTGGAACTTTGAGATGGGCTCCACAAAAGGCGGTGTGCACATGCACACCAAATAATGTATTCATGCTTTTATTGGTATACACCAAACGTACCATGGTTTTATTGGTACACCCAAATGGAAGACTAATTAAAATCGGGACAAAAATAGCCCTGTAAATTTTAATATCACCAGATATTTTTCAATTTAAGAGCTTAAGACCCACCCAACGACCCTTCACTTGTGTGCGAGTGGTGGTTAACTTATGCAGTAGAACTCTTGGATGTCCCACACGATATTCCGAGATCGAGTCTCATTCTCCCCTCCCCTATGTAATACTTAAGAATGACGAATGAAAAAAAGAAAAGAAAAGAAAACGACCCTTCACTTATAGAGTGCTAGAGCGTCCAAGAAGCTGTGTATTTTTTTGGGGCCGGCAACCCTTTTACTCCTGACGACCCTTGAGTACACAGAAAAGCCCTCAAGCGTCTAATAAAGGCCTTTGAAATGCTTGAAAGGACATGCCACTATCCCCTGCTCTCTCCGATCCAAATGGTAAAAGAATTATAAAGGGTGTTTCTGAGACTCATTTTCAATTTTTTATTTTTAATTTTTTGGCTTTTTGCCTTTTGAAATAGTCAGAATTAATTAGGTAGGAATGTTTTTTAAAAAAAAGTGCAAAATGCATTTTGTAAAAGGAGTAGTGTATGAGAGATATGTGCAAAATACATTCTGTATAGGTCTTTTTGTTAATCAAAATGAGAAAAGTGAAAAATGAAAAATGAAACTTCTCCTCAAAACCTACTTTTGAGTTCTACTCTACTTTCATCAAATTAGAGAATGAGTTTTGGAATAATGAGTTTTCCCTCACCTCTCCCACACAATCAAAACTAGAAAAGGTAAAATTAAAAATGTGAAAAGCAGCTCCCAAACACCCCTAATTCATTGCATTGGTTGTTGTCTTATACTCCCCCAATTTTAAGGGTTTATCACAATGATTAATCAACCTGACTCGGTGGGGCTTACCACCACAAATTTTCAGGGTTTATTATAGTGAATAATCGACCTGTCTCAGTGGGGCTTACCACCACAAATTCTCCTGGTCGATTTCTCTCAACAACAATTTCTCGACCACCACATCGCATCCAAACGCGTAAAAAGAACTATAAGAAGGGCCGAAGAAATTAGTCCAGTTCGTCGATCAATCTTCATTACCAAATTAAAAATTAAGAACTCCAAAGTCTGCAACTTCTGTATGAGAACTTGGGGAGTTAAAAAGACGGATTCTTTTGTGTGTCTAGTTATGAAATTAGAACATCCTCATGAAATACTCAAACAAATTATTAGTAATAAAAAAAGAAAAAAGAGAGGGACAGATCACAAAATTAGCAGTGAACAAACCTTGATCTTTTGGCTTTCCATCCCTTGTCCTCTCCCCACAGAAGTTGAAGTATTGAATTCCCCAACAAGAAGGCACCTATTTACACAAGAAAATGAAAATCCATTTATCATCCGATAATTATTTCCTCCTTCTAACCTACTACTGTCCTTTAAAGCCTTACACATATATACAATCTCATTGACACCTCACGGGACACTTGTCCCATCTTCGAGAAATTTTTCAGCGCCGAGTGGGTATTGCCCATGTGATACCCGCTCGGCAATCTCAGTCGTCTAAAGCGTGATCCGACGGTCCGGAAGAGGAGAGAGAAAAATAGAGAGAGTGGTTGGGTGAGAGGAGAGAGGGAATTAGTCTGGACCGTCCAAAACACTTTTAGATGGCCGAGATTGTGCTCGGCATGGACACGTGATACCCATTTGGTACCCAAAATTTTTTCCCCATCTTCCTCGGTCCCAAATTATTCGACTTTTTTTGGTAACTATGCACTTTGCGTGCAATAGCACGAATTTTTCCAAACATATTTACACAAATTTAAAAATCTCATTGAAATGAAAAAATTGACATAAAAAACAAAATCACAGGAATATTAATTTTTCTGTCGATTACTTCAAGATCGAGCAATTTAGAAGCCAACTACATGGATCTGAATTGGTCCTGCTGTAACCGAACTACAGGTTCGTTATGGAACCAAGAGATTTTTATTTTATTTTTTTATCAGAAGACAATGTTTTACGTTCAGAAAAGATAAAAGCTTTGTTCGGTTTGGGTTTTGAGAGAGGGTTTTGAGGTTAATGAATAAAGAGAGATAAAAAAAAAATTTTATTAGGAACTGTGCAGGGTGAGTCTCAAGACCCAAACCAAACAAGGTGAAAGGCACATACAAAGGACTCCGTTCAAAAATACGCTTAGAAAAATCTATTTTATAAGTAAGATACACACAAAATTTAAAGGAGTTAGAAATAGTCCTGTCACGTATATGTTCAAGAAAATATTTCTCAAAATATTCTTCTCAAAACACTCAATCGAACAAAGTGAATATCTTTGAATTAAAAAATACAGTAACACTATTCAATCAACAAGACTTGGACAGGCTTTGAGGAAAATTCATAAAAATTAATTAAAAAAAAAGGTAATCATATTTATTCAATAAACATTACTCATGTCAAGACACAGTTATAAACACTAAAAAAAATTACTTTTCCAATACTAAACCCACGAACTTAGGGCCCTTTCGGATATTGTCTCTGGACTAGGGGTTTCAGTAACAAAAAATAAATTTTTTTTTTTCAAAAATCGGGATACGTCATTTTCTCACAATGCATTACATTAAAAATCATGAAAAGTCAGTTTATTCTAGAAACACCCCTTTATTTTGTGTCTGAAACTCGTGTTCAATATACATATCTAGTTTAGTTACCATATCTATCTTAGTTTTCTTTTTCTTTTTTAGAATAAGTTATTTCCGCCAGCGGTGGAAATAATGTTTTCTCTTTTTTTTTTTTTATCTGGAATTTAAACATCACTACAAAACAAAAGAATGGCATTTGCTAGCCTAACCACGAATTCAGAGCTTGTTAAGTTTATCGAATCGTATTTGCTTTCAATCTCACTTGTTTATTCGTGTAAAAATTTGTTGGGATGTGTATTTTTCGAAGAGTTTTCAAAAACCTTTTGTCCACATTGGCTAACTATAAACCCTTTTAGCTCTTTATATGTGTTGAGGCTGAGCTACTCCCTCCGTTCCAACTTAATTGCTCTCTATGATTACGCGGTTACGCGTGCCTTTTTAAAAATTTTGTAGTTTTTATTCATACTTTATCCTTTGACTTTTGAAAATGGACAAATATTTTCGGACTTAAAAAAGTTTGTTTGTGGACTAACAAATCCAAACGGAGGGAGTATTTTATATGCAATATGGATCTTATTTGATAGATCTCAATTAGTTCTATTAGACAAAATTTTTAAAAACTTTGAAAACATTATAAATAAAAAGATATATACGTTTGAAAATGGCACAGATATTCCTAGGGAACATTTAAAATGAAACAAAGAGAGTATTAGCAAAAAGCAAGGTCTAAGGAGAGGTCTCGCGCAGTCAAGAAAATGAACCACTGCTCAAGGCAATTTAAGGAACCTAATCTACAAATTAATCAATTAACTGGCCTCGCACACATACGAAATTAGAAACATGATTAAGGCCCAGTTTTTCAAAAGATTTTAGCACCCAAGTGCTAAAATCATGATATTTCAAATAAAAAAATGTAGTGGTTTCGTGTATCGTTGGTTCCCGTTCTTATGTTCCCGACAAGGCACGGCTCGTGACATCCCCGTCCTTGGTTCCCGTTCGTTATGTTCGCATTCACCTACTTCAGCATGGCTCAAGACCAACCCGTCACCACATTCTCCAATCTCATCTTTTCCACAATCATACTCCACCCCATTTCTCATCTATCTAACCATTATATCAATCAAGAGGTAAGAAACCATAACCACCAACTATGGATTCAACAGTCAACAAGATACTCATCAAGCCGTAAAACATATAAGTACTAAACTGCCGATAACCATCAGTTACAAATTATAACGAAATGACGTACCAATACTTCTCCAAAAGTTATAAAATTCGACAGAGTAATAGTTCTCTGTCTTAAGAACAACTCTCGTGTTTATGCCTAAGGCCGAATCTGCTCCTAAGCTGGGTAAAAGTGCGTACGAACAGAACGTGTCAAATCTGCCACAGTTTACTAAAGCTCCAATTCCCGGAGATCTAACCATTGGATTTGGTCCGTTTTCGTGTCACTATGTAGCTAAGACGTCAACCTGTCTTCCTACCAAGTTTCATTGTAATCCTACGACTCAATCGTATTCTACGGGTTTCCAAAGTTTCTGCCCGAATAGAGTGAAATATTTGAAACCGCAGTTTCGGACAGTCTTAGTGTTTCAGTCATAACTTTTTACACTGAACTGTGTTTGAGTCAAATTATATATCAAAACGTAGGGAATTTGAAGAGCTACAACTTTTTTGTTTTACACATTTCCTAATTTTGCCTCTACGTGGCCCGAAAACGCACGACCAGTGTCCGGCAGTGTGTTTCCTGTAGTTCAGTCCGTGGACACTCGTTTTTGGTGTCGAGAGACGTTTTTCTCGCATTCTATTGATCCGTAAACTGATCGGTCCGTACAGTCAACTTAATATAATGTTACCTATAACCCTTACTCCCTAAACCAAGAATCGGGTCAGGATTTTACAAAAATCATCATACAGAAGGTTAAAGCAAGTTTACCGAAGTTCTACCTTAATTCCTGTAGATTAAGCGTATGGATGAGCAATCTGAACCGTTGAGAACGTCTGGAACCTGTCAATTACCCTAGGCTGAAAAGGGCGTTACTAGCGTGTGACCCGAAAGGGTCGATCTTCTTGATTAGAATGGAACAAGAGGGGATATAGAAACTTAAGAGAGAAAGAGGAGGGAATAATTATCAGAGGAAGGGAGAGGCGTACATCTTCTGAGAGGGAGAGACATGTAATGACTATAAAAAGGAAAGAAAAAGAAGACCATGTGGAGGCAAAGACAAGTGGAGAGGATAAGAGAAAATAAAAGGCAAAGGGGATAAGCAGTGGAATAGGCACTCAATTAATGAGATTGAGTTGTCTGGGTTATGTTATTGTTGTTGTTGTGTAGTTGTCTGGGATGCGAAACCTTGAGTCAGGAGCAGAAACATTATCTCTACTAACAGTGTAAAATCGAGCCACACTCAGTTGCGCCGTCCGGGTTTCGTTCTCAGAAAAATACCCAAAATTCACCATATGACTAAAATAATATTTCGAACGTCAAAATATAGAAATTACTATCATGTTATATGTTTTAGAGTACTATAACACATCATATTTATGCAAGCACAATACTAATAATAAAAAAAATGCAGGTCCTTACACGGAACCACTTTATTTTTTGATTTGAAATATCATGATTTTAACACCTGGGTGTTAAAATCCTTTGGAAAACTGAGCCTAAAAAACGTTACAGAAATGATAAAAACATGTGCATAATCAATGCACAGAATTTTGGGATTAATTGATTTTTGTTTACAAAAATTAAAACTTTTCTTCGCCTATATAAGGAGCTGTTCTTCGGTCTTTCAAACAAACCAAAAAGAAAACTATTTTCGTATACTGAGTTCAGAAAGCAAACCAAAAAGAAAACTATTTTCGTATACTGAGTTCAGAAAGCAAGAAAGGTCGATTGTGTTATAGTCAAATTTTATGATAGACCTATAAAATAATTATCAAATGGGCCCCCGGTGAGTTGGTGGACAACCTACGCATGCAACGATTCCAGCAACTTGTACTGTATATAACCCACCACTCGCTCAACCAATCCATTGCTAAGCTCCCCACCTTTAAACCAGAATATATTAATGGAGATACTAGTCATATGAAGGCTTGGATGTACTATGAGTACGGAAGCTGCACCGATGTCTAGAAAATCAAGACCAAAAAAGTTTTAGCATCCACAACAATGTCTTTCCTCTCTAAAATGAGGAGTGGAAGTGACATATTGAGGGGAAATTTTGTAATTTATGTCAAAAAGTTGTACTGTTTGGAGGGGCCCATCCACCTATTTGTCACATCCACTCCCTAAATTTTATTTTGGCTCCCTAAAATGCTCTCATTTTAGGGAGCCAAAATAAAATTTAGGGAGTGGATGTGACAAATAGGTGGATGGGCCCCTCCAAACAGTACAACTTTTTGACATAAATTACAAAATTTCCCCTCAATATGTCACTTCCACTCCTCATTTTAGAGAGGAAAGGCATTGTTGTGGATGCTCTTAAAGATGATCAGGTGCTTATTAAGGTTGTCGCCGCGGCTCTTAATCCGATCGATACCATGAGAGTGTTGGGGTTTTTCAAGGCCACCGATTGTCCCTGTAAATTTCCTCTCCCTCTCTCTCTCTCTCTCACACACACACACACACACACACACACCCCACGCATCTTTCTTGTATCTAGTTTCAAGTAAAGGTGTCAACCGGGTTGTGCCGGCTTGGCCCATTTAACTTCTTGCCAAAATGTGTTTTGTGTCGTGTCATGTCGGCCCGTTTACTTAATCATACCGTATGCTTATCTATAGTATATTTTCAAGTAACAAATTTGAACTATTAAAACACTTTTAACTGCTGTTATTGTTAGAACCGGCCTCTGTAGTCCACTCCGGAGTGCAAGTGAGCCAGATCCGTTTAACTCAAACAGATCATTCATGTAAAATGCTAAATTGATCGAACGGCGATAGTTCATAAAAAATGGAATTTTGCAAGAAAAAAATGGACGATTTGAGCGATCGATCAGTCAAACTAGTTTCTTAGTTGGATGATATAACTCAAGAGAGAGCTACAAAATGAACCATTCCAAAATGACTATCAATGTTTGATTAATCTAATTTTTTCAATCATAACAAATCATCAAAATAACTGTGTTAGTAGAATTGAATCTGATCCTGAAATTCTCTAATGTAATATTGACATCCAAAAAATGGACAGATTATTCAAAAGACTCAGGCAACATACTAAGGCTTTGTTGGGATTTATCAAAATAAAATGGATTTTTTAGTTTGGGGTTTTATCAAAATATTCCTTGTGCCTTAAGAAAGCTTCTAAAAGAGTTTTGGGTTGTTGGCTACTTGAAAGGGTGCGACCTTTGGTGAAATGGTGCGTCCCTTTATGAAAGGGTGCAACCCCCTGCGAAAATGTGCGTTTGGGTCTATAAATAGAGCCCTAGGCACAATCATTTTGCATAGATTCATAACGCCATTACTCTGCCAAAATACTTTCTAGTTGTTGTCTTGTTTTGTTACATCATTACTCTGTATAAACGGTGTGCAGAAACGATGTTAACAAATCCTTGGTTCATTTGATCAAAAATTCGACTCGGTATTTTGTCTATCCTTCATATGTGCGGACGCAGACAGAAGATCATTGAATTGATCGGGTTTCGTTGTATTCTTAAACAGATTCGCTATCAATCCGGTGCACACCAAATGATAGGGGCGAATATTGTTTTCGGAAAGCGACTCAGTAACATGCCTCGAAACAAGTTTCTATAGGTTCCATCATCAAAGCGTTCAGATTTCTCGAAGACTCCCAAATTTTCATCAAGAGGCCTGTGAAAATGATCTACGATTAAAAAATACCATTGTCGCAACAGCCTAGTCGAGTGTCATATAATAATTACTAGAATAGTATCTTCCTTATTGACTATATGTCAATATTGGGTGGCCTTCGGCTGCCGGGCTTCCACTTGCCGTTGAGACTGCTTATCAAGCCCTGGAAAGATGTGGGCCTTTAGATGGTACATCTGTTCGGCTCCGTTCATTTATTAAGAATGTTACGCGGAAAAGTTAATCTCGAGAAAAGTGAAATGAAGTGAAGTAAAGGAAAATAAAATTTACTTTTCTGTGAGTGTTCAATTTATAAAGGATTTTTCCAAGAAAGTGTAATTGTCAGGAGCAAACTTTCCCACGACACATAATTCCTTCCTTTTTGCAGGATGAATTTTGAAGGAAAGTGAGTTATAGTGGAAAAAATATTTTTGTAGGTCCCATTATTTTTCTGGTAGCTGAACACCCCAAAAGTTATGGGAAAATTGATTTTCCCATCATTTCCCATACTTTTCTTGTTTTGGGAGGTACTGGTGGAGTTGGGACTCTTGCCATTCAGGTATTTATGGTCCTCTTCTATTCTTCAGATCATGCAAATTACCTTTCGTGATCACAGACTCATGTAGGGCCTACACACTTAGTCTATATAAATGCGTGGTTGTAAAGGGGTTGGAGCACCACGTGACGGTACCCTAAGAGTTGCTAAATATAAGTTTTTGAGATCCTTCCGGATTTTGAGTTTGGTATTACTTGCTACTTGGGAGGGTTACTTGACTTGGAATCGATTAGGATGAGTTCTTTGACTCGAAATGAATTGGGACGAGTCCTAAATAGCTACCCTCGTCCTCACCCATTCTAGATTGGTATTTGGTACAACAATGGAGGAATTTGTGTCTCATGATCCACGAGGTTCAAAGTTGTTCACTGCAATTTGACAGGGAACTCGGATCCTCTGTGCCGAAAAACCCATGTGCCTCTGTGCCAAGGGGTTTTCCGGCCGTTGGATCACCCAGAAATATTAAAACATAAAAAAATAAATCACAATCCAATGGCCCAAAACCCCTCGGCACAGAGGCATAGGGGTTTTGGGCATGGAGAATCTGGCACCATTTGACAGCCAAATAAGCCATAGCATCTTATTGACATTTTATGAATTTTGGCATGATACACAAACATATACAAGCCTGCTACATCAAGAAGCAAAAGGAGGTTCATTTAGCCCAGATTTGATGGAAAACCTCAGTAACAAGATTTTATTTACATCCACGTTGAGTAGGGCTGTAAAAAAAAACCCGCGAACCCGATCCGAACCGAACCGAACCATAGGTTTTGGATTGGGTCCGTGGATTAATGGCCTGGACATGGATTGAAAAATTAGAAGACCGTGCTTCGCGGTTTGGTCCATGGATTTTCATAAAAGAACCGTGGATAAACCGAACCGGCCCGTGAGAATTTAATCAATATATATATATATATATATATATATATATATATATATATATATATATATATATATATATATATATATATATATATATATATATATAATATTGGGATAATAATTATAATTAAACATATTATTCTTAATTTTATACCCTAAATAGGTGGATGTGCTATAACTGAAAAGTAAAGGTGCAAACTGTAATTAACAATTGTAATTTTATTTTTGCTTGCACATATATTAGCTACTTATTGTATCGGGACTGGACTGGTTGTGGTGAAGACTTTTGTTTACTCGCTTTATATTATGTTGTTTTTGCATCTTTTTGCTACTGCTAGTGGTACTTTCTTGAATGTGAATCTCTTTGAATCATTTTGAAGAACTGTTGTTGTGACTTGGTGTTCAATGGCGGAGCCAGCATAGGGCAATGCATTATGCATTATTACTTAAAATTAGTATCAATATAATACTAATTTTAAGTATTATCAATATAATTATTCTTTATTATCTTAATAATTTTGGTTTGAATGAATAAAAAAACAAGTTATTTTATATTTTGATTTCTCAATTCTTTCATGCGTGAAAAATAATGATGTGAGTGTTGTAGTAGCCCAAAGAATAGAGCAAAACAATTCATATACTTTTAATGCATTATGCTAGAACAATTTCAATGTACCAATGTGTTATGTTGAAAAACAAAAAATATTATATAACAAATATATGTTTAGATTAAAAAAATACGTCTATTAAATCGGCCTCCCTTGGGTCAAAATCTTGACTCCGCCACTGCTGGTGTTGTTTATTAAAACATAAAAGCTACTGATGATGAATGGGTTCCAAAAGATACAATGAGAATGTGAATGTGGAATGTGAAATATGTTTTTTTATTTTATTTTGTGGAATGTAATAATCCGTGGATAAACCGTGAACCGAACCGTGATTTTTTTGATTGATTCAGAACCGGACCGTAGACTTTTGGTTCGGTACTCAGATTCATACCAATCCGCACCAAACCGGACCGTTGACACCCCTAACGTCGAGACTTGGGTCTAGCATACACTATTGTCTTGTTGTTTCCCTAGAGCTTAGTTGGTTCTTGGATTTGCTTAATCTATTGTGTTTTCTCGTAAACAAATGGTAAAGGATATTTTGACTAGTATATGCTCAATACTTGCTCATTTTTCGCAACCTATCAAAAAAGTAAAAACTTATAACTTCTACGTTCACTTTCTTTTTCCTTTACTTATATTTCATTTCAAAATTTAAGATCCTGACACGACCTTAAACTTCTCTTCCCCCGTACGTGAGTAATCTTATATGACATTTATCACTGTGTATTAGATCTTGTTCTTTAAATGACTCTGTTGCTGCTTCCGACATTGTCAATAAGATTTTTTAACTTGCCTTATGTATGGTTTTCTTGGGATCCCGTAACTTTGGAGTGGTTGTTTACCTGTACTAGAAGTCACATACTACTTAGTAATTTGGAATGCTTACAACTCCAATTGTGAGATAGCATTTTCAAGTGATATGCTAATCTCATCGTTTGTCAGCATCTTTCCAAACCACAGTTTCTTCGCTATCTTCTCAGGGGAATTTTTTCATCATCTATCAAGATATTGCTGGGTTGTTTACCACATCTTGAGATTCTAGCTTTTATGTATTCCTTTTCTTGATTGAATCTTAAGAATTGATCTTTTCTTTTTCTAGCATGCAAAGCATGTGTTTGGGGTTTCTAGATTGGCAGCTACATGTAGCTCTGGAAAACTTGAGTTATTGAAGAGCTTGGGTGTTGATTTGAGAACTTCGAAGATCTACCGGAGAAGTTCGATGGAGTTGGTAAGATTCTGAATCTATTTTGCTAAACTGGAATCTTCCTCTGTCAAGGCCATGGTAGGGCCGGCATGAGGCTTTAGGGCCCAAGTTGAATCCCAAATGAGGATCCTTTTACATAGCAACTTTTTTGATAATTTAGGGTGTCCGAGTCAGTTTATGCACCTTAACTAGTTGGCCCTTGGAATTCAGATTTATAGTTAATTTAACTTTTTGGGTGTTTTGAATCCATTATTTTCGCTTCACATAGGCAACTTCATGTTTACTCGTTAATGCACATTCAGATCGAGACAGAAGTAACTAACTGAGTTTGTTTCATGATTAATGAAACAGGGCAATGTGACAAGGCAGTGAAGGCGATGAAAGAAGGCAGGAAAGTCGTGTCAATAAGCCGTGAAATCACCCCTCCTCCGACATATTGCGACTTCAGATGGATCTATCTTAGAAAAACTGAACCCTTTCTTGGAGAGCGGGAAGGTGAAGCCGGTTGTCGATCCTAAGGATCCGTTTCCATTTTCTCAGACTGTTGAAGCTTTTTCTCATCTCAAAACTCACAAAGCTACAGGAAAAGTAGTTATATATCCGATCCCGTAAAATTACTCGTAATTAGTGATTTTCGCAACTTTCAGATTCCGTTTTAATGTGCTGCAAAAAAAAAAACTAGCTTGAATAAGCCTGATTGTTTTGATGCAAGAGAGTGGATAAGCTGCAACAAAAAAGCTTGATTTGTTCTTCAGCTTCCGAATTGCGACTACTAGTTGTACAGGGTGATCAGGATATGCACCATTTGAGATTTTAAGTACCGTTACAGGTTTGAATTTATTTATTAGTGTTTTTTTTTGGTAAATGTATTGATTTCTTCTTCCAGCTTTCTTTTGGCATTCATGAACTTCGTTTTTTTACCAAAACACCATGGTTATTGACTAACTGTGCACGTCGGTGTGTGGACCCTAATTAGAAGAATTGCATACAAAAGATCCAAGTCATTTATTAATTTTTTAAAGGAATGCTTTTTCTCTCTAGGGTTTCTTACCTTTTATTTCTTAGCTAGGGTTTCCCCGTGTGATTGCAGAGCCAGTGGGGGGCGGGGCTCTGGCCTTCCCGGCGGGCTCACCCCTCCCTTCAAACACCCCCAACCCCCACCTCCCCTGCTCCAATGGTTGCCTCACCTCAACCGCCTCTTATTTACCGGCGTCTCTTTTCCGTTGCCCTTCGCTGCTTATCATCTACAGCTGCAGTCGTCTTCCCCTCCCCTCATCCACGACCCCTTCGCCGCCTCCAATCTGTTGACCTTTTCTCACTTTTCTCATATACCGGTTTTAGATCTTAGAGGCTATTCGATCTTAACCTTGCTGTTCTGAGGGAGCTGGCGGTTTGTGTCTGGAGGTGGTTTGTCCGGTGTTCACTGGTGACGGCAACATGTAAGCCGAGGAAACAAAAAAATACTATGACTATATTAAATTTCTTTAGAAATTCACAAATTGCCCTTATGAATTTAAGGTGACACAACACCACTATTCCACCTCCACTCATTTTTTTTTCGTTTGGTAAGGAGTGGTCATTTTGATTAAGTAAACGGACCGACACGGCACAGCACGAACCTAAATGGCACGGCCCTTTTGATATCTCTATTTGAAACTAGATACAAGAAAGATGTGTGGGTGAGAGAGAGAGAGAGAGGAAATTTACAAGGAGCGGACAATCGGTGGCCTTGAAAACCCAACATTCTCATGGTATCGAGCGGATTAAGCGCTGCGACGACAACCTTAATACGCACTTGGTCATCTTTAACCTGGGGTAAACTTGTTTTGGTCTCTAATTTCAAGACACTGCCAAAACCATCGGCCTACAAAAAAAAAAAAAAAAAACACCGGAGCCACCGCTGGAGCTGTCACCACGTCGCCGTTGTTTTCGGAAGTCCGGATCTAGAAACCCTAGATCAGGCTCCCCCCTTATCCAAAAATCGGTTTTGACCACCCATGGATAGAGGAGAGGAGCTTAGTCGCCACGGGGAGTCATTGGGAACCAAGTGGGTGAAGCAATAAAAGAGAGGAGAGGAGGAAGAGAAGGTGGAAGGAGGCGATTGAAAGGTGCAGCGGCAGTGGGAGTCTTCACCCGCACACCTCTCCTTCTTAACAGGACAACATACTAAAATAACTATTCTTTTCATTCCAACAAGCTCATACTTCCCCTGTCTTAATTGTTTGTTATTATTTTCCATTCAACCGGAATAAATCTAATTACATTTCTTAATTGGTAATACCTTTTATAGTAAGAATATAAATGTTGTTTAATTAGATCATAATTATATCTATAAACCTAAAATTTTAAAATCTCATACTAAATAAGTGTGGAATCAATTTAAAAGAGACACGTACTCTCAAAATATTACTCTAGTATGGAGAGAGATAAAAAAAAGGAGATGAATCCAAAATTTCAAGGGATATGGGTATTGAGATTTAGATTGGAGAGAGAGAGATTTGAAATTTTGAATAGCCATGGATGTTGATTTTTTTTCCCAATCGATAGAAGAGATTAATTACATCACTTATGAAATACAAAGTACAAGTCCGGGACATTACATCAATTGTGAGAGTCCATGAGGTAACCAAGCCCAACAACTAAACAATACAAGAAATAGGCCTACTATAGGGTAGAAACAAAGAAAAGAAAAGCCCGTACACGCAGGCGGGGAGATTCGAACTCCTGACCTCCTAGTGAGATGCAAGAACTCTAGCCAACTGAGCTAGCTCAAATGGGCCGTTGACACTTAGGTTCGTGCTGTGCCGTGTTGGTCCGTTTACTTAATCATGCCATATACCTGCCAATTTAAAGTATATATAGGTCATTTTGATTAAAAAAAAATAAGAGAGTTGCTAGTTTTTTTATTATTACTTTTTATTATCAAAAATGGTGAATTTTAAATGTAAGTTATTTTTGGCTCATTACATTAGTGTTTGAACAGATAATTGTCAATTTAAAGTGTCGACGAAATATTCATAGGAAAAAAAAATGGATTTAACGTCATTTCTCATACGTGAACGGGATATTTGTCATTAGAGAAAAAGTAGGGGGTGTTAGTGAAATTTACCCTTGTTTATTTTCTACTATTTGAAATTTGAATGAATATTGCCTCAAAATGCGTCTAGATTCAGATAAACACAAAAGCAGATGAAACATAAAAGAAATAGGAGTAAAAATGTTACAACAAGCAACAAATATAAACACTATGAAAAACACAAAATATTAGTGAAATTCACCCTTGACCCTTGTTCAGTTTATCGAATCGTACGTGCTCACTGTCTCACTTGTTTATTTTGTGTACAAATCAATACCCACATCATCTCTAGATTCAACCAGAAGCAAAAAAAAAAGGAAAATTAATAAATGAACGATAAAAGATACTCCTACTTATTTATAAAATTTAATGACAGAGCTGTAATTATCAAATGGGCCCCCCGGGAGTGGGTGGACAACCTACGCATGTAATGATTCTACCAACTTCTACCATATAACCCACTACTCACTCAACCCCACCAACTCATTGCTCAGCTCCACACCTGAAAAACACAAAATTTTAGTACGGAGTTACCTAGTCATATGAAGGCCTGGATGTACCATGAGCACGGCAGCTTCACCGATGTCTTGAAATTCGAGACCAAAACAAGTTTACCCCAAGTTAAAGATGACCAGGTGCTTATTAAGGTTGTCGCCGCGGCGCTCAATCCGGTCGATGCCGTGAGAATGTTGGGGTTTTTCAAGGCCACCGATTGTCCTCTCCCTGTAAATTTCCTCTCTCTCTCTCTCAACCCATGCATCTTTCTGGTATCTAGTTTCAAGTAGAGGTGTCAGGCAGGCTGTGCCGTGCCGGTCCATTTACTTAATCATGCCGTATACTTGCATGTTACCTCTACGCGCAGTTCCACTCCAAAGTGCGGGCGAGCCAGGTTCTTATTCATTGCCATGGGGATCTGTCACGTGAACCGCACATTTTTATCATACACGTAGCCTTGGACCCTATAAAAATGTGTGGTGGTGGAGGGACCTGGGCACCGGTGCACCACAACCCCATGTTGCGGTGCTCCAGGGCACAAAATAATGTTCTGTATTTCATACCCTAGCCTGGATCGTTTCTAAGGGAGTTCACGGTGAAAATAAACAGATCATTTAACTCAAACAGATCATTCATGTGAAGAGCTAATTTGATCGGATATCGATAGCTTCAAAACAGAATTTTGCAAGAAAAAAAAAGATGGTTTGAGCTATGGATCAGTCAAACTAGTTTTTTACGTGGATGATACACCTCAAGAGAGCTACAAAACGAGCCAAATAATTCAAATCATCAAAATAAGCTGTGGTTAGTAGAATTGAATCTGATCCTGAAATTCTCTGATGTAATATGGACATCCAAAAGATGGACAGATTACCCAAAAGACGCGCGCAAAATATTAAGGCTTGTGAAAATGATCTACGATTTATAAATACCACTGTGACAATGTCTTATTTAAGTGTCATATAATAATTACTAGAATAGCATTTTCCTTATTATATATGTATTGACTGTATGTCAATATTGGGTGCCCTTCGGCAGACTATTCCGGGGTACGATGTGGCTGGAGTGGTGGTTAAGGTTGGACCCCAAGTGAAGCAACTGAAAGAAGGAGATGAAGTATATGGGAACATAAACGAGAAACCTTTAGAAGATCCCAAACAACTTGGGTCACTGGCAGAGTACACAGCTGTTGAAGAGAAGCTGTTGGGTCTGAAGCCCACAAACCTGAGTTTTCCTGAAGCTGCCGGGCTTCCACTTGCCGTTGAGACTGCTTATCAAGCCCTTGAACGATGTGGGCCTTTAGATGGTAAATCTGTTCTTGTTTTGGGAGGTGCTGGTGGAGTTGGAACTCTTGCCATTCAGGTATTTATGGTCCTCTTCTATTCTTCATATCATGCAAATTACCTTGTGTAATTACACACTCATGTAGCGCCTTCACACTTAGTCGTAGGCCCTATATGAATGTGTGGTTGCAAAGGGGTTGGAATACCATGTGACAGTGCCCAAGAGTTGCTAAATAAGTTTTTGAGATCCTTCCTCGGGATTTTGAGTTTGGTATTACTTGCCACTTGAGAAGATCACTTGTCTTAACTTGGAATCGATTAGGATGTGTTCTTTGACTCGAAATGAATTGGGACGAATCCTAAATAGCTACCCTTGTCGTCATCTGTTCTCGATTGGTACAAAAATGGAGGAATTTGTGTCTCATGGTCCATGAGGAACAGAGTTGTTAACTGCAAGTTGACAGCCAAATCGAAATTTTATAAATTTGGCATGATAATAGACTTATTTACCACATCTAAAAATTCTAGCTTTTACGTATTCTTTTTCTTTACTGAATCTTATGAATTCAATTTTTTTTCCTAGCTTGCAAGGCATGTGTTTGTGGCTTCTAGAGTAGCGGCTACATGTAGCTCTGGGAAACTTGAGTTCTTGAAGAGCTTGGGTGTTGATTTGGCCATTGATTACACCAAGGAGAACTTTGAAGAGCTACCGGAGAAGTTTGATGTTGTATTTGATGGAGTTGGTAAGATTCTGAATCTATTGTGGCAAACTTGGAATGTACCTCTATCAAGGCCATGGATTAGAGCATCCTCATGTGGCTTGCTATTTTAGCCAAATGGTTATTTTGTTGAGTTCAAGTGGTAAAAACACCCCAAAATCAGCCTCAACAAACATTTGGCTAATTTGCAAAATTTATAGTTTTGCTACAGTAACTCGGTAATTTGGTAGTGGTACTGTTCACGGGCTAAGGTACTGTTCACGCACAAAGCCATCCCCGGACAAAGCCATCCTCGGGCGGACAAAGCCATTCACGCACAAACCCAGTGGACAAAGCCATTCACGCACAAACCCAGTGGACAAAGCCATTCACGCACAAACCCAGTGCACTTTTACTCCTCCCCAGGCGGGGAGGTTAATATTTGAAGGTAAATTTTTTTTTTTTTTAGATTTGAGGGGAGTAGTTTAATATAGTAAAGTTTGGATAGAGAGTCTGATTTTTTGATAAAGTGACTTGCTAAATTGTAAAAGGTGTTTTTGTGGTTTAATTTGGTCCAAAATTTGTTGATCCTGATGAGGATGCCCTTAGGGGTGGCATGTGGTTTTAGGGCCCAAGTCGACCCCGAACAAGGAGCCTTTTATATTATAATCTTTTTGATAATTTAGGGTGTCTGAATCAGTTTTATGCTCAACTAATCCATTTGCGCCTTCTATATATAGTTATGTCTCTTTAAACAATTACAATTATAGAGTACTACTTAAGTACAATCCTGGACTAAAGGCAAATGCTTCTGAATGCAAATTTATATTTTCTCGTTAATTTGCATTCAGATGGAGGCAGAATGAACTTTTTATTTTTTGAAGGGAAGAATTAACAAATTTGTTTCGCAATTAAACAGGGCAATGTGACAAGGCGGTGAAGGCGATGAAAGAAGGCGGGAAAGTTGTGTCAATAATTGGTGAAATCACCCCACCAGCTTTCCAACACATTGTGATTTCAGATGGATCTGTCTTAGAAAAACTGAACCCTTTCTTGGAGAGCGGGAAGGTGAAGCCGGTAGTCGATCCGAACGGCCCGTATCCATTCTCTCAGGCTATTGAAGCATTTACCTATCTCAAAACTCGCAGAGCTACTGGAAAAGTTGTCATATATCCAATCCCATAAAATGACTCGTAATTAGAGATCGTCGCAACTTTTCAATTTCGTTTTAATGTGCTATAGTTACAAAATAGCTTAAATAAGCCTGGTTGTGATCTATGCAAGCGAGTGGATGCTGCTGGCTAAAGCTGCAACAAACAAACTTGATTCGTTCTTCAGCTTCAATATGGTGGTTTCTTGTTGTATAGGGTGATCAGGATATGTACAATTTGAGATTTTGTACTGTTACCTGTTTGAATTGATCTCTCCCTCTGGCTTTCTTTGGAATAATTATTCAGTTGTTGGAGCAAAGTCGTGTGGTGCTCCGGATGGACCGGATCATTCAAGCAGCACTACGCATTGATGCGGGTTCCATACCATTAGTGTGTCATGAATTTCTTTTTAAGGTGTAATAAAGTTGATTTGTTAATCAAGTATATGATAACACACGAGCTCGTACTTGATAAACTAAACAACAAAATTAGATGAAAATTTGTCTACTAGATCTTTAAACGTTGAGAATAAGTTCTTTCTAGATGGTTTCCGCCGCCCATTGTGCGGTTGTGGGCCTCTCCGTGTGGTTGTTGCGATAATCTGAACCTTGCATTTTGTAGAGCCTATAAATTAGTGCTTTCATGCAAAAAATCAGTTTAATCTGATATCGATGGGTATATCAAAAATTCTATTTTAATTTATAAAATGGATGAGCAGGACATTTTAATTTAAAAACTATTTTCAGATGATTCTAAACAAGTGCTTTACCTAATTTCCTATTACAAAGGCAAACCTGAGTTTTGAATCAATCTCGGAGACTTGATCAATGATCCTAAACAACGGAACCAGAACCCCTATTCCAAATTCCACTGTTCCTCTGTTGCAGGGGGTTTTGGGCCGTTAGATCACACATAAATTTTTAAAACACAAAGACAAAATTTATCATTCAATGGCCCAAACCCCCTGCAACAACAGAGGGAAAAGGGGTTTTGGAACAGGGATCTTAAACCCCGAAACAAGTGCTTTACCTAATTTAAGGCATGCCATGCATGATTCTAGCAACTTCTTCTGCTATATGACCCACTACTCACTCCCTCCACAAGTTCATTAATGCACACCTTGAGAAGAACACGCAGTAAGTTTTTTCCAGATTGCAATCTGTGTTTTTCTCTTACCCTCTAATGGCGATACCTAGTCATATGAAGGCCTGGATGTACAATGAGTACGACAGCTTCATTAATGTCTTGAAATTTGAGACCAAAACAAGTGTACCCTAGGTTAAAGATGACCAGGTTCTTATTAAAGTTGTCGCCGCAACATTTAATCCGGTCGATAGCTTCAGAATGATGGGTTATTTCAAGGCCACCAATTCTCCTCTCCCTGTAATTTTGCATCTTTCTTTTGTGTAGTTTTGCATCTTTCTTTTGTGTAGTTTCAAGATAAATGATTTATTTGTTGTGATCCACCCCGTGTGGGCAGGATGGGCTTAGGCCCGGATGGGAGTAATTTCTTATATATTATGTTTATGATTTCCTATTGGGTTTAGAATTACCCTAGGGTTATATATACTCTTGTTGTCTCATTTATTTTGTGAGTATGGTAGCACAATGTGAGCGAGACAGGCTGAGAGTGTGAGAGGGGGAGCCAGTTGTGGCTTCCCCCGCCAGAGTGGGAGCCGGTTATTTCTTTTCGGAGAGGTTTTTCAACTTGTATATTGTGTGAATATATTCAAGGGAATTTCCCTCAGATTTCTTGTTTATGTTTGAGTGTGTATGTGACCCAGAAAGCACAACAAACTGGTATTGCGTAGCCTAGCTTGCATCGTTTATTAAAACACAACACAAGATATACCATTCTGCATGGCAATACATGATCAATGGTTTTAAAGTAGTTTCAAAGAGTGAGTTTTTCCAATATTGATTATACTGCCACGCAGGATATTGTGTTTGGTGTTGTATCTTGATGTTATGTCCCTAGCATTATTGTCCTGGAAGCTCATCGTAAAAATAATTAAAACCGTTCATTTTGTAGAGGTCATTGGGCTTTTATGACTCGTCAAGAAGACCATTCATGTAAATAACTAACTTGATTGAATATCGATATGCCCATTACTAAAAACACAATTTGCAGGAAAGAATAGATAGTTTGGGTTTTCGGTCCGCACAAATCCCATTTAATCATCTAGCAAAAATCATGCATAGCCAATATCTATAAATATCTAGAATCATGTGTTTCGAGACACTGAACGGTCAGAATTGAAATAGATCGTTGGAATCTTGACTGTTGTTTCATTTCTTTCAAGACACATATGATTGATAAAATAACTATCAATGTTGAATCTGATCCTTATGTAATACTGACATCGAAAAAATAGACTAGTTATTGAAAAGATTCACTGTCGCAGCATCTTTAGTCAAGTATCATATAATAATTACTAGAATAGCATTTTCCTTAATATATGTTGACTCTATGTCAATATTGGGTGCAGTGGGCTTCCGGATACCGGTGGTTTAGACAAAATAAAAAATAAAAATTGGGTGCCCTTCCGCAGAATATTCCGGGGTACGACGTGGCTGGAAAGGTTGTTAAGGTTGGACCCCAAGTGAAGCAACTGAAAGAAGGAGATGAAGTATATGAGAACATAAATTGGAAACAATTTGGGTCACTGGCAGAGTACACAGCTGTTGAAGAGAAGCTGTTGGGGCTTGAAGCCCAAAAACCTGAGTTTTCCTGAAGCTGCTGGGCTTCCACTTGCCATTGAGACTGCTTATCAAGCCCTTGAAAGATGTGGGCCTTTAGATGGTAAATCTGTTCTTATTATGGGAGGTGCTGGTGGAGTTGGGACTCTTTCCATTCAGGTATTTATCTATATTCCTCTCTTCTATTCTTCAGATCATGCAAAGTTACCTTCTGTAATCACAAACTCGTGTAGGGCCTATACACTTAGTCGTAGGCCCTGTATAAATGTGGTTGCAAAGGGGTTGGAGCACCACGTGATGATTTCTTGGGATCCCGTAAATTTGGAGTGGTTGTGTAGTACCTATATTCTTTTTCTTGGTTGAATCCTTATGAATTGATCTTTTTTTTTCCTAGATTGCAGAGCATGTGTTTGGGGCTTCTAGAGTAGCAACTACATGTAGCTCTGGGAAACTTGAGTTCTTGAAGAGCTTGGGTGTTGATTTGGCCATTGATTACACCAAGGAGAACTTCGAATACTTACCGGAGAAGTTCGATGTCGTATTTGATGCAGTTGGTAAGATTCTGAATGTATTTTGGTAACCTGGAATATACCTCTGTCAAGGCCATGGATTAGGGCCTGCCTAGGAGGTTTTAGGGCCCAAGTCGATCTCCGAACGAGGAGACTTTTATATATCTTTTTCGATAATTTAGTCTATCCAGGTCAGTTTATGCACCTCAACTAGTCCATTTGGGTCTTTTCCATTATTAACTGAATTTATATTATGATTAATGGAACAGGGCAATGCGACAAGGCAGTGAAGGTGATGAAACAAGGCGGGAAAGTCGTGTCAATAATCGGTGAAATCACCCCTCCCGCTATCCAACATTTTGTGGCTGCAAATGGATTTGTCTTAGGAAAACTGAACCCTTTTTTGGAGAGCGGGAAGGTGAAGCCGGTCGTCGGCGATCTTAAGGGCCCGTTTCCATTTTCACAAGCTATTGAAGCTTTTTCTTATGTCAAAACTCGCAAAGTACCCTTATTATGCTATGAGAACTCAAAAAGATAAAGTTGCTACAGAAGATGCTCTTCTGTTTTTATTTATCTAAAGAAAAAATATGTTGCCTGATGAATAAGGCTGGCCCTGACGTTTGGGTTGCCCTAGCCTGACTTCAATTTTGGTTACTCACTTACTATAAAGTAAAAAAAAAAAAAAAATGACATAGAATTTACAAAAAAAATAAATAAAATCAATGTTTACATTGTACTTTTCAAAAAAAAAAAAAAACACAACAAAAATGTAACTCCTGTTATAGTGTTTTAAGCAAGTTCCATTTTAAAAAAAAATAGAAGTGGCAAGTGGGAGCGACATTCTTCTTATCTCAACTTTCATACCAATCAACTCAGTATGTTCCATTTTTTAAATGGAACTTGCCCTAACCATAGTAAATGATTTTTTTTGATACAATAGTAAATGAAGTTGCCCTAACCCTTTTGGTTGCCCACTTACTATTGTGCAAAAAAAAAAAATGACATAGAAGTTAGTAAAAAAAAAAAATCAACGTTACATTGTACTTTTTTGTACAATGTAACTCCGGTTACAATGTTTTAATCAAGTTCCAATTTTTATTTTTTATTTTTTTTAAAAAAACTTCTCATTGCATTTTTTAAAGCAAACTCTTTGATTTAGATTAAAACAAATCCATTTTGTGACATGGTAATACAAATATAATTTTTTTTAATCAACATCTGTGAGGACTTAAAGTACCCTTATTATGATATGATGACTTAATCGAAATGAAGTTGTCAATCTAGGTTCTGAACTCAAAGTTAGCCTGATTTTAATATGTAATGGTTTTAAATTGCTACATGATCAAGTAGCTATTAAATTCAAAATGTAAAAACTGACCCACAAAATGTTCAGCACTTATAATACCCTTTCACGCTGTTGAAAATGACCCACCAAGATAAGCTAATATTTAAGATTAGTATAATTATAACTTTTTCATTTTTGATCTTATTTTAATTTGCAGGGCACGTGCATCAGATAAGTGAAGTAGCTCAGTTATATGATGATGCTCAAGAAGTTGTCGAAGAGGTGAATTTGATTAGCGATCCCCAAAATGGTAATAATTTGCTAATACTAACAGGCTAAATAACAATCATATGTTTTTATTTGTTTTTACCATGAAGCTTAAAATTCAATATTGCCTAGTACTTTGGTTTGTAATTATTTTTTTCCTTACCGGTCTTATTTTAAGCTGGAGGGAACATGCACCCAGTAAGTCAAATAGCTCAATTACATGGGGAGGCCCAAGAGGTTGTTCAAGGGGTGATTCCGATAGTCGATCCCTATAATGGTAAGAATTCAGACATAATTTAATGTTTGGATATTTAATGTTATAAATACATTAGTTTATTCAAGTTAAATTAAATTACATTATGTTGTGTATAGGGGTGCACATACACCGGGCTGGGTTGGGTTTGGGCCGGGCTTATACTAGATAATAACGAGATTAGTGCATTCCCAAGCCCGGCCCATTTACAATCAGGCTTCATTTAATTTGCCCAAGCCCAACCCAAATAAAATTTTAATTTCTCAAACCCGTCCAAGAAGCCCATTTATCTTACTAAGCATAGTATTATAAACATAAATTAATCAACCATAACGATCACAATTACAATTCACAATCATAATAATATATTTAAAGTTCTAAGTTCTTACAAAAATATTAAAAATAGTCCTATAAATTAAAGTGCAATTAAAATATTCAAAAAGATGGAACTCTCCGATATCTATCAATCTCTATATGTAGTATTTAAATAAAATATTATTTAAATCGGGCCGGGCCGGGCTAGGCTGGGCTTTAGAGGAGTTTCCCAAACCCAGCCCATTTAGTAAACGGGCTTAAAATCTCAACCCAACCCAGCCCTATGGGCCTAAATATTTATGCCAAGCCCTAAAAAAACCGGGCTGGGTGGGCTACCGGGCCGGTGTGCACCCCTAGTTGTGTACATAGGTGAAGTAATTGACATTGATCCAGTACATGAAATTGTTCAATCGCAAAGGGGTGCTAGAGAAGTAAATGGAATGGAAAATCAAAATACGAATGCCCCAATTGGTAAGCTTTCAAAAATATCTTATAATACTGTTGAATTTTTTATTCTATACATTAGGACATTTAATATTGAATAAGACGATTCAAGCGAAAATCATTTATTTCATGCCTACTATTAGGCCATTCTTCCGCTAAATTGTTGGCATCAATATTAATTGAAAATAGTGTTCCAATTAGCTAAATAGAACTGTTTGATGTTGATTGTGTGATATGACTCTACAACTTTCCTATAAACCCATTTATTGTATGAAGACTTGGGAAGTTAAACCTCTTGATTGATTATTGTACTAATTAGGGTGAGATAACCATCTTTGTTAACCGGTTGGAGTTATTGTAACCCATAGAATTTCTACCATTAGTGTATGTTTATACTGATTGAGAGATTGAAAAGTATACATCTTTTTTTTTTTTGCACGGCAAAAAAGAATTTTATAAATCAAATATCAAATATAGCAATATTAAACAGGGTAAGAGAAAAGTAACAAAGCCTCTCTAGACGTAAAAGATTGGAGGGCTGACCAGAAGACAACCAAACAATCAAAGGGAAAAACAACTTACATACACAACCTCAACCTCAACTTATACCAAAAATACGCAAACATTTTTGAAAAATAGTACGCAAATATTTTTGTTTAATTCCCGTGCATAGCATGAGTTTCACGCTAGTATCCAATCCCGTGAAATGACTCGTAATTAACGAGTTTCGCAACTTTTCGATTGCGTAAAAAATAGTAACTTGACTGATTGTTTTGATGCAAGAGAGAGAATGGATAAGCTTCAATTTGTTCTTCAGCTTCAGTATGGCGACTACTGGTTGTTCACGGTGATCAAGACAAGAATAATGAATTGATTTCTTGTTCTGGCTTTCTTTTGGGTCTTTGGCATTCAGGAACTTCATTTTTACCAAAACACCATGGTTATTGACTGACTCTGCACATCCGTGTGCGAACCCTACTCCGAGATTGCACACCAAAGAATAAAAATTCATCGTTTATTAATATTAAAATAATTCTACATGTGGCCCGTTATAAAAATCAGCTCTATCATCTATCTTACAAATTTTCATTTAAAATTTAGGATCCCGAAATCTGAATGAATTTTGAATCAAAGTTAGAAAATTGGATCAAGTAATTACAGTTGTCCGACTCGAAAATTTATTCAAATTTTACTTCGGTTTGAGTTATTTGTATGGAACAGTAGGCCTCACACATTGGTCTATACCCGTAGTTGAGTACTACCACCTTTAAAGTAATAAAAGTTAACTTGTTTATTAAGTATACGAAACACACGAGCTTGTATGAGATTAACTAAACAAGGAAATTTGGTCTGCTACTATACCTATATCTCTTTGAACGTATGGGACACGGCTGTAATGAATGACAATTTCTCTCGCCTCCTCTTGTGTTTAATGTGAAAACGCTTAACCCTAATTAGAAAGTAACTGCGTTAAAAATTAGTAAGGCCCAATGACGGAAATTGCCCTTTCCAAAAAAACAAAATACCATTTTCTCTGCAATTTGTGCCGTGGGGGCTCTGTACCCTACAAACCGGGCCAGGCTATCGCTCTAGGTTGTCTGCATTCCCAACACACACCCACCCCAATAGTGACCCTAACTCTATCGGTCATATATACAACCATATTGATTTCTATATATATGCATATTGATTTCGATCAACAATAGAACAAATGAATTTTATCAGATAATTTCGGTCGACCATATTACCGATTCTTTTATTATGGATTCATTTTAAAATTTGGTGGTTAGTGTTCTCGTTGAAGATTAGACAAATAATAGCGAGATGACTTTATAATTAGGTTCGTGATTAAAAAAGAAATTAATAATGATAGCTGTTGGTTGGTGTAATATCCTTTCAATAATTCTGTCCACTAATTGAATTTGGTTTGCAACCTACTTACTTAATTAGGATTGAGGTTCAGTTCATCGCTGTCGTAGCTGACTCATCGGGTGAACATCAAATGGATGGCGTAAAAAAAATGTATGTATGCTTATTCTCAATCGAAAAATTCTACCGACAGTCTATTGGACTATCAATAAGGTTTCTTTGGGAATTCAATTGTAAGGTTAGGGACAGAGTTATGAATTTCACTATGTAGTGGTAAATTTTTTTTTTCCTAAAATACTTTGTAGGGGCGAGCTTATATAATTCACAGAAATTTCTTTTTCCTATATCATACTAGAATTTTTTCCCCCCCTCTTTGTAAGGGCAACCGCCCCTATTGGCTCCCTCTGGCTCCATCCCCAATTCCTAGGTTATGAAAAGGGTGTTTGGGTAACGGATGTGCACAGCGCGGAAGTTTGGGGATTGCTAAATTTTTTGCGCATTCGGCAGCGACGGTGGAGGTGATCAATGGTTTGGAAGTCTTGAAGATAGCTGCTGGAAGGTGTCTTCGGGAAGTGGAGATCTTGAATGATTGTATGGAATTTTTTGCAAGTTTTTTTGAAGCCAAAGGAAACTGATGCCCTTGGCTACCTTAAAATTCTGCTGTTCCAATTTATTCAGTGCATTAATAACAATTGCTATATAATGTCATCAAATTGTATAATCAATTTTAATTATGTTCCATTTCACACCTCAAATAAATCGCATCCTGTAGTGTAGTGCCGCGGTACAGGGTTATAGTGCGACATCTAAACCGTTGATCACTGCAATTAACGTTTCAGATTTCATCTTAACATTTGCATGATCCAAGCCGTTAATTGCTGAGATGAAACCCGAGCTGTTCATTGTCAAGATTAACATTACACACTACAGGGTTGTAGTGCGGCACCGCACTGCAAGATCTCCGGATGAAATAAAATAGATATCCAATTCTGTCATGTTAAATCGGAAGTGGACCCCATGGAGCTAAATTATGATCCTATCAGTGCTGGACCATCAGAATAATAGCTTATTGGTAAGTCAGAATATGTAATCAATGATTACACGATTCTATAATACTATATCTTAACAACGATTGGTATTTGTTTTTCCTTTTTTGAAATAACAAGATCCATCCCATTTTCGGATCCCACACAAATTATCCAAATTGTTTGTTAATTTCAAAATATTTTTTCCTGAGTGGTCTTTAAAAAAAGTGTTCCAGTAACAAAAAATAATTTTTTTCAAAAACAAAAACAGATCATTTTCTCACAATACATTACATAAAAAATCGTTAAAAGCCAATTTATTTAAAAAACTCTTTTAGTAGAACAGCCCCGAATCAAGTAAACTATCAATTCTTGAACCAATGTACCATTTTTTTTTATTCAGAATGCAGGATCCTGAATTCTGAATAAAAATTAAAAGATAATATCAATCGCTTACAACTGTCTTGTTGAACTCATTTTTCACAAGGTCACATAAAAAATTATTTTAAAATTAATAAATAAGTTAAATAATTTTTGCAGGACCCGGAGTAAGCTCTACGGTCCAATCCATGTACAATTAGTGCAATCGATAACCATAGACCACTCTTTTGTTTGCATTAGATTTGCGATTGACTGATTGTTAGCAAGTTCGTATTGAGAAGTTGATGTTCCGACTAACCATCTTAATCATTTGACGGTGCTCAAGATTGCCCTCCTCTCCTACGGTCCTACCACTAGATACGAAATTTCTTTCCTTTTATTTTTTTGAAAAAATTTAAAATCAGTTCAGTAAACTATCGTTAAAGTTTAAAAACTGTGTTAAAATGTGTGGAGACTATATAAGGTAGTGTTTAATTTACTCTCTCTCCCTAAATACCATACATAAATATGTTTAGGGGTTTTGCATATGTTCGTATGTTAATTGTTTCAGAGTTTGGGTTAAGTCAGATTACATCTACGATTAAACTCGAACTAGAAATCGAACTCGCCTAGAAAACTCAAATTGAAATCGACGAGAGAGAGAGAGAGAGACGAGCTTCTGGAATGGAAAAATCGAACTCTAAATTCTCTGAGATTAGGACCACAATCCTAGGGTTTTGAGATATCTTTGACTGGAAACCTAGGGGTTCGGATTGGTGAGGGGGGGGGGGGGGGGGGGGGGGGGGGGGGGGGGGAGAAAATTATGATTTCTTTTTTTTTGAAACAGAAGGGAGGAAATTATGATCAGTGATATGATTTGTTTTTTGTTCTCAAAATTTGGTTGGGGAATTCTTATATAATGAAGGGCATAAATGTCTTTCAACTCAATTTTTTTAACGGAGTTAGGGCTTTTAAACCTTTTTGATAGTTGAGGGGGTCTCGTCGTAGGTTAAATTAGTTTAGGGGTGTTTAGGTAAAAGAGGTATAGTTGAGAGGGTGTCTAGGTGAATTACTCTTTTTTTTTTTCCTTTTTTTTATTTGGTTATTGTCAACAATAGAAGGACCTTTTTTTGTGATCTGGTATAGAAATTTCTTTCGAATTTTTTTTTTTAAGCAAAATGCTATTATATAAAACAACTCACACGAACACAAGCGTTTAAAGACATTCTTGACAAGCTTTTGTCAACTCTTGCAACTTGCATGGATGCCTTAGTCCTTGGCAAGCTTTTGTCAACTCTCGCAACTTGCCTGGATGCCTTAGTTACACCGACATATAATCAAACCTACACACAAGACACAAAACATTTAATAACATTACATATAACTCAACAATAACCAAATTTAAATTCCTTAAACCATGAATAACCTTAGCCGCATCCGAAAGGATTATCATATTATGCTCTTAGCATATGTCGAAAAAGCAGTGCTTGTAGGATTGCCAAGCCCTCCACCATAGTAGTTTACTACGTTTTTTTGCTAGCTTCATGCAAGTTGGATATTAAAAACTTGTTTCGAGTTAGTTCAAAACTCGAGAAGTATAGTATCTTTTAAATCAAATTCAGAAGTACATCATGGTACGATAAAAATCCCGATCAAAAGCAAAGCCTCCACGCACGGAGAAAAATGCATTCACGTATGACAAGCTACAAACTTCTACGAGAGCAATCACAAACTACTACCAAAGGTGAAATTTTCTAGCATACCATCCACTGGTGACAAAACCTTGATGGATCCGGCAAGATATATACCATATTCGGTGACTTAGAATCAAAGATTCTCAATGTTGGTTTGCCCTTTTTTTATTCAAAAAAAAAAACCCAAAAATGTTGGCTTGCCTTGAGAAGGCATGACCAATTGACACCCTGTTAACCTCCTGTTCGGGGTAACTAAACTCTAAACTTTTATTCATCCAGAATCTGCCACGTAGCCTAAAAATCCTCCTCCAATTATCATTCTTTCCACGTGGAAACATGTAGTATAAGGATCTTTCTATTATTCGCCCATTGGGCAGACGGTAAAACACAAAATAATAATTCTTACATGAAAGAGTTTTCACTGTTTGAATTCTTACATGTAAGAATTCAGATTCTATACACTTTATTGGGCGGATGGTAGATCAATCCTTAGTATAATTGTGGGAGACTTTTTTTTTTTTTTAATAAATGTTCACTCCAATTTACGGACACCTCGATTAACCTGGGGTCCAGTCCCTCCGTCCAGTTGCGTGAACCTAATTAAAAGTCAGAGCAAAACTCCGTACAGGGCCTTGAAAGAGTTAATAACACTTGAGAAGTTTCGAATAAGAGACAAGGAGCAAGCAAACCGTAAGTCCCAGGTCTCGACCACGAGGCCCACCCTTGGGTAAATTGTGAGAGACTCTCTGTAAGTTGTCACGTAAAATCGACTTGTAGTCCTTTGGCGTTGAAAAAACGGTTTAACCGCGCCAAACTGTCACACAGCGGAAATAACTTTAAAAAAACAAAAAATGATAGCGAATCATGCGGTTGTAGGCGGCGGTGTTTGGTGGTAGGAGACTGGTCGCCATCGTTTACCTTTTCCACCGAAAATTTCCCCAACCCCACAAAATTATACACACACACACACACGCTCATATACAACAAAAAAAACATCATGAATTACAATTCTAGTATATATATAAATTATTTTGATTCCCAGTTCAACGTTGTCCTTGTTCTAGCCCCCCTTCACTTCCCTCTTCTCTTTTTTTCCTTATTCCCATCAACCCAAACATACATTTGACAAATCAAGACCTCCATACATATCTCATAAACACAAGACTCTGGCCTTCTTCGTGAATCATTAAGGTACCGTTCGAATTTCGCGGAGTTGTTATCTGTTGAGTATATGAAATCTGATTTTGTTCTGTTTTTTCGTGTTACGATCATCGTCACGGGAATTTCAGCATTTAGTTGTTTTGATCATGTTGTTGGCACTGCTAAATGAGAAAAAGCTTGATGTTAGTAATGGGTTTGAGATTTGTTGGTTGAAACCTTGGGATTGCACTCTGTTTCTGGGTTTCATACTCTGTTTTCATGTACTATGTTGTGAGTTGAGTCTCACAAGTGAAAGGGCAGTTTCGAAAATGTGATTTTGGCTGGAACAAAACAAGTTCATGAGTGTTTTAATTAGGTCCTGTTTGATCAAATTCATTACCTTTAGTGTCTGTGGATTAGGCATGAAACTGTGTTAGAAATCCTTGCATACTGCATTTCTGGCATTCGAATGCGACAAATGGTAGAATGATCATATAGTCGTTGGATAATCCATCCCACAAAACATGTGACATATGAAATTTTTGAGATTAGTCCCATGCTACCAAGAACCGACACTCTTTAGAGGGTGGCGTGTCCATGTGTCCATGTGAAATTTTTTCTCGTGTCCCCAACCCTGTATGCGTCCTAATTCTTTTAGAAATCCCGTGTCTATATCCGTGCTACATAGGACCCATGAAACTACTCGTCCCATAGTCACCGAATTATTTCTTTTAGTAATCAGACATGACCCTTAAATTCATGGTTTTTGTTTGCATTTATGTTTCAGAAACAATTTTGGATCAATTTACAGAGTCATTGTTGATTCACACACTGCTTTCAAATGCCTGAGTTGGTCATGGAGGGATTAAATGGAGACAGAATATCCTCACTACACAATGAACACTACACGCCATACAAGAACATTTTAGCAAACAGGTCTCCAAAAAGTCCATTAAGTGCTCACAGTCGAGATTATGGGTCCCTTGATCTATCCATAGATGGAGAGGTTGATATCTCCATTGAACAGCTTTATAAAAATGTCTGTGAGATGCAAAGCTCGGATCCATCCCCGTCGAGGCCTACTAGCTATTTGTCCTACGGTGATGAGTCTCGGATTGACTCTGAATTACGATTCTACGCTGGAGGAAGTTATAGTGATGTGGAGATAAGAAAAGAGGTGGTGGTGGAGGAGGAGAAGATAGAGCCTAAAATGTCTGAAGCAATTGCACAGTTAAGTCCAAGGACCAAATCTTTCCATGAGAAGCCTCCTACCGGGAAAAGAAATGGGAAGGTGAAAAGAAATCCGAATGAAAAGACTTCTAGTTTAGGAGGGGGAAAATCGGAGAAGGGAAAGGAAGATTCTTTCGAGGTTGGATACCTTGGACCGTGTTTACTTAAACAGACACGGGACTTGGTTTCTTCTGGGGGAAACCCTCAGAAGGCTCTTGAGTTGGCTCTACGTGCGTTGAAATCGTTTGAAAGTTGTTCGGATGAGAAACAAAACTTGGAGCTAGTCATGTGTTTGCATGTTGTAGCATCACTGTACTGCAGTCTAGGTCAGTACTCAAAGGCTATTCCTATTCTCGATCGTTCAATTGAACTTTCAAAGATTGAAGAAGGCCCCAATCATGCACTAGCTAAATTTTCCGGATTAATGAAGTTGGGAGATACGTATGCAATGATTGGAAAAATTGAGAACTCGATTCTCTGCTATTCCGGGGGTTTGGAGGTTCAAAGAGAATTTCTTGGGGAAAAGGATTCTCGGGTTGGTGAGACTTGTCGGTACGTTGCTGAAGCCCATGTCCAAGCATTCCAATTTGATGAGGCTGAGAAGCTTTGTCAGTTGGCTCTTGACATTCATAAAGAGAATGGATCTCCTTCTTCTCCCCAAGAGGCGGCCGATAGGAGACTTATGGGACTTATTTTGGAGTCAAAGGGAGAATATGAAGCTGCACTTGAGCATTATGTTTTAGCAAGTATGACAATGGCCGAAAATGGGCAGGAATTAGATTTGGCTTCCATTGATTGCAGTATTGGCGATACATACTTATCTTTGGCTAGGTATGATGAGGCTATTTCCGCTTATCAGAAAGCACTTACGGTGTTTCAATCAGAGAAAGGGGAAAACCAACCGTCTGTTGCCTCAGTCTTCGTTCGTTTGGCTGATTTGTACAACAAGATTGGAAAGTTTAAGGAATCAAAATCCTACTGCGAAAATGCACATAGGATTTATTTAAAGGCCATTGCCGGGGGGCATACAGAAGAGATTGCTAGTGGTCTGATCAATGTTTCTGCTATCTACGAGTCTATGAATGAACCGGGGGAGGCACTCAAATTGCTCCAGAAGGCTTTGAAGATATACGGGAATTCACCAGGTCAGCAATCCACAATTGCAGGAATTGAAGCTCAAGTGGGAGTAATGTACTATATGATGGGAAGTTATTCTGATTCTTACGAGTCGTTAAAAAGTGCCATTTTGAAGTTTAGGGAAGTAGGAGAGAAGAAATCTTCTCCTTTCGGTGTTGCTCTAAACCAAATGGGTCTTGTGTGTGTACAACTTTACGCGATAAATGAGGCTGCCGAGCTGTTTGAAGAAGCAAGGAGTATTATGGAGAGCGATTACGGACCATATCACCCGAACACATTGGGGGTTTATAGCAATCTTGCCGGAACTTATGATGCATTGGGCAGGTAGCTAATATGCTTCATCTCTTCTTCTTCTTCTTCTTCTTCTTCTTCTTTTTCTCTTTAAAATACAAACACTTGTATATGATGCCATATTGTTTTCCTTGTTTCATGTTTTCATGCTTCATTTATTTCTAGAATAAAAAAAGGGTTCGAGGAATGAAAAAGGATCAAGATTGAAAATTTCTGAACAGTTCTGAATTTCGACGTTTCGTTTTTCTCTATGCAGGATAGATGATGCAATTGAGATACTGGAATATGTTGTTGGGATGAGAGAGGAGAAGCTTGGAACAGCAAACCCTGAAGTGGAAGGCGAAAAGCAGCTGTTAGCCGAGTTACTGAGAGAAGGAGGAAGGGTTAGAAACAGGAAACATCTGTCGCTGGAAACGCTCCTTGACACCAACAAACAGCTATTATGATGCTGTTGATGTATAGCTGTGAATTTTAAAAACATGTTTTTATAGTGTGAATGTTAAATCATTGGTTGATTTGCTTATACTTTCAGATGCAACTTTGAAAAGCCTAAGTTAAAGAATGAAAATTTGTGGATTGAGTGTGGATCAAATTGTCATTTATTTTGTTTGGGGGAGTGAGGGTGGAAAATTGTTGCATGTGTTATTGTTGAAGGAGTTGATGGGATTCCTTTGTCACTTTCATCTTTTTATGTATCTTATTTCAATAAAGAACTTGTGGGATTTCAGTTTGCATCATTGTTGCACCAAACCACCTATTAGAGAACTTCAACTGCAATCCCCTTAGCAAGGCAACTATGATACAGACCAGTTATCTTGTGTCTTTTCCAGTTGATATGTATTGGGGTGGTTCATTTTTCCCCCCGATAACTCGGGGCGTCCCGACTAGCTTACATGCACCTTGACTACTCATGTGGGAGAAATCTCCATAGTGTCTGGCTCTACAAGAGTCGATAGCACCAAGAAGGTCTCGAACCTAATAATCGATCTAGGAGGGAGTATGCTCCCGAGTCCTGGGCCTTGACAATCAGGCCAACGTAAGCATCTTGAGTATTGCGGTTTCTACAATACCTACATGTTCCATATACCCATAATTGGTACGTACTACCAAATAATAAGGCTCAATCTTGTAAACTGATCAGAAACCAAAAGACTACACTATAAGATAGTCTGATTTTATTTACATTGCAAAAGCATAAGTAACACTTTTGTAGACACATATCAGGCTACTGTTATTTAGCAAGAAATAGGACAATCTAGGCAATGGAGGTTTTTTCTGATCAGGGACTACGACAAGCATCTACAACCGATACACAAGGGTCGGAAAGAGAGCCATTGACAATGAGGTTTGCAACTAGTTTGTTGGCAGCTTCAGAGTAGTGTACACCATCCCAGTAAATGTACTTTGATGGATTAGCACAAACTTTTCCATAGACTTTTCCCTTCACAGTTTTTGTTTTTCCACAGTCCACCTGGTATTTACCGTAACTTCCACAACAAAACTTTATCGGATCACCAAATCCTGCCATCGGATCAGATTTCCATAAAAACAGTTAGATGTGGTCAATCCAATGTACTGCTACGCAACGAGTATAAGAGGCTCTCTAATACTCCCTCCATTCCCTTTGGTTAGAGTCCCTTCTGAAAATTGTGCATTTTCTCGAGGGAAAAAAAAAATCCTTGAATATCTTTTTGCTCCAGTTAAATGATCTAATTTTGTCCGAAAATTGCACATTTTTGCAAAAAAGAACCATTAGAAGGGACAAAGGGACTAGTAAAGAAATGCTACAAACTTGGAAAAATTTCGGGTGGAAGCGTTGGGAGCACTGAAGTCATTCTGGTGTCCTGTTGGCCTCATTGAGTGTTTTGAAAGACGGTCAACTGTTTTCACAATGAAATTTGAGATTTTTTTGCCCAGAAATTTTGTGGGTATGTACTGTTTTCTACTAGCAAGTTTACCTGACTTCTTTGCGTTGCTTATCAGTGAGTATTTGGCTGAATACACATCAACATATGTAAATGCTGAATGTACAAGTTTTTTCCTTAGCTTGGAGACCATGGACTTTAGCTGCTTGTTGAACTCCTTAGCCACCTCGTTCTCACCCTTTATGCACCCATACTTGTCTAACTTTCTGGGCTTTGAATCATCGTAGAAGACGGTGAATGGCAAGCATCCTGCTGGCCCCGTGTTATGTACCCAGAATATCCTTGCTCCTGCCTTGTACAATCGCTGAAACGTAGCCACGAGAAACTCTAGTTACAATCGATGACATACAGAAACAATGCTATTCTGAAAATCTCATTGTCGCATCATTTAATTGGTCTATGCTATTTGTGAATTATAGAAACACGAGAAAAACGGTGATGTTTTTGCTTACTTGGATTGCTTGGGAGAACTTTTCAAGGACATTAGGAATCGATGCTTGTAATTTTTTATCTGTGGTATTAGTTTCCTGAACAACCAAGGCTATATCATTCTGTCCAATGTCCACAGTGTAAAGAGCCTTCGAGAAGTCCTCTGGTCTCGGAAGAGTGCTTTTCCACAGTCGGCTCTCTTGCCCTGCAAAATCATATTTTTCCACAGATGCCTACGCGCTTTTACTAAGTGTTTTCGCAACCGATAAAAAACTTTTTTTGGGCCCTAGAGCGTACCTTTTTTGCTAAGTTGCTTGTAGAGGGCAGCGACACGGGATTTGAAGTGTGTGAATTGTGAGATTTGGAGGTCTAGGTTGAAAGGACTATTCCCGCCTGGATTGATAGAGGAACCGGATACTGCAAAGTTTGCACCATGGCTGAAATTTGCTCCGACAGAGTCCAGGTATGGACTCAAGTATGGCAATCCCAGTTTTTCAGCTGCAAATAACAGGGCCAGGGTAGCAATAATAATTATTAAGGAGCAAAATAGTTTCGAGGATTACACTTGTGTCATTTGCAAAATCTTCGTCCACATTTACATCTTTTCCTTTTCGGTCTCGAGCAAACATGTTTTTGCGCACCATGTCCTCTACTCGCAAAATTTTACTTCCTGACTAAATGAAGATATATTGTGGCACGGATGTGTCTCGAAAATTCATTTACTTCTATAACCCCGGTACATCTTACTAACGAGCACATGCCACACGATCAAAACTCGAAATTCGTATGTTTCGAGATTTTCATCATGTTGTATGGTTGGGATTGCTTTGAAAACATAAATAAGTACTAGCTAGAAACAAGAGCGAAATAGAGTTAAAGTATCCGGTGTCGTATCCTAGCTAATATAGCCATAGTTACTTGCTTACCTACAAAATCAATGATGAGACGGCCATCGGAAGCCCTTCCAGATGGCTTGCCAAAGAAAGTTTCGCCATACGGCGACGGATTTTCGCCAATGGTCGCGCTGCGTCCGCCGGTGTCGGAATTCGCGTCCCCGAAGTTGTATATAGCTTGAAATCCACAGCTCTTTGAACCACCACCTCCTTTAACACTTTTACCACCACCTCCTTTAACCCTTTTACCACCCTCCCCCTGGCAAACAACAAATCCGAGTATCACCAAGCCAAACACCCACGTACCCCGCGAAAAACCCATATATGGCTGGTGGTGATTAACAACCTCGGCAGAGTTTCTGAGCTTGTTGGAAGATCAAGTGTGCGTATATGTTTGTACGTTGGATAGTGAAGTTGATTTTCAAGTGTTGTAAGTTGATTTTCAAGTGTTGTAACTTTTGTATATTAATGGAGTCAATGTAACGAAATGTTAATGTTAATGTTACAAAATATTAATGTTAATGTTCGCTTTTGGTTGATTATGTTGGCCTAAGCGTTCATGTTTGAGTTATTGATTAATTAACTGATGGTTAATTAGATTACTTTATTAGGTAATAAAACGAAATTGTCAAGTTTAGTATATCTATAATACTACGGTGACCACATTTGGTGACCATGTTTAATTCATTGATGGAACGGATCTCACATGTCGTTTGTTTTATTTGACAACCCATATGGTATCGTAAAAATGTTTTTTTTTTTTTGATCAGGTATCGTAAAAATGTTCACCAAATGTGATCACCGTAGCATTGCTGTACGTTTGTTTTCTTTTTGATTTTCATCGGGCTTAAAATTTTGTGTTTATTTATTTTTTTTAGCTTTGGGCCCAAAAATTAGTGCTAAGTTTGCAGAATGCGAGTTGAAACGTTGTAGCCTGGAGAAAATAATCGAGTCCTACTACATCAGTTGTTGGGAATTTCCCCTAGAAAAGGCTAAAATCTCTTTAAACAGAAAAATGAAAACCTCAGCTCTTCTGGTGTTGTGCTTGCCTTCTATAAACTAGTATGTTTTCAGTACATCTCACCATCGATGGTATCATGAATGAAATGAAGTGACAAGTGAGTGTGAAGTCGGCTGGAGGATAATGAACAAAATAAGAGAGTTATTCACACACAAGAAAAACTCAATTTCATAAATCATTCAACATACTTACAAACATATATCATTCTCACATATTTACATGACTCTCGCACTCATCTCGCTCTCCCACATTCACACTCACACATACACGGTGGGGAGAGTCCCCCGCTGGGGCTCCCCGATCTCTCCTCTCCTGCACTTTTTCTCTCTCTTTCTCACTCTCTTTTCCCACACAAAAACACTTCATAATTCAGGCATACATATACAAGGCTTGACCCACTCACAACCACATGAAGAATTCAACTCCTAACTACCCATTCAATTAGTAGACAATATACAAACAATGTGACTCTCCTATCTCCCATTAATTCCACCGAAAACACCCATCTTCTCTGGCCATCTCGCAATTCAATTGGCTGACAAAACCACTTCTTTTCTTGACTACCCATGCCCCATTTCATTACTCTCAACTCTCATTTTGCCACTCAAATCACAAACACAAAAAGGCCCACTTCAAAATCAAGCTTATCTCCCAACAATGCTTACTATACTAGCCGGTGGTTAAGATTTTAAACCTCTGTCAGTAAAGAACTGCAATCCTCTTCTACGATCTGTCACCTCATATTTTCTGTCCTTCAGTTGAGATGTATTAGGACAATTATTTGGTGCTCCTATAATACTCGTTCGAGGTTCACCAAAGCCAGACATAAGCGTGGATTCCATCACAAGTGGCTCATTGGTCCAACGTAAGACATTTCTAGTTTCTAGGGGTTGTGTGGATGAATACTTGTTGATGCCAACTATTGTACACATATCTGAACACAAATTAGTAAAAGATTAGCAAATTGAAAACTTGAAATTTGCATATTTCTGTTGCAGAAACAAATTCTGTGTTGTTTCAGAGATTAACTTCGAACAATATAGAGTGAAAACAAAAAGCCCATTATGATTATTGAACATCCACAGCGATAACTTAGTGAACGAAGGGCGTGTGTTCATGGAGTATGGCAAGCGTTTGCAATTGATATCGGAGGATCAGAAAGTGAGCCGTTGACAATGAGCTCTGCAACCAACTTGTTGGCAGCTTCTGTGTAGTGTATTCCATCCCAGCTAATGCGTTTCGATGGCTCTTTGCACGGGTGTCCATAGACGGTGCCATTAACGTATGCTAATGTTCCACAATTCACGTGATATCCATAGTGTAGAGTTTGAACACAACAAACAAAGATAATTTTATTGATTACAAGCACTTGTACACTTAAGTTGTGTACAACAACACACACTTTCACTCACAAAGGAAGACTCTCTTGCACACAAGAGGTAGTACACATACAATCTTGGAAGACACTTTAACTTTGGACACAAACTCTTTTAGTACTTGGACACCTCACACTTGGACTCTCACTCACTTGCTTGGAGTCTCTCTTTGTTGCCCTCACTTGCATTGCACACAAATGAGGACCTCACCTCTATTTATAGGCACCATGGGATACTTCTAGAAGCACACACCACTTACTACTTCTAGGTGCTTCTAGAAAAACCCATAAGCTTCCATCATATTCCGGAGTATTCTTGTACCATCCGGAAAGTTCTAGTGTAGTCTATAATATTCCGGAAATGTCCGGAAGACTCTAGCAAAATCTAGGAGTTACCGGAAGATTCTAGCGTAGTCTAGAATATTCCGGAGCATTCTAGAGAAGTCTAGATATCTCCAGAATAGCCCGGAAGTTTCCGGCAACATCCGGAAGACTCCGGAAAACTCAAGAGAGGTGGTGATGATCTTTCAACACTCCCCCTTAGCACCAACTCTCTTATCTCCACCTTACTGATCATGCCAAGTTGCTTTCTGAACTCGCTGAACTTCGCATTGCTAAGTCCTTTAGTGAATATGTCTGCAACTTGGTTCTCGGTCTTAACGTGGCTCATCTCTATCTCTCCTTGAAGTACTTTCTCTCTCACAAAGTGATAGTGCACCTCCACATGCTTGGTCCTCGCATGAAACACTGGATTTTCGGCCAAGCAAATCGCTGACTGATTGTCACAATGCAATACCACTGCATAGTCATCTGGTTGATGAAGATCCTTCATTAGCTGCATAAGCCACGTGCTCTCCTGAG